>OY756959.1:29685426-30285426 GCA_963580455.1 Euonymus europaeus
AGCCACGAGTTCTGAAATCGAAATCCGAAATCCCAGGATTGTAGAGCTCGAAAAGTAGTGTGAAATCAAGCTAAAAATCACCGAATTCAGAACTCGGAGTCAACGGATATTCATAAAACCGTTTACGTAAAGAAACAACATTTCGCGGCTAACTAGGTGAAACGAGAGCTACTAGCCACGAGTTCTCAAATCAAAATCCCAAACACCAGGATTGTAGAGCTCAAAAAGTAGTGTGAAATCAAGCTAAAAATCACCGAATTCAGAACTCGGAGTCAACGGATATTCATAAAACCGTTTACGTAAAGAAACCACATTTCGCGGCTAACTAGGTGGAACGAGACCTACAAGCCACGAGTTTTGAAATCAAAATCCGAAATGCGAGGATTGAAGAGCTCGAAAAGTAGTGTGAAATCAAGCAAAAAATCACCGAATTCAGAACTCGGAGTCAACGGATATTCATAAAACCGTTTACGTAAAGAAACCACATTTCGCGGCTAACTAGGTGAAACGAGAGCTACTAGCCACGAGTTCTGAAATCGAAATCCGAAAGCCCAGGATTGTAGAGCTCGAAAAGTAGTGTGAAATCAAGCTAAAAATCACCGAATTCAGAACTCGGAGTCAACGGATATTCTTAAAACCGTTTACGTAAAGAAACCACATTTCGCGGTTAACTAGGTGAAGCGAGACCTACTAGCCACGAGTTCTGAAATCGAAATCCGAAAGCCCAGGATTGTAGAGCTCGAAAAGTAGTGTGAAATCAAGCTAAAAATCACCGAATTCAGAACTCGGAGTCAACGGATATTCATAAAACCGTTTACGTAAAGAAACAACATTTCGCGGCTAACTAGGTGAAACGAGAGCTACTAGCCACGAGTTCTCAAATCAAAATCCGAAACACCAGGATTGTAGAGCTCAAAAAGTAGTGTGAAATCAAGCTAAAAATCACCGAATTCAGAACTCGGAGTCAACGGATATTCATAAAACCGTTTACGTAAAGAAACCACATTTCGCGGCTAACTAGGTGGAACGAGACCTACAAGCCACGAGTTTTGAAATCAAAATCCGAAATGCGAGGATTGAAGAGCTCGAAAAGTAGTGTGAAATCAAGCAAAAAATCACCGAATTCAGAACTCGGAGTCAACGGATATTCATAAAACCGTTTACGTAAAGAAACCACATTTCGCGGCTAACTAGGTGAAACGAGAGCTACTAGCCACGAGTTCTGAAATCGAAATCCGAAAGCCCAGGATTGTAGAGCTCGAAAAGTAGTGTGAAATCAAGCTAAAAATCACCGAATTCAGAAATCGGAGTCAACGGATATTCTTAAAACCGTTTACGTAAAGAAACCACATTTCGCGGTTAACTAGGTGAAGCGAGACCTACTAGCCACGAGTTCTGAAATCGAAATCCGAAAGCCCAGGATTGTAGAGCTCGAAAAGTAGTGTAAAATCAAGCTAAAAATCACCGAATCCAGAACTCGGAGTCAACGGATATTCTTAAAACCGTTTACGTAAAGAAACCACATTTCGCGACTAACTAGGTTAAACGAGACCTACAAGCCACGAGTTCTGAAATCAAAATCCGAAATGCTAGGATTGTAAAACTCGAAAAGTAGTGTGAAATCAAGCTAAAAATCACCGAATTCAGAACTCGGAGTCAACGGATATTCATAAAACCGTTTACGTAAAGAAACCACATTTCGCGGCTAACTAGGTGGAACGAGACCTACAAGCCACGAGTTTTGAAATCAAAATCCGAAATTCGAGGATTGTAGAGCTCGAAAAGTAGTGTGAAATCAAGCTAAAAATCACCGAATTCAGAACTCGGAGTCAACGGATATTCATAAAATCGTTTACGTAATGAAACCACATTTCGCGGCTAACTAGGTGAAACGAGAGCTACTAGCCACGAGTTCTCAAATCAAAATCCGAAACACCAGGATTGTAGAGCTCGAAAAGTAGTGTGAAATCAAGCTAAAAATCACCGAATTCAGAACTCGGAGTCAACGGATATTCATAAAACCGTTTACGTAAAGAAACCACATTTCGCGGCTAACTAGGTGAAACGAGACCAACTAGCCACGAGTTCTGAAATCAATATCCGAAATGCCAGGATCGTAGAGCTCGAAAAGTAGTGTGTAATCAAGCTAAAAATCACCGAATTCAGAACTCGGAGTCAACGGATATTCATAAAACCGTTTACGTAAAGAAACCACGTTTCGCGGCTAACTAGGTGAAACGAGAGCTACTAGCCACGAGTTCTCAAATCAAAATCCGAAACACCAGGATTGTAGAGCTCGAAAAGTAGTGTGAAATCAAGCTAAAAATCACCGAATTCAGAACTCGGAGTCAACGGATATTCATAAAACCGTTTACGTAAAGAAACAACATTTCGCGGCTAACTAGGTGAAACGAGAGCTACTAGCCACGAGTTCTCAAATCAAAATCCGAAACACCAGGATTGTAGAGCTCAAAAAGTAGTGTGAAATCAAGCTAAAAATCACCGAATTCAGAACTCGGAGTCAACGGATATTCATAAAACCGTTTACGTAAAGAAACCACATTTCGCGGCTAACTAGGTGAAACGAGAGCTACTAGCCACGATTCTCAAATCAAAATCCGAAACACCAGGATTGTAGAGCTCGAAAAGTAGTGTGAAATCAAGCTAAAAATCACCGAATTCAGAACTCGGAGTCAACGGATATTCATAAAACCGTTTACGTAAAGAAACCACATTTCGCGGCTAACTAGGAGAAACGAGACCTACTAGCCACAAGTTCTGAAATCGAAATCCGAAATTCCAGGATTGTAGAGCTCGAAAAGTAGTGTGAAATCAAGCTAAAAATCACCGAATTCAGAACTCGGAGTCAACGGATATTCATAAAACCGTTTACGTAAAGAAACAACATTTCGCGGCTAACTAGGTGAAACGAGAGCTACTAGCCACGAGTTCTCAAATCAAAATCCGAAACACCAGGATTGTAGAGCTCAAAAAGTAGTGTGAAATCAAGCTAAAAATCACCGAATTCAGAACTCGGAGTCAACGGATATTCATAAAACCGTTTACGTAAAGAAACCACATTTCGCGGCTAACTAGGTGGAACGAGACCTACAAGCCACGAGTTTTGAAATCAAAATCCGAAATGCGAGGATTGTAGAGCTCGAAAAGTAGTGTGAAATCAAGCAAAAAATCACCGAATTCAGAACTCGGAGTCAACGGATATTCATAAAACCGTTTACGTAAAGAAACCACATTTCGCGGCTAACTAGGTGAAACGAGAGCTACTAGCCACGAGTTCTGAAATCGAAATCCGAAAGCCCAGGATTGTAGAGCTCGAAAAGTAGTGTGAAATCAAGCTAAAAATCACCGAATTCAGAACTCGGAGTCAACGGATATTCTTAAAACCGTTTACGTAAAGAAACCACATTTCGCGGTTAACTAGGTGAAGCGAGACCTACTAGCCACGAGTTCTGAAATCGAAATCCGAAATCCCAGGATTGTAGAGCTCGAAAAGTAGTGTGAAATCAAGCTAAAAATCACCGAATTCAGAACTCGGAGTCAACGGATATTCATAAAACCGTTTACGTAAAGAAACAACATTTCGCGGCTAACTAGGTGAAACGAGAGCTACTAGCCACGAGTTCTCAAATCAAAATCCGAAACACCAGGATTGTAGAGCTCAAAAAGTAGTGTGAAATCAAGCTAAAAATCACCGAATTCAGAACTCGGAGTCAACGGATATTCATAAAACCGTTTACGTAAAGAAACCACATTTCGCGGCTAACTAGGTGGAACGAGACCTACAAGCCACGAGTTTTGAAATCAAAATCCGAAATGCGAGGATTGTAGAGCTCGAAAAGTAGTGTGAAATCAAGCAAAAAATCACCGAATTCAGAACTCGGAGTCAACGGATATTCATAAAACCGTTTACGTAAAGAAACCACATTTCGCGGCTAAATAGGTGAAACGAGAGCTACTAGCCACGAGTTCTGAAATCGAAATCCGAAAGCCCAGGATTGTAGAGCTCGAAAAGTAGTGTGAAATCAAGCTAAAAATCACCGAATTCAGAACTCGGAGTCAACGGATATTCTTAAAACCGTTTACGTAAAGAAACCACATTTCGCGGTTAACTAGGTGAAGCGAGACCTACTAGCCACGAGTTCTGAAATCGAAATCCGAAAGCCCAGGATTGTAGAGCTCGAAAAGTAGTGTAAAATCAAGCTAAAAATCACCGAATCCAGAACTCGGAGTCAACGGATATTCTTAAAACCGTTTACGTAAAGAAACCACATTTCGCGACTAACTAGGTTAAACGAGACCTACAAGCCACGAGTTCTGAAATCAAAATCCGAAATGCTAGGATTGTAAAACTCGAAAAGTAGTGTGAAATCAAGCTAAAAATCACCGAATTCAGAACTCGGAGTCAACGGATATTCATAAAACCGTTTACGTAAAGAAACCACATTTCGCGGCTAACTAGGTGGAACGAGACCTACAAGCCACGAGTTTTGAAATCAAAATCCGAAATGCGAGGATTGTAGAGCTCGAAAAGTAGTGTGAAATCAAGCTAAAAATCACCGAATTCAGAACTCGGAGTCAACGGATATTCATAAAATCGTTTACGTAATGAAACCACATTTCGCGGCTAACTAGGTGAAACGAGAGCTACTAGCCACGAGTTCTCAAATCAAAATCCGAA
This sequence comes from Euonymus europaeus, assembly GCA_963580455.1. Taxonomy (NCBI): domain Eukaryota; kingdom Viridiplantae; phylum Streptophyta; class Magnoliopsida; order Celastrales; family Celastraceae; genus Euonymus; species Euonymus europaeus. The sequence continues at coordinate 29,690,126 of OY756959.1, forward strand.
ACACCAGGATTGTAGAGCTCGAAAAGTAGTGTGAAATCAAGCTAAAAATCACCGAATTCAGAACTCGGAGTCAACGGATATTCATAAAACCGTTTACGTAAAGAAACCACATTTCGCGGCTAACTAGGTGAAACGAGACCAACTAGCCACGAGTTCTGAAATCAATATCCGAAATGCCAGGATCGTAGAGCTCGAAAAGTAGTGTGTAATCAAGCTAAAAATCACCGAATTCAGAACTCGGAGTCAACGGATATTCATAAAACCGTTTACGTAAAGAAACCACGTTTCGCGGCTAACTAGGGGAAACGAGAGCTACTAGCCACGAGTTCTCAAATCAAAATCCGAAACACCAGGATTGTAGAGCTCGAAAAGTAGTGTGAAATCAAGCAAAAAATCACCGAATTCAGAACTCGGAGTCAACGGATATTCATAAAACCGTTTACGTAAAGAAACCACATTTCGCGGCTAACTAGGTGAAACGAGACCTACTAGCCACGAGTTTTGAAATCAAAATCCGAAATGCGAGGATTGTAGAGCTCGAAAAGTAGTGTGAAATCAAGCTAAAAATCACCGAATTCAGAACTCGGAGTCAACGGATATTCATAAAATCGTTTACGTAATGAAACCACATTTCGCGGCTAACTTGGTGGAACGAGACCTACAAGCCACGAGTTTTGAAATCAAAATCCGAAATGCGAGGATTGTAGAGCTCGAAAAGTAGTGTGAAATCAAGCTAAAAATCACCGAATTCAGAACTCGGAGTCAACGGATATTCATAAAACCGTTTACGTAAAGAAACCACATTTCGCGGCTAACTAGGTGGAACGAGACCTACAAGCCACGAGTTTTGAAATCAAAATCCGAAATGCGAGGATTGTAGAGCTCGAAAAGTAGTGTGAAATCAAGCTAAAAATCACCGAATTCAGAACTCGGAGTCAACGGATATTCATAAAATCGTTTACGTAATGAAACCACATTTCGCGGCTAACTAGGTGAAACGAGAGCTACTAGCCACGAGTTCTCAAATCAAAATCCGAAACACCAGGATTGTAGAGCTCGAAAAGTAGTGTGAAATCAAGCTAAAAATCACCGAATTCAGAACTCGGAGTCAACGGATATTCATAAAACCGTTTACGTAAAGAAACCACATTTCGCGGCTAACTAGGTGAAACGAGACCAACTAGCCACGAGTTCTGAAATCAATATCCGAAATGCCAGGATCGTAGAGCTCGAAAAGTAGTGTGTAATCAAGCTAAAAATCACCGAATTCAGAACTCGGAGTCAACGGATATTCATAAAACCGTTTACGTAAAGAAACCACGTTTCGCGGCTAACTAGGTGAAACGAGAGCTACTAGCCACGAGTTCTCAAATCAAAATCCGAAACACCAGGATTGTAGAGCTCGAAAAGTAGTGTGAAATCAAGCAAAAAATCACCGAATTCAGAACTCGGAGTCAACGGATATTCATAAAACCGTTTACGTAAAGAAACCACATTTCGCGGCTAACTAGGTGAAACGAGACCTACTAGCCACGAGTTTTGAAATCAAAATCCGAAATGCGAGGATTGTAGAGCTCGAAAAGTAGTGTGAAATCAAGCTAAAAATCACCGAATTCAGAACTCGGAGTCAACGGATATTCATAAAATCGTTTACGTAATGAAACCACATTTCGCGGCTAACTTGGTGGAACGAGACCTACAAGCCACGAGTTTTGAAATCAAAATCCGAAATGCGAGGATTGTAGAGCTCGAAAAGTAGTGTGAAATCAAGCTAAAAATCACCGAATTCAGAACTCGGAGTCAACGGATATTCATAAAACCGTTTACGTAAAGAAACCACATTTCGCGGCTAACTAGGTGGAACGAGACCTACAAGCCACGAGTTTTGAAATCAAAATCCGAAATGCGAGGATTGTAGAGCTCGAAAAGTAGTGTGAAATCAAGCTAAAAATCACCGAATTCAGAACTCGGAGTCAACGGATATTCATAAAATCGTTTACGTAATGAAACCACATTTCGCGGCTAACTAGGTGAAACGAGAGCTACTAGCCACGAGTTCTCAAATCAAAATCCGAAACACCAGGATTGTAGAGCTCGAAAAGTAGTGTGAAATCAAGCTAAAAATCACCGAATTCAGAACTCGGAGTCAACGGATATTCATAAAACCGTTTACGTAAAGAAACCACATTTCGCGGCTAACTAGGTGAAACGAGACCAACTAGCCACGAGTTCTGAAATCAATATCCGAAATGCCAGGATCGTAGAGCTCGAAAAGTAGTGTGTAATCAAGCTAAAAATCACCGAATTCAGAACTCGGAGTCAACGGATATTCATAAAACCGTTTACGTAAAGAAACCACGTTTCGCGGCTAACTAGGTGAAACGAGAGCTACTAGCCACGAGTTCTCAAATCAAAATCCGAAACACCAGGATTGTAGAGCTCGAAAAGTAGTGTGAAATCGAGCTAAAAATCACCGAATTCAGAACTCGGAGTCAACGGATATTCATAAAACCGTTTACGTAAAGAAACCACATTTCGCGGCTAACTAGGTGAAACGAGAGCTACTAGCCACGATTCTCAAATCAAAATCCGAAACACCAGGATTGTAGAGCTCGAAAAGTAGTGTGAAATCAAGCTAAAATTCACCGAATTCAGAACTCGGAGTCAACGGATATTCTTAAAACCGTTTACGTAAAGAAACCACATTTCGCGGCTAACTAGGTGAAACGAGAGCTACTAGCCACGAGTTCTGAAATCGAAATCCGAAAGCCCAGGATTGTAGAGCTCGAAAAGTAGTGTGAAATCAAGCTAAAAATCACCGAATTCAGAACTCGGAGTCAACGGATATTCTTAAAACCGTTTACGTAAAGAAACCACATTTCGCGGTTAACTAGGTGAAGCGAGACCTACTAGCCACGAGTTCTGAAATCGAAATCCGAAAACCCAGGATTGTAGAGCTCGAAAATTAGTGTGAAATCAAACTAAAAATCACCGAATTCAGAACTCGGAGTCAACGGATATTCATAAAACCGTTTACGTAAAGAAACCACATTTCGCGGCTAAATAGGTGAAACGAGACCTACTAGCCACGAGTTCTGAAATCAAAATCCGAAACACCAGAATTGTAGAGCTCGAAAAGTAGTGTGTAATCAAGCTAAAAATCACCGAATTCAGAACTCGGAGTCAACGGATATTCATAAAACCGTTTACGTAAACAAATCACATTTCGCGGCTAAATAGGTGAAACGAGACCAACTAGCCACGAGTTCTGAAATCAAAATCCGAAATGCCAGGATCGTAGAGCTCGAAAAGTAGTGTGTAATCAAGCTAAAAATCACTGAATTCAGAACTCGGAGTCAACGGATATTCATAAAACCGTTTACGTAAAGAAACCACATTTCGCGGCTAACTAGGTGGAACGAGACCTACAAGCCACGAGTTTTGAAATCAAAATCCGAAATGCGAGGATTGTAGAGCTCGAAAAGTAGTGTGAAATAAGGCTAAAAATCACCGAATTCAGAACTCGGAGTCAACGGATATTCATAAAATCGTTTACGTAATGAAACCACATTTCGCGGCTAACTAGGTGAAACGAGAGCTACTAGCCACGAGTTCTCAAATCAAAATCCGAAACACCAGGATTGTAGAGCTCGAAAAGTAGTGTGAAATCAAGCTAAAAATCACCGAATTCAGAACTCGGAGTCAACGGATATTCATAAAACCGTTTACGTAAACAAATCACATTTCGCGGCTAAATAGGTGAAACGAGACCAACTAGCCACGAGTTCTGAAATCAAAATCCGAAACGCCAGGATTGTAGAGCTCGAAAAGTAGTGTGTAATCAAGCTAAAAATCACAGAATTCAAAACTCGGAGTCAACGGATATTCATAAAACCGTTTACGTAAAGAAACCACATTTCGCGGCTAACTAGGTGATACGAGACCTACTAGCCACGAGTTCTCAAATCAAAATCCGAAACACCTGAATTGTAGAGCTCGAAAAGTAGTGTGAAATCAAGCTAAAAATCACCGAATTCAGAACTCGGAGTCAACGGATATTCATAAAACCGTTTACGTAAAGAAACCACATTTCGCGGCTAACTAGGTGAAACGAGACCTACTAGCCACGAGTTCTGAAATCGAAATCCGAAACGCTAGGATTGTAGAGCTCGAAAAGTAGTGTGAAATCAAGCTAAAAATCACCGAATTCAGAACTCGGAGTCAACGGATATTCATAAAACCGTTTACGTAAACAAATCACATTTCGCGGCTAAATAGGTGAAACGAGACCAACTAGCCACGAGTTCTGAAATCAAAATCCGAAACGCCAGGATTGTAGAGCTCGAAAAGTAGTGTGTAATCAAGCTAAAAATCACCGAATTCAAAACTCGGAGTCAACGGATATTCATAAAACCGTTTACGTAAAGAAACCACATTTCGCGGCTAACTAGGTGATACGAGACCTACTAGCCACGAGTTCTCAAATCAAAATCCGAAACACCAGAATTGTAGAGCTCGAAAAGTAGTGTGAAATCAAGCTAAAAATCACCGAATTCAGAACTCGGAGTCAACGGATATTCATAAAACCGTTTACGTAAAGAAACCACATTTCGCGGCTAACTAGGTGAAACGAGACCTACTAGCCACGAGTTCTGAAATCGAAATCCGAAAACCCAGGATTGTAGAGCTCGAAAATTAGTGTGAAATCAAGCTAAAAATCACCGAATTCAGAACTCGGAGTCAACGGATATTCATAAAACCGTTTACGTAAAGAAACCACATTTCGCGGCTAAATAGGTGAAACGAGACCTACTAGCCACGAGTTCTGAAATCAAAATCCGAAACACCAGAATTGTAGAGCTCGAAAAGTAGTGTGTAATCAAGCTAAAAATCACCGAATTCAGAACTCGGAGTCAACGGATATTCATAAAACCGTTTACGTAAACAAATCACATTTCGCGGCTAAATAGGTGAAACGAGACCAACTAGCCACGAGTTCTGAAATCAAAATCCGAAACGCCAGGATTGTAGAGCTCGAAAAGTAGTGTGTAATCAAGCTAAAAATCACCGAATTCAAAACTCGGAGTCAACGGATATTCATAAAACCGTTTACGTAAAGAAACCACATTTCGCGGCTAACTAGGTGGAACGAGACCTACAAGCCACGAGTTTTGAAATCAAAATCCGAAATGCGAGGATTGTAGAGCTCGAAAAGTAGTGTGAAATAAGGCTAAAAATCACCGAATTCAGAACTCGGAGTCAACGGATATTCATAAAATCGTTTACGTAATGAAACCACATTTCGCGGCTAACTAGGTGAAACGAGAGCTACTAGCCACGAGTTCTCAAATCAAAATTCGAAACACCAGGATTGTAGAGCTCGAAAAGTAGTGTGAAATCAAGCTAAAAATCACCGAATTCAGAACTCGGAGTCAACGGATATTCATAAAACCGTTTACGTAAACAAATCACATTTCGCGGCTAAATAGGTGAAACGAGACCAACTAGCCACGAGTTCTGAAATCAAAATCCGAAACGCCAGGATTGTAGAGCTCGAAAAGTAGTGTGTAATCAAGCTAAAAATCACCGAATTCAAAACTCGGAGTCAACGGATATTCATAAAACCGTTTACGTAAAGAAACCACATTTCGCGGCTAACTAGGTGATACGAGACCTACTAGCCACGAGTTCTCAAATCAAAATCCGAAACACCAGAATTGTAGAGCTCGAAAAGTAGTGTGAAATCAAGCTAAAAATCACCGAATTCAGAACTCGGAGTCAACGGATATTCATAAAACCGTTTACGTAAAGAAACCACATTTCGCGGCTAACTAGGTGAAACGAGACCTACTAGCCACGAGTTCTGAAATCGAAATCCGAAAACCCAGGATTGTAGAGCTCGAAAATTAGTGTGAAATCAAGCTAAAAATCACCGAATTCAGAACTCGGAGTCAACGGATATTCATAAAACCGTTTACGTAAAGAAACCACATTTCGCGGCTAAATAGGTGAAACGAGACCTACTAGCCACGAGTTCTGAAATCAAAATCCGAAACACCAGAATTGTAGAGCTCGAAAAGTAGTGTGTAATCAAGCTAAAAATCACCGAATTCAGAACTCGGAGTCAACGGATATTCATAAAACCGTTTACGTAAACAAATCACATTTCGCGGCTAAATAGGTGAAACGAGACCAACTAGCCACGAGTTCTGAAATCAAAATCCGAAACGCCAGGATTGTAGAGCTCGAAAAGTAGTGTGTAATCAAGCTAAAAATCACCGAATTCAAAACTCGGAGTCAACGGATATTCATAAAACCGTTTACGTAAAGAAACCACATTTCGCGGCTAACTAGGTGGAACGAGACCTACAAGCCACGAGTTTTGAAATCAAAATCCGAAATGCGAGGATTGTAGAGCTCGAAAAGTAGTGTGAAATAAGGCTAAAAATCACCGAATTCAGAACTCGGAGTCAACGGATATTCATAAAATCGTTTACGTAATGAAACCACATTTCGCGGCTAACTAGGTGAAACGAGAGCTACTAGCCACGAGTTCTCAAATCAAAATTCGAAACACCAGGATTGTAGAGCTCGAAAAGTAGTGTGAAATCAAGCTAAAAATCACCGAATTCAGAACTCGGAGTCAACGGATATTCATAAAACCGTTTACGTAAACAAATCACATTTCGCGGCTAAATAGGTGAAACGAGACCAACTAGCCACGAGTTCTGAAATCAAAATCCGAAACGCCAGGATTGTAGAGCTCGAAAAGTAGTGTGTAATCAAGCTAAAAATCACCGAATTCAAAACTCGGAGTCAACGGATATTCATAAAACCGTTTACGTAAAGAAACCACATTTCGCGGCTAACTAGGTGATACGAGACCTACTAGCCACGAGTTCTCAAATCAAAATCCGAAACACCAGAATTGTAGAGCTCGAAAAGTAGTGTGAAATCAAGCTAAAAATCACCGAATTCAGAACTCGGAGTCAACGGATATTCATAAAACCGTTTACGTAAAGAAACCACATTTCGCGGCTAACTAGGTGAAACGAGACCTACTAGCCACGAGTTCTGAAATCGAAATCCGAAAACCCAGGATTGTAGAGCTCGAAAATTAGTGTGAAATCAAGCTAAAAATCACCGAATTCAGAACTCGGAGTCAACGGATATTCATAAAACCGTTTACGTAAAGAAACCACATTTCGCGGCTAAATAGGTGAAACGAGACCTACTAGCCACGAGTTCTGAAATCAAAATCCGAAACACCAGAATTGTAGAGCTCGAAAAGTAGTGTGTAATCAAGCTAAAAATCACCGAATTCAGAACTCGGAGTCAACGGATATTCATAAAACCGTTTACGTAAACAAATCACATTTCGCGGCTAAATAGGTGAAACGAGACCAACTAGCCACGAGTTCTGAAATCAAAATCCGAAACGCCAGGATTGTAGAGCTCGAAAAGTAGTGTGTAATCAAGCTAAAAATCACCGAATTCAAAACTCGGAGTCAACGGATATTCATAAAACCGTTTACGTAAAGAAACCACATTTCGCGGCTAACTAGGTGATACGAGACCTACTAGCCACGAGTTCTCAAATCAAAATCCGAAACACCAGGATTGTAGAGCTCGAAAAGTAGTGTGAAATCAAGCTAAAAATCACCGAATTCAGAACTCGGAGTCAACGGATATTCATAAAACCGTTTACGTAAACAAATCACATTTCGCGGCTAAATAGGTGAAACGAGACCAACTAGCCACGAGTTCTGAAATCAAAATCCGAAACGCCAGGATTGTAGAGCTCAAAAAGTAGTGTGTAATCAAGCTAAAAATCACCGAATTCAAAACTCGGAGTCAACGGATATTCATAAAACCGTTTACGTAAAGAAACCACATTTCGCGGCTAACTAGGTGATACGAGACCTACTAGCCACGAGTTCTCAAATCAAAATCCGAAACACCAGAATTGTAGAGCTCGAAAAGTAGTGTGAAATCAAGCTAAAAATCACCGAATTCAGAACTCGGAGTCAACGGATATTCATAAAACCGTTTACGTAAAGAAACCACATTTCGCGGCTAACTAGGTGAAACGAGACCTACTAGCCACGAGTTCTGAAATCGAAATCCGAAAACCCAGGATTGTAGAGCTCGAAAATTAGTGTGAAATCAAGCTAAAAATCACCGAATTCAGAACTCGGAGTCAACGGATATTCATAAAACCGTTTACGTAAAGAAACCACATTTCGCGGCTAAATAGGTGAAACGAGACCTACTAGCCACGAGTTCTGAAATCAAAATCCGAAACACCAGAATTGTAGAGCTCGAAAAGTAGTGTGTAATCAAGCTAAAAATCACCGAATTCAGAACTCGGAGTCAACGGATATTCATAAAACCGTTTACGTAAACAAATCACATTTCGCGGCTAAATAGGTGAAACGAGACCAACTAGCCACGAGTTCTGAAATCAAAATCCGAAACGCCAGGATTGTAGAGCTCGAAAAGTAGTGTGTAATCAAGCTAAAAATCACCGAATTCAAAACTCGGAGTCAACGGATATTCATAAAACCGTTTACGTAAAGAAACCACATTTCGCGGCTAACTAGGTGATACGAGACCTACTAGCCACGAGTTCTCAAATCAAAATCCGAAACACCAGGATTGTAGAGCTCGAAAAGTAGTGTGAAATCAAGCTAAAAATCACCGAATTCAGAACTCGGAGTCAACGGATATTCATAAAACCGTTTACGTAAACAAATCACATTTCGCGGCTAAATAGGTGAAACGAGACCAACTAGCCACGAGTTCTGAAATCAAAATCCGAAACGCCAGGATTGTAGAGCTCAAAAAGTAGTGTGTAATCAAGCTAAAAATCACCGAATTCAAAACTCGGAGTCAACGGATATTCATAAAACCGTTTACGTAAAGAAACCACATTTCGCGGCTAACTAGGTGATACGAGACCTACTAGCCACGAGTTCTCAAATCAAAATCCGAAACACCAGAATTGTAGAGCTCGAAAAGTAGTGTGAAATCAAGCTAAAAATCACCGAATTCAGAACTCGGAGTCAACGGATATTCATAAAACCGTTTACGTAAAGAAACCACATTTCGCGGCTAACTAGGTGAAACGAGACCTACTAGCCACGAGTTCTGAAATCGAAATCCGAAAACCCAGGATTGTAGAGCTCGAAAATTAGTGTGAAATCAAGCTAAAAATCACCGAATTCAGAACTCGGAGTCAACGGATATTCATAAAACCGTTTACGTAAAGAAACCACATTTCGCGGCTAAATAGGTGAAACGAGACCTACTAGCCACGAGTTCTGAAATCAAAATCCGAAACACCAGAATTGTAGAGCTCGAAAAGTAGTGTGTAATCAAGCTAAAAATCACCGAATTCAGAACTCGGAGTCAACGGATATTCATAAAACCGTTTACGTAAACAAATCACATTTCGCGGCTAAATAGGTGAAACGAGACCAACTAGCCACGAGTTCTGAAATCAAAATCCGAAACGCCAGGATTGTAGAGCTCGAAAAGTAGTGTGTAATCAAGCTAAAAATCACCGAATTCAAAACTCGGAGTCAACGGATATTCATAAAACCGTTTACGTAAAGAAACCACATTTCGCGGCTAACTAGGTGATACGAGACCTACTAGCCACGAGTTCTCAAATCAAAATCCGAAACACCAGAATTGTAGAGCTCGAAAAGTAGTGTGAAATCAAGCTAAAAATCACCGAATTCAGAACTCGGAGTCAACGGATATTCATAAAACCGTTTACGTAAAGAAACCACATTTCGCGGCTAACTAGGTGAAACGAGACCTACTAGCCACGAGTTCTGAAATCGAAATCCGAAACGCTAGGATTGTAGAGCTCGAAAAGTAGTGTGAAATCAAGCTAAAAATCACCGAACTCAGAACTCGGAGTCAACGGATATTCATAAAACCGTTTACGTAAATAAAACACATTTCGCGGCTAACTAGGTGAAACGAGACCTACTAGCCACGAGTTCTGAAATCGAAATCCGAAACGCTAGGATTGTAGAGTTTGAAAAGTAGTGTGAAATCAAGCTAAAAATCACCGAATTCAGAACTCGGAGTCAACGGATATTCATAAAACCGTTTACGTAAAGAAACCACATTTCGCGGCTAAATAGGTGAAACGAGACCAACTAGCCACGAGTTCTCAAATCAAAATCCGAAACACCAGGATTGTAGAGCTCGAAAAGTAGTGTGAAATCAAGCTAAAAATCACAGAATTCAGAACTCGGAGTCAACGGATTTTCATAAAACCGTTTACGTAGAGAAACCATATTTCGCGGCTAACTAGGTGAAACGAGACCTACTAGCCACGAGTTCTGAAATCGAAATCCGAAACGCTAGGATTGTAGAGCTCGAAAAGTAGTGTGAAATCAAGCTAAAAATCACCGAACTCAGAACTCGGAGTCAACGGATATTCATAAAACCGTTTACGTAAAGAAACCACATTTCGCGGCTAAATAGGTGAAACTAGACCAACTAGCCACGAGTTCTGAAATCAAAATCCGAAAACCCAGGATTGTAGAGCTCGAAAAGTAGTGTGTAATCAAGATAAAAATCACCGAATACAGAACTCGGAGTCAACGGATATTCATAAAACCGTTTACGTAAAGAAACCACATTTCGCGGCTAGCTAGGTGAAACGAGACCTACTAGCCACGAGTTCTCAAATCAAAATCCGAAATGCGAGGACTGTAGAGCTCGCAAAGTAGTGTGAAATCAATCGAAAAATCACCGAATTCAGAACTCGAAGTCAACGGATATTCATAAAACCGTTTACGTAAAGAAACCACATTTCGCGGCTAACTAGGTGAAACGAGACCTACTACCCACGAGTTCTGAAATCGAAATCCGAAACGCTAGGATTGTAGAGCTCGAAAAGTACTTTGAAATCAAGCTAAAAATCACCGAATTCAGAACTCGGAGTCAACGGATATTCATAAAACCAATTACGTAAATAAAACACATTTCGCGGCTAACTAGGTGAAACGAGACCTACTAGCCACGAGTTCTGAAATCGAAATCCGAAACTCTAGGATTGTAGAGCTCGAAAAGTAGTGTGAAATCAAGCTAAAAATCACCGAATTCAGAACTCGGAGTCAACGGATATTCATAAAACCGTTTACGTAAAGAAACAACATTTCGCGGCTAACTAGGTGAAACGAGACCTACTAGCCACGAGTTCTCAAATCAAAATCCAAAACACCAGGATTGTAGAGCTCAAAAAATAGTGTGAAATCAAGCTAAAAATAACCGAATTCAGAACTCGGAGTCAACGAATATTCATAAAACCGTTTACGTAAAGAAACCACATTTCGCGGCTAACTAGGAGAAACGAGACCTACTAGCCCCGAGTTCTGAAATCGAAATACGAAAGCCCAGGATTGTAGGGCTCGAAAAGTAGTGTGAAATCAAGCTAAAAATCACCGAATTCAGAACTCGGAGTCAACGGATATTCATAAAACCGTTTACGTAAAGAAATCACATTTCGCGGCTAACTAGGTGAAACGAGACCTACTAGCCATGAGTTCTGAAATCAAAATCCGAAAAACCGGGATTGTAGAGCTCGAAAATTAGTGTGAAATCAAGCTAAAAATCACCGAATTCAGAACTCGGAGTCAACGGATATTCATAAAACCGTTTATGTAAAGAAACCAAATTTCGCGGCTAACTAGGAGAAACGAGACCTACTAGCCACGAGTTCTGAAATCGAAATCCGAAAGCCCAGGATTGTAGAGCTCGAAAAGTAGTGTGAAATCAAGCTAAAAATCACCGAATTCAGAACTCGGAGTCAACAGATATTCATAAAACCGTTTACGTAAAGAAACCACATTTCGCGGCTAACTAGGTGAAACGAGACCTACTAGCCACGAGTTCTGAAATCGAAATCCGAAAACCCAGGATTGTAGAGCTCGAAAATTAGTGTGAAATCAAGCTAAAAATCACCGAATTCAGAACTCGGAGTCAACGGATATTCATAAAACCGTTTACGTAAAGAAACCACATTTCGCGGCTAACTGGGTGGAACGAGACCTACAAGCCACGAGTTCTGAAATCAAAATCCGAAATGCTAGGATTGTAGAGCTCGAAAAGTTGTGTGAAATCAAGCTAAAAATCACCGAATTGAGAACTCGGAGTCAACGGATATTCATAAAACCGTTTACGTAAATAAAACACATTTCGCGGCTAACTAGGTGATCGAGACCTACTAGCCACGATTTCTGAAATCGAAATCCAAAACCCTAGGATTGTAGAGCTCGAAAAGTAGTGTGAAATCAAGCTAAAAATCACCGAATTCAGAACTCGGAGTCAACGGATATTCATAAAACCGTTTACGTAAACAAACCACATTTCGCGGCTAACTAGGTGAAACGAGACCTACTAGCCACGAGTTCTCAAATCAAAATCCGAAACACCAGAATTGTAGAGCACGAAAAGTAGTGTGAAATCAAGCTAAAAATCACCGAATTCAGAACTCGGAGTCAACGGATATTCATAAAACCGTTTACGTAAAGAAACCGCATTTCGCGGCAAACTAGGTGAAAAGAGACCTACTAGCCACGAGTTCTGAAATCAAAATCCGAAACACCAGAATTGTAGAGCACGAAAAGTAGTGTGAAATCAAGCTAAAAATCACCGAATTCAGAACTCGGAGTCAACGGATATTCATAAAACCGTTTACGTAAATAAAACAAATTTCGCGGCTAACTAGGTGAAACGAGACCTACTTGCCACGAGTTCTGAAATCGAAATCCGAAACGCTAGGATTGTAGAGCTCGAAAAGTAGTGTGAAATCAAGCTAAAAATCACCGAATTCAGAACTTGGAGTCAACGGATATTCATAAAACCGTTTACGTAAAGAAACCACATTTCGCGGCTAAATAGGTGAAACGAGACCAACTAGCCACGAGTTCTGAAATCAAAATCCAAAAACCCAGGATTGTAGAGCTCGAAAAGTAGTGTGTAATCAAGATAAAAATCATCGAATACAGAACTCGGAGTCAACGGATATTCATAAAACCGTTTACGTAAAGAAACCACATTTCGCGGCTAGCTAGGTGAAACGAGACCTACTAGCCACGAGTTCTCAAATCAAAATCCGAAATGCGTGGACTGTAGAGCTCGAAAAGTAGTGTGAAATCAATCAAAAAATCACCGAATTCAGAACTCGAAGTCAACGGATATTCATAAAACCGTTTACGTAAAGAAACCACATTTCGCGGCTAACTAGGTGAAACGAGACCTACTACCCACGAGTTCTGAAATCGAAATCCGAAACGCTAGGATTGTAGAGCTCGAAAAGTAGTTTGAAATCAAGCTAAAAATCACCGAATTCAGAACTCGGAGTCAACGGATATTCATAAAACCAATTACGTAAATAAAACACATTTTGCGGCTAACTAGGTGAAACGAGACCTACTAGCCACGAGTTCTGAAATCGAAATCCGAAAGCCCAGGATTGTAGAGCTCGAAAAGTAGTGTGAAATCAAGCTAAAAATCACCGAATTCAGAACTCGGAGTCAACCGATATTCATAAAACCGTTTACGTAAAGAAACCACATTTCGCGGCTAACTAGGTGAAACGGGACCTACTAGCCATGAGTTCTGAAATCAAAATCCGAAAACCCGGGATTGTAGAGCTCGAAAAGTAGTGTGAAATCAAGCTAAAAATCACGGAATTCAGAACTCGGAGTCAACGGATATTCATAAAACCGTTTACGTAAAGAAACCAAATTTCGCGGCTAACTAGGAGAAACGAGACCTACTAGCCACGAGTTCTGAAATCGAAATCCGAAAGCCCAAGATTGTAGAGCTCCAAAAGTAGTGTGAAATCAAGCTAAAAATCACCGAATTCAGAACTCGGAGTCAACGGATATTCATAAAACCGTTTACGTAAAGAAACCACATTTCGCGGCTAACTAGGTGAAACGAGACCTACTAGCCATGAGTTCTGAAATCAAAATCCGAAAACCCGGGATTGTAGAGCTCGAAAATTAGTGTGAAATCAAGCTAAAAATAACCGAATTCAGAACTCGGAGTCAACGGATATTCATAAAACCGTTTACGTAAAGAAACCAAATTTCGCGGCTAACTAGGAGAAACGAGACCTACTAGCCACGAGTTCTGAAATCGAAATCCGAAAGCCCAGGATTGTAGAGCTCAAAAAGTAGTGTGAAATCAAGCTAAAAATCACCGAATTCAGAACTCGGAGTCAACAGATATTCATAAAACCGTTTACGTAAAGAAACTACATTTCGCGGCTAACTAGGTGAAACGAGACCTACTAGCCACGAGTTCTGAAATCGAAACCCGAAAACCCAGGATTGTAGAGCTCGAAAATTAGTGTGAAATCAAGCTAAAAATCACCGAATTCAGAACTCGGAGTCAATGGATATTCATAAAACCGTTTACGTAAAGAAACCACATTTCGCGGCTAACTAGGTGAAATGAGACCTACTAGCCATGAGTTCTGAAATCAAAATCCGAAAACCCGGGATTGTAGAGCTCGAAAAGTAGTGTGAAATCAAGCTAAAAATCACCGAATTGAGAACTCGGAGTCAACGGATATTCATAAAACCGTTTACGTAAATAAAACACATTTCGTGGCTAACTAGGTGATCGAGACCTACTAGCCACGAGTTCTGAAATCGAAATCCAAAACGCTAGGATTGTAGAGCTCGAAAAGTAGTGTGAAATCAAGCTAAAAATCACCGAATTCAGAACTCGGAGTCAACGGATATTCATAAAACCGTTTACGTAAAGAAACCACATTTCGCGGCTAAATAGGTGAAACGAGACAAACTAGCCACGAGTTCTGAAATCAAAATCCGAAATGGCAGGATTGTAGAGCTCGAAAAGTAATGTGTAATCAAGCTAAAAATCACCGAATTCAGAACTCGGAGTCAACGGATATTCATAAAACCGTTTACGTAAAGAAACCACATTTCGCGGCTAACTAGGTGAAACGAGACCTACTAGCCACAAGTTCTCAAATCAAAATCCGAAACCCCAGGAGTGTAGAGCTCGAAAAGTAGTGTGAATTCAAGCTAAAAATCACCGAATTCAGAACTCGGAGTCAACGGATATACATAAAACCGTTTACGTAAATAAAACACATTTCGCGGCTAACTAGGTGAAACGAGACCTACTAGCCACGAGTTCTGAAATCGAAATCCGAAACGCTAGGATTGTAGAGCTCGAAAGGTAGTGTGAAATCAAGCTAAAAATCACCAAATTCAGAACTCGGAGTCAACGGATATTCATAAAACCGTTTACGTAAAGAAACAACATTTTGCGGCTAACTAGGTGAAACGAGACCTACTAGCCACAAGTTCTCAAATCAAAATCCGAAACACCAGGATTGTAGAGCTCAAAAAGTAGTGTGAAATCATGCTAAAAATCACCGAATTCAGAACTCGGAGTCAAAGGATATTCATAAAACCGTTTACGTAAAGAAACCACATTTCGCGGCTAACTAGGAGAAACGAGACCTACTAGCCACGAGTTCTGAAATCGAAATCCGAAAGCCCAGGATTGTAGAGCTCGAAAAGTAGTGTGAAATCAAGCTAAAAATCACCGAATTCAGAACTCGGAGTCAACGGATATTCATAAAACCGTTTACGTAAAGAAACCACATTTCGCGGCTAACTAGGTGAAACGAGACCTACTAGCCATGAGTTCTGAAATCAAAATCCGAAAACCCGGGATTGTAGAGCTCGAAAATTAGTGTGAAATCAAGCTAAAAATCACCGAATTCAGAACTCGGAGTCAACGGATATTCATAAAACCGTTTACGTAAAGAAACCAAATTTTGCGGCTAACTAGGAGAAACGAGACCTACTAGCCACGAGTTCTGAAATCAAAATCCGAAAGCCCAGGATTGTAGAGCTCGAAAAGTAGTGTGAAATCAAGCTAAAAATCACCGAATTCAGAACTCGGAGTCAACAGATATTCATAAAACCGTTTACGTAAAGAAACCACATTTCGCGGCTAACTAAGTGAAACGAGACCTACTAGCCACGAGTTCTGAAATCGAAATCCGAAAACCCAGGATTGTAGAGCTCGAAAATTAGTGTGAAATCAAGCTAAAAATCACCGAATTCAGAACTCGGAGTCAACGGATATTCATAAAACCGTTTACGTAAAGAAACCACATTTCGCGGCTAACTAGGTGGAACGAGACCTACAAGCCACGAGTTCTGAAATCAAAATCCGAAATTCTAGGATTGTAGAGCTCGAAAAGTAGTGTGAAATCAAGCTAAAAATCACCGAATTGAGAACTCGGAGTCAACGGATATTCATAAAACCGTTTACGTAAATAAAACACATTTCGCGGCTAACAAGGTGATCGAGACCTTCTAGCCACGAGTTCTGAAATCGAAATCCAAAACGCTAGGATTGTAGAGCTCGAAAAGTAGTGTGAAATCAAGCTAAAAATCACCGAATTCAGAACTCGGAGTCAACGGATATTCATAAAACCGTTTACATAAAGAAACAACATTTCGCGGCTAACTTGGTGAAACGAGACCTACTAGCAACGAGTTCTCAAATCAAAATCCGAAACACCAGGATTGTAGAGCTCAAAAAGTAGTGTGAAATCAAGTTGAAAATCACCGAATTCAGAACTCGGAGTCAACGGATATTCATAAAACCGTTTACGTAAAGAAACCACATTTCGCGGCTAACTAGGAGAAACGAGACCTACTAGCCACGAGTTCTGAAATCGAAATCCGAAAGCCCAGGATTGTAGAGCTCGAAAAGTAGTGTGAAATCAAGCTAAAAATCACCGAATTCAGAACTCGGAGTCAACGGATATTCATAAAACCGTTTACGTAAAGAAACCACATTTCGCGGCTAACTAGGTGAAACGAGACCTACTAGCCATGAGTTCTGAAATCAAAATCCAAAAACCCGGGATTGTAGAGCTCGAAAATTAGTGTGAAATCAAGCTAAAAATCACCGAATTCAGAACTCGGAGTCAACGGATATTCATAAAACCGTTTACGTAAAGAAACCAAATTTCGCGGCTAACTAGGAGAAACGAGACCTACTAGCCACGAGTTCTGAAATCGAAATCCGAAATTCTAGGATTGTAGAGCTCGAAAAGTGGTGTGAAATCAAGCTAAAAATCACCGAATTGAGAACTCGGAGTCAACGGATATTCATAAAACCGTTTACGTAAATAAAACACATTTCGCGGCTAACTAGGTGATCGAGACCTACTAGCCACGAGTTCTGAAATCGAAATCCGAAAGCCCAGGATTGTAGAGCTCGAAAAGTAGTGTGAAATCAAGCTAAAAATCACCGAATTCAGAACTCGGAGTCAACAGATATTCATAAAACCGTTTACGTAAAGAAACCACATTTCGCGGCTAACTAAGTGAAACGAGACCTACTAGCCACGAGTTCTGAAATCGAAATCCGAAAACCCAGGATTGTAGAGCTCGAAAATTAGTGTGAAATCAAGCTAAAAATCACCGAATTCAGAACTCGGAGTCAACGGATATTCATAAAACCGTTTACGTAAAGAAACCACATTTCGCGGCTAACTAGGTGGAACGAGACCTACAAGCCACGAGTTCTGAAATCAAAATCCGAAATTCTAGGATTGTAGAGCTCGAAAAGTAGTGTGAAATCAAGCTAAAAATCACCGAATTAAGAACTCGGAGTCAACGGATATTCATAAAACCGTTTACGTAAATAAAACACATTTCGCGGCTAACTAGGTGATCGAGACCTACTAGCCACGAGTTCTGAAATCGAAATCCAAAACGCTAGGATTGTAGAGCTCGAAAAGTAGTGTGAAATCAAGCTAAAAATCACCGAATTCAGAACTCAGAGTCAACGGATATTCATAAAACCGTTTACGTAAAGAAACAACATTTCGCGGCTAACTAGCTGAAACGAGACCTACTAGCCACGAGTTCTCAAATCAAAATCCGAAACACCAGGATTGTAGAGCTCGAAAAGTAGTGTGAAATCAAGCTAAAAATCACCGAATTCAGAACTCGGAGTCAACGGATATTCATAAAACCGTTTACGTAAAGAAACCACATTTCGCGGCTAACTAGGAGAAACGGGACCTACTAGCCACGAGTTCTGAAATCGAAATCCGAAACCCCAGGAGTGTAGAGCTCGAAAAGTAGTGTGAAATCAAGATAAAAATCACCGAATTCAGAACTCGGAGTCAACGGATATTCATAAAACCGTTTACGTAAATAAAACACATTTCGCGGCTAACTAGGTGAAACGAGACCTACTAGCCACGAGTTCTGAAATCGAAATCCGAAACACTAGGATTGTAGAGCACGAAAAGTAGTGTGAAATCAAGCTAAAAATCACCGAATTCAGAACTCGGAGTCAACGGATATTCATAAAACCGTTTACGTAAAGAAACCAAATTTCGCGGCTAACTAGGAGAAACGAGACCTACTAGGCACGAGTTCTGAAATCAAAATCCGAAAGCCCAGGATTGTAGAGCTCGAAAAGTAGTGTGAAATCAAGCTAAAAATCACCGAATTCAGAACTCGGAGTCAACAGATATTCATAAAACCGTTTACGTAAAGAAACCACATTTCGCGGCTAACTAAGTGAAACGAGACCTACTAGCCACGAGTTCTGAAATCGAAATCCGAAAACCCAGGATTGTAGAGCTCGAAAATTAGTGTGAAATCAAGCTAAAAATCACCGAATTCAGAACTCGGAGTCAACGGATATTCATAAAACCGTTTACGTAAAGAAACCACATTTCGCGGCCAACTAGGTGGAACGAGACCTACAAGCCACGAGTTCTGAAATCAAAATCCGAAATTCTAGGATTGTAGAGCTCGAAAAGTAGTGTGAAATCAAGCTAAAAATCACCGAATTGAGAACTCGGAGTCAACGGATATTCATAAAACCGTTTACGTAAATAAAACACATTTCGCGGCTAACAAGGTGATCGAGACCTTCTAGCCACGAGTTCTGAAATCGAAATCCAAAACGCTAGGATTGTAGAGCTCGAAAAGTAGTGTGAAATCAAGCTAAAAATCACCGAATTCAGAACTCGGAGTCAACGGATATTCATAAAACCGTTTACGTAAAGAAACAACATTTCGCGGCTAACTTGGTGAAACGAGACCTACTAGCCACGAGTTCTCAAATCAAAATCCGAAACACCAGGATTGTAGAGCTCAAAAAGTAGTGTGAAATCAAGTTAAAAATCACCGAATTCAGAACTCGGAGTCAACGGATATTCATAAAACCGTTTACGTAAAGAAACCACATTTCGCGGCTAACTAGGAGAAACGAGACCTACAAGCCACGAGTTCTGAAATCAAAATCCGAAATTCTAGGATTGTAGAGCTCGAAAATTAGTGTGAAATCAAGCTAAAAATCACCGAATTCAGAACTCGGAGTCAACGGATATTCATAAAACCGTTTACGTAAATAAAACACATTTCGCGGCTAACAAGGTGATCGAGACCTTCTAGCCACGAGTTCTGAAATCGAAATCCAAAACGCTAGGATTGTAGAGCTCGAAAAGTAGTGTGAAATCAAGCTAAAAATCACCGAATTCAGAACTCGGAGTCAACGGATATTCATAAAACCGTTTACGTAAAGAAACAACATTTCGCGGCTAACTTGGTGAAACGAGACCTACTAGCCACGAGTTCTCAAATCAAAATCCGAAACCCCAGGATTGTAGAGCTCAAAAAGTAGTGTGAAATCAAGCTAAAAATCACCGAATTCAGAACTCGGAGTCAACGGATATTCATAAAACCGTTTACGTAAAGAAACCACATTTCGCGGCTAACTAGGAGAAACGAGACCTACTAGCCACGAGTTCTGAAATCGAAATCCGAAAGCCCAGGATTGTAGAGCTCGAAAAGTAGTGTGAAATCAAGCTAAAAATCACCGAATTCAGAACTCGGAGTCAACGGATATTCATAAAACCGTTTACGTAAAGAAACCACATTTCGCGGCTAAATAGGTGAAACGAGACCTACTAGCCATGAGTTCTGAAATCAAAATCCGAAAACCCGGGATTGTAGAGCTCGAAAATTAGTGTGAAATCAAGCTAAAAATCACCGAATTCAGAACTCGGAGTCAACGGATATTCATAAAACCGTTTACGTAAAGAAACCAAATTTCGCGGCTAACTAGGAGAAATGAGACCTACTAGCCACGAGTTCTGAAATCGAAATCCGAAAGCCCAGGATTGTAGAGCTCGAAAAGTAGTGTGAAATCAAGCTAAAAATCACCGAATTCAGAACTCGGAGTCAACAAATATTCATAAAACCGTTTACGTAAAGAAACCACATTTCGCGGCTAACTAGGTGAAACGAGACCTACTAGCCACGAGTTCTGAAATCGAAATCCGAAAACCCAGGATTGTAGAGCTCGAAAATTAGTGTGAAATCAAGCTAAAAATCACCGAATTCAGAACTCGGAGTCAACGGATATTCATAAAACCGTTTACGTAAAGAAACCACATTTCGCGGCTAACTAGGTGGAACGAGACCTACAAGCCACGAGTTCTGAAATCAAAATCCGAAATGCTAGGATTGTAGAGCTCGAAAAGTAGTGTGAAATCAAGCTAAAAATCACCGAATTGAGAACTCGGAGTCAACGGATATTCATAAAACCGTTTACGTAAATAAAACACATTTCGCGGCTAACTAGGTGATCGAGACCTACTAGCCACGAGTTCTGAAATCGAAATCCAAAACGCTAGGATTGTAGAGATCGAAAAGTAGTGTGAAATCAAGCTAAAAATCACCGAATTCAGAACTCGGAGTCAACGGATATTCATAAAACCGTTTACGTAAAGAAACAACATTTCGCGGCTAACTAGGTGAAACGAGACCTACTAGCCACGAGTTCTCAAATCGAAATCCGAAACACCAGGATTGTAGAGCTCAAAAAGTAGTGTGAAATCAAGCTAAAAATCACCGAATTCAGAACTCGGAGTCAACGGATATTCATAAAACCGTTTACGTAAAGAAACAACATTTCGCGGCTAACAAGGTGAAACGAGACCTACTAGCCACGAGTTCTCAAATCAAAATCCGAAACACCAGGATTGTAGAGCTCAGAAAGTAGTGTGAAATCAAGCTAAAAATCACCGAATTCAGAACTCGGAGTCAACGGATATTCATAAAACCGTTTACGTAAAGAAACCACATTTCGCGGCTAACTAGGAGAAACGAGACCTACTAGGCACGAGTTCTGAAATCGAAATCCGAATGCCCAGGATTGTAGAGCTCGAAAAGTAGTGTGAAATCAAGCTAAAAATCACCGAATTCAGAACTCGGAGTCAACGGATATTCATAAAACCGTTTACGTAAAGAAACCACATTTCGCGGCTAACTAGGTGAAACGAGACCTACTAGCCACGAGTTCTCAAATCAAAATCCGAAACCCCAGGAGTGTAGAGCTCGAAAAGTAGTGTGAAATCAAGCTAAAAATCACCGAATTCAGAACTCGGAGTCAACGGATATTCATAAAACCGTTTACGTAAAGAAACCACATTTCGCGGCTAACTAGGTGAAACGAGACCTACTAGCCACGAGTTCTCAAATCAAAATCCGAAACCCCAGGAGTGTAGAGCTCGAAAAGTAGTGTGAAATCAAGCTAAAAATCACCGAATTCAGAACTCGGAGTCAACGGATATTCATAAAACCGTTTACGTAAATAAAACACATTTCGCGGCTAACTAGGTGAAACGAGACCTACCAGCCACGAGTTCTGAAATCGAAATCCGAAACGCTAGGATTGTAGAGCTCGAAAAGTAGTGTGAAATCAAGCTAAAAATCACCGAATTCAGAACTCGGAGTCAACGGATATTCATAAAACCGTTTACGTAAAGAAACAACATTTCGCGGCTAACTAGGTGAAACGAGACCTACTAGCCACGAGTTCTCAAATCAAAATCCGAAACCCCAGGATTGTAGAGCTCAAAAAGTAGTGTGAAATCAAGCTAAAAATCACCGAATTCAGAACTCGGAGTCAACGGATATTCATAAAACCGTTTACGTAAAGAAACCACATTTCGCGGCTAACTAGGAGAAACGAGACCTACTAGCCACGAGTTCTGAAATCGAAATCCGAAAGCCCAGGATTGTAGAGCTCGAAAAGTAGTGTGAAATCAAGCTAAAAATCACCGAATTCAGAACTCGGAGTCAACGGATATTCATAAAACCGTTTACGTAAAGAAACCACATTTCGCGGCTAAATAGGTGAAACGAGACCTACTAGCCATGAGTTCTGAAATCAAAATCCGAAAACCCGGGATTGTAGAGCTCGAAAATTAGTGTGAAATCAAGCTAAAAATCACCGAATTCAGAACTCGGAGTCAACGGATATTCATAAAACCGTTTACGTAAAGAAACCAAATTTCGCGGCTAACTAGGAGAAATGAGACCTACTAGCCACGAGTTCTGAAATCGAAATCCGAAAGCCCAGGATTGTAGAGCTCGAAAAGTAGTGTGAAATCAAGCTAAAAATCACCGAATTCAGAACTCGGAGTCAACAAATATTCATAAAACCGTTTACGTAAAGAAACCACATTTCGCGGCTAACTAGGTGAAACGAGACCTACTAGCCACGAGTTCTGAAATCGAAATCCGAAAACCCAGGATTGTAGAGCTCGAAAATTAGTGTGAAATCAAGCTAAAAATCACCGAATTCAGAACTCGGAGTCAACGGATATTCATAAAACCGTTTACGTAAAGAAACCACATTTCGCGGCTAACTAGGTGGAACGAGACCTACAAGCCACGAGTTCTGAAATCAAAATCCGAAATGCTAGGATTGTAGAGCTCGAAAAGTAGTGTGAAATCAAGCTAAAAATCACCGAATTGAGAACTCGGAGTCAACGGATATTCATAAAACCGTTTACGTAAATAAAACACATTTCGCGGCTAACTAGGTGATCGAGACCTACTAGCCACGAGTTCTGAAATCGAAATCCAAAACGCTAGGATTGTAGAGATCGAAAAGTAGTGTGAAATCAAGCTAAAAATCACCGAATTCAGAACTCGGAGTCAACGGATATTCATAAAACCGTTTACGTAAAGAAACAACATTTCGCGGCTAACTAGGTGAAACGAGACCTACTAGCCACGAGTTCTCAAATCGAAATCCGAAACACCAGGATTGTAGAGCTCAAAAAGTAGTGTGAAATCAAGCTAAAAATCACCGAATTCAGAACTCGGAGTCAACGGATATTCATAAAACCGTTTACGTAAAGAAACAACATTTCGCGGCTAACAAGGTGAAACGAGACCTACTAGCCACGAGTTCTCAAATCAAAATCCGAAACACCAGGATTGTAGAGCTCAGAAAGTAGTGTGAAATCAAGCTAAAAATCACCGAATTCAGAACTCGGAGTCAACGGATATTCATAAAACCGTTTACGTAAAGAAACCACATTTCGCGGCTAACTAGGAGAAACGAGACCTACTAGGCACGAGTTCTGAAATCGAAATCCGAATGCCCAGGATTGTAGAGCTCGAAAAGTAGTGTGAAATCAAGCTAAAAATCACCGAATTCAGAACTCGGAGTCAACGGATATTCATAAAACCGTTTACGTAAAGAAACCACATTTCGCGGCTAACTAGGTGAAACGAGACCTACTAGCCACGAGTTCTGAAATCGAAATCCGAAAACCCGGGATTGTAGAGCTCGAAAATTAGTGTGAAATCAAGCTAAAAATCACCGAATTCAGAACTCGGAGTCAACGGATATTCATAAAACCGTTTACGTAAAGAAACCACATTTCGCGGCTAAATAGGTGAAACGAGACAAACTAGCCACGAGTTCTGAAATCAAAATCCGAAATGGCAGGATTGTAGAGCTCAAAAAGTAATGTGTAATCAAGCTAAAAATCACCGAATTCAGAACTCGGAGTCAACGGATATTCATAAAACCGTTTACGTAAAGAAACCACATTTCGCGGCTAACTAGGTGAAACGAGACCTACTAGCCACGAGTTCTCAAATCAAAATCCGAAACCCCAGGAGTGTAGAGCTCGAAAAGTAGTGTGAAATCAAGCTAAAAATCACCGAATTCAGAACTCGGAGTCAACGGATATTCATAAAACCGTTTACGTAAATAAAACACATTTCGCGGCTAACTAGGTGAAACGAGACCTACCAGCCACGAGTTCTGAAATCGAAATCCGAAACGCTAGGATTGTAGAGCTCGAAAAGTAGTGTGAAATCAAGCTAAAAATCACCGAATTCAGAACTCGGAGTCAACGGATATTCATAAAACCGTTTACGTAAAGAAACAACATTTCGCGGCTAACTAGGTGAAACGAGACCTACTAGCCACGACTTCTCAAATCAAAATCCGAAACACCAGGATTGTAGAGCTCAAAAAGTAGTGTGAAATCAAGCTAAAAATCACCGAATTCAGAACTCGGAGTCAACGGATATTCATAAAACCGTTTACGTAAAGAAACCACATTTCGCGGCTAACTAAGAGAAACGAGACCTACTAGCCACGAGTTCTGAAATCGAAATCCGAAAGCCCAGGATTGTAGAGCTCGAAAAGTAGTGTGAAATCAAGCTAAAAATCACCGAATTCAGAACTCGGAGTCAACGGATATTCATAAAACCGTTTACGTAAAGAAACCACATTTCGCGGCTAAATAGGTGAAACGAGACCTACTAGCCATGAGTTCTGAAATCAAAATCCGAAAACCCGGGATTGTAGAGCTCGAAAATTAGTGTGAAATCAAGCTAAAAATCACCGAATTCAGAACTCGGAGTCAACGGATATTCATAAAACCGTTTACGTAAAGAAACCACATTTCGCGGCTAACTAGGTGAAACGAGACCTACTAGCCACGAGTTCTCAAATCAAAATCCGAAACCCCAGGAGTGTAGAGCTCGAAAAGTAGTGTGAAATCAAGCTAAAAATCACCGAATTCAGAACTCGGAGTCAACGGATATTCATAAAACCGTTTACGTAAAGAAACCACATTTCGCGGCTAACTAGGTGAAACGAGACCTACTAGCCACGAGTTCTCAAATCAAAATCCGAAACCCCAGGAGTGTAGAGCTCGAAAAGTAGTGTGAAATCAAGCTAAAAATCACCGAATTCAGAACTCGGAGTCAACGGATATTCATAAAACCGTTTACGTAAATAAAACACATTTCGCGGCTAACTAGGTGAAACGAGACCTACCAGCCACGAGTTCTGAAATCGAAATCCGAAACGCTAGGATTGTAGAGCTCGAAAAGTAGTGTGAAATCAAGCTAAAAATCACCGAATTCAGAACTCGGAGTCAACGGATATTCATAAAACCGTTTACGTAAAGAAACAACATTTCGCGGCTAACTAGGTGAAACGAGACCTACTAGCCACGACTTCTCAAATCAAAATCCGAAACACCAGGATTGTAGAGCTCAAAAAGTAGTGTGAAATCAAGCTAAAAATCACCGAATTCAGAACTCGGAGTCAACGGATATTCATAAAACCGTTTACGTAAAGAAACCACATTTCGCGGCTAACTAGGAGAAACGAGACCTACTAGCCACGAGTTCTGAAATCGAAATCCGAAAGCCCAGGATTGTAGAGCTCGAAAAGTAGTGTGAAATCAAGCTAAAAATCACCGAATTCAGAACTCGGAGTCAACGGATATTCATAAAACCGTTTACGTAAAGAAACCACATTTCGCGGCTAAATAGGTGAAACGAGACCTACTAGCCATGAGTTCTGAAATCAAAATCCGAAAACCCGGGATTGTAGAGCTCGAAAATTAGTGTGAAATCAAGCTAAAAATCACCGAATTCAGAACTCGGAGTCAACGGATATTCATAAAACCGTTTACGTAAAGAAACCAAATTTCGCGGCTAACTAGGAGAAATGAGACCTACTAGCCACGAGTTCTGAAATCGAAATCCGAAAGCCCAGGATTGTAGAGCTCGAAAAGTAGTGTGAAATCAAGCTAAAAATCACCGAATTCAGAACTCGGAGTCAACAAATATTCATAAAACCGTTTACGTAAAGAAACCACATTTCGCGGCTAACTAGGTGAAACGAGACCTACTAGCCACGAGTTCTGAAATCGAAATACGAAAACCCAGGATTGTAGAGCTCGAAAATTAGTGTGAAATCAAGCTAAAAATCACCGAATTCAGAACTCGGAGTCAACGGATATTCATAAAACCGTTTACGTAAAGAAACCACATTTCGCGGCTAACTAGGTGGAACGAGACCTACAAGCCACGAGTTCTGAAATCAAAATCCGAAATGCTAGGATTGTAGAGCTCGAAAAGTAGTGTGAAATCAAGCTAAAAATCACCGAATTGAGAACTCGGAGTCAACGGATATTCATAAAACCGTTTACGTAAATAAAACACATTTCGCGGCCAACTAGGTGATCGAGACCTACTAGCCACGAGTTCTGAAATCGAAATCCAAAAAGCTAGGATTGTAGAGCTCGAAAAGTAGTGTGAAATCAAGCTAAAAATCACCGAATTCAGAACTCGGAGTCAACGGATATTCATAAAACCGTTTACGTAAAGAAACAACATTTCGCGGCTAACTAGGTGAAACGAGACCTACTAGCCACGAGTTCTCAAATCGAAATCCGAAACACCAGGATTGTAGAGCTCAAAAAGTAGTGTGAAATCAAGCTAAAAATAACCGAATTCAGAACTCGGAGTCAACGGATATTCATAAAACCGTTTACGTAAAGAAACAACATTTCGCGGCTAACTAGGTGAAACGAGACATACTAGCCACAAGTTCTGATATCGAAATCCGAAACGCTAGGATTGTAGAGCTCGAAAAGTAGTGTGAAATCAAGCTAAAAATCACCGAATTCAGAACTCGGAGTCAACGGATATTCATAAAACCGTTTACGTAAAGAAACAACATTTCGCGGCTAACTAGGTGAAACGAGACCCACTAGCCACGAGTTCTCAAATCAAAATCCGAAACACCAGGATTGTAGAGCTCAAAAAGTAGTGTGAAATCAAGCTAAAAATCACCGAATTCAGAACTCGGAGTCAACGGATATTCATAAAACCGTTTACGTAAAGAAACCACATTTCGCGGATAACTAGGAGAAACGAGACCTACTAGCCACGAGTTCTGAAATCGAAATCCGAAAGCCCAGGATTGTAGAGCTCGAAAAGTAGTGTGAAATCAAGCTAAAAATCACCGAATTCAGAACTCGGAGTCAACGGATATTCATAAAACCGTTTACGTAAAGAAACCACATTTCGCGGCTAACTAGGTGAAACGAGACCTACTAGCCATGAGTTCTGAAATCAAAATCCGAAAACCCGGGATTGTAGAGCTCGAAAATTAGTGTGAAATCAAGCTAAAAATCACCGAATTCAGAACTCGGAGTCAATGGATATTCATAAAACCGTTTACGTAAAGAAACCAAATTTCGCGGCTAACTAGGAGAAACGAGACCTACTAGCCACGAGTTTTGAAATCGAAATCCGAAAGCCCAGGATTGTAGAGCTCGAAAAGTAGTGTGAAATCAAGCTAAAAATCACCGAATTCAGAACTCGGAGTCAACAGATATTCATAAAACCGTTTACGTAAAGAAACCACATTTCGCGGCTAACTAGGTGAAACGAGACCTACTAGCCACGAGTTCTGAAATCGAAATCCGAAAACCCAGGATTGTAGAGCTCGAAAATTAGTGTGAAATCAAGCTAAAAATCACCGAATTCAGAACTCGGAGTCAACGGATATTCATAAAACCGTTTACGTAAAGAAACCACATTTCGCGGCTAACTAGGTGGAACGAGACCTACAAGCCACGAGTTCTGAAATCAAAATCCGAAATGCTAGGATTGTAGAGCTCGAAAAGTAGTGTGAAATCAAGCTAAAAATCACCGAATTGAGAACTCGGAGTCAACGGATATTCATAAAACCGTTTACGTAAATAAAACACATTTCGCGGCTAACTAGGTGATCGAGACCTACTAGCCACGAGTTTTGAAATCGAAATCCAAAACGCTAGGATTGTAGAGCTCGAAAAGTAGTGTGAAATCAAGCTAAAAATCACCGAATTTAGAACTCGGAGTCAACGGATATTCATAAAACCGTTTACGTAAAGAAACCACATTTCGCGGCTAAATAGGTGAAACGAGACAAACTAGCCACGAGTTCTGAAATCAAAATCCGAAATGGCAGGATTGTAGAGCTCGAAAAGTAATGTGTAATCAAGCTAAAAATCACCGAATTCAGAACTCGGAGTCAACGGATATTCATAAAACCGTTTACGTAAAGAAACCACATTTCGCGGCTAACTAGGTGAAACGAGACCTACTAGCCACGAGTTCTCAAATCAAAATCCGAAACCCCAGGAGTGTAGAGCTCGAAAAGTAGTGTGAAATCAAGCTAAAAATCACCGAATTCAGAACTCGGAGTCAACGGATATTCATAAAACCGTTTACGTAAAGAAACCACATTTCGCGGCTAACTAGGAGAAACGAGACCTACTAGCCACGAGTTCTGAAATCGAAATCCGAAAGCCCAGGATTGTAGAGCTCGAAAAGTAGTGTGAAATCAAGCTAAAAATCACCGAATTCAGAACTCGGAGTCAACGGATATTCATAAAACCGTTTACGTAAAGAAACCACATTTCGCGGCTAAATAGGTGAAACGAGACCTACTAGCCATGAGTTCTGAAATCAAAATCCGAAAACCCGGGATTGTAGAGCTCGAAAATTAGTGTGAAATCAAGCTAAAAATCACCGAATTCAGAACTCGGAGTCAACGGATATTCATAAAACCGTTTACGTAAAGAAACCAAATTTCGCGGCTAACTAGGAGAAATGAGTCCTACTAGCCACGAGTTCTGAAATCGAAATCCGAAAGCCCAGGATTGTAGAGCTCGAAAAGTAGTGTGAAATCAAGCTAAAAATCACCGAATTCAGAACTCGGAGTCAACAAATATTCATAAAACCGTTTACGTAAAGAAACCACATTTCGCGGCTAACTAGGTGAAACGAGACCTACTAGCCACGAGTTCTGAAATCGAAATACGAAAACCCAGGATTGTAGAGCTCGAAAATTAGTGTGAAATCAAGCTAAAAATCACCGAATTCAGAACTCGGAGTCAACGGATATTCATAAAACCGTTTACGTAAAGAAACCACATTTCGCGGCAAACTAGGTGGAACGAGACCTACAAGCCACGAGTTCTGAAATCAAAATCCGAAATGCTAGGATTGTAGAGCTCGAAAAGTAGTGTGAAATCAAGCTAAAAATCACCGAATTGAGAACTCGGAGTCAACGGATATTCATAAAACCGTTTACGTAAATAAAACACATTTCGCGGCTAACTAGGTGATCGAGACCTACTAGCCACGAGTTCTGAAATCGAAATCCAAAACGCTAGGATTGTAGAGCTCGAAAAGTAGTGTGAAATCAAGCTAAAAATCACCGAATTCAAAACTCGGAGTCAACGGATATTCATAAAACCGTTTACGTAAAGAAACAACATTTCGCTGCTAACTAGGTGAAACGAGACCTACTAGCCACGAGTTCTCAAATCGAAATCCGAAACACCAGGATTGTAGAGCTCAAAAAGTAGTGTGAAATCAAGCTAAAAATCACCGAATTCAGAACTCGGAGTCAACGGATATTCATAAAACCGTTTACGTAAAGAAACCACATTTCGCGGATAACTAGGAGAAACGAGACCTACTAGCCACGAGTTCTGAAATCGAAATCCGAAAGCCCAGGATTGTAGAGCTCGAAAAGTAGTGTGAAATCAAGCTAAAAATCACCGAATTCAGAACTCGGAGTCAACGGATATTCATAAAACCGTTTACGTAAAGAAACCACATTTCGCGGCTAACTAGGTGAAACGAGACCTACTAGCCATGAGTTCTGAAATCAAAATCCGAAAACCCGGGATTGTAGAGCTCGAAAATTAGTGTGAAATCAAGCTAAAAATCACCGAATTCAGAACTCGGAGTCAATGGATATTCATAAAACCGTTTACGTAAAGAAACCAAATTTCGCGGCTAACTAGGAGAAACGAGACCTACTAGCCACGAGTTTTGAAATCGAAATCCGAAAGCCCAGGATTGTAGAGCTCGAAAAGTAGTGTGAAATCAAGCTAAAAATCACCGAATTCAGAACTCGGAGTCAACAGATATTCATAAAACCGTTTACGTAAAGAAACCACATTTCGCGGCTAACTAGGTGAAACGAGACCTACTAGCCACGAGTTCTGAAATCGAAATCCGAAAACCCAGGATTGTAGAGCTCGAAAATTAGTGTGAAATCAAGCTAAAAATCACCGAATTCAGAACTCGGAGTCAACGGATATTCATAAAACCGTTTACGTAAAGAAACCACATTTCGCGGCTAACTAGGTGGAACGAGACCTACAAGCCACGAGTTCTGAAATCAAAATCCGAAATGCTAGGATTGTAGAGCTCGAAAAGTAGTGTGAAATCAAGCTAAAAATCACCGAATTGAGAACTCGGAGTCAACGGATATTCATAAAACCGTTTACGTAAATAAAACACATTTCGCGGCTAACTAGGTGATCGAGACCTACTAGCCACGAGTTCTGAAATCGAAATCCAAAACGCTAGGATTGTAGAGCTCGAAAAGTAGTGTGAAATCAAGCTAAAAATCACCGAATTCAGAACTCGGAGTCAACGGATATTCATAAAACCGTTTACGTAAAGAAACCACATTTCGCGGCTAAATAGGTGAAACGAGACAAACTAGCCACGAGTTCTGAAATCAAAATCCGAAATGGCAGGATTGTAGAGCTCAAAAAGTAATGTGTAATCAAGCTAAAAATCACCGAATTCAGAACTCGGAGTCAACGGATATTCATAAAACCGTTTACGTAAAGAAACCACATTTCGCGGCTAACTAGGTGAAACGAGACCTACTAGCCACGAGTTCTCAAATCAAAATCCGAAACCCCAGGAGTGTAGTGCTCGAAAAGTAGTGTGAAATCAAGCTAAAAATCACCGAATTCAGAACTCGGAGTCAACGGATATTCATAAAACCGTTTACGTAAATAAAACACATTTCGCGGCTAACTAGGTGAAACGAGACCTACTAGCCACGAGTTCTGAAATCGAAATCCGAAACGCTAGGATTGTAGAGCTCGAAAAGTAGTGTGAAATCAAGCTAAAAATCACCGAATTCAGAACTCGGAGTCAACGGATATTCATAAAACCGTTTACGTAAAGAAACAACATTTCGCGGCTAACTAGGTGAAACGAGACCTACTAGCCACGAGTTCTCAAATCAAAATCCGAAACACCAGGATTGTAGAGCTCAAAAAGTAGTGTGAAATCAAGCTAAAAATCACCGAATTCAGAACTCGGAGTCAACGGATATTCATAAAACCGTTTACGTAAAGAAACCACATTTCGCGGCTAACTAGGTGGAACGATACCTACAAGCCACGAGTTCTGAAATCAAAATCCGAAATGCTAGGAGTGTAGAGCTCGAAAAGTAGTGTGAAATCAAGCTAAAAATCACCGAATTCAGAACTCGGAGTCAACGGATATTCATAAAACCGTTTACGTAAAGAAACCACATTTCGCGGCTAACTAGGTGAAACGAGACCTACTAGCCACAATTTCTGAAATCAAAATCCGAAACCCCAGGAGTGTAGAGCTCGACAACTAGTGTGAAATCAAGCTAAAAATAACCGAATTCAGAACTCGGAGTCAACGGATATTCATAAAACTGTTTACGTAAATAAAACACATTTCGCGGCTAACTAGGTGAAACGAGACCTACTAGCCACGAGTTCTGAAATCGAAATCCGAAACTCTAGGATTGTAGAGCTCGAAAAGTAGTGTGAAATCAAGCTAAAAATCACCGAATTCAGAACTCGGAGTCAACGGATATTCATAAAACCGTTTACGTAAAGAAACAACATTTCGCGGCTAACTAGGTGAAACGAGACCTACTAGCCACGAGTTCTCAAATCAAAATCCGAAACACCAGGATTGTAGAGCTCGAAAAGTAGTGTGAAATCAAGCTAAAAATCACCGAATTCAGAACTCGGAGTCAACGGATATTCATAAAACCGTTTACGTAAAGAAACCACATTTCGCGGCTAACTAGGTGGAACGAGACCTACAAGCCACGAGTTCTGAAATCAAAATCCGAAATGCTAGGAGTGTAGAGCTCGAAAACTAGTGTGAAATCAAGCTAAAAATCACCGAATTCAGAACTCGGAGTCAATGGATATTCATAAAACCGTTTACGTAAAGAAACCACATTTCGCGGCTAACTAGGTGAAACGAGACCTACTAGCCACGATTTCTGAAATCAAAATCCGAAAAACCAGGATTGTAGAGCTCGAAAAGTAGTGTGAAATCAAGCTAAAAATCACCGAATTCAGAACTCGGAGTCAACGGATATTCATAAAACCGTTTACGTAAAGAAAACACATTTCGCGGCTAACTAGGTGAAACGAGACCTACTAGCCACGAGTTCTGAAATCAAAATCCGAAACACTAGGATTGTAGAGCTCGAATAGTAGTGTGAAATCAAGCTAAAAATCACCGAATTCAGAACTCGGAGTCAACGGATATTCATAAAACCGTTTACGTAAAGAAACAACATTTCGCGGCTAACTAGGTGAAACGAGACCTACTAGCCACGAGTTCTCAAATCAAAATCCGAAACACCAGGATTGTAGAGCTCAAAAAGTAGTGTGAAATCAAGCTAAAAATCACCGAATTCAGAACTCGGAGTCAAAGGATATTCATAAAACCGTTTACGTAAAGAAACCACATTTCGCGGCTAACTAGGAGAAACGAGACCTACTAGCCACGAGTTCTGAAATCGAAATCCGAAAGCCCAGGATTATAGAGCTCGAAAAGTAGTGTGAAATCAAGCTAAAAATCACCGAATTCAGAACTCGGAGTCAACAGATATTCATAAAACCGTTTACGTAAAGAAACCACATTTCGCGGCTAACTAGGTGAAACGAGACCTACTAGCCACGAGTTCTGAAATCGAAATCCGAAAACCCAGGATTGTAGAGCTCGAAAATTAGTGTGAAATCAAGCTAAAAATCACCGAATTCAGAACTCGGAGTCAACGGATATTCATAAAACCGTTTACGTAAAGAAACCACATTTCGCGGCTAACTAGGTGAAACGAGACCTACTAGCCATGAGTTTTGAAATCAAAATCCGAAAACCCGGGATTGTAGAGCTCGAAAATTAGTGTGAAATCAAGCTAAAAATCACCGAATTCAGAACTCGGAGTCAACGGATATTCATAAAACCGTTTACGTAAAGAAACCAAATTTCGCGGCTAACTAGGAGAAACGAGACCTACTAGCCACGAGTTCTGAAATCAAAATCCGAAAGCCCAGGATTGTAGAGCTCGAAAAGTAGTGTGAAATCAAGCTAAAAATCACCGAATTCAGAACTCGGAGTCAACAGATATTCATAAAACCGTTTACGTAAAGAAACCACATTTCGCGGCTAACTAGGTGAAACGAGACCTACTAGCCACGAGTTCTGAAATCGAAATCCGAAAACCCAGGATTGTAGAGCTCGAAAATTAGTGTGAAATCAAGATAAAAATCACCGAATTCAGAACTCGGAGTCAACGGATATTCATAAAACCGTTTACGTAAAGAAACCACATTTCGCGGCTAACTAGGTGGAATGAGACCTACAAGCCACGAGTTCTGAAATCAAAATCCGAAATGCTAGGATTGTAGAGCTCGAAAAGTAGTGTGAAATCAAGCTAAAAATCACCGAATTGAGAACTCGGAGTCAACGGATATTCATAAAACCGTTTACGTAAATAAAACACATTTCGCGGCTAACTAGGTGATCGAGACCTACTAGCCACGAGTTCTGAAATCGAAATCCAAAAAGCTAGGATTGTAGAGCTCGAAAAGTAGTGTGAAATCAAGCTAAAAATCACCGAATTCAGAACTCGGAGTCAACGGATATTCATAAAACCGTTTACGTAAAGAAACCACATTTCGGGGCTAAATAGGTGAAACGAGACAAACTAGCCACGAGTTCTAAAATCAAAATCCGAAATGGCAGGATTGTAGAGCTCGAAAAGTAATGTGTAATCAAGCTAAAAATCACCGAATTCAGAACTCGGAGTCAACGGATATTCATAAAACCGTTTACGTAAAGAAACCACATTTCGCGGCTAACTAGGTGAAACGAGACCTACTAGCCACGAGTTCTCAAATCAAAATCCGAAACCCCAGGAGTGTAGAGCTCGAAAAGTAGTGTGAAATCAAGCTAAAAATCACCGAATTCAGAACTCGGAGTCAACGGATATTCATAAAACCGTTTACGTAAATAAAACACATTTCGCGGCTAACTAGGTGAAACGAGACCTACTAGCCACGAGTTCTGAAATCGAAATCCGAAACGCTAGGATTGTAGAGCTCGAAAAGTAGTGTGAAATCAAGCTAAAAATCACCGAATTCAGAACTCGGAGTCAATGGATATTCATAAAACCGTTTACGTAAAGAAACAACATTTCGCGGCTAACTAGGTGAAACGAGACCTACTAGCCACGAGTTCTCAAATCAAAATCCGAAACACCAGGATTGTAGAGCTCAAAAAGTAGTGTGAAATCAAGCTAAAAATCACCGAATTCAGAACTTGGAGTCAACGGATATTCATAAAACCGTTTACGTAAAGAAACCACATTTCGCGGCTAACTAGGAGAAACGAGACCTACTAGCCACGAGTTCTGAAATCGAAATCCGAAAGCCCAGGATTGTAGAGCTCGAAAAGTAGTGTGAAATCAAGCTAAAAATCACCGAATTCAGAACTCGGATTCAACGGATATTCATAAAACCGTTTACGTAAATAAAACACATTTCGCGGCTAACTAGGTGAAACGAGACCTACTAGCCACGAGTTCTGAAATCGAAATCCGAAAACCCGGGATTGTAGAGCTCGAAAATTAGTGTGAAATCAAGCTAAAAATCACCGAATTCAGAACTCGGAGTCAACGGATATTCATAAAACCGTTTACGTAAAGAAACCAAATTTCGCGGCTAACTAGGAGAAACGAGACCTACTAGCCACGAGTTCTGAAATCGAAATCCAAAAGCCCAGGATTGTAGAGCTCGAAAAGTAGTGTGAAATCAAGCTAAAAATCACCGAATTCAGAACTCGGAGTCAACAGATATTCATAAAACCGTTTACGTAAAGAAACCACATTTCGCGGCTAACTAGGTGAAACGAGACCTACTAGCCACGAGTTCTGAAATCGAAATCC
This sequence comes from Euonymus europaeus, assembly GCA_963580455.1. Lineage (NCBI taxonomy): Eukaryota > Viridiplantae > Streptophyta > Magnoliopsida > Celastrales > Celastraceae > Euonymus > Euonymus europaeus. Next base: position 29,725,400 of record OY756959.1, read on the forward strand.
GAAAATCCAGGATTGTAGAGCTCGAAAATTAGTGTGAAATCAAGCTAAAAATCACCGAATTCAGAACTCGGAGTCAACGGATATTCATAAAACCGTTTACGTAAAGAAACCACATTTCGCGGCTAACTAGGTGGAACGAGACCTACAAGCCACGAGTTCTGAAATCAAAATCCGAAATGCTAGGATTGTAGAGCTCGAAAAGTAGTGTGAAATCAAGCTAAAAATCACCGAATTGAGAACTCGGAGTCAACGGATATTCATAAAACCATTTACGTAAATAAAACACATTTCGCGGCTAACTAGGTGATCGAGACCTACTAGCCACGAGTTCTGAAATCGAAATCCGAAACGCTAGGATTGTAGAGCTCGAAAAGTAGTGTGAAATCAAGCTAAAAATCACCGAATTCAGAACTCGGAGTCAACGGATATTCATAAAACCGTTTACGTAAAGAAACCACATTTCGCGGCTAAATAGGTGAAACGAGACAAACTAGCCGCGAGTTCTGAAATCAAAATCCGAAATGGCAGGATTGTAGAGCTCGAAAAGTAATGTGTAATCAAGCTAAAAATCACCGAATTCAGAACTCGGAGTCAACGGATATTCATAAAACCATTTACGTAAATAAACCACATTTCGCGGCTAACTAGGTGAAACGAGACCTACTAGCCACGAGTTCTCAAATCAAAATCCGAAACCCCAGGAGTGTAGAGCTCGAAAAGTAGTGTGAAATCAAGCTAAAAATCACCGGATTCAGAACTCGGAGTCAACGGATATTCATAAAACCGTTTACGTAAAGAAACTACATTTCGCGGCTAACTAGGTGAAACGAGACCTACTAGCCACGAGTTCTGAAATCGAAATCCGAAAGACCAGGATTGTAGAGCTCGAAAATTAGTGTGAAATCAAGCTAAAAATCACCGAATTCAGAACTCGGAGTCAACGGATATTCATAAAACCGTTTACGTAAAGAAACCACATTTCGAGGCTAACTAGGTGAAACGAGACCTTCTAGCCACGTGTTTTGAAATCGAAATCCAAAAACCCAGGATTGTAGAGCTCGAAAATTAGTGTGAAATCAAGCTAAAAATCACCGAATTCAGAACTCGAAATCAACGGATATTCATAAAACCGTTTACATAAAGAAACCACATTTCGCGGCTAACAAGGTGGAACGAGACCAACAAGCCACGAGTTCTGAAATCGAAATCCGAAACCCTAGGATTGTAGAGCTCGAAAAGTAGTGTGAAATCAAGCTAAAAATCACCGAATTCAGAACTCGGAGTCAACGGATATTCATAAAACCGTTTACGTAAAGAAACAACATTTCGCGGCTAACTAGGTGAAACGAGACCTACTTGCCACGAGTTCTTAAATCAAAATCCGAAACACCAGGATTGTAGAGCTCAAAAAGTAGTGTGAAATCAAGCTAAAAATCACCGAATTCAGAACTCGGAGTCAACGGATATTCATAAAACCGTTTACGTAAAGAAACCACATTTCGCGGCTAACTAGGAGAAACGAGACCAGCTAGCCACGAGTTCTGAAATCGAAATCCGAAAGCCCAGGATTGTAGAGCTCGAAAAGTAGTGTGAAATCAAGCTAAAAATCAACGAATTCAGAACTCGGAGTCAACGGATATTCATAAAACCGTTTACGTAAAGAAACCACATTTCGCGGCTAACTAGGTGAAATGAGACCTACTAGCCACGAGTTCTGAAATCGAAATCCGAAAACCCAGTATTGTAGAGCTCGAAAATTAGTGTGAAATCAAGCTAAAAATCACCGAATTCAGAACTTTGGAGTCAACGGATATTCATAAAACCGTTTACGTAAAGAAACCACATTTCGCGGCTAACTAGGTGAAACGAGACCTACTAGCCACGAGTTCTGAAATCGAAATCAGAAAACCCAGGATTGTAGAGCTCGAAAATTAGTGTGAAATCAAGCTAAAAATCACCGAATTCAGAACTCGGAGTCAACGGATATTCATAAAACCGTTTACGTAAAGAAACCACATTTCGCGGCTAACTAGGTGGAACGAGACCTACAAGCCACGAGTTCTGAAATCAAAATCCGAAATGCTAGGATTGTAGAGCTCGAAAAGTAGTGTGAAATCAAGCTAAAAATCACCGAATTCAGAAACTCGGAGTCAACGGATATTCATAAAACCGTTTACGTAAATAAAACACATTTCGCGGCTAACTAGGTGAAACGAGACCTACTAGCCACGAGTTCTGAAATCGAAATCCGAAACGCTAGGATTGTAGAGCTCAAAAAGTAGTGTGAAATCAAGTTAAAAATCACCGAATTCAGAACTCGGAGTCAACGGATATTCATAAAACCGTTTACGTAAAGAAACCACATTTCGCGGCTAACTAGGAGAAACGAGACCTACTAGCCACGAGTTCTGAAATCGAAATCCGAAAACCCAGGATTGTAGAGCTCGAAAAGTAGTGTGAAATCAAGCTAAAAATCACCGAATTCAGAACTCGGAGTCAACGGGTATTCATAAAACCGTTTACGTAAAGAAACCACATTTCGCGGCTAACTAGGTGAAACGAGACCTACTAGCCACGAGTTCTGAAATTGAAATCCGAAAACCCGGGATTGTAGAGCTCGAAAATTAGTGTGAAATCAAGCTAAAAATCACCGAATTCAGAACTCGGAGTCAACGGATATTCATAAAACCGTTTACGTAAAGAAACCAAATTTCGCGGCTAATTAGGAGAAACGAGACCTACTAGCCACGAGTTTTGAAATCGAAATCAGAAAACCCAGGATTGTAGAGCTCGAAAATTAGTGTGAAATCAAGCTAAAAATCACCGAATTCAGAACTCGGAGTCAACGGATATTCATAAAACCGTTTACGTAAAGAAACCACATTTCGCGGCTAACTAGGTGAAACGAGACCTACTAGCCACGAGTTCTGAAATCGAAATCCGAAAACCCAGTATTGTAGAGCTCGAAAATTAGTGTGAAATCAAGCTAAAAATCACCGAATTCAGAACTTTGGAGTCAACGGATATTCATAAAACCGTTTACGTAAAGAAACCACATTTCGCGGCTAACTAGGTGAAACGAGACCTACTAGCCACGAGTTCTGAAATCGAAATCAGAAAACCCAGGATTGTAGAGCTCGAAAATTAGTGTGAAATCAAGCTAAAAATCACCGAATTCAGAACTCGGAGTCAACGGATATTCATAAAACCGTTTACGTAAAGAAACCACATTTCGCGGCTAACTAGGTGGAACGAGACCTACAAGCCACGAGTTCTGAAATCAAAATCCGAAATGCTAGGATTGTAGAGCTCGAAAAGTAGTGTGAAATCAAGCTAAAAATCACCGAATTCAGAAACTCGGAGTCAACGGATATTCATAAAACCGTTTACGTAAATAAAACACATTTCGCGGCTAACTAGGTGAAACGAGACCTACTAGCCACGAGTTCTGAAATCGAAATCCGAAACGCTAGGATTGTAGAGCTCAAAAAGTAGTGTGAAATCAAGTTAAAAATCACCGAATTCAGAACTCGGAGTCAACGGATATTCATAAAACCGTTTACGTAAAGAAACCACATTTCGCGGCTAACTAGGAGAAACGAGACCTACTAGCCACGAGTTCTGAAATCGAAATCCGAAAACCCAGGATTGTAGAGCTCGAAAAGTAGTGTGAAATCAAGCTAAAAATCACCGAATTCAGAACTCGGAGTCAACGGGTATTCATAAAACCGTTTACGTAAAGAAACCACATTTCGCGGCTAACTAGGTGAAACGAGACCTACTAGCCACGAGTTCTGAAATTGAAATCCGAAAACCCGGGATTGTAGAGCTCGAAAATTAGTGTGAAATCAAGCTAAAAATCACCGAATTCAGAACTCGGAGTCAACGGATATTCATAAAACCGTTTACGTAAAGAAACCAAATTTCGCGGCTAATTAGGAGAAACGAGACCTACTAGCCACGAGTTTTGAAATCGAAATCAGAAAACCCAGGATTGTAGAGCTCGAAAATTAGTGTGAAATCAAGCTAAAAATCACCGAATTCAGAACTCGGAGTCAACGGATATTCATAAAACCGTTTACGTAAAGAAACCACATTTCGCGGCTAACTAGGTGAAACGAGACCTACTAGCCACGAGTTCTCAAATCAAAATCCGAAACCCCAAGAGTGTAGAGCTCGAAAAGTAGTGTGAAATCAAGCTAAAAATCACCGGATTCAGAACTCGGAGTCAACGGATATTCATAAAACCGTTTACGTAAAGAAACTACATTTCGCGGCTAACTAGGTGAAACGAGACCTACTGGCCACGAGTTCTGAAATCGAAATCCGAAAGCCCAGGATTGTAGAGCTCGAAAAGTAGTGTGAAATCAAGCTAAAAATCAACGAATTCAGAACTCGGAGTCAACGGATATTCATAAAACCGTTTACGTAAAGAAACCACATTTCGCGGCTAACTAGGTGAAACGAGACCTTCTAGCCACGAGTTCTGAAATCGAAATCCAAAAACCCAGGATTGTAGAGCTCGAAAATTAGTGTGAAATCAAGCTAAGAATCACCGAATTCAGAACTCGAAATCAACGGATATTCATAAAACCGTTTACGTAAAGAAACCACATTTCGCGGCTAACTGGTGGAACGAGACCAACAAGCCACGAGTTCTGAAATCGAAATCCGAAACGCTAGGATTGTAGAGCTCGAAAAGTAGTGTGAAATCAAGCTAAAAATCACCGAATTCAGAACTCGGAGTCAACGGATATTCATAAAACCGTTTACGTAAAGAAACAACATTTCGCGGCTAACTAGGTGAAACGAGACCTACTAGCCACGAGTTCTCAAATCAAAATCCGAAACACCAGGATTGTAGAGCTCAAAAAGTAGTGTGAAATGAAGCTAAAAATCACCGAATTCAGAACTCGGAGTCAACGGATATTCATAAAACCGTTTACGTAAAGAAACCACATTTCGCGGCTAACTAGGTGAAATGAGACCTACTAGCCACGAGTTCTGAAATCGAAATCCGAAAACCCAGTATTGTAGAGCTCGAAAATTAGTGTGAAATCAAGCTAAAAATCACCGAATTCAGAACTTTGGAGTTAACGGATATTCATAAAACCGTTTACGTAAAGAAACCATATTTCGCGGCTAACTAGGTGAGACGAGACCTACTAGCCACGAGTTCTGAAATCGAAATCAGAAAACCCAGGATTGTAGAGCTCGAAAATTAGTGTGAAATGAAGCTAAAAATCACCGAATTCAGAACTCGGAGTCAACGGATATTCATAAAACCGTTTACGTAAAGAAACCACATTTCGCGGCTAACTAGGTGAAACGAGACCTACTAGCCACGAGTTCTGAAATTGAAATCCGAAAACCCGGGATTGTAGAGCTCGAAAATTAGTGTGAAATCAAGCTAAAGATCACCGAATTCAGAACTCGGAGTCAACGGATATTCATAAAACCGTTTACGTAAAGAAACCAAATTTCGCGGCTAACTAGGAGAATCGAGACCTACTAGCCACGAGTTTTGAAATCGAAATCAGAAAACCCAGGATTGTAGAGCTCGAAAATTAGTGTGAAATCAAGCTAAAAATCACCGAATTCAGAACTCGGAGTCAACAGATATTCATAAAACCGTTTACGTAAAGAAACCACATTTCGCGGCTAACTAGGTGAAACGAGACCTACTAGCCACGAGTTCTCAAATCAAAATCCGAAACCCCAGGAGTGTAGAGCTCGAAAAGTAGTGTGAAATCAAGCTAAAAATCACCGGATTCAGAACTCGGAGTCAACGGATATTCATAAAACCGTTTACGTAAAGAAACTACATTTCGCGGCTAACCAGGTGAAACGAGACCTACTAGCCACGAGTTCTGAAATCGAAATCCGAAAGCCCAGGATTGTAGAGCTCGAAAAGTAGTGTGAAATCAAGCTAAAAATCACCGAATTCAGAACTCGGAGTCAACGGATATTCATAAAACCGTTTACGTAAAGAAACCACATTTCGCGGCTAACTAGGTGAAACGAGACCTTCTAGCCACGAGTTCTGAAATCGAAATCCAAAAACCCAGGATTGTAGAGCTCGAAAATTAGTGTGAAATCAAGCTAAAAATCACCGAATTCAGAACTCGAAATCAACGGATATTCATAAAACCGTTTACGTAAAGAAACCACATTTCGCGGCTAACTGGTGGAACGAGACCAACAAGCCACGAGTTCTGAAATCGAAATCCGAAACGCTAGGATTGTAGAGCTCGAAAAGTAGTGTGAAATCAAGCTAAAAATCACCGAATTCAGAACTCGGAGTCAACGGATATTCATAAAACCGTTTACGTAAAGAAACAACATTTCGCGGCTAACTAGGTGAAACGAGACCTACTAGCCACGAGTTCTCAAATCAAAATCCGAAACACCAGGATTGTAGAGCTCAAAAAGTAGTGTGAAATCAAGCTAAAAATCACCGAATTCAGAACTCGGAGTCAACGGATATTCATAAAACCGTTTACGTAAAGAAACCACATTTCGCGGCTAACTAGGTGAAACGAGACCTACTAGCCACGAGTTCTCAAATCAAAATCCGAAACCCCAGGAGTGTAGAGCTCGAAAAGTAGTGTGAAATCAAGCTAAAAATCACCGGATTCAGAACTCGGAGTCAACGGATATTCATAAAACCGTTTACGTAAAGAAACTACATTTCGCGGCTAACTAGGTGAAACGAGACCTACTAGCCACGAGTTCTGAAATCGAAATCCGAAAGCCCAGGATTGTAGAGCTCGAAAAGTAGTGTGAAATCAAGCTAAAAATCACCGAATTCAGAACTCGGAGTCAACGGATATTCATAAAACCGTTTACGTAAAGAAACCACATTTCGCGGCTAACTAGGTGAAACGAGACCTTCTAGCCACGAGTTCTGAAATCGAAATCCAAAAACCCAGGATTGTAGAGCTCGAAAATTAGTGTGAAATCAAGCTAAAAATCACCGAATTCAGAACTCGAAATCAACGGATATTCATAAAACCGTTTACGTAAAGAAACCACATTTCGCGGCTAACTGGTGGAACGAGACCAACAAGCCACGAATTCTGAAATCGAAATCCGAAACGCTAGGATTGTAGAGCTCGAAAAGTAGTGTGAAATCAAGCTAAAAATCACCGAATTCAGAACTCGGAGTCAACGGATATTCATAAAACCGTTTACGTAAAGAAACAACATTTCGCGGCTAACTAGGTGAAACGAGACCTACTAGCCACGAGTTCTCAAATCAAAATCCGAAACACCAGGATTGTAGAGCTCAAAAAGTAGTGTGAAATCAAGATAAAAATCACCGAATTCAGAACTCGGAGTCAACGGATATTCATAAAACCGTTTACGTAAAGAAACCACATTTCGCGGCTAACTAGGTGAATCGAGACCAACTAGCCACGAGTTCTGAAATCGAAATCCGAAAACCCAGTATTGTAGAGCTCGAAAATTAGTGTGAAATCAAGCTAAAAATCACCGAATTCAGAACTTTGGAGTTAACGGATATTCATAAAACCGTTTACGTAAAGAAACCATATTTCACGGCTAACTAGGTGAGACGAGACCTACTAGCCACGAGTTCTGAAATCGAAATCAGAAAACCCAGGATTGTAGAGCTCGAAAATTAGTGTGAAATCAAGCTAAAAATCACCGAATTCAGAACTCGGAGTCAACGGATATTCATAAAACCGTTTACGTAAAGAAACCACATTTCGCGGCTAACTAGGTGGAACGAGACCTACAAGCCACGAGTTCTGAAATCAAAATCCGAAATGCTAGGATTGTAGAGCTCGAAAAGTAGTGTGAAATCAAGCTAAAAATTACCGAATTCAGAAACTCGGAGTCAACGGATATTCATAAAACCGTTTACGTAAATAAAACACATTTCGCGGCTAACTAGGTGAAATGAGACCTACTAGCCACGAGTTCTGAAATCGAAATCCGAAACGCTAGGATTGTAGAGCTCAAAAAGTAGTGTGAAATCAAGCTAAAAATCACCGAATTCAGAACTCGGAGTCAACGGATATTCATAAAACCGTTTACGTAAAGAAACCACATTTTGCGGCTAACTAGGTGAAACGAGACCTACTAGCCACGAGTTCTGAAATCGAAATCCGAAACGCTAGGATTGTAGAGCTCGAAAAGTAGTGTGAAATCAAGCTAAAAATCACAGAATTCAGAACTCGGAGTCAACGGATATTCATAAAACCGTTTACGTAAAGAAACAACATTTCGCGGCTAACTAGGTGAAACGAGACCTACTAGCCACGAGTTCTCAAATAAAAATCCGAAACACCAGGATTGTAGAGCTCAAAAAGTAGTGTGAAATCAAGCTAAAAATCACCGAATTCAGAACTCGGAGTCAACGGATATTCATAAAACCGTTCACGTAAAGAAACCACATTTCGCGGCTAACTAGGAGAAACGAGACCTACTAGCCACGAGTTCTGGAATCAAAATCCGAAAGCCCAGGATTGTAGAGCTCGAAAAGTAGTGTGAAATCAAGCTAAAAATCACCGAATTCAGAACTCGGAGTCAACGGATATTCATAAACCGTTTACGTAAAGAAACCACATTTCGCGGCTAACTAGGTGAAACGAGACCTACTAGCCACGAGTTCTGAAATTGAAATCCGAAAACCCAGGATTGTAGAGCTCGAAAATTAGTGTGAAATCAAGCTAAAAATCACCGAATTCAGAACTCGGAGTCAACGGATATTCATAAAACCGTTTACGTAAAGAAACCACATTTCGCGGCTAACTAGGTGAAACGAGACCTACTAGCCACGAGTTCTGAAATCGAAATCAGAAAACCTAGGATTGTAGAGCTCGAAAATTAGTGTGAAATCAAGCTAAAAATCACCGAATTCAGAACTCGGAGTCAACGGATATTCATAAAACCGTTTACGTAAAGAAACCACATTTCGCGGCTAACTAGGTGGAACGAGACCTACAAGCCACGAGTTCTGAAATCAAAATCCGAAATGCTAGGATTGTAGAGCTCGAAAAGTAGTGCGAAATCAAGCTAAAAATCACCGAATTCAGAAACTCGGAGTCAACGGGTATTCATAAAACCGTTTACGTAAATAAAACAAATTTCGCGGCTAACTAGGTGAAACGAGACCTACTAGCCACGTGTTCTGAAATCGAAATCCGAAATGCTAGGATTGTAGAGCTCGAAAAGTAGTGTGAAATCAAGCTAAAAATCACCGAATTCAGAACTCGGAGTCAACGGATATTCATAAAACCGTTTACGTAAAGAAACCACATTTCGCGGCTAAATAGGTGAAACGAGACCAACTAGCCACGAGTTCTGAAATCAAAATCCGAAACACCAGGATTGTAGAGCTCGAAAAGTAGTGTGTAATCAAGATAAAAATCACCGAATTCAGAACTCGGAGTCAACGGATATTCATAAAACCGTTTACGTAAATAAACCACATTTCGCGGCTAACTAGGTGAAACGAGACCTACTAGCCACGAGTTCTCAAATCAAAATCCGAAACACCAGGATTGTAGAGCTCGAAAAGTAGTGTGAAATCAAGCTAAAAATCACCGAATTCAGAACTCGGAGTCAACGGATATTCATAAAACCGTTTATGTAAAGAAACCACATTTCGCGGCTAACTAGGTGAAACGAGACCTACAAGCCACGAGTTCTGAAATCAAAATCCGAAATGCTAGGATTGTAGAGCTCGAAAAGTAGTGTGAAATCAAGCTAAAAATCACCGAATTCAGAACTCGGAGTCAACGGATATTCATAAAACCGTTTACGTAAAGAAACCACATTGCGCGGCTAACTAGGTGAAACGAGAGCTACTAGCCACGAGTTCTGAAATCGAAATCCGAAAGCCCAGGATTGTAGAGCTCGAAAAGTAGTGTGAAATCAAGCTAAAAATCACCGAATTCAGAACTCGGAGTCAACGGATATTCTTAAAACCGTTTACGTAAAGAAACCACATTTCGCGGCTAACTAGGTGAAGCGAGACCTACTAGCCACGAGTTCTGAAATCGAAATCCGAAAAGCCAGGATTGTAGAGCTCGAAAAGTAGTGTGAAATCAAGCTAAAAATCACCGAATTCAGAACTCGGAGTCAACGGATATTCATAAAACCGTTTACGTAAAGAAACCACATTTCGCGGCAAACTAGGTGAAACGAGACCAACTAGCCACGAGTTCTGAAATAAAAATCCGAAACGCCAGGATTGTAGAGCTCGAAAAGTAGTGTGAAATCAAGCTAAAAATCACCGAATTCAGAACTCGGAGTCAACGGATATTCATAAAACCGTTTACGTAAAGAAACCACATTTCGCGGCTAACTAGGTGAAACGAGACCTACTAGCCACGAGTTCTCAAATCAAAATCCGAAACCCCAAGAGTGTAGAGCTCGAAAAGTAGTGTGAAATCAAGCTAAAAATCACCGGATTCAGAACTCGGAGTCAACGGATATTCATAAAACCGTTTACGTAAAGAAACCACATTTCGCGGCTAACTAGGTGAAACGAGACCAACTAGCCACGAGTTCTCAAATCAAAATCCGAAACGCCAGGATCGTAGAGCTCAAAAATTTCTGTGAAATCAAGCTAAAAATCATCGAATTCAGAACTCGGAGTCAACGGATATTCATAAAACCGTTTACGTAAAGAAACCACATTTCGCGGCTAACTAGGTGAAAAGAGACCTACTAGCCACGAGTTCTGAAATCAAAATCCGAAACACCAGGATTGTAGAGCTCGAAAAGTAGTGTGAAATCAAGCTAAAAATCACCGAATTCAGCACTCGGAGTCAACGGATATTCAGAAAACTGTTTACGTAAAGAAACCACATTTCGCGGCTAACTAGGTGAAATGAGACCAACTAGCCACGAGTTATGAAATCAAAATCCGAAACTCCAGGATCGTAGAGCTCGAAAAGTAGTGTGAAATCAAGCTAAAAATCACCGAATTCAGAACTCGGAGTCAACGGATATTCATAAAAACGTTTACGTAAAGAAACCACATTTCGCGGCTAACTAGGTGAAACGAGACCAACTAGCCACGAGTTCTGAAATCAAAATCCGAAATGCCAGGATCGTAGAGCTCGAAAAGTAGTGTGAAATCAAGCTAAAAATCACCGAATTCAGAACTCGGAGTCAATGGATATTCATAAAACCGTTTACGTAAAGAAACCACATTTCGCGGCTAACTAGGTGAAACGAGACCAACTAGCCACGAGTTCTGAAATCAAAATCCGAAACGCCAGGATCATAGAGCTCGAAAAGTAGTTTGAAATCATGCTAAAAATCACCGAATTCAGAACTCGGAGTCAACGGATATTCATAAAACCGTTTACGTAAAGAAACCACATTTCGCGGCTAACTAGGTGAAACAAGACCAACTAGCCACGAGTTCTGAAATCAAAATCCGAAACGCCAGGATCGTAGAGCTCGAAAAGTAGTGTGAAATCAAGCTAAAAATCACCGAATTTAGAACTCGGAGTCAACGGATATCCATAAAACCGTTTACGTAAAGAAACCACATTTCGCGGCTAACTAGGTGAAACGAGACCAACTAGCCACGAGTTCTGAAATAAGAATCTGAAATGCCAGGATCGTAGAGCTCGAAAAGTACTGTGTAATCAAGCAAAAAATCACCGAATTCAGAACTCGGAGTCAACGGATATTCATAAAACCGTTTACGTAAAAAAACTACATTTCGCGGCTAACTAGGTGAAACGAGACCTACTAGCCACGAGTTCTGAAATCAAAATACGAAATGCCAGGATTGTAGAGCGTAATCAAGCTAAAAATCACCGAATTCAGAACTCGGAGTCAACGGATATTCATGAAACCGTTTACGTAAAGAAACCACATTTCGCGGCTAACTAGGTGAAACGAGACCAACTAGCCACGAGTTCTGAAATCAAAATCCGAAACTCCAGGATCGTAGAGCTCGAAAAGTACTGTGAAATCCAGCCAAAAATCACCGAATTCAGAACTCGGAGTCAACGGATATTCATAAAATCGTTTACGTAAAGAAACCACATTTCGCGGCTATATAGGTGAAACGAGACCTACTAGCCTCGAGTTCTGAAATCAAAATACGAAATGCCAGGATCGTAGAGCTCGAAAAGTAGTGTGAAATCAAGCTAAAAATCACCGAATTCAGAACTCGGAGTCAACGGATATTCATAAAACCGTATACGTACAGAAACCATATTTCGCGGCTAACTAGGTGAAACGAGACCAACTAGCCACGAGTTCTGAAACCAAAATCCGAAACGCCCGAATCATAGAGTTCGAAAGGTAGTGTGAAATCAAGCGAAAAATCATCGAATTCATAACTCGGAGTCAACGGATATTCATAAAACCGTTTACGTAAAGAAACCACATTTCGCGGCAACTAGTTGAAACGAGACCAACTAGCCACGAGTTCAGAAATCAAAATCCGAAACAACAGGATCGTAGAGCTCGAAAAGTAGTGTGAAATCAACCTAAAAATCACCGAATTCAGAACTCGGAGTCAACGGATATTCATAAAACTGTTTACGTAAAGAAACCATATTTTGCGGCTAACTAGGTGAAACGAGACCAACTAGCCACGAGTTCTGAAATCAAAATCCGAAACTCCAGGATCGTAGAGCTCAAAAAGTAGTGTGAAATCAAGCTAAAAATCACCGAATTCAGAACTCGGAGTCAACGGATATTCATAAAACCGTTTACGTAAAGAAATCACAATTCGCGGTTAACTAGGTGAAACGAGACCAACTAGACACGAGTTCTGAAATCAAAATCCGAAACGCCAGGATCGTAGAGCTCGAAAAGTAGTGTGAAATCAAGCTAAAAATCACCGAATTCAGAACTCGGAGTCAACGGATATTCATAAAACCGTTTACGTAAAGAAACCACATTTCGCGGCTACCTAGGTGAAACGAGACCAACTAGCCACGAGTTCTGAAATCAAAATACGAAATGCCAGGATTGTAGAGCGTAATCAAGCTAAAAATCACCGAATTCAGAACTCGGAGTCAACGGATATTCATGAAACCGTTTACGTAAAGAAACCACATTTCGCGGCTAACTTGGTGAAACGAGACCAACTAGCCACGAGTTCTGAAATCAAAATCCGAAACTCCAGGATCGTACAGCTCGAAAAGTACTGTGAAATCAAGCTAAAAATCACCGAATTCAGAACTCGAAGTCAACGGATATTCATAAAATCGTTTACGTAAAGAAACCACATTTCGCGGCTATATAGGTGAAACGACACCTACTAGCCACGAGTTCTGAAATCAAAATACGAAATGCCAGGATTGTAGAGCTCGAAAAGTAGTGTGAAATGAAGCTAAAAATCACCGAATTCAGAACTCGGAGTCAACGGATATTCATAAAACCGTTTACGTAAAGAAACCATATTTCGCGGCTAACTAGGTGAAACGAGACCAACTGGCCACGAGTTCTGAAACCAAAATCCGAAACTCCAGGATCATAGAGCTCGAAAATTAGTGTGAAATCAAGCTAAAAATCACCGAATTCAGAACTCGGAGTCAACGGATATTCATAAAACCGTTTACGTAAAGAAACCACATTTCGCGGCTAACTAGGTGAAACGAGACCAACTAGCCACGAGTTCAGAAATCAAAATCTGAAACGCCAGGATCGTAGAGCTCGAAAAGCAGTGTGAAATCAAGCTAAAAATCACCGAATTCAGAACTCGGAGTCGACGGATATTCATAAAACTGTTTACGTAAAGAAACCACATTTCGCGGCTAACTAGGTGAAACGAGACCAACTAGCCACGAGTTCTGAAATCAAAATCCGAAACTCCAGGATGGTAGAGCTCAAAAAGTAGTGTGAAATCAAGCTAAAAATCAACGAATTCAGAACTCGGAGTCAACGGATATTCATAAAACTGTTTACGTAAAAAAACCACATTTTGCGGCTAACTAGGTGAAACGAGACCTAATAGCCACGAGTTCTGAAATCAAAATCTGAGACGCCAGGATCGTAGAGCTCGAAAAGTAGTGTGAAATCAAGCTAAAGTCACCGAATTCAGAACTCGGAGTCAACGGATATTCATAAAACTGTTTACGTAAAGAAACCACATTTCGCGGCTAACTAGGTGAAACAAGACCAACTAGCCACGAGTTCTGAAATCAAAATCCGAAACGCCAGGATCGTAGAGCTCGAAAAGTAGTGTGAAATCAAGCGAAAAATCACTGAATTCAGAACTCGGAGTCAACGGTTATTCCTAAAACCGTTTACGTAAAGATACCACATTTCGCGGCTAACTAGGTGAAACGAGACCAACTAGCCACGAGTTCTGAAATAAAAATCCGAAATACTAGGATCGTAGAGCTCGAAAAGTAGTGTGAAATCAAGCTAAAAATCACCGAATTCAGAACTCGGAGTCAAAGGATATTCATAAAACCGTTTACGTAAAGAAACCACATTTCGCGGCTAACTATGTGAAATGAGACCTACTAGCCACGAGTTCTGAAATCAAAATCCGAAATGCCAGGATTGTAGAGCTCGAAAAGTAGTGTGAAATCAAGCGAAAAATCACCGAATTCAGAACTCGGAGTCAACGGATATTCATAAAACCGTTTACGTAAAGAAACCACATTTCGCGGCTAACTAGGTGAAACGAGACCTACTAGCCACGAGTTCTGAAATCAAAATCCGAAACCCCAGGATTGTAGAGCTCAAAAAGTAGTGTGAAATCAAGCAAAAAATCACCGAATTCAGAACTCGGAGTCAACGGATATTCATAAAACCGTTTACGTAAAGAAACCACATTTCGCGGCTAACTAGGTGAAACGAGACCTACTAGCCACGAGTTCTGAAATCAAAATCCAAAACGCCAGGATCGTAGAGCTCGAAAAGTAGTGTGAAATCAAGCTAAAAATCACCGAATTCAGAACTCGGAGTCAACGGATATTTATAAAACCGTTTACATAAAGAAACCACATTTCGCGGCTAACTAGGTGAAACGAGACCAACTAGCCACGAGTTCTGAAATCAAAATCCGAAACACTAGGATCGTAGAGCTCGAAAAGTAGTGTGAAATCAAGCTAAAAATCACCGAATTCAGAACTCGGAGTCAACGAATATTCATAAAACCATTTACGTAAAGAAACCACATTTCGTGGCTAACTAGGTGACACGAGACCATCTAGCCTCGAGTTCTGATATCAAAAACTGAAACACCATGATTGTAGAGCTCAAAAAGTAATATGAAATCGAGCTAAAAATCAATGAATTCAGAACTCGAAGTCTACAGATATTAAGAAAATCATTTACGTGAAGAAACCACATTTCGTTGCTAACTAGGTGACACGAGACCATCTAGCCACGAGTTCTGATATCAAAAACTGAAACACCATGATTGTAGAGCTCAAAAAGTAATATGAAATCGAGCTAAAAATCAATGAATTCAGAACTCGAAGTCTACAGATATTAAAAAAACCGTTTAATTGTAGAAACCACATTCCGTAAATAACTAGGTGATGAGATACCTACTAGCCACAAGTTCTGAAATCAAAAACTGAAAAGCCACGATTGTAGAGCTCAAAAGGTAGTGTGAAATCGATCTAAAAATCAATGAATTCAGAACTCGGAGTCTACGGATATTAAGAAAACCGTTTACATGAAGAAACCACATTTCGTTTCTAACTAGGTGATGCGAGACCTACTAGCCACGAGTTCTGAAATCCAAAACTGAAATGCCAGGATTGTAGAGCTCGAAAAGTAGTGTGAAATCTTGCTAAAAATCAATGAATTCAGAACTCGGAGTCTACGAGAATTAAGAAAACTGTTTAAGGGAAGAAACCACTTCTCGTTGCTAACTAAGTGATGCGAGACATACTACCCACGAGTTCTGAAATCAAAAACTTAAACACCAGGATTGTAGATCTCGAAAAGTAGTGTGAAGTCGAGTTAAAAATCAATGAATTCAGAACCCGGAGTCTACAGATATTAGGAAAACCGTTTTCGTAAAGAAACCACATTTTGTACCTAACTAAGTGAAGCGAGACCTTCTTGTCACGAGTTCAATTTTTTATTGATTTAAGTTTTAATATTTATTGTAATTTTTACAATTGCAGTTAGCGGGGTGGGTAAATAAGCAGGGATTTCCCACCCCAATGGATAAGGTGATGGGGCTAAAACTAAAATAACAGACAGATATTATTACGGAGTCGATAAAAAAATATCACAGGTACATGTACGGGGCCCACGAGCGAAGCGGTACCCGCCCCGTTGACATTCCTACTCGATATTAGACTCTCAATATAGCTTTTATATATTGTATATAATTATTATGTCAATGTGTGAGTTTTCGTTAAGAATGTCATGATTGATTTTCTTAAGTCAAATAAATCATACAATGGGATGATAAAAGTGAAATTAATAACTTTTTTAAAACATACGTCATGGAGTGTCTCACACTTACTCCATGCATAACAAACTCGTTTGTCCATTTTCTGGATCATCATAGAACAAAATCTTTTTATGGCGACCAATGTAACTATTACAATTGCTAGTGACTTCATTATTTTTCTCACGCAAAATCGGTTGTGACACTCGATAAATCCCAAAAACTCGATAAACCCTGTAAACTCAAAAACCCGATAAAACAAAAAAACTCAATAAACCCCAAAACTTGGGTAAACAACAAAAACGAGCTAAACCCCGAAAACCCAATACTCCCCAAACAACCCGATAAACACCAAAAGCCCCAAAAACATGGTAACCACCAAAAGCACGATAAAACCCAAACGACCCGGTAAAACCCCAAAACCTGCTAATCCCCAAATGACCCAACAAACAATAAATGACCGGGTCAATCACAAAAGCCCGATAAACCGCAAGCACTTGGAAAAACTAAAAAAACCAGATAAACTCTAAACAACACCCACCCCAACAACCCACCCCCCCCACATCCCAAAAAAAAATCCCAAACGACCCGGTGAACCCGGAAAGCCTCATAAACGCCAAACAACCCGATAAATCCAAAAAGCCCCATAAACCTCAAAGACCCGATAAACACAAAAGCCCCACAAACTCCAAAATTCTTGAAAACCCCAAAAGCACTATAAACCCCAAATGACTCGGTAAACCCCAAAAGACCCATAACACACAAATGACTCGGTAAACAACAAAAGCTCTGAAAACCTCAAAGGACCCGGTAAACTCCAAAAGCCCCATCAACCTCAAATGACCAGGTAAACCCCCAAGCCACATAAACCCCATACGATCTGATAATCCACAAAAATGCCCTATAAACCCTAAACGACAAAGTAAACCCCAAAAGCTCCACACACTTCAGAGGACTGGGAAAACCCCGAAATTCCCATAAACCAAAAACCACCTAGTAAACCCCAAAGGCCCCATAAAACCCAAACGACGAGGTAACTCCAAAATCCCAATAAAACGCAAACGGACTGATAAATCACAATAGCCCCATAAACTCCAACCGACCTGCTAAACCAAAAAAGTCCCAATAAACCCTCAACGACCCTATAAACCCAAAAAAGTCCCACTAGCCCCAAACAACCCATAAACCCCCAACAACACAGTAAACCCCAAATGCCCCATAACTCTAAAGGACCATATAAACCCCAAAAGCCCTCGAAAACCCAAACAACCCAACAAACCCCAAAACCCCATAAACACCAAGCCACCTAGTATACCCCAAAAGCCCCACAAACCCCAAATGATGCGGTAAACCCCAAAAGCCCCGTAAACCCCAAATGACCAAGTAAACCCCAAAAGCCTCAGAAATCGCAAATGACATGGTAAAGGCCAAAGACCCATAAACCCCAAATGACCCGATAAACCTCCAACCTAAATAAACACCGAACAACCTCATAAACCCCCAACTCCCATAAACCACAAATGACCTGGTAAACACCAAAGGCCTCATAGACCCCAAACGACCAAGTAAACCCCGAAAGCCCCATAAACCCCAAAAGAACGGGTCAACCCAGAAAGCCCCATAAACCACAAACGACCCAGTAAACACCAAAAGCTCATAAAACTCAAATGACCTGGGAAACCCCAAAGGCCCTACAAACACCAAAGGATTCGCTAAACCCCAAAATCCCCACAAACCCCAAACAACCCACTAAGCTCCAAAAGACCCATAAACCCTAAATGACCCGGTAAACACTACAAGCCTCATAAACCCCAAACGACCCGATAAACCTCAAAAGCCTAATAAACCTCAAACGACCCAGTAAACACCAAAAGCCCCATAAGCCCCAAACGACCCGGTATACCCCAAAAGTCCCATAATTCCTAAGCGAAATAAAGCAAGCTTCCATGGTACGTGTACATTGAATATCAATAACCAACTTATTTTGCAAATATCAATAACAATGATGCCACCTTTGATCCTCGAGGAATGATTTTGGGTTAATACTGCTAAATCTTCTATCTCAACATACATGCGTTACCTCTAAACTTCTATCATGAAAGCTAGTTCTCCAATCTTAGCTCCTCATTTGGCATGCAGCACAAGTTCAATTCCCAGTCAATTTCGGCCTCCATCATAAACTTTTGGGTTACTAACCCTTCGATGCCTCCACTTCCTCCTCCAAGAGCAAATGGTTTCTTTCCTCCTATTTGTCCTCCTCTCAATATGAATGGTCGTTGTCTTTTTCCCGTGGCAAATCTAAGATGGAGGAATCAAATTGATACACTATGTATTAGAGACGGGTATCTAGAGCGAGGTCAAACAGAGAAAATCTACCTTAGATTGTAACTACAAGGTGTTTAGATCCAGAGAAACCTGTCTAACCACAACAAGTAGGGTGTTTCTGGTTGCTGACTGATCCGTGAAGACTTATTGCAACGAAGTTTCTCCTTCTCTCCTTATCTCGCAGTTCGCGACACCGATGAAGATTTAGATTCCAATACTCTATCTCTTCTTTCTCGAAAGTATCGACATTGAAAAACTTAAGAGAAACAAAGAAAAGTCAAATGAATGGTGGGGGATGGAGATTCGTTGGCGCATTAGAATGTATTAGATTAAAGATTTTAACACTTAAAAAGGGTCACATTAAATAATAATACCACCACCAAAAGAAAAAGAAAATGTTTTGGGCCAACTACAGTAATACAACGCTAATGTCTCCACTAATTCTCCAATTCGGTTCCACCTCTATTACACTAAAAGTGATCTCACATACTTCAGCAAAACACGTCTTCTAATATAGTTACATCAACAAAACACATCTTCTAATACAATCTCATTAATTAATCTATTAACATTCATTTATTTTATCCTTTCTCTGCTAAAATTAATTATGAATCTCACCACTATTATTCAAAAATTAAACCACATACACGTTATAAAAAAAAACACGTTCCCCGATAAGAAATAACATTTTCGTCAGATGTCGGAAAGATTTCTCTCTTTGTTTTTTGCCTAAAATTAAATAACACGGTAAGTCTGGAATTTCAAGGTCGATCATGGAAGCGGTGGCGGAGGGATTGTGGGGACTCGCCGACTATGCAGAGAAGAGAGGGGAGATAGGGAAGGCGTTGAAATGCCTTGAGGCGATATGTCAGAGCAAGTCATCCTTTCTTCCCACGGTAGAAGTGAAGACCCGTCTACGCATCGCCACCCTTCTGCTCAAGCACTCCCACAACGTGAATGAGGCAAAAACACACTTGGAGCGCTCCCAGTTACTGCTAAACAGAATACCTTCGTCCTTCGACTTGAAGTTTCGTACTTACAGCTTGCTTAGCCAGTGCTATCATCTCGTAGGGGCAATTCCCCCTCAGAAACAGATCCTCAATAAGGCTCTTGAACTAACCCTGGCTGTGTCTTCGGCGGCAGTTGTTCCCGCTTATCAGTAAGTTTTATTTCCGTTGTCAATTGGAAATTTCAATTCGCGTAAAGTGTTAATTTTTTAATTTAAATTGTGTTCACATATTCGATTTTGTGGACTCCAGGATCGCTGGGAAACTATGGTCCTGCAACTTCAATTCGCAGCTCGCCAATGCGTTAATTATTGAAGGAGACTATCAAAATGCTCTCTTTGCTTTGGAATCTGGTTTTCTCTCTGCTGCCGAGTTACAATATCCGGAGTTACAGGTCTCCTAATCTTCTCCATATTGCCATTTTATCGTTCTACTTCATCCACTATTTTGTTTCATTCATTGTGCCTTGTTTTTCCGGGTGTCAGATGTTCTTCGCAACCTCTATACTACATGTGCATCTCATGCAATGGGGAGGTCAGAGTCTGGTAGAGAAAGCTCTTGATACATGTGATGAGGTCTGGGAATCTGTACCTGTTGACAAAGTACGTGTATACGGGCTTCTGATTTTGCTGGCGTTTTTAGATTTCCATGTTGATGTCTATTTAATCCATAGTGTCTAAGAGACATGGCCAATGAATTATTTTTGTCTATTTCTCTGTGCTCATCTCTTATTTTGTGTCACTCGCTGCTAAAAACCCCATTTCAATAAACGTTTCATTAATGTTTAAGATTTATAATTTTTGTCTCATGCATTTACTTTATTTGGTATCGGCATAAACCAACCCGTAGAGACAACAATGCTTTGGTTTGTTCTTCTACAACGACCTGCTCCACATATTCTATCGACTTCGGATATGTGATTACAAGAATGCTTCTCAACATGTAGATAGACTGGATGCTGCTGTGAAGACACACTCCCAAAAAGCTGCTCAAATGCAAGACCTCGCCAATGAACTTAATGCCTTGAACCAAAGTCTCTCCAGATCTGACCTATCCTACAGAGAAAGATCAACACTTTCTGCTAAACAAGCTCTGCTTCAGGAGGGTCTTGGAAGCATCCCTGGTCTGGCTTCCTCTGGTTTTTTGGAACCCACGTATTTTGGTGATGCAGTACTTGTACAGACAGATAAACTTTTTCTGGCACCACCTCCTATTGATGGGGAATGGCTTCCAAAAAGTGCTTGCTATGCACTGGTTGATCTTATGGTGGTGATTCTTGGGCGTCCAAAAGGATTTTTCAAGGAGTGTGCAAAGCGGATTCAATCTGGTATACATGCTATTCAAGGTTAGTGTCTAGACTCTAGAGAAAGAGGCAGCTTTGTTCGTTAATAGTCAAGGTTACATACTATTCACATAGCATATCCAAGGTGAGGTATATTGGCGCATTTTGTTTGCGGACGATGTAGTTCTAGTGAATGAGACAATATGAGACTTAACTCAAAAGCTCGAGATGTGGGAGGCAAGTATTGGAGTTTGAAGGATTTAAATTAACTAGGACTAAAACATAATATATGAAATTTAAATTTAGTAAGAGTAGACAAGAACAAACAATTGAATTACATGGTGATAAGTAACAGAAACTAAGATTTTAAAGTATCTTAGCTCGATTTTCCAAGATGACGGAGACAATAGTGAAGATGTAGCTAATAGGATTGAAAACATGTGGATGAAGCAGAGAAGTGCATCCTAGATTTTATGCAACCGAATGATTTCTTCAAGGTTGAAGATAAAATGTTATAGGCCAGCTATACAACCCGCGATAATGTGTGGTCCTGAGTGTTCAGCTATTAAGAGATAACGTATCGAAAAAATGCATGTAGCTGAAGTGTGAATGTTTCGTAGAATGTGCGGCTCACACTAGCAAAGATAGAATAAGAAATGCAATTATTTGATAGAAGGTAGGACTGTAGGAGTAGCCCCAGTAAAGATAAGTTGTGAGAAAACATTTAAGATGATATGGATATGTACAACACAAAAAAAGTGGTGGAGTGGTGAGGAGAATTGAGAATTTTTTTAGTTGAGAATACGATGACGATGATGATAATATTATAGATTTGGATTTTGGCATCATTATTTATTTTCTTTGAATTTACTGGCCACGAGTTCTGAAATCAAAATCCGAAATGCCAGGATCGTAGAGCTCGAAAGGTAGTGTGAAATCAAGATAAAAATCACCGAATTCAGAACTCGGAGTCAACGGATATTCATAAAACCGTTTACGTAAAGAAACCACATTTCGCGGCAAACTAGGTGAAACGAGACCTACTAGCCACGAGTTCTGAAATCAAAATCCGAAACACCAGGATTGTAGAGCTCGAAAAGTAGTGTGAAATCAAGCTAAAAATCACCGAATTCAGAACTCTTAGTCAACGGATATTCATAAAACTGTTTACGTAAAGAAACCACATTTCGCGGCTAACTAGGTGAAACGAGACCAACTAGCCACGAGTTCTGAAATCAAAATCCGAAATGCCAGGATCGTAGAGCTTGAAAAGTAGTGTGAAATCAAGCTAAAAATCACCGAATTCAAAACTCGGAGTCAACGGATATTCATAAAACCGTTTACGTAAAGAAACCACATTTCGCGGCTAACTAGGTGAAACGAGACCAACTAGCCACGAGTTCTCAAATCAAAATCCGAAATGCCAGGATCGTAGAGCTCGAAAAGTAGTGTGTAATCAAGCAAAAAATCACCGAATTCAGAACTCGGAGTCAACGGATATTCATAAAACTGTTTACGTAAAGAAACCACATTTTGCGGCTAACTAGGTGAAACGAGACCAACAAGCCACGAGTTCTGAAATCAAAATCCGAAATCCCAGGATCGTAGAGCTCGAAAAGTAGTGTAAAATCAAGCTAAAAATCACCGAATTCAGAACTCGGAGTCAACGGATATTCATAAAACGGTATAAGTAAAGAGACCACATTTCGCGGCAAACTAGGTGAAACGAGACCAACTAGCCACGAGTTCTGAAATCAATATCCGAAAAGCCAGGATTGTAGAGCTCGAAAAGTAGTGTGAAATCAAGCTAAAAATCACCGAATTCAGAACTCGGAGTCAACGGATATTCATAAAACCGTTTACGTAAAAAAACCACATTTTGCGGCTAACTAGGTGAAAGAGACCTACTAGCCACGAGTTCTGAAATCAAAATCCGAAATGCTAGGATTGTAGAGCTCGAAAAGTAGTGTGAAATCAAGCTAAAAATCACCGAATTCAGAACTCGGAGTCAACGGATATTCATAAAACCGTTTACGTAAAAAAACCACATTTTGCGGATAACTAGGTGAAAGAGACCTACTAGCCACGAGTTCTGAAATCAAAATCCGAAATGCTAGGATTGTAGAGCTCGAGAAGTAGTGTGTAATCAAGCTAAAAATCACCGAATTCAGAACTCGGAGTCGACGGATATTCATAAAACCGTTTACCTAAAGAAACCACATTTCGCGGCTAACTAGGTGAAACGAGACCAACTAGCCACGAGTTCTGAAATCAAAATCCGAAATGCCAGGATCGTAGAGCTCGAAAGGTAGTGTGAAATCAAGATAAAAATCACCGAATTCAGAACTCGGAGTCAACGGATATTAATAAAACCGTTTACGTAAAGAAACCACATTTCGCGGCTAACTAGGTGAAACGAGACCTACTAGCCACGAGTTCTGAAATCAAAATCCGAAACACCAGGATTGTAGAGCTCGAAAAGTAGTGTGAAATCAAGCTAAAAATCACCGAATTCAGAACTCTTAGTCAACGGATATTCATAAAACTGTTTACGTAAAGAAACCACATTTCGCGGCTAACTAGGTGAAACGAGACCAACTAGCCACGAGTTCTGAAATCAAAATCCGAAATGCCAGGATCGTAGAGCTTGAAAAGTAGTGTGAAATCAAGCTAAAAATCACCGAATTCAAAACTCGGAGTCAACGGATATTCATAAAACCGTTTACGTAAAGAAACCACATTTTGCGGCTAACTAGGTGAAACGAGACCAACTAGCCACGAGTTCTCAAATCAAAATCCGAAATGCCAGGATCGTAGAGCTCGAAAAGTAGTGTGTAATCAAGCAAAAAATCACCGAATTCAGAACTCGGAGTCAACGGATATTCATAAAACTGTTTACGTAAAGAAACCACATTTCGCGGCTAACTAGGTGAAACGAGACCTACTAGCGACGAGTTCTGAAATCAAAATCCGAAACACCAGGATTGTAGAGCTCGAAAAGTAGTGTGAAATCAAGCTAAAAATCACCGAATTCAGAACTCTTAGTCAACGGATATTCATAAAACTATTTACGTAAAGAAACCCCATTTCGCGGCTAACTAGGTGAAACGAGACCAACTAGCCACGAGTTCTGAAATCAAAATCCGAAACGCCAGGATCGTAGAGCTCGAAAAGTAGTGTGAAATCAAGCTAAAAATCACCGAATTCAAAACTCGGAGTCAACGGATATTCATAAAACCGTTTACGTAAAGAAACCACATTTCGCGGCTAACTAGGTGAAACGAGACCGACTAGCCACGAGTTCTCAAATCAAAATCCGAAACGCCAGGATCGTAGAGCTCAAAATGTAGTGTGAAATCAAGTTAAAAATCACCGAATTCAGAACTCGGAGTCAACGGATATTCATAAAACCGTTTACGTAAAGAAACCACATTTCGCGGCTAACTAGGTGAAACGAGACCTACTAGCCACGAGTTCTGAAATCAAAA
This sequence comes from Euonymus europaeus, assembly GCA_963580455.1. Taxonomy (NCBI): domain Eukaryota; kingdom Viridiplantae; phylum Streptophyta; class Magnoliopsida; order Celastrales; family Celastraceae; genus Euonymus; species Euonymus europaeus. Next base: position 29,749,874 of record OY756959.1, read on the forward strand.
TCCGAAATGCCAGGATCGTAGAGCTCGAAAAGTAGTGTGTAATCAAGCAAAAAATCACCGAATTCAGAACTCGGAGTCAACGGATATTCATAAAACTGTTTACGTAAAGAAACCACATTTCGCGGCTAACTAGGTGAAACGAGACCAACTAGCCACGAGTTCAATAATCAAAATCTGAAATGCCAGGATCGTAGAGCTCGAAAAGTAGTTTGAAATCAAGATAAAAATCACCGAATTCAGAACTCGGAGTGAATGGATATTCATAAAACCGTTTACCTAAAGAAACCACATTTCGCGGCTAACTAGGTGAAACGAGACCAACTAGCCACGAGTTCAATAATCAAAATCCGAAATGCCAGGTTCGTAGAGCTCGAAAAGTAGTGTGAAATCAAGATAAAAATCACCGAATTCAGAACTCGGAGTGAATGGATATTCATAAAACCGTTTACGTAAAGAAACCACATTTCGCGGCTAACTAGGTGAAACGAGACCTACTAGTCACGAGATCTGAAATCAAAATCCGAAACACCAGGATTGTAGAGCTCGAAAAGTAGTGTGAAATCAAGCTAAAAATCACCGAATTCAGAACTCGTTGTTAACGGATATTCACAAAACTGTTTACGTAAAGAAACCACATTTCGCGGCTAACTAGGTGAAACGAGACCAACTAGCCACGAGTTCTGAAATCAAAATCCGAAAGCCCAGGATTGTAGAGCTCGAAAGCTAGTGTGAAATCAAGCTAAAAATCACCGAATTCAGAACTCGGAGTCAACGGATATTCATAAAACCGTTTACGTAAAGAAACCACATTGCGCGGCTAACTAGGTGAAACGAGACCAACTAGCCACGAGTTCTGAAATCAAAATCCGAAACGCCAGTATCGTAGATCTCGAAAAGTAGTGTAAAATCATGATAAAAATCACCGAATTCAGAACTCGGAATCAACGGATATTCATAAAACCGTTTACGTAAAGAAACCACATTTCGCGGCTAAATAGGTGAAACGAGACCAACTAGCCACGAGTTCTGAAATCGAAATCCGAAACGCCAGGATTGTAGAGCTAAAAAAAAAGTGTGTAATCAAGCAAAAAAATCACCGAATTCAGAACTCCGAGTCAACGGATATTCATAAAACCGTTTACGTAAAGAAACCACATTTCGTGGCTAAATAGGTGAAACGAGACAAACTAGCCACGAGTTCTGAAATCAAAATCCGAAACGCCAGGATTGTAGAGCTCGAAAAGTAGTGTGAAATCAAGCTAAAAATCACCGACTTCAGAACTCGGAGTCAACAGATATTCATAAAACCGTTTACGTAAAGAAACCACATTTCGCGGCTAAATAGGTGAATAGAGACCTACTAGCCACGAGTTCTGAAATCAAAATCCGAAATTCCTGGATTGTAGAGCTCGAAAAGTAGTGTGAAATCGAGCTAAAAATCATCGAATTCAGAACTCGGAGTCAACGGATATTCATAAAACCGTTTACGTAAAGAAACCACATTTCACGGCTAACTAGGTGAAACGAGACCAACTACCCACGAGTTCTGAAATCAAAATCCGAGATGCCAGGATCGTAGAGCTCGAAAAGTAGTGTGAAATCAAGCTAAAAATCACCGAATTCAGAACTCGGAATCAACGGATATTCATAAAACCGTTTACGTAAAGAAACCACATTTCGCGGCTAACTAGGTTAAACGAGACCAACTAGCCACGAGTTCTGAAATCAAAATCCGAAACGCCAGGATCGTAGAGCTCAAAAAGTAGTGTGAAATCAAGCTAAAAATCACCGAATTCAGAACTCGGAGTCAACGGATATTCATAAAACTGTTTACGTAAAGAAACCACATTTCGCGGCTAACTAGGTGAAACGAGACCAACTAGCCACGAGTTCTGATATCAAAATCCGAAATGCCAGGATCGTAGAGCTCGAGAAGTAGTGTGAAATCAAGCTAAAAATCACCGAATTCAGAACTCGGAGTCAACGGATATTCATAAAACCGTTTACGTAAAGAAACCACATTTCAAGCTAACTAGGTGAAACGAGACCAGCTAGCCACGAGTTCCGAAATCAGAATCCGAAATGCCAGGATCGTAGAGCTTGGAAAGTAGTGTGAAATCAAGCTAAAAATCACCGAATTCAGAACTCGGAGTCAACGGATATTCATAAATCCGTTTACGTAAAGAAACCACATTGCGCGGCAAAATAGGTGAAACGAGACCAACTAGCCACGAGTTCTGAAATAAAAATCCGAAAGCCCAGGATTGTAGAGCTCGAAAAGTAGTGTGAAATCAAGCTAAAAATCACCGAATTCAGAACTCGGAGTCAACGGATATTCATAAAACCGTTTACGTAAAGAAACCACATTGCGCTGCTAAATAGGTGAAATGAGACCAACTAGCCACGAGTTCTGAAATCAAAATCCGAAACACCAGGATCGTAGAACTCGAAAAGTAGTGTGAAATCAAGCTAAAAATCACCGAATTCAGAACTCGGAGTCAACGGATATTCATAAATCCGTTTATGTAAAGAAACCACATTGCGCGGCTAAATAGGTGAAACGAGACCAACTAGCCACGAGTTCTGAAATGAAAATCCGAAATGCCAGGATTGTAGAGCTCGAAAAGTAGTGTGAAATCAAGCTAAAAATCACCGAATTCAGAACTCGGAGTCAACGGATATTCATAAAACCGTTTACGTAAAGAAACCACATTTCGCGGCAAACTAGGTGAAACGAGACCAACTAGCCACGAGTTCTGAAATCAAAATCCGAAAAACCAGGATCCTAGAGCTCAAAAAGTAGTGTGAAATCAAGCTAAAAATCACCGAATTCAGAACTCGGAGTCAACGGATATTCATAAAAACGTTTACGTAAAGAAACCACATTGCGCTGCTAAATAGGTGAAATGAGACCAACTAGCCACGAGTTCTGAAATCAAAATCCGAAACGCCAGGATCGTAGAACTCGAAAAGTAGTGTGAAATCAAGCTAAAAATCACCGAATTCAGAACTCGGAGTCAACGGATATTCATAAATCCGTTTACGTAAAGAAACCACATTGCGCGGCTAAATAGGTGAAACAAGACCAACTAGCCACGAGTTCTGAAATCAAAATCCGAAACGCCAGGATCGTAGAGCTCAAAACGTAGTGTGAAATCAAGCTAAAAATCACCGAATTCAGAACTCGGAGTCAACGGATATTCATAAATCCGTTTACGTAAAGAAACCACATTGCGCGGCTAAATAGGTGAAACGAGACCTACTAGCCACGAGTTCTCAAATCAAAATCCAAAACACCAGGATTGTAGAGCTCAAAAAAAAGTGTGTAATCAAGCAAAAAAATCACCGAATTCAGAACTCGGAGTCAACGGATATTCATAAAACCGTTTACGTAAAGAAACCACATTTCGCGGCTAAATTGGTGAATCGAGACCAACTAGCCACGAGTTCTGAAATCAAAATCCGAAACGCCAGGATTGTAGAGCTCGAAAAGTAGTGTGAAATCAAGCTAAAATTAACCGAATTCAGAACTCGGAGTCAACGGATATTCATGAAACCGTTACATAAAGAAATCACATTTCGCAGCTAACTGGGTGAAACGAGACCAACTAGCCACGAGTTCTGAAATCAAAATCCGAAACGCCAGGATTGTAGAGCTCGAAAAGTAGTGTGAAATCAAGCTAAAAATCACCGAATTCAGAACTCGGAGTCAACAGATATTCATAAAACCGTTTACGTAAAGAAAACACATTTCGCGGCTAAATAGGTGAATCGAGACCTACTAGCCACGAATTCTGAAATCAAAATCCGAAATGCCAGGATTGTAGAGCTCGAAAAGTAGTGTGAAATCAAGCTAAAAATAACCGAATTCAGAACTCGGAGTCAACGGATATTCATGAAACCGTTACGTAAAGAAACCACATTTCGCGGCTAACTGGGTGAAACGAGACCAACTAGCCACGAGTTCTGAAATCAAAATCCGACACGCCAGGATTGTAGAGCTCGAAAAGTAGTGTGAAATCAAGCTAAAAATCACCGAATTCAGAACTCGGAGTCAACGGATATTCATGAAACCGTTACGTAAAGAAACCACATTTCGCGGCTAACTGGGTGAAACGAGACCAACTAGCCACGAGTTCTGAAATCAAAATCCGAAACGCTAGGATTGTAGAGCTCGAAAAGTAGTGTGAAATCGAGCTAAAAATCACCGAATTCAGAACTCGGAGTCAACGGATATTCATAAAACCGTTTACGTAAAGAAACCACATTTCGCGGCAAACTAGGTGAAACGAGACCAACTAGCCACGAGTTCTGAAATCAAAATCCGAAAAACCAGGATCGTAGAGCTCAAAAAGTAGTGTGAAATCAAGCTAAAAATCACCGAATTCAGAACTCGGAGTCAACGGATATTCATAAAACCGTTTACGTAAAGAAACCACATTGCGCTGCTAAATAGGTGAAATGAGACCAACTAGCCACGAGTTCTGAAATCAAAATCCGAAACGCCAGGATCGTAGAACTCGAAAAGTAGTGTGAAATCAAGCTAAAAATCACCGAATTCAGAACTCGGAGTCAACGGATATTCATAAATCCGTTTATGTAAAGAAACCACATTGCGCGGCTAAATAGGTGAAACGAGACCAACTAGCCACGAGTTCTGAAATAAAAATCCGAAACCCCAGGATTGTAGAGCTCGAAAAGTAGTGTGAAATCAAGCTAAAAATCACCGAATTCAGAACTCGGAGTCAACGGATATTCATAAAACCGTTTACGTAAAGAAACCACATTTCGCGGCAAACTAGGTGAAACGAGACCAACTAGCCACGAGTTCTGAAATCAAAATCCGAAAAACCAGGATCGTAGAGCTCCAAAATTAGTGTGAAATCAAGCTAAAAATCACCGAATTCAGAACTCGGAGTCAACGGATATTCATAAAACCGTTTACGTAAAGAAACCACATTGCGCTGCTAAATAGGTGAAATGAGACCAACTAGCCACGAGTTCTGAAATCAAAATCCGAAATGCCAGGATCGTAGAACTCGAAAAGTAGTGTGAAATCAAGCTAAAAATCACCGAATTCAGAACTCGGAGTCAACGGATATTCATAAATCCGTTTACGTAAAGAAACCACATTGCGCGGCCAAATAGGTGAAACAAGACCAACTAGCCACGAGTTCTGAAATCAAAATCCGAAACGCCAGGATCGTAGAGCTCAAAACGTAGTGTGAAATCAAGCTAAAAATCACCGAATTCAGAACTCGGAGTCAACGGATATTCATAAATCCGTTTACGTAAAGAAACCACATTGCGCGGCTAAATAGGTGAAACGAGACCTACTAGCCACGAGTTCTCAAATCAAAATCCAAAACACCAGGATTGTAGAGCTCAAAAAAAAGTGTGTAATCAAGCAAAAAAATCACCGAATTCAGAACTCGGAGTCAACGGATATTCATAAAACCGTTTACGTAAAGAAACCACATTTCGCGGCTAAATAGGTGAATCGAGACCAACTAGCCACGAGTTCTGAAATCAAAATCCGAAACGCCAGGATTGTAGAGCTCGAAAAGTAGTGTGAAATCAAGCTAAAAATAACCGAATTCAGAACTCGGAGTCAACGGATATTCATGAAACCGTTACGTAAAGAAATCACATTTCGCAGCTAACTGGGTGAAACGAGACCAACTAGCCACGAGTTCTGAAATCAAAATCCGAAACGCCAGGATTGTAGAGCTCGAAAAGTAGTGTGAAATCAAGCTAAAAATCACCGAATTCAGAACTCGGAGTCAACAGATATTCATAAAACCGTTTACGTAAAGAAAACACATTTCGCGGCTAAATAGGTGAATCGAGACCTACTAGCCACGAATTCTGAAATCAAAATCCGAAACGCCAAGATTGTAGAGCTCGAAAAGTAGTGTAAATCAAGCTAAAAATCACCGAATTCAGAAGTCGGAGTCAACAGATATTCATAAAACTGTTTACGTAAAGAAACCACATTTCGCGGCTAACTAGGTGAAACGAGACCAACTAGCCACGAGTTCTGAAATCGAAATCCGACACGCCAGGATTGTAGAGCTCAAAAAAAAGTGTGAAATCAAGCAAAAAAATCACCGAATTCAGAACTCGGAGTCAACGGATATTCATAAAACCGTTACGTAAAGAAACCACATTTCGCGGCTAACTGGGTGAAACGAGACCAACTAGCCACGAGTTCTGAAATCAAAATCCGACACGCCAGGATTGTAGAGCTCGAAAAGTAGTGTGAAATCAAGCTAAAAATCACCGAATTCAGAACTCGGAGTCAACGGATATTCATAAAACCGTTTACGTAAAGAAAACACATTGCGCGGCTAAATAGGTGAATCGAGACCTACTAGCCACGAATTCTGAAATCAAAATCCGAAATTCCAGGATTGTAGATCTCGAAAAGTAGTGTAAAATCATGATAAAAATCACCGAATTCAGAACTCGGAATCAACGGATATTCATAAAACCGTTTACGTAAAGAAACCACATTTCGCGGCTAAATAGGTGAAACGAGACCAACTAGCCACGAGTTCTGAAATCGAAATCCGAAACGCCAGGATTGTAGAGCTCAAAAAAAAGTGTGTAATCAAGCAAAAAAATCACCGAATTCAGAACTCGGAGTCAACGGATATTCATAAAACCGTTACGTAAAGAAACCACATTTCGCGGCTAACTGGGTGAAACGAGACCAACTAGCCACGAGTTCTGAAATCAAAATCCGAAACGCCAGGATTGTAGAGCTCGAAAAGTAGTGTGAAATCAAGCTAAAAATCACCGACTTCAGAACTCGGAGTCATCAGATATTCATAAAACCGTTTACGTAAAGAAACCACATTTCGCGGCTAAATAGGTGAATCGAGACCTACTAGCCACGAGTTCTGAAATCAAAATCCGAGACGCCAGGATCGTAGAGCTCGAAAAGTAGTGTGAAATCAAGCTAAAAATCACCGAATTCAGAACTCGGAGACAACGGATATTCATAAAACCGTTACGTAAAGAAACCACATTTCGCGGCTAACTGGGTGAAACGAGACCAACTAGCCACGAGTTCTGAAATCAAAATCCGAAATTTCAGGATCGTAGAGCTCGAAAAGTAGTGTGAAATCAAGCTAAAAATCACCGAATTCAGAACTCGGAGTCAACGGATATTAATAAAACCGTTTACGTAAAGAAACCACATTTCGCGGCTAACTAGGTGAATCGAGACCAACTAGCCACGAGTTCTGAAATCAAAATCCGACACGCCAGGATTGTAGAGCTCGAAAAGTAGTGTGAAATCAAGCTAAAAATCACCGAATTCAGAACTCGGAGTCAACGGATATTCATAAAACCGTTTACGTAAAGAAACCACATTTCGCGGCTAAATAGGTGAATCGAGACCAACTAGCCACGAGTTCTGAAATCAAAATCCGAAACGCCAGGATTGTAGAACTCGAAAAGTAGTGTGAAATCAAGCTAAAAATAACCGAATTCAGAACTCGGAGTCAACGGATATTCATGAAACCGTTACGTAAAGAAATCACATTTCGCGGCTAACTGGGTGAAACGAGACCAACTAGCCACGAGTTCTGAAATCAAAATCCGAAACGCCAGGATTGTAGAGCTCGAAAAGTAGTGTGAAATCAAGCTAAAAATCACCGAATTCAGAACTCGGAGTCAACAGATATTCATAAAACCGTTTACGTAAAGAAAACACATTTCGCGGCTAACTAGGTGAATCGAGACCTACTAGCCACGAATTCTGAAATCAAAATCCGAAACGCCAGGATTGTAGAGCTCGAAAAGTAGTGTGAAATCAAGCTAAAAATAACCGAATTCAGAACTCGGAGTCAACGGATATTCATGAAACCGTTACGTAAAGAAACCACATTTCGCGGCTAACTGGGTGAAACGAGACCAAGTAGCCACGAGTTCTGAAACCAAAATCCGAAACGCCAGGATTGTAGAGCTCGAAAAGTAGTGTGAAATCAAGCTAAAAATCACCGAATTCAGAACTCGGAGTCAACGGATATTCATAAAACCGTTTACGTAAAGAAAACACATTGCGCGGCTAAATAGGTGAATCGAGACCTACTAGCCACGAATTCTGAAATCAAAATCCGAAATTCCAGGATTGTAGAGCTCAAAAATTAGTGTGAAATCAAGCTAAAAATCATCGAATTCAGAACTCGGAGTCAACGGATATTCATAAAACCGTTTACGTAAAGAAACCACATTTTGCGGCTAACTAGGTGAAACGAGACCTACTAGCCACGAGTTCTGAAATCAAAATCCGAAACGCCAAGATTGTAGAGCTCGAAAAGTAGTGTAAATCAAGCTAAAAATCACCGAATTCAGAAGTCGGAGTCAACAGATATTCATAAAACTGTTTACGTAAAGAAACCACATTTCGCGGCTAACTAGGTGAAACGAGACCAACTAGCCACGAGTTCTGAAATCAAAATCCGAAACGCCAGGATTGTAGAGCTCGAAAAGTAGTGTGAAATCAAGCTAAAAATAACCGAATTCAGAACTCGGAGTCAACGGATATTCATGAAACCGTTACGTAAAGAAATCACATTTCGCGGCTAACTAGATGAAACGAGACCTACTAGCCACGAGTTCTGAAACCAAAATCCGAAATGCCAGGATTGTAGAGCTCGAAAAGTAGTGTGAAATCAAGCTAAAAATAACCGAATTCAGAACTCGGAGTCAACGGATATTCATGAAACCGTTACGTAAAGAAATCACATTTCGCGGCTAACTCGATGAAACGAGACCTACTAGCCACGAGTTCTGAAACCAAAATCCGAAATGCCAGGATTGTAGAGCTCGAAAAGTAGTGTGAAATCAAGCTAAAAATCACCGAATTCAGAACTCGGAGTCAACGGATATTCATAAAACCGTTTACGTAAAGAAACCACATTTTGCGGCTAACTAGGTGAAACGAGACCTACTAGCCACGAGTTCTGAAATCAAAATCCGAAACGCCAAGATTGTAGAGCTCGAAAAGTAGTGTAAATCAAGCTAAAAATCACCGAGTTCAAAACTCGGAGTCAACGGATATTCATAAAACCGTTACGTAAAGAAACCACATTTCGCGGCTAACCGGGTGAAACGAGACCAACTAACCACGGGTTCTGAAATCAAAATCCGAAATGCCAGGATTGTAGAGCTCGAAAAGTAGTGTGAAATCAAGCTAAAAATAACCGAATTCAGAACTCGGAGTCAACGGATATTCATAAAATCGTTTACGTAACGAAACCACATTTCGCGGCTAACTAGATGAAACGAGACCTACTAGCCACGAGTTCTGAAACCAAAATCCGAAATGCCAGGATTGTAGAGCTCGAAAAGTAGTGTGAAATCAAGCTAAAAATCACCGAATTCAGAACTCGGAGTCAACGGATATTCATAAAACCGTTTACGTAAAGAAACCACATTTCGCGGCTAAATAGGTGAATCGAGACCAACTAGCCATGAGTTCTGAAATCAAAATCCGAAACGCCAGGATTGTAGAGCTCGAAAAGTAGTGTGAAATCAAGCTAAAAATAACCGAATTCAGAACTCGGAGTCAACGGATATTCATGAAACCGTTACGTAAAGAAATCACATTTCGCGGCTAACTGGGTGAAACGAGACCAACTAGCCACGAGTTCTGAAGTCAAAATCCGAAATGCCAGGATTGTAGAGCTCGAAAAGTAGTGTGAAATCAAGCTAAAAATCACCGAATTCAGAACTCGGAGTCAACAGATATTCATAAAACCGTTTACGTAAAGAAAACACATTTCGCGGCTAAATAGGTGAATCGAGACCTACTAGCCACGAATTCTGAAATCAAAATCCGAAATGCCAGGATTGTAGAGCTCGAAAAGTAGTGTGAAATCAAGCTAAAAATAACCGAATTCAGAACTCGGAGTCAACGGATATTCATGAAACCGTTACGTAAAGAAACCACATTTCGCGGCTAACTGGGTGAAACGAGACCAACTAGCCACGAGTTCTGAAATCAAAATCCGAAACGCCAGGATTGTAGAGCTCGAAAAGTAGTGTGAAATCAAGCTAAAAATCACCGAATTCAGAACTCGGAGTCAACGGATATTCATAAAACCGTTTACGTAAAGAAAACACATTGCGCGGCTAAATAGGTGAATCGAGACCTACTAGCCACGAATTCTGAAATCAAAATCCGAAATTCCAGGATTGTAGAGCTCAAAAATTAGTGTGAAATCAAGCTAAAAATCATCGAATTCAGAACTCGGAGTCAACGGATATTCATAAAACCGTTTACGTAAAGAAACCACATTTTGCGGCTAACTAGGTGAAACGAGACCTACTAGCCACGAGTTCTGAAATCAAAATCCGAAACGCCAAGATTGTAGAGCTCGAAAAGTAGTGTAAATCAAGCTAAAAATCACCGAATTCAGAAGTCGGAGTCAACAGATATTCATAAAACTGTTTACGTAAAGAAACCACATTTCGCGGCTAACTAGGTGAAACGAGACCAACTAGCCACGAGTTCTGAAATCAAAATCCGAAACGCCAGGATCGTAGATCTCGAAAAGTAGTGTAAAATCATGATAAAAATCACCGAATTCAGAACTCGGAATCAACGGATATTCATAAAACCGTTTACGTAAAGAAACCACATTTCGCGGCTAAATAGGTGAAACGAGACCAACTAACCACGAGTTCTGAAATCGAAATCCGAAACGCCAGGATTGTAGAGCTCAAAAAAAAGTGTGTAATCAAGCAAAAAAATCACCGAATTCAGAACTCGGAGTCAACGGATATTCATAAAACCGTTTACGTAAAGAAACCACATTTCGTGGCTAAATAGGTGAAACGAGACAAACTAGCCACGAGTTCTGAAATCAAAATCCGAAACGCCAGGATTGTAGAGCTCGAAAAGTAGTGTGAAATCAAGCTAAAAATCACCGACTTCAGAACTCGGAGTCAACAGATATTCATAAAACCGTTTACGTAAAGAAACCACATTTCGCGGCTAAATAGGTGAATCGAGACCTACTAGCCACGAGTTCTGAAATCAAAATCTGAAATTCCTGGATTGTAGAGCTCGAAAAGTAGTGTGAAATCGAGCTAAAAATCATCGAATTCAGAACTCGGAGTCAACGGATATTCATAAAACCGTTTACGTAAAGAAACCACATTTCACGGCTAACTAGGTGAAACGAGACCAACTAGCCACGAGTTCTGAAATCAAAATCCGAGACGCCAGGATCGTAGAGCTCGAAAAGTAGTGTGAAATCAAGCTAAAAATCACCGAATTCAGAACTCGGAGTCAACGGATATTCATAAAACCGTTACGTAAAGAAACCACATTTCGCGGCTAACTGGGTGAAACGAGACCAACTAGCCACGAGTTCTGAAATCAAAATCCGAAATTTCAGGATCGTAGAGCTCGAAAAGTAGTGTGAAATCAAGATAAAAATCACCGAATTCAGAACTCGGAGTCAACGGATATTCATAAAACCGTTTACGTAAAGAAACCACATTTCGCGGCTAACTAGGTGAATCGAGACCAACTAGCCACGAGTTCTGAAATCAAAATCCGAAACGCCAGGATTGTAGAGCTCGAAAAGTAGTGTGAAATCAAGCTAAAAATAACCGAATTCAGAACTCGGAGTCAACGGATATTCATAAAATCGTTTACGTAAAGAAACAACATTTCGCGGCTAGCTAGTTGAAACGAGACCTACTAGCCAAGAGTTCTGAAATCAAAATCCGAAACGCCAGGATTGTAGAGCTCGAAAAGTAGTGTGAAATCAAGATAAAAATCACCGAATTCAGAACTCGGAGTCAACGGATATTCATAAAACCGTTACGTAAAGAAACCACATTTCGCGGCTAACTAGGTGAAACGAGACTTACTAGCCACGAGTTCTGAAATCGAAAACCGAAAACCCAGGATTGTAGAGCTCAAAAAGTAGTGTAAAATCAAGCTAAAAATCACCGAGTTCAAAACTCGGAGTCAACGGATATTCATAAAGCCGTTTACGTAAAGAAATCACATTTCGCGGCTAACTAGGTGAAACGAGACCAACTAGCCACGAGTTCTGAAATCAAAATCCGAAACGCCAGGATTGTAGAGCTCGAAAAGTAGTGTGAAATCAAGCTAAAAATAACCGAATTCAGAACTCGGAGTCAACAGATATTCATAAAACCGTTTACGTAAAGAAACCACATTTCGCGGCTAACTAGGTGAAACGAGACCTACTAGCCACGAGTTCTGAAATCAAAATCCGAGACGCCAGGATCGTAGAGCTCGAAAAGTAGTGTGAAATCAAGCTAAAAATCACCGAATTCAGAACTCGGAGTCAACGGATATTCATAAAACCGTTTACGTAAAGAAACCACATTTCGCGGCTAACTTGATGAAACGAGACCTACTAGCCACGAGTTCTGAAATCGAAAACCGAAAACCCAGGATCGTAGAGCTCAAAAAGTAGTGTCAAATCAAGCTAAAAATCACCGAGTTCAAAACTCGGAGTCAATGGATATTCATAAAACCGTTTACGTAAAGAAATCACATTTCGCGGCTAACTAGGTGAAACGATACCAACTAGCCACGAGTTCTGAAATCAAAATCAAAAACACCAGGATTGTAGAGCTCGAAAAGTAGTGTGAAATCAAGCTAAAAATAACCGAATTCAGAACTCGGAGTCAACGGATATTCATAAAACCGTTTACGTAAAGAAACCACATTTCGCGGCTAACTGGGTGAAACGAGACCTACTAGCCACGACTTCTGAAATTGAAAACCGAAAACCCAGGATTGTAGAGCTCAAAAAGTAGTGTAAAATCAAGCTAAAAATCACCGAGTTCAAAACTCGGAGTCAACGGATATTCATAAAACCGTTACGTAAAGAAACCACATTTCGCGGCTAACTGGGTGAAACGAGACCGACTAACCACGGGTTCTGAAATCAAAATCCGAAATGCCAGGATTGTAGAGCTCGAAAAGTAGTGTGAAATCAAGCTAAAAATAACCGAATTCAGAACTCGGAGTCAACGGATATTCATAAAATCGTTTACGTAAAGAAACCACATTTCGCGGCTAACTAGGTGAAACGAGACCTACTAGCCACGAGTTCTGAAATCAAAATCCGAAATGCCAGGATTGTAGAGCTCGAAAAGTAGTGTGAAATCAAGCTAAAAATCACCGAATTCAGAACTCGGAGTCAACGGATATTCATAAAACCGTTACGTAAAGAAACCACATTTCGCGGCTAACTGGGTGAAACGAGACCAACTAGCCACGAGTTCTGAAATCAAAATCCGAAATGCCAAGATCGTAGAGCTCGAAAAGTAGTGTGAAATCAAGCTAAAAATCACCGAATTCAGAACTCGGAGTCAACGGATATTCATAAAACCGTTTACGTAAAGAAACCACATTTCGCGGCTAACTAGGTGAATCGAGACCAACTAGCCACGAGTTCTGAAATCAAAATCCGAAAGGCCAGGATTGTAGAGCTCGAAAAGTAGTGTGAAATCAAGCTAAAAATAACCAAATTCAGAACTCGGAGTCAACGGATATTCATAAAATCGTTTACGTAAAGAAACCACATTTCGCGGCTAACTGGGTGAAACGAGACCAACTAGCCAAGATATCTGAAATCAAAATCCGAAATGCCAAGATTGTAGAGCTCGAAAAGTAGTGTGAAACAAGCTAAAAATAACCGAATTCAGAACTCGGAGTCAACGGATATTCATAAAATCGTTTACGTAAAGAAACCACATTTCGCGGCTAACTAGGTGAAACGAGACCTACTAGCCACGAGTTCTGAAATCAAAATTCGAAACGCCAGGATTGTAGAGCTCGAAAAGTAGTGTGAAATCAAGCTAAAAATCACCGAATTCAGAACTCGGAGTCAACGGATATTCATAAAACAGTTACGTAAAGAAACCACATTTCGCGGCTAACTGGGTGAAACGAGAACAACTAGCCACGAGTTCGGAAATCAAAATCCGAAATGTCAGGATCGTAGAGCTCGAAAAGTAGTGTGAAATCAAGCTAAAAATCACCGAATTCAGAACTCGGAGTCAACGGATATTCATAAAACCGTTTACGTAAAGAAACCACATTTCGCAGCTAACTCGGTGAATCGAGACCAACTAGCCACGAGTTCTGAAATCAAAATCCGAAATGCCAGGATTGTAGAGCTCGAAAAGTAGTGTGAAATCAAGCTAAAAATAACCGAATTCAGAACTCGGAGTCAACGGATATTCATAAAATCGTTTACGTAAAGAAACCACATTTCGCGGCTAACTAGGTGAAACGAGACCTACTAGCCACGACTTCTGAAATCGAAAACCGAAAACCCAGGATTGTAGAGCTCGAAAAGTAGTGTGAAATCAAGCTAAAAATAACCGAATTCAGAACTCGGAGTCAACGGATATTCATAAAACCGTTTACGTAAAGAAACCACATTTCGCGGCTAACTGGGTGAAACGAGACCTACTAGCCACGACTTCTGAAATCGAAAACCGAAAACCCAGGATTGTAGAGCTCAAAAAGTAGTGTAAAATCAAGCTAAAAATCACCGAGTTCAAAACTCGGAGTCAACGGATATTCATAAAACCGTTACGTAAAGAAACCACATTTCGCGGCTAACTGGGTGAAACGAGACCAACTAACCACGGGTTCTGAAATCAAAATCCGAAATGCCAGGATTGTAGAGCTCGAAAAGTAGTGTGAAATCAAGCTAAAAATAACCGAATTCAGAACTCGGAGTCAACGGATATTCATAAAATCGTTTACGTAAAGAAACCACATTTCGCGGCTAACTAGGTGAAACGAGACCTACTAGCCACGAGTTCTGAAATCAAAATCCGAAATGCCAGGATTGTAGAGCTCGAAAAGTAGTGTGAAATCAAGCTAAAAATCACCGAATTCAGAACTCGGATTCAACGGATATTCATAAAACCGTTACGTAAAGAAACCACATTTCGCGGCTAACTGGGTGAAACGAGACCAACTAGCCACGAGTTCTGAAATCAAAATCCGAAATTCCAGGATCGTAGAGCTCGAAAAGTAGTGTGAAATCAAGCTAAAAATCACCGAATTCAGAACTCGGAGTCAACGGATATTCATAAAACCGTTTACGTAAAGAAACCACATTTCGCGGCTAACTAGGTGAATCGAGACCAACTAGCCACGAGTTCTGAAATCAAAATCCGAAAGGCCAGGATTGTAGAGCTCGAAAAGTAGTGTGAAATCAAGCTAAAAATAACCAAATTCAGAACTCGGAGTCAACGGATATTCATAAAATCGTTTACGTAAAGAAACCACATTTCGCGGCTAACTGGGTGAAACGAGACCAACTAGCCAAGATATCTGAAATCAAAATCCGAAATGCCAAGATTGTAGAGCTCGAAAAGTAGTGTGAAACAAGCTAAAAATAACCGAATTCAGAACTCGGAGTCAACGGATATTCATAAAATCGTTTACGTAAAGAAACCACATTTCGCGGCTAACTAGGTGAAACGAGACCTACTAGCCACGAGTTCTGAAATCAAAATTCGAAACGCCAGGATTGTAGAGCTCGAAAAGTAGTGTGAAATCAAGCTAAAAATAACCGAATTCAGAACTCGGAGTCAACGGATATTCATAAAACAGTTACGTAAAGAAACCACATTTCGCGGCTAACTGGGTGAAACGAGAACAACTAGCCACGAGTTCGGAAATCAAAATCCGAAATGTCAGGATCGTAGAGCTCGAAAAGTAGTGTGAAATCAAGCTAAAAATCACCGAATTCAGAACTCGGAGTCAACGGATATTCATAAAACCGTTTACGTAAAGAAACCACATTTCGCAGCTAACTCGGTGAATCGAGACCAACTAGCCACGAGTTCTGAAATCAAAATCCGAAATGCCAGGATTGTAGAGCTCGAAAAGTAGTGTGAAATCAAGCTAAAAATAACCGAATTCAGAACTCGGAGTCAACGGATATTCATAAAATCGTTTACGTAAAGAAACCACATTTCGCGGCTAACTAGGTGAAACGAGACCTACAAGCCACGACTTCTAAAATCGAAAACCGAAAACCCAGGATTGTAGAGCTCGAAAAGTAGTGTGAAATCAAGCTAAAAATAACCGAATTCAGAACTCGGAGTCAACGGATATTCATAAAACCGTTTACGTAAAGAAACCACATTTCGCGGCTAACTGGGTGAAAGGAGACCTACTAGCCACGACTTCTGAAATCGAAAACCGAAAACCCAGGATTGTAGAGCTCAAAAAGTAGTGTAAAATCAAGCTAAAAATCACCGAGTTCAAAACTCGGAGTCAACGGATATTCATAAAACCGTTACGTAAAGAAACCACATTTCGCGGCTAACTGGGTGAAACGAGACCAACTAACCACGGGTTCTGAAATCAAAATCCGAAATGCCAGGATTGTAGAGCTCGAAAAGTAGTGTGAAATCAAGCTAAAAATAACCGAATTCAGAACTCGGAGTCAACGGATATTCATAAAATCGTTTACGTAAAGAAACCACATTTCGCGGCTAACTAGGTGAAACGAGACCTACTAGCCACGAGTTCTGAAATCAAAATCCGAAATGCCAGGATTGTAGAGCTCGAAAAGTAGTGTGAAATCAAGCTAAAAATCACCGAATTCAGAACTCGGAGTCAACGGATATTCATAAAACCGTTACGTAAAGAAACCACATTTCGCGGCTAACTGGGTGAAACGAGACCAACTAGCCACGAGTTCTGAAATCAAAATCCGAAATGCCAGGATCGTAGAGCTCGAAAAGTAGTGTGAAATCAAGCTAAAATTCACCGAATTCAGAACTCGGAGTCAACGGATATTCATAAAACCGTTTACGTAAAGAAACCACATTTCGCGGCTAACTAGGTGAATCGAGACCAACTAGCCACGAGTTCTGAAATCAAAATTCGAAACGCCAGGATTGTAGAGCTCGAAAAGTAGTGTGAAATCAAGCTAAAAATAACCGAATTCAGAACTCGGAGTCAACGGATATTCATAAAACAGTTACGTAAAGAAACCACATTTCGCGGCTAACTGGGTGAAACGAGAACAACTAGCCACGAGTTCGGAAATCAAAATCCGAAATGTCAGGATCGTAGAGCTCGAAAAGTAGTGTGAAATCAAGCTAAAAATCACCGAATTCAGAACTCGGAGTCAACGGATATTCATAAAACCGTTTACGTAAAGAAACCACATTTCGCAGCTAACTCGGTGAATCGAGACCAACTAGCCACGAGTTCTGAAATCAAAATCCGAAATGCCAGGATTGTAGAGCTCGAAAAGTAGTGTGAAATCAAGCTAAAAATAACCGAATTCAGAACTCGGAGTCAACGGATATTCATAAAATCGTTTACGTAAAGAAACCACATTTCGCGGCTAACTAGGTGAAACGAGACCTACAAGCCACGACTTCTAAAATCGAAAACCGAAAACCCAGGATTGTAGAGCTCGAAAAGTAGTGTGAAATCAAGCTAAAAATAACCGAATTCAGAACTCGGAGTCAACGGATATTCATAAAACCGTTTACGTAAAGAAACCACATTTCGCGGCTAACTGGGTGAAACGAGACCTACTAGCCACGACTTCTGAAATCGAAAACCGAAAACCCAGGATTGTAGAGCTCAAAAAGTAGTGTAAAATCAAGCTAAAAATCACCGAGTTCAAAACTCGGAGTCAACGGATATTCATAAAACCGTTACGTAAAGAAACCACATTTCGCGGCTAACTGGGTGAAACGAGACCAACTAACCACGGGTTCTGAAATCAAAATCCGAAATGCCAGGATTGTAGAGCTCGAAAAGTAGTGTGAAATCAAGCTAAAAATAACCGAATTCAGAACTCGGAGTCAACGGATATTCATAAAATCGTTTACGTAAAGAAACCACATTTCGCGGCTAACTAGGTGAAACGAGACCTACTAGCCACGAGTTCTGAAATCAAAATCCGAAATGCCAGGATTGTAGAGCTCGAAAAGTAGTGTGAAATCAAGCTAAAAATCACCGAATTCAGAACTCGGAGTCAACGGATATTCATAAAACCGTTACGTAAAGAAACCACATTTCGCGGCTAACTGGGTGAAACGAGACCAACTAGCCACGAGTTCTGAAATCAAAATCCGAAATGCCAGGATCGTAGAGCTCGAAAAGTAGTGTGAAATCAAGCTAAAAATCACCGAATTCAGAACTCGGAGTCAACGGATATTCATAAAACCGTTTACGTAAAGAAACCACATTTCGCGGCTAACTAGGTGAATCGAGACCAACTAGCCACGAGTTCTGAAATCAAAATCCGAAAGGCCAGGATTGTAGAGCTCGAAAAGTAGTGTGAAATCAAGCTAAAAATAACCAAATTCAGAACTCGGAGTCAACGGATATTCATAAAATCGTTTACGTAAAGAAACCACATTTCGCGGCTAACTGGGTGAAACGAGACCAACTAGCCAAGATATCTGAAATCAAAATCCGAAATGCCAAGATTGTAGAGCTCGAAAAGTAGTGTGAAACAAGCTAAAAATAACCGAATTCAGAACTCGGAGTCAACGGATATTCATAAAATCGTTTACGTAAAGAAACCACATTTCGCGGCTAACTAGGTGAAACGAGACCTACTAGCCACGAGTTCTGAAATCAAAATTCGAAACGCCAGGATTGTAGAGCTCGAAAAGTAGTGTGAAATCAAGCTAAAAATCACCGAATTCAGAACTCGGAGTCAACGGATATTCATAAAACAATTACGTAAAGAAACCACATTTCGCGGCTAACTGGGTGAAACGAGAACAACTAGCCACGAGTTCGGAAATCAAAATCCGAAATGTCAGGATCGTAGAGCTCGAAAAGTAGTGTGAAATCAAGCTAAAAATCACCGAATTCAGAACTCGGAGTCAACGGATATTCATAAAACCGTTTACGTAAAGAAACCACATTTCGCAGCTAACTCGGTGAATCGAGACCAACTAGCCACGAGTTCTGAAATCAAAATCCGAAATGCCAGGATTGTAGAGCTCGAAAAGTAGTGTGAAATCAAGCTAAAAATAACCGAATTCAGAACTCGGAGTCAACGGATATTCATAAAATCGTTTACGTAAAGAAACCACATTTCGCGGCTAACTAGGTGAAACGAGACCTACTAGCCACGAGTTCTGAAATCAAAATCCGAAATGCCAGGATTGTAGAGCTCGAAAAGTAGTGTGAAATCAAGCTAAAAATCACCGAATTCAGAACTCGGAGTCAACGGATATTCATAAAACCGTTACGTAAAGAAACCACATTTCGCGGCTAACTAGGTGAAAGGAGACCAACTAGCCACGAGTTCTGAAATCAAAATCCGAGATGCCAGGATCGTAGAGCTCGAAAAGTAGTGTGAAATCAAGCTAAAAATCATCGAATTCAGAACTCGGAGTCAACAGATATTCATAAAACCGTTTACGTAAAGAAACCACATTTCGCGGCTAACTAGGTGAAACGAGACCTACTAGCCACGAGTTCTGAAATCAAAATCCGAGACGCCAGGATCGTAGAGCTCGAAAAGTAGTGTGAAATCAAGCTAAAAATCACCGAATTCAGAACTCGGAGTCAACGGATATTCATAAAACCGTTTACGTAAAGAAACCACATTTCGCGGCTAACTAGGTGAATCGAGACCAACTAGCCACGAGTTCTGAAATCAAAATCCGAAAGGCCAGGATTGTAGAGCTCGAAAAGTAGTGTGAAATCAAGCTAAAAATCACCGAATTCAGAACTCGGAGTCAACGGATATTCATAAAACCGTTACGTAAAGAAACCACATTTCGCGGCTAACTAGGTTAAAGGAGACCAACTAGCCACGAGTTCTGAAATCAAAATCCGAGATGCCAGGATCGTAGAGCTCGAAAAGTAGTGTGAAATCAAGCTAAAAATCACCGAATTCAGAACTCGGAGTCAACGGATATTCATAAAACCGTTTACGTAAAGAAACCACATTTCGCGGCTAACTCGGTGAATCGAGACCAACTAGCCACGAGTTCTGAAATCAAAATCCGAAAGGCCAGGATTGTAGAGCTCGAAAAGTAGTGTGAAATCAAGCTAAAAATAACCGAATTCAGAACTCGGAGTCAACGGATATTCATAAAATCGTTTACGTAAAGAAACCACATTTCGCGGCTAACTAGGTGAAACGAGACCTACTAGCCACGAGTTCTGAAATCAAAATCCGAAATGCCAGGATTGTAGAGCTCGAAAAGTAGTGTGAAATCAAGCTAAAAATCACCGAATTCAGAACTCGGAGTCAACGGATATTCATAAAACCGTTACGTAAAGAAACCACATTTCGCGGCTAACTGGGTGAAACGAGACCAACTAGCCACGAGTTCTAAAATCAAAATCCGAAATGCCAGGATCGTAGAGCTCGAAAAGTAGTGTGAAATCAAGCTAAAAATCACCGAATTCAGAACTCGGAGTCAACGGATATTCATAAAACCGTTTACGTAAAGAAACCACATTTCGCGGCTAACTAGGTGAATCGAGACCAACTAGCCACGAGTTCTGAAATCAAAATCCGAAAGGCCAGGATTGTAGAGCTCAAAAAGTAGTGTGAAATCAAGGTAAAAATAACCAAATTCAGAACTCGGAGTCAACGGATATTCATAAAATCGTTTACGTAAAGAAACCACATTTCGCGGCTAACTGGGTGAAACGAGACCAACTAGCCAAGATATCTGAAATCAAAATCCGAAATGCCAAGATTGTAGAGCTCGAAAAGTAGTGTGAAACAAGCTAAAAATAACCGAATTCAGAACTCGGAGTCAACGGATATTCATAAAATCGTTTACGTAAAGAAACCACATTTCGCGGCTAACTAGGTGAAACGAGACCTACTAGCCACGAGTTCTGAAATCAAAATTCGAAACGCCAGGATTGTAGAGCTCGAAAAGTAGTGTGAAATCAAGCTAAAAATCACCGAATTCAGAACTCGGAGTCAACGGATATTCATAAAACAGTTACGTAAAGAAACCACATTTCGCGGCTAACTGGGTGAAACGAGAACAACTAGCCACGAGTTCGGAAATCAAAATCCGAAATGTCAGGATCGTAGAGCTCGAAAAGTAGTGTGAAATCAAGCTAAAAATCACCGAATTCAGAACTCGGAGTCAACGGATATTCATAAAACCGTTTACGTAAAGAAACCACATTTCGCGGCTAACTCGGTGAATCGAGACCAACTAGCCACGAGTTCTGAAATCAAAATCCGAAATGCCAGGATTGTAGAGCTCGAAAAGTAGTGTGAAATCAAGCTAAAAATAACCGAATTCAGAACTCGGAGTCAACGGATATTCATAAAATCGTTTACGTAAAGAAACCACATTTCGCGGCTAACTAGGTGAAACGAGACCTACTAGCCACGAGTTCTGAAATCAAAATCCGAAATGCCAGGATTGTAGAGCTCGAAAAGTAGTGTGAAATCAAGCTAAAAATCACCGAATTCAGAACTCGGAGTCAACGGATATTCATAAAACCGTTACGTAAAGAAACCACATTTCGCGGCTAACTAGGTGAAAGGAGACCAACTAGCCACAAGTTCTGAAATCAAAATCCGAGATGCCAGGATCGTAGAGCTCGAAAAGTAGTGTGAAATCAAGCTAAAAATCATCGAATTCAGAACTCGGAGTCAACAGATATTCATAAAACCGTTTACGTAAAGAAACTACATTTCGCGGCTAACTAGGTGAAACGAGACCTACTAGCCACGAGTTCTGAAATCAAAATCCGAATTGCCAGGATCGTAGAGCTCGAAAAGTAGTGTGAAATCAAGCTAAAAATCACCGAATTCAGAACTCGGAGTCAACGAATATTCATAAAACCGTTTACGTAAAGAAACCACATTTCGCGGCTAACTAGGTGAATCGAGACCAACTAGCCACGAGTTCTGAAATCAAAATCCGAAAGGCCAGGATTGTAGAGCTCGAAAAGTAGTGTGAAATCAAGCTAAAAATCACCGAATTCAGAACTCGGAGTCAACGGATATTCATAAAACCGTTACGTAAAGAAACCACATTTCGCGGCTAACTAGGTGAAAGGAGACCAACTAGCCACGAGTTCTGAAATCAAAATCCGAGATGCCAGGATCGTAGAGCTCGAAAAGTAGTGTGAAATCAAGCTAAAAATCATCGAATTCAGAACTCGGAGTCAACAGATATTCATAAAACCGTTTACGTAAAGAAACCACATTTCGCGGCTAACTAGGTGAAACGAGACCAACTAGCCACGAGTTCTGAAATCAAAATCCGAAATGCCAGGATTGTAGAGCTCGAAAAGTATTGTGAAATCAAGCTAAAAATAAACGAATTCAGAACTCGGAGTCAACGGATATTCATAAAATCGTTTACGTAAAGAAACCACATTTCGCGGCTAACTAGGTGAAACGAGACCTACTAGCCACGATTTCTGAAATCAAAATCCGAGACGCCAGGATCGTAGAGCTCGAAAAGTAGTGTGAAATCAAGCTAAAAATCACCGAATTCAGAACTCGGAGTCAACGTATATTCATAAAACGGTTTACGTAAAGAAACCACATTTCGCGGCTAACTAGGTGAAACGAGACCTACTAGCCACGAGTTCTGAAATCGAAAACCGAAAACCCAGGATCCTAGAGCTCAAAAAGTAGTGTAAAATCAAGCTAAAAATCACCGAGTTCAAAACTCGGAGTCAACGGATATTCATAAAACCGTTTACGTAAAGAAATCACATTTCGCGGCTAACTAGGTGAAACGATACCAACTAGCCACGAGTTCTGAAATCGAAAACCGAAAACCCAGGATTGTAGAGCTCAAAAAGTAGTGTGAAATCAAGCTAAAAATCACCGAGTTCAAAACTCGGAGTCAACGGATATTTATAAAACCGTTTACGTAAAGAAATCACATTTCGCGGCTAACTAGGTGAAACGAGACCAACTAGCCACGAGTTCTGAAATCAAAATCCGAAATGCCAGGATTGTAGAGCTCGAAAAGTAGTGTGAAATCAAGCTAAAAATAACCGAATTCAGAACTCGGAGTCAACGGATATTCATAAAATCGTTTACGTAAAGAAACCACATTTCGCGGCTAACTAGGTGAAACGAGACCTACTAGCCACGAGTTCTGAAATCAAAATCCGAAATGCCAGGATTGTAGAGCTCGAAAAGTAGTGTGAAATCAAGCTAAAAATCACCGAATTCAGAACTCGGAGTCAACGGATATTCATAAAACCGTTACGTAAAGAAACCACATTTCGCGGCTACCTAGGTGAAAGGAGACCAACTAGCCACGAGTTCTGAAATCAAAATCCGAGATGCCAGGATCGTAGAGCTCGAAAAGTAGTTTGAAATCAAGCTAAAAATCATCGAATTCAGAACTCGGAGTCAACAGATATTCATAAAACCGTTTACGTAAAGAAACCACATTTCGCGGCTAACTGGGTGAAACGAGACCAACTAGCCACGAGTTCTGAAATCAAAATCCGAAATGCCAGGATCGTAGAGCTCGAAAAGTAGTGTGAAATCAAGCTAAAAATCACCGAATTCAGAACTTGGAGTCAACGGATATTCATAAAACCGTTTACGTAAAGAAACCACATTTCGCGGCTAACTAGGTGAATCGAGACCAACTAGCCACGAGTTCTGAAATCAAAATCCGAAAGGCCAGGATTGTAGAGCTCGAAAAGTAGTGTGAAATCAAGCTAAAAATAACCAAATTCAGAACTCGGAGTCAACGGATATTCATAAAATCGTTTACGTAAAGAAACCACATTTCGCGGCTAACTGGGTGAAACGAGACCAACTAGCCAAGATATCTGAAATCAAAATCCGAAATGCCAGGATTGTAGAGCTCGAAAAGTAGTGTGAAACAAGCTAAAAATAACCGAATTCAGAACTCGGAGTCAACGGATATTCATAAAATCGTTTACGTAAAGAAACCACATTTCGCGGCTAACTAGGTGAAACGAGACCTACTAGCCACGAGTTCTGAAATCAAAATTCGAAACGCCAGGATTGTAGAGCTCGAAAAGTAGTGTGAAATCAAGCTAAAAATCACCGAATTCAGAACTCGGAGTCAACGGATATTCATAAAACAGTTACGTAAAGAAACCACATTTCGCGGCTAACTGGGTGAAACGAGAACAACTAGCCACGAGTTCGGAAATCAAAATCCGAAATGTCAGGATCGTAGAGCTCGAAAAGTAGTGTGAAATCAAGCTAAAAATCACCGAATTCAGAACTCGGAGTCAACGGATATTCATAAAACCGTTTACGTAAAGAAACCACATTTCGCGGCTAACTAGGTGAATCGAGACCAACTAGCCACGAGTTCTGAAATCAAAATCCGAAATGCCAGGATTGTAGAGCTCGAAAAGTAGTGTGAAATCAAGCTAAAAATAACCGAATTCAGAACTCGGAGTCAACGGATATTCATAAAATCGTTTACGTAAAGAAACCACATTTCGCGGCTAACTAGGTGAAACGAGACCTACTAGCCACGAGTTCTGAAATCAAAATCCGAAATGCCAGGATTGTAGAGCTCGAAAAGTAGTGTGAAATCAAGCTAAAAATCACCGAATTCAGAACTCGGAGTCAACGGATATTCATAAAACCGTTACGTAAAGAAACCACATTTCGCGGCTAACTAGGTGAAAGGAGACCAACTAGCCACGAGTTCTGAAATCAAAATCCGAGATGCCAGGATCGTAGAGCTCGAAAAGTAGTGTGAAATCAAGCTAAAAATCATCGAATTCAGAACTCGGAGTCAACAGATATTCATAAAACCGTTTACGTAAAGAAACCACATTTCGCGGCTAACTAGGTGAAACGAGACCTACTAGCCACGAGTTCTGAAATCAAAATCCGAGACGCCAGGATCGTAGAGCTCGAAAAGTAGTGTGAAATCAAGCTAAAAATCACCGAATTCAGAACTCGGAGTCAACGGATATTCATAAAACCGTTTACGTAAAGAAACCACATTTCGCGGCTAACTAGGTGAATCGAGACCAACTAGCCACGAGTTCTGAAATCAAAATCCGAAAGGCCAGGATTGTAGAGCTCGAAAAGTAGTGTGAAATCAAGCTAAAAATCACCGAATTCAGAACTCGGAGTCAACGGATATTCATAAAACCGTTACGTAAAGAAACCACATTTCGCGGCTAACTAGGTGAAAGGAGACCAACTAGCCACGAGTTCTGAAATAAAAATACGAGATGCCAGGATCGTAGAGCTCGAAAAGTAGTGTGAAATCAAGCTAAAAATCATCGAATTCAGAACTCGGAGTCAACAGATATTCATAAAATCGTTTACGTAAAGAAACCACATTTCGCGGCTAACTAGGTGAAACGAGACCTACTAGCCACGAGTTCTGAAATCAAAATCCGAGACGCCAGGATCGTAGAGCTCGAAAAGTAGTGTGAAATCAAGCTAAAAATCACCGAATTCAGAACTCGGAGTCAACGTATATTCATAAAACGGTTTACGTAAAGAAACCACATTTCGCGGCTAACTAGGTGAAACGAGACCTACTAGCCAAGAGTTCTGAAATCGAAAACCGAAAACCCAGGATCGTAGAGCTCAAAAAGTAGTGTAAAATCAAGCTAAAAATCACCGAGTTCAAAACTCGGAGTCAACGGATATTCATAAAACCGTTTACGTAAAGAAATTACATTTCGCGGCTAACTAGGTGAAACGATACCAACTAGCCACGAGTTCTGAAATCAAAATCCGAAACACCAGGATTGTAGAGCTCGAAAATTAGTGTGAAATCAAGCTAAAAATAACCGAATTCAGAACTCGGAGTCAACGGATATTCATAAAACCGTTTACGTAAAGAAACCACATTTCGCGACTAACTGGGTGAAACGAGACCTACTAGCCACGAGTTCTGAAATCGAAAACCGAAAACCCAGGATTGTAGAGCTCAAAAAGTAGTGTAAAATCATGCTAAAAATCACCGAGTTCAAAACTCGGAGTCAACGGATATTCATAAAACCGTTACGTAAAGAAACCACATTTCGCGGCTAACTGGGTGAAACGAGACCTACTAGCCACGAGTTCTGAAATCGAAAACCGAAAACCCAGGATTGTAGAGCTCAAAAAGTAGTGTGAAATCAAGCTAAAAATCACCGAGTTCAAAACTCGGAGTCAACGGATATTTATAAAACCGTTTACGTAAAGAAATCACATTTCGCGGCTAACTAGGTGAAACGAGACCAACTAGCCACGAGTTCTGAAATCAAAATCCGAAATGCCAGGATTGTAGAGCTCGAAAAGTAGTGTGAAATCAAGCTAAAAATAACCGAATTCAGAACTCGGAGTCAACGGATATTCATAAAATCGTTTACGTAAAGAAACCACATTTCGCGGCTAACTAGGTGAAACGAGACCTACTAGCCACGAGTTCTGAAATCAAAATCCGAAATGCCAGGATTGTAGAGCTTGAAAAGTAGTGTGAAATCAAGCTAAAACTCACCGAATTCAGAACTCGGAGTCAACGGATATTCATAAAACCGTTACGTAAAGAAACCACATTTCGCGGCTACCTAGGTGAAAGGAGACCAACTAGCCACGAGTTCTGAAATCAAAATCCGAGATGCCAGGATCGTAGAGCTCGAAAAGTAGTTTGAAATCAAGCTAAAAATCATCGAATTCAGAACTCGGAGTCAACAGATATTCATAAAACCGTTTACGTAAAGAAACCACATTTCGCGGCTAACTGGGTGAAACGAGACCAACTAGCCACGAGTTCTGAAATCAAAATCCGAAATGCCAGGATCGTAGAGCTCGAAAAGTAGTGTGAAATCAAGCTAAAAATCACCGAATTCAGAACTTGGAGTCAACGGATATTCATAAAACCGTTTACGTAAAGAAACCACATTTCGCGGCTAACTAGGTGAATCGAGACCAACTAGCCACGAGTTCTGAAATCAAAATCCGAAAGGCCAGGATTGTAGAGCTCGAAAAGTAGTGTGAAATCAAGCTAAAAATAACCAAATTCAGAACTCGGAGTCAACGGATATTCATAAAATCGTTTACGTAAAGAAACCACATTTCGCGGCTAACTGGGTGAAACGAGACCAACTAGCCAAGATATCTGAAATCAAAATCCGAAATGCCAGGATTGTAGAGCTCGAAAAGTAGTGTGAAACAAGCTAAAAATAACCGAATTCAGAACTCGGAGTCAACGGATATTCATAAAATCGTTTACGTAAAGAAACCACATTTCGCGGCTAACTAGGTGAAACGAGACCTACTAGCCACGAGTTCTGAAATCAAAATTCGAAACGCCAGGATTGTAGAGCTCGAAAAGTAGTGTGAAATCAAGCTAAAAATCACCGAATTCAGAACTCGGAGTCAACGGATATTCATAAAACAGTTACGTAAAGAAACCACATTTCGCGGCTAACTGGGTGAAACGAGAACAACTAGCCACGAGTTCGGAAATCAAAATCCGAAATGTCAGGATCGTAGAGCTCGAAAAGTAGTGTGAAATCAAGCTAAAAATCACCGAATTCAGAACTCGGAGTCAACGGATATTCATAAAACCGTTTACTTAAAGAAACCACATTTCGCGGCTAACTAGGTGAATCGAGACCAACTAGCCACGAGTTCTGAAATCAAAATCCGAAATGCCAGGATTGTAGAGCTCGAAAAGTAGTGTGAAATCAAGCTAAAAATAACCGAATTCAGAACTCGGAGTCAACGGATATTCATAAAATCGTTTACGTAAAGAAACCACATTTCGCGGCTAACTAGGTGAAACGAGACCTACTAGCCACGAGTTCTGAAATCAAAATCCGAAATGCCAGGATTGTAGAGCTCGAAAAGTAGTGTGAAATCAAGCTAAAAATCACCGAATTCAGAACTCGGAGTCAACGGATATTCATAAAACCGTTACGTAAAGAAACCACATTTCGCGGCTAACTAGGTGAAAGGAGACCAACTAGCCACGAGTTCTGAAATCAAAATCCGAGATGCCAGGATCGTAGAGCTCGAAAAGTAGTGTGAAATCAAGCTAAAAATCATCGAATTCAGAACTCGGAGTCAACAGATATTCATAAAACCGTTTACGTAAAGAAACCACATTTCGCGGCTAACTAGGTGAAACGAGACCTACTAGCCACGAGTTCTGAAATCAAAATCCGAGACGCCAGGATCGTAGAGCTCGAAAAGTAGTGTGAAATCAAGCTAAAAATCACCGAATTCAGAACTCGGAGTCAACGGATATTCATAAAACCGTTTACGTAAAGAAACCACATTTCGCGGCTAACTAGGTGAATCGAGACCAACTAGCCACGAGTTCTGAAATCAAAATCCGAAAGGCCAGGATTGTAGAGCTCGAAAAGTAGTGTGAAATCAAGCTAAAAAT
The DNA here is from genome assembly GCA_963580455.1 of Euonymus europaeus. NCBI lineage: Eukaryota > Viridiplantae > Streptophyta > Magnoliopsida > Celastrales > Celastraceae > Euonymus > Euonymus europaeus. The sequence goes on from OY756959.1 coordinate 29,778,254, forward strand.
CACCGAATTCAGAACTCGGAGTCAACGGATATTCATAAAACCGTTACGTAAAGAAACCACATTTCGCGGCTAACTAGGTGAAAGGAGACCAACTAGCCACGAGTTCTGAAATAAAAATACGAGATGCCAGGATCGTAGAGCTCGAAAAGTAGTGTGAAATCAAGCTAAAAATCATCGAATTCAGAACTCGGAGTCAACAGATATTCATAAAATCGTTTACGTAAAGAAACCACATTTCGCGGCTAACTAGGTGAAACGAGACCTACTAGCCACGAGTTCTGAAATCAAAATCCGAGACGCCAGGATCGTAGAGCTCGAAAAGTAGTGTGAAATCAAGCTAAAAATCACCGAATTCAGAACTCGGAGTCAACGTATATTCATAAAACGGTTTACGTAAAGAAACCACATTTCGCGGCTAACTAGGTGAAACGAGACCTACTAGCCAAGAGTTCTGAAATCGAAAACCGAAAACCCAGGATCGTAGAGCTCAAAAAGTAGTGTAAAATCAAGCTAAAAATCACCGAGTTCAAAACTCGGAGTCAACGGATATTCATAAAACCGTTTACGTAAAGAAATTACATTTCGCGGCTAACTAGGTGAAACGATACCAACTAGCCACGAGTTCTGAAATCAAAATCCGAAACACCAGGATTGTAGAGCTCGAAAATTAGTGTGAAATCAAGCTAAAAATAACCGAATTCAGAACTCGGAGTCAACGGATATTCATAAAACCGTTTACGTAAAGAAACCACATTTCGCGACTAACTGGGTGAAACGAGACCTACTAGCCACGAGTTCTGAAATCGAAAACCGAAAACCCAGGATTGTAGAGCTCAAAAAGTAGTGTAAAATCATGCTAAAAATCACCGAGTTCAAAACTCGGAGTCAACGGATATTCATAAAACCGTTACGTAAAGAAACCACATTTCGCGGCTAACTGGGTGAAACGAGACCAACTAGCCACGAGTTCTGAAATCAAAATCCGAAACTCTAGGATTGTAGAGCTCGAAAAGTAGTGTGAAATCAAGCTAAAAATAACCGAATTCAGCACTCGGAGTCAACGGATATTCATAAAATCGTTTACGTAAAGAAACCACATTTCGCGGCTAACTAGGTGAAACGAGACCTACTAGCCACGAGTTCTGAAATCAAAATCCGAAACACCAGGATTGTAGAGCTCGAAAAGTAGTGTGAAATCAAGCTAAAAATCACCAAATTCAGAACTCGGAGTCAACGGATATTCATAAAACCGTTTACGTAAAGAAACCACATTTCGCGGCTAACTAGGTGAATCGAGACCAACTAGCCACGAGTTCTGAAATCAAAATCCGAAATGCCAGGATTGTAGAGCTCGAAAAGTAGTGTGAAATCAAGCTAAAAATCACCGAATTCAGAACTCGGAGTCAACGGATATTCATAAAATCGTTTACGTAAAGAAACCACATTTCGCGGCTAACTAGGTGAATCGAGACCTACTAGCCACGAGTTCTGAAATCAAAATCCGAAATGCCAGGATTGTAGAGCTCGAAAAGTAGTGTGAAATCAAGCTAAAAATCACCGAATACAGAACTCGGAGTCAACGGATATTCATAAAACCGTTACGTAAAGAAACCACATTTCGCGGCTAACTAGGTGAAAGGAGACCAACTAGCCACGAGTTCTGAAATCAAAATCCGAGATGCCAGGATCGTAGAGCTCGAAAAGTAGTGTGAAATCAAGCTAAAAATCATCGAATTCAGAACTCGGAGTCAACAGATATTCATAAAACCGTTTACGTAAAGAAACCACATTTCGCGGCTAACTAGGTGAAACGAGACCTACTAGCCACGAGTTCTGAAATCAAAATCCGAGACGCCAGGATTGTAGAGCTCGAAAAGTAGTGTGAAATCAAGCTAAAAATCACCAAATTCAGAACTCGGAGTCAACGGATATTCATAAAACCGTTTACGTAAAGAAACCACATTTCGCGGCTAACTAGGTGAATCGAGACCAACTAGCCACGAGTTCTGAAATCAAAATCCGAAATGCCAGGATTGTAGAGCTCGAAAAGTAGTGTGAAATCAAGCTAAAAATCACCGAATTCAGAACTCGGAGTCAACGGATATTCATAAAATCGTTTACGTAAAGAAACCACATTTCGCGGCTAACTAGGTGAATCGAGACCTACTAGCCACGAGTTCTGAAATCAAAATCCGAAATGCCAGGATTGTAGAGCTCGAAAAGTAGTGTGAAATCAAGCTAAAAATCACCGAATTCAGAACTCGGAGTCAACGGATATTCATAAAACCGTTACGTAAAGAAACCACATTTCGCGGCTAACTAGGTGAAAGGAGACCAACTAGCCACGAGTTCTGAAATCAAAATCCGAGATGCCAGGATCGTAGATCTCGAAAAGTAGTGTGAAATCAAGCTAAAAATCATCGAATTCAGAACTCGGAGTCAACAGATATTCATAAAACCGTTTACGTAAAGAAACCACATTTCGCGGCTAACTAGGTGAAACGAGACCTACTAGCCACGAGTTCTGAAATCAAAATCCGAAACACCAGGATTGTAGAGCTCGAAAAGTAGTGTGAAATCAAGCTAAAAATCACCAAATTCAGAACTCGGAGTCAACGGATATTCATAAAACCGTTTACGTAAAGAAACCACATTTCGCGGCTAACTAGGTGAATCGAGACCAACTAGCCACGAGTTCTGAAATCAAAATCCGAAATGCCAGGATTGTAGAGCTCGAAAAGTAGTGTGAAATCAAGCTAAAAATCACCGAATTCAGAACTCGGAGTCAACGGATATTCATAAAATCGTTTACGTAAAGAAACCACATTTCGCGGCTAACTAGGTGAATCGAGACCTACTAGCCACGAGTTCTGAAATCAAAATCCGAAATGCCAGGATTGTAGAGCTCGAAAAGTAGTGTGAAATCAAGCTAAAAATCACCGAATTCAGAACTCGGAGTCAACGGATATTCATAAAACCGTTACGTAAAGAAACCACATTTCGCGGCTAACTAGGTGAAAGGAGACCAACTAGCCACGAGTTCTGAAATCAAAATCCGAGATGCCAGGATCGTAGAGCTCGAAAAGTAGTGTGAAATCAAGCTAAAAATCATCGAATTCAGAACTCGGAGTCAACAGATATTCATAAAACCGTTTACGTAAAGAAACCACATTTCGCGGCTAACTAGGTGAAACGAGACCTACTAGCCACGAGTTCTGAAATCAAAATCCGAGACGCCAGGATCGTAGAGCTCGAAAAGTAGTGTGAAATCAAGCTAAAAATCACCGAATTCAGAACTCGGAGTCAACGGATATTCATAAAACCGTTTACGTAAAGAAACCACATTTCGCGGCTAACTAGGTGAATCGAGACAAACTAGCCACGAGTTCTGAAATCAAAATCCGAAAGGCCAGGATTGTAGAGCTCGAAAAGTAGTGTGAAATCAAGCTAAAAATCACCGAATTCAGAACTCGGAGTCAACGGATATTCATAAAACCGTTACGTAAAGAAACCACATTTCGCGGCTAACTAGGTGAAAGGAGACCTACTAGCCACGAGTTCTGAAATCAAAATCCGAGATGCCAGGATCGTAGAGCTCGAAAAGTAGTGTGAAATCAAGCTAAAAATCATCGAATTCAGAACTCGGAGTCAACAGATATTCATAAAACCGTTTACGTAAAGAAACCACATTTCGCGGCTAACTAGGTGAAACGAGACCTACTAGCCACGGGTTCTGAAATCAAAATCCGAGACACCAGGATCGTAGAGCTCGAAAAGTAGTGTGAAATCAAGCTAAAAATCACCGAATTCAGAACTCGGAGTCAACGTATATTCATAAAACGGTTTACGTAAAGAAACCACATTTCGCGGCTAACTAGGTGAAACGAGACCTACTAGCCACGAGTTCTGAAATCGAAAACCGAAAACCCAGGATCGTAGAGCTCAAAAAGTAGTGTAAAATCAAGCTAAAAATCACCAAGTTCAAAACTCGGAGTCAACGGATATTCATAAAACCGTTTACGTAAAGAAATTACATTTCGCGGCTAACTAGGTGAAACGATACCAACTAGCCACGAGTTCTGAAATCAAAATCCGAAACACCAGGATTGTAGAGCTCGAAAATTAGTGTGAAATCAAGCTAAAAATAACCGAATTCAGAACTCGGAGTCAATGGATATTCATAAAACCGTTTACGTAAAGAAACCACATTTCGCGACTAACTGGGTGAAACGAGACCTACTAGCCACGAGTTCTAAAATCGAAAACCGAAAACCCAGGATTGTAGAGCTCAAAAAGTAGTGTAAAATCATGCTAAAAATCACCGAGTTCAAAACTCGGAGTCAACGGATATTCATAAAACCGTTACGTAAAGAAACCACATTTCGCGGCTAACTGGGTGAAACGAGACCAACTAGCCACGAATTCTGAAATCAAAATCCGAAATGCTAGGATTGTAGAGCTCGAAAAGTAGTGTGAAATCAAGCTAAAAATAACCGAATTCAGCACTCGGAGTCAACGGATATTCATAAAATCGTTTACGTAAAGAAACCACATTTCGCGGCTAACTAGGTGAAACGAGACCTACTAGCCACGAGTTCTGAAATCAAAATCCGAAACACCAGGATTGTAGAGCTCGAAAAGTAGTGTGAAATCAAGCTAAAAATCACCAAATTCAGAACTCGGAGTCAACGGATATTCATAAAATCGTTTACGTAAAGAAACCACATTTCGCGGCTAACTAGGTGAAACGAGACCTACTAGCCACGAGTTCTGAAATCAAAATCCGAAACACCAGGATTGTAGAGCTCGAAAAGTAGTGTGAAATCAAGCTAAAAATCACCAAATTCAGAACTCGGAGTCAACGGATATTCATAAAACCGTTACGTAAAGAAACCACATTTCGCGGCTAACTGGGTGAAACGAGACCAACTAGCCACGAATTCTGAAATCAAAATCCGAAATGCTAGGATTGTAGAGCTCGAAAAGTAGTGTGAAATCAAGCTAAAAATAACCGAATTCAGAACTCGGAGTCAACGGATATTCATAAAACTGTTTACGTAAAGAAACCACATTTCTGGGCTAACTAGGTGAATCGAGACCAACTAGCCACGAGTTCTGAAATCAAAATCCGAAACGCCAGGATTGTAGAGCTCGAAAAGTAGTATGAAATCAAGCTAAAAATAACCGAATTCAGAACTCGGAGTCAACGGATATTCATAAAATCGTTTACGTAAAGAAACCACATTTCGCGGCTAAATAGGTGAAACGAGACCTACTAGCCACGAGTTCTGAAATCAAAATCCGAAACGCCAGGATTGTAGAGCTCGAAAAGTAGTGTGAAATCAAGCTAAAAATCACCGAATTCAGAACTCGGAGTCAACGGATATTCACAAAACCGTTACGTAAAGAAACCACATTTCGCGGCTAACTGGGTGAAACGAGACCAACTAGCCACGAGTTCTGAAATCAAAATCCGAATTGCCAGGATCGTAGAGCTCGAAAAGTAGTGTGAAATCAAACTAAAAATCACCGAATTCAGAACTCGGAGTCAACGGATATTCATAAAACCGTTTACGTAAAGAAACCACATTCGCGGCTAACTAGGTGAATCGAGACCAACTAGCCACGAGTTCTGAAATCAAAATCCGAAATGCCAGGATTGTAGAGCTCGAAAAGTAGTGTGAAATCAAGCTAAAAATAACCGAATTCAGAACTCGGAGTCAATGGATATTCATAAAATCGTTTACGTGAAGAAACCACATTTCGCGACTAACTAGGTGAAACGAGACCTACTAGCCACGAGTTCTGAAATCAAAATCCGAAACGCCAGGATTGTAGAGCTCGAAAAGTAGTGTGAAATCATGCTAAAAATCAACGAATTCAGAACTCGGAGTCAACGGATATTCATAAAACCGTTACGTAAAGAAACCACATTTCGCGGCTAACTAGGTGAAAGGAGACCAACTAGCCACGAGTTCTGAAATCAAAATCCGAGATGCCAGGATCGTAGAGCTCGAAAGGTAGTGTGAAATCAAGCTAAAAATCATCGAATTCAGAACTCGGAGTCAACAGATATTCATAAAACCGTTTACGTAAAGAAATCACATTTCGCGGCTAACTAGGTGAAACGAGACCTACAAGCCACGAGTTCTGAAATCAAAATCCGAGACGCCAAGATCGTAGAGCTCGAAAAGTAGTGTGAAATCAAGCTAAAAATCACCGAATTCAAAACTCGGAGTCAACGTATATTCATAAAACCGTTTACGTAAAGAAACCACATTTCGCGGATAACAAGGTGAAACGAGACTTACTAGCCACGAGTTCTGAAATCGAAAACCGAAAACCCAGGATCGTAGAGCTCAAAAAGTAGTGTAAAATCAAGCTAAAAATCACCGAGTTCAAAACTCGGAGTCAACGGATATTCATAAAACCGCTTACGTAAAGAAATCACATTTCGCGGCTAACTAGGTGAAATGAGACCAACTAGCCACGAGTTCTGAAATCAAAACCCGAAACACCAGGATTGTAGAGCTCGAAAATTAGTGAGAAATCAAGCTAAAAATAACCGAATTCAGAACTCGGAGTCAACGGATATTCATAAAACCTTTTACGTAAAGAAACCACATTTCGCGACTAACTGGGTGAAACGAGACCTACTTGCCACGAGTTCTGAAATCGAAAACCGAAAACCCATGATTGTAGAGCTCAAAAAGTAGTGTAAAATCAAGCTAAAAATCACCGAGTTCAAAACTCGGAGTCAACGGATATTCATAAAACCGTTACGTAAAGAAACCACATTTCGCGGCTAACTGGGTGAAACGAGACCAACTAGCCACGAGTTCTGAAATCAAAATCCGAAATTCCAGGATTGTAGAGCTCGAAAAGTAGTGTGAAATCAAGCTAAAAATAACCGAATTCAGAACTCGGAGTCAACGGATATTCATAAAATCGTTTACGTAAAGAAACCACATTTCGCGGCTAACTAGGTGAAATGAGACCTACTAGCCACGAGTTCTGAAATCAAAATCCGAAACACCAGGATTGTAGAGCTCGAAAAGTAGTGTGAAATCAAGCTAAAAATCACCAAATTCAGAACTCGGAGTCAACGGATATTCATAAAACCGTTACGTAAAGAAACCACATTTCGCGGCTAACTGGGTGAAACGAGACCAACTAGCCCCGAGTTCTGAAATCAAAATCCGAAATGCCAGGATCGTAGAGCTCGAAAAGTAGTGTGAAATCAAGCTAAAAATCACCGAATTCAGAACTCGGAGTCAACGGATATTCATAAAACTGTTTACGTAAAGAAACCACATTTCGCGGCTAACTAGGTGAATCGAGACCAACTAGCCACGAGTTCTGAAATCAAAATCCGAAACGCCAGGATTGTAGAGCTCAAAAAGTAGTGTGAAATCAAGCTAAAAATAACCGAATTCAGAACTCGGAGTCAACGGATATTCGTAAAATCGTTTACGTAAAGAAACCACATTTCGCGGCTAACTAGGTGAAACGAGACCTACTAGCCACGAGTTCTGAAATCAAAATCCGAAACGCCAGGATTGTAGAGCTCGAAAAGTAGTGTGAAATCAAGCTAAAAATAACCGAATTCAGAACTCGGAGTCAATGGATATTCATAAAATCGTTTACGTAAAGAAACCACATTTCGCGGCTAACTAGGTGAAACGAGACATACTAGCCACGAGTTCTGAAATCAAAATCCGAAACACCAGGATTGTAGAGCTCGAAAAGTAGTGTGAAATCAAGCTAAAAATCACCGAATTCAGAACTCGGAGTCAACGGATAATCATAAAACCGTTACGTAAAGAAACCACATTTCGCGGCTAACTAGGTGAAAGGAGACCAACTAGCCACGAGTTCTGAAATCAAAATCCGAGATGCCAGGATCGTAGAGCTCGAAAGGTAGTGTGAAATTAAGCTAAAAATCATCGAATTCAGAACTCGGAGTCAACAGATATTCATAAAACCGTTTATGTAAAGAAATCACATTTCGCGGCTAACTAGGTGAAACGAGACCTACAAGCCACGAGTTCTGAAATCAAAATCCGAGATGCCAAGATCGTAGAGCTCGAAAAGTAGTGTGAAATCAAGCTAAAAATCACCGAATTCAGAACTCGGAGTCAACGTATATTCATAAAACCGTTTACGTAAAGAAACCACATTTCGCGGATAACAAGGTGAAACGAGACTTACTAGCCACGAGTTCTGAAATCGAAAACCGAAAACCCAGGATTTTAGAGCTCAAAAAGTAGTGTAAAATCAAGCTAAAAATCACAGAGTTCAAAACTCGGAGTCAACGGATATTCATAAAACCGCTTACGTAAAGAAATCACATTTCGCGGCTAACTAGGTGAAACGAGACCAACTAGCCACGAGTTCTGAAATCAAAATCCGAAACGCCAGGATTGTAGAGCTCGAAAAGTAGTGTGAAATCAAGCTAAAAATAACCGAATTCAGAACTCGGAGTCAACGGATATTCATAAAACCGTAACGTAAAGAAACCACATTTCGCGGCTAACTGGGTGAAACGAGACCAACTAGCCACGAGTTCTGATATCAAAATCTGAAATGCCAGGATCGTAGAGCTCGAAAAGTAGTGTGAAATCAAGCTAAAAATCACCGAATTCAGAACTCGGAGTCAACAGATATTCATAAAACCGTTTACGTAAAGAAATCACATTTCGCGGCTAACTGGGTGAAACGAGACCAACTAGCCAGGAGTTCTGAAATCAAAATCCGAAACTCCAGGATTGTAGAGCTCAAAAAGTAGTGTGAAATCAAGCTAAAAATCACCGAATTCAGAACTCGGAGTCAACGTATATTCATAAAACCGTTTACGTAAAGAAACCACATTTCGCGGATAACAAGGTGAAACGAGACTTACTAGCCACGAGTTCTGAAATCGAAAACCGAAAACCCAAGATTGTAGAGCTCAAAAAGTAGTGTAAAATCAAGCTAAAAATCACCGAGTTCAAAACTCGGAGTCAACGGATATTCATAAAACCGCTTACGTAAAGAAATCACATTTCGCGGCTAACTAGGTGAAACGATACCAACTAACCACGAGTTCTGAAATTAAAATCCGAGACGCCAGGATAGTAGAGCTCGAAAAGTAGTGTGAAATCAAGCTAAAAATCACCGAATTCAGAACTCGGAGTCAACGGATATTCATAAAACTGTTTACGTAAGGAAACCACATTTCGCGGCTAACTAGGTGAAACGAGACCTACTAGCCACGAGTTCTGAAATCAAAATCCGAGACGCCAAGATCGTAGAGCTCGAAAAGTAGTGTGAAATCAAGCTAAAAATCACCGAATTCAGAACTCGGAGTCAACGGATATTCATAAAACCGTTTACGTAAAGAAACCACATTTCGCGGCTAACAAGGTGAAACGAGACTTACTAGCCACGAGTTCTGAAATCGAAAACCGAAAACCCAGGATTGTAGAGCTCAAAAAGTAGTGTAAAATCAAGCTAAAAATCACCGAGTTCAAAACTCGGAGTCAACGGATATTCATAAAACCGTTTACGTAAAGAAATCACATTTCGCGGCTAACTGGGTGAAACGAGACCAACTTGGCATGAGTTCTGAAATCAAAATCCGAAACTCCAGGATCGTAGAGCTCAAAAAGTAGTGTGAAATCAAGCTAAAAATCACCGAATTCAGAACTCGGAGTCAACGGATATTCATAAATCCGTTTACGTAAAGAAACCACATTGCGCGGCTAAATAGGTGAAACGAGACCAACTAGCCACGAGTTCTGAAATCAAAATCCGAGACACCAAGATCGTAGAGCTCGAAAAGTAGTGTGAAATCAAGCTAAAAATCACCGAATTCAGAACTCGGAGTCAACGGATATTCATAAAACCGTTTACGTAAAGAAACCACATTTCGCGGCTAACAAGGTGAAACGAGACTTACTAGCCACGAGTTCTGAAATCAAAATCCGAAATGCCAGGATTATAGAGCTCGAAAAGTAGTGTGAAATCAAGCTAAAAATAACCGAATTCAGAACTCGGAGTCAACGGATATTCATAAAACCGTTACGTAAAGAAACCACATTTCGCGGCTAACTGGGTGAAACGAGACCAACTAGCCACAAGTTCTGAAATCAAAATCCGAAATGCCAGGATTGTAGAGCTCGAAAAGTAGTGTGAAATCAAGCTAAAAATAACCGAATTCAGAACTCGGAGTCAACGGATATTCATAAAATCGTTTACGTAAAGAAACCACATTTCGCGGCTAACTAGGTGAAATGAGACCTACTAGCCACGAGTTCTGAAATCAAAATCCGAAACACCAGGATTGTAGAGCTCGAAAAGTAGTGTGAAATCAAGCTAAAAATCACCAAATTCAGAACTCGGAGTCAACGGATATTCATAAAACCGTTACGTAAAGAAACCACATTTCGCGGCTAACTGGGTGAAACGAGACCAACTAGCCCCGAGTTCTGAAATCAAAATCCGAAATGCCAGGATCGTAGAGCTCGAAAAGTAGTGTGAAATCAAGCTAAAAATCACCGAATTCAGAACTCGGAGTCAACGGATATTCATAAAACTGTTTACGTAAAGAAACCACATTTCGCGGCTAACTAGGTGAATCGAGACCAACTAGCCACGAGTTCTGAAATCAAAATCCGAAACGCCAGGATTGTAGAGCTCAAAAAGTAGTGTGAAATCAAGCTAAAAATAACCGAATTCAGAACTCGGAGTCAACGGATATTCGTAAAATCGTTTACGTAAAGAAACCACATTTCGCGGCTAACTAGGTGAAACGAGACCTACTAGCCACGAGTTCTGAAATCAAAATCCGAAACGCCAGGATTGTAGAGCTCGAAAAGTAGTGTGAAATCAAGCTAAAAATAACCGAATTCAGAACTCGGAGTCAATGGATATTCATAAAATCGTTTACGTAAAGAAACCACATTTCGCGGCTAACTAGGTGAAACGAGACATACTAGCCACGAGTTCTGAAATCAAAATCCGAAACACCAGGATTGTAGAGCTCGAAAAGTAGTGTGAAATCAAGCTAAAAATCACCGAATTCAGAACTCGGAGTCAACGGATAATCATAAAACCGTTACGTAAAGAAACCACATTTCGCGGCTAACTAGGTGAAAGGAGACCAACTAGCCACGAGTTCTGAAATCAAAATCCGAGATGCCAGGATCGTAGAGCTCGAAAGGTAGTGTGAAATTAAGCTAAAAATCATCGAATTCAGAACTCGGAGTCAACAGATATTCATAAAACCGTTTATGTAAAGAAATCACATTTCGCGGCTAACTAGGTGAAACGAGACCTACAAGCCACGAGTTCTGAAATCAAAATCCGAGATGCCAAGATCGTAGAGCTCGAAAAGTAGTGTGAAATCAAGCTAAAAATCACCGAATTCAGAACTCGGAGTCAACGTATATTCATAAAACCGTTTACGTAAAGAAACCACATTTCGCGGATAACAAGGTGAAACGAGACTTACTAGCCACGAGTTCTGAAATCGAAAACCGAAAACCCAGGATTTTAGAGCTCAAAAAGTAGTGTAAAATCAAGCTAAAAATCACAGAGTTCAAAACTCGGAGTCAACGGATATTCATAAAACCGCTTACGTAAAGAAATCACATTTCGCGGCTAACTAGGTGAAACGAGACCAACTAGCCACGAGTTCTGAAATCAAAATCCGAAACGCCAGGATTGTAGAGCTCGAAAAGTAGTGTGAAATCAAGCTAAAAATAACCGAATTCAGAACTCGGAGTCAACGGATATTCATAAAACCGTAACGTAAAGAAACCACATTTCGCGGCTAACTGGGTGAAACGAGACCAACTAGCCACGAGTTCTGATATCAAAATCTGAAATGCCAGGATCGTAGAGCTCGAAAAGTAGTGTGAAATCAAGCTAAAAATCACCGAATTCAGAACTCGGAGTCAACAGATATTCATAAAACCGTTTACGTAAAGAAATCACATTTCGCGGCTAACTGGGTGAAACGAGACCAACTAGCCAGGAGTTCTGAAATCAAAATCCGAAACTCCAGGATTGTAGAGCTCAAAAAGTAGTGTGAAATCAAGCTAAAAATCACCGAATTCAGAACTCGGAGTCAACGTATATTCATAAAACCGTTTACGTAAAGAAACCACATTTCGCGGATAACAAGGTGAAACGAGACTTACTAGCCACGAGTTCTGAAATCGAAAACCGAAAACCCAAGATTGTAGAGCTCAAAAAGTAGTGTAAAATCAAGCTAAAAATCACCGAGTTCAAAACTCGGAGTCAACGGATATTCATAAAACCGCTTACGTAAAGAAATCACATTTCGCGGCTAACTAGGTGAAACGATACCAACTAACCACGAGTTCTGAAATTAAAATCCGAGACGCCAGGATAGTAGAGCTCGAAAAGTAGTGTGAAATCAAGCTAAAAATCACCGAATTCAGAACTCGGAGTCAACGGATATTCATAAAACTGTTTACGTAAGGAAACCACATTTCGCGGCTAACTAGGTGAAACGAGACCTACTAGCCACGAGTTCTGAAATCAAAATCCGAGACGCCAAGATCGTAGAGCTCGAAAAGTAGTGTGAAATCAAGCTAAAAATCACCGAATTCAGAACTCGGAGTCAACGGATATTCATAAAACCGTTTACGTAAAGAAACCACATTTCGCGGCTAACAAGGTGAAACGAGACTTACTAGCCACGAGTTCTGAAATCGAAAACCGAAAACCCAGGATTGTAGAGCTCAAAAAGTAGTGTAAAATCAAGCTAAAAATCACCGAGTTCAAAACTCGGAGTCAACGGATATTCATAAAACCGTTTACGTAAAGAAATCACATTTCGCGGCTAACTGGGTGAAACGAGACCAACTTGGCATGAGTTCTGAAATCAAAATCCGAAACTCCAGGATCGTAGAGCTCAAAAAGTAGTGTGAAATCAAGCTAAAAATCACCGAATTCAGAACTCGGAGTCAACGGATATTCATAAATCCGTTTACGTAAAGAAACCACATTGCGCGGCTAAATAGGTGAAACGAGACCAACTAGCCACGAGTTCTGAAATCAAAATCCGAGACACCAAGATCGTAGAGCTCGAAAAGTAGTGTGAAATCAAGCTAAAAATCACCGAATTCAGAACTCGGAGTCAACGGATATTCATAAAACCGTTTACGTAAAGAAACCACATTTCGCGGCTAACAAGGTGAAACGAGACTTACTAGCCACGAGTTCTGAAATCAAAATCCGAAATGCCAGGATTATAGAGCTCGAAAAGTAGTGTGAAATCAAGCTAAAAATAACCGAATTCAGAACTCGGAGTCAACGGATATTCATAAAACCGTTACGTAAAGAAACCACATTTCGCGGCTAACTGGGTGAAACGAGACCAACTAGCCACAAGTTCTGAAATCAAAATCCGAAATGCCAGGATTGTAGAGCTCGAAAAGTAGTGTGAAATCAAGCTAAAAATCACCGAATTCAGAACTCGGAGTCAACGGATATTCATAAAACCGTTTACGTAAAGAAACCACATTTCGCGGCTAACTAGGTGAAACGAGACCTACTAGCCACGAGTTCTGAAATCAAAATCCGAGACACCAAGATCGTAGAGCTCGAAAAGTAGTGTGAAATCAAGCTAAAAATCACCGAATTCAGAACTCGGAGTCAACGGATATTCATAAAACCGTTTACGTAAAGAAACCACATTTCGCGGCTAACAAGGTGAAACGAGACTTACTAGCCACGAGTTCTGAAATCAAAATCCGAAATGCCAGGATTAAAAAGTAGTGTGAAATCAAGCTAAAAATAACGGAATTCAGAACTCGGAGTCAACGGATATTCATAAAACCGTTACGTAAAGAAACCACATTTCGCGGCTAACTGAGTGAAACGAGACCAACTAGCCACAAGTTCTGAAATCAAAATCCGAAATGCCAGCATCAGAGAGCTCGAAAAGTAGTGTGAAATCAAGCTAAAAATCACCGAATTCAGAACTCGGAGTCAACGGATATTCATAAAACTGTTTACGTAAAGAAACCACATTTCGCGGCTAACTAGGTGAAACGAGACCTACTAGCCACGAGTTCTGAAATCAAAATCCGAGACGCCAAGATCGTAGAGCTCGAAAAGTAGTGTGAAATCAAGCTAAAAATCACCGAATTCAGAACTCGGAGTCAACGGATATTCATAAAACCGTTTACGTAAAGAAACCACATTTCGCGGCTAACAAGGTTAAACGAGACTTACTACCCACGAGTTCTGAAATCGAAAACCGAAAACCCAGGATTGTAGAGCTCAAAAAGTAGTGTAAAATCAAGCTAAAAATCACCGAGTTCAGAACTCGGAGTCAACGGATATTCATAAAACCGTTTACGTAAAGAAACCACATTTCGCGGCTAACTAGGTGAATCGAGACCAACTAGCCACGAGTTCTGAAATCAAAATCCGAAACACCAGGATTGTAGAGCTCGAAAAGTAGTGTGAAATCAAGCTAAAAATCACCGAATTCAGAACTCGGAGTCAACGGATATTCATAAAACCGTTTACGTAAAGAAACCACATTTCGCGGCTAACTAGGTGAAACGAGACCTACTAGCCACGAGTTCTGAAATCAAAATCCGAGACACCAAGATCGTAGAGCTCGAAAAGTAGTGTGAAATCAAGCTAAAAATCACCGAATTCAGAACTCGGAGTCAACGGATATTCATAAAACCGTTTACGTAAAGAAACCACATTTCGCGGCTAACAAGGTGAAACGAGACTTACTAGCCACGAGTTCTGCAATCAAAATCAGAAATGCCAGGATTATAGAGCTCGAAAAGTAGTGTGAAATCAAGCTAAAAATAACCGAATTCAGAACTCGGAGTCAACGGATATTCATAAAACCGTTACGTAAAGAAACCACATTTCGCGGCTAACTGGATGAAACGAGACCAACTAGCCACAAGTTCTGAAATCAAAATCCGAAATGCCAGCATCGTAGAGCTCGAAAAGTAGTGTGAAATCAAGCTAAAAATCACCGAATTCAGAACTCGGAGTCAACGGATATTCATAAAACCGTTTACGTAAAGAAACCACATTTCGCGGCTAACTAGGTGAATCGAGACCAACTAGCCACGAGTTCTGAAATCAAAATCCGAAACACCAGGATTGTAG
Organism: Euonymus europaeus; assembly: GCA_963580455.1. Classification (NCBI taxonomy): domain Eukaryota; kingdom Viridiplantae; phylum Streptophyta; class Magnoliopsida; order Celastrales; family Celastraceae; genus Euonymus; species Euonymus europaeus. The sequence continues at coordinate 29,793,413 of OY756959.1, forward strand.
AGCTCGAAAAGTAGTGTGAAATCAAGCTAAAAATAACCGAATTCAGAACTCGGAGTCAACGGATATTCATAAAATCGTTTACGTAAAGAAACCACATTTCGCGGCTAACTAGGTGAAACGAGACCTACTAGCCACGAGTTCTGAAATCAAAATCCGAAATGCCAGGATTGTAGAGCTCAAAAAGTAGTGTGAAATCAAGCTAAAAATCACCGAATACAGAACTCGGAGTCAACGGATATTCATAAAACCGTTTACGTAAAGAAACCACATTTCGCGGCTAACTAGGTGAAACGAGACCTACTAGCCACGAGTTCTGAAATCAAAATCCGAGACACCAAGATCGTAGAGCTCGAAAAGTAGTGTGAAATCAAGCTAAAAATAACCGAATTCAGAACTCGGAGTCAACGGATATTCATAAAACCGTTACGTAAAGAAACCACATTTCGCGGCTAACTGGGTGAAACGAGACCAACTAGCCACGAGTTCTGAAATCGAAAACCGAAAACCCGAGATTGTAGAGCTCAAAAAGTAGTGTAAAATCAAGCTAAAAATCACCGAGTTCAAAACTCGGAGTCAACGGATATTCATAAAACCCTTTACGTAAAGAAATCACATTTCGCGGCTAACTAGGTGAAACGAGACCAACTAGCCACGAGTTCTGAAATAAAAATCCGAAATGCCAGGATTATAGAGCTCGAAAAGTAGTGTGAAATCAAGCTAAAAATAACCGAATTCAGAACTCGGAGTCAACGGATATTCATAAAACCGTTACGTAAAGAAACCACATTTCGCGGCTAACTGGGTGAAACGAGACCAACTAGCCACGAGTTCTGAAATCAAAATCCGAAATGCCAGCATCGTAGAGCTCGAAAATTAGTGTGAAATCAAGCTAAAAATCACCGAATTCAGAACTCGGAGTCAACAGATATTCATAAAACCGTTTACGTAAAGAAACCACATTTCGCGGCTAACTAGGTGAATCGAGACCAACTAGCCACGAGTTCTGAAATCAAAATCCGAAATGCCAGGATTGTAGAGCTCGAAAAGTAGTGTGAAATCAAGCTAAAAATAAACGAATTCAGAACTCGGAGTCAACGGATATTCATAAAATCGTTTACGTAAAGAAACCACATTTCGCGGCTAACTAGGTGAAACGAGACCTACTAGCCACGATTTCTGAAATCAAAATCCAAAATTCCAGGATTGTAGAGCTCGAAAAGTAGTGTGAAATCAAGCTAAAAATCACCGAATTCAGAACTCGGAGTCAACGGATATTCATAAAACCGTTTACGTAAAGAAACCACATTTCGCAGCTAACTAGGTGAAACGAGACCTACTAGCCACGAGTTCTGAAATCAAAATCCGAGACACCAAGATCGTAGAGCTCGAAAAGTAGTGTGAAATCAAGCTAAAAATCACCGAATTCAGAACTCGGAGTCAACGGATATTCATAAAACCGTTTACGTAAAGAAACCACATTTCGCGGCTAACAAGGTGAAACGAGACTTACTAGCCACGAGTTCTGAAATCGAAAACCGAAAACCCGAGATTGTAGAGCTCAAAAAGTAGTGTAAAATCAAGCTAAAAATCACCGAGTTCAAAACCCGGAGTCAACGGATATTCATAAAATCGTTTACGTAAAGAAACCACATTTCGCTGCTAACTAGGTGAATCGAGACCAACTAGCCACGAGTTCTGAAATCAAAATCCGAAATGCCAGGATTGTAGAGCTCGAAAAGTAGTGTGAAATCAAGCTAAAAATAACCGAATTCAGAACTCGGAGTCAACGGATATTCATAAAACCGTTTACGTAAAGAAACCACATTTCGCGGCTAACTAGGTGAAATGAGACCTACTAGCCACGAGTTCTGAAATCAAAATCCGAGACACCAAGATCGTAGAGCTCGAAAAGTAGTGTGAAATCAAGCTAAAAATCACCGAATTCAGAACTCGGAGTCAACGGATATTCATAAAACCGTTTACGTAAAGAAACCACATTTCGCGGCTAACAAGGTGAAACGAGACTTACTAGCCACGAGTTCTGAAATCAAAATCCGAAACGCCAGGATTGTAGAGCTCGAAAAGTAGTGTGAAATCAAGCTAAAAATAACCGAATTCAGAACTCGGAGTCAACGGATATTCATAAAATCATTTACGTAAAGAAACCACATTTCGCGGCTAACTAGGTGAAACGAGACCTACTAGCCACGAGTTCTGAAATCAAAATCCGAAATGCCAGGATTGTAGAGCTCAAAAAGTAGTGTGAAATCAAGCTAAAAATCACCGAATACAGAACTCGGAGTCAACGGATATTCGTAAAACCGTTTACGTAAAGAAACCACATTTCGCGCCTAACTAGGTGAAACGAGACCTACTAGCCACGAGTTCTGAAATCAAAATCCGAGAAACCAAGATCGTAGAGCTCGAAAAGTAGTGTGAAATCAAGCTAAAAATAACCGAATTCAGAACTCGGAGTCAACGGATATTCATAAAACCGTTACGTAAAGAAACCACATTTCGCGGCTAACTGGGTGAAACGAGACCAACTAGCCACGAGTTCTGAAATCGAAAACCGAAAACCCGGGATTGTAGAGCTCAAAAAGTAGTGTAAAATCAAGCTAAAAATCACCGAGTTCAAAACTCGGAGTCAACGGATATTCATAAAACCCTTTACGTAAAGAAATCACATTTCGCGGCTAACTAGGTGATACGAGACCAACTAGCCACGAGTTCTGAAATCAAAATCCGAAATGCCAGGATTATAGAGCTCGAAAATTAGTGTGAAATCAAGCTAAAAATAACCGAATTCAGAACTCGGAGTCAACGGATATTCATAAAACCGTTACGTAAAGAAACCACATTTCGCGGCTAACTGGGTGAAACGAGACCAACTAGCCACGAGTTCTGAAATCAAAATCCGAAATGCCAGCATCGTAGAGCTCGAAAAGTAGTGTGAAATCAAGCTAAAAATCACCGAATTCAGAACTCGGAGTCAACAGATATTCATAAAACCGTTTACGTAAAGAAACCACATTTTGCGGCTAACTAGGTGAATCGAGACCAACTAGCCACGTGTTCTGAAATCAAAATCCGAAACGCCAGGATTGTAGAGCTCGAAAAGTAGTGTGAAATCAAGCTAAAAATAACCGAATTCAGAACTCGGAGTCAACGGATATTCATAAAATCGTTTACGTAAAGAAACCACATTTCGCGGCTAACTAGGTGAAACGAGACCTACTAGCCACTTGTTCTGAAATCAAAATCCGAAATGCCAGGATTGTAGAGCTCGAAAAGTAGTGTGAAATCAAGCTAAAAATCACCGAATTTAGAACTCGGAGTCAACGGATATTCATAAAACCGTTTACGTAAAGAAACCACATTTCGCGGCTAACTAGGTGAAACGAGACCTACTAGCCACGAGTTCTGAAATCAAAATCCGAGACACCAAGATCGTAGAGCTCGAAAAGTAGTGTGAAATCAAGCTAAAAATCACCAAATTCAGAACTCGGAGTCAACGGATATTCATAAAACCGTTTACGTAAAGAAACCACATTTCGCGGCTAACAAGGTGAAACGAGACTTACTAGCCACGAGTTCTGAAATCGAAAACCGAAAACCCGGGATTGTAGAGCTCAAAAAGTAGTGTAAAATCAAGCTAAAAATCACCGAGTTCAAAACCCGGAGTCAACGGATATTCATAAAACCCTTTACGTAAAGAAATCACATTTCGCGGCTAACTAGGTGAAACGAGACCAACTAGCCACGAGTTCTGAAATCAAAATCCGAAACGCCAGGATTATAGAGCTCGAAAAGTAGTGTGAAATCAAGCTAAAAATAACCGAATTCAGAACTCGGAGTCAACGGATATTCATAAAACCGTTACGTAAAGAAACCACATTTCGCGGCTAATTGGGTGAAACGAGACCAACTAGCCACGAGTTCTGAATTCAAAATCCGAAATGCCAGCATCGTAGAGCTCGAAAAGTAGTGTGAAATCAAGCTAAAAATCACCGAATTCAGAACTCGGAGTCAATGGATATTCATAAAACCGTTTACGTAAAGAAACCACATTTCGCGGCTAACTAGGTGACACGAGACCTACTAGCCACGAGTTCTGAAATCAAAATCCGAAATGCCAGGATTGTAGAGCTCAAAAAGTAGTGTGAAATCAAGCTAAAAATCACCGAATACAGAACTCGGAGTCAACGGATATTCATAAAACCGTTTACGTAAAGAAACCACATTTCGCGGCTAACTAGGTGAAACGAGACCTACTAGCCACGAGTTCTGAAATCAAAATCCGAGAAACCAAGATCGTAGAGCTCGAAAAGTAGTGTGAAATCAAGCTAAAAATAACCGAATTCAGAACTCGGAGTCAACGGATATTCATAAAACCGTTACGTAAAGAAACCACATTTCGCGGCTAACTGGGTGAAACGAGACCAACTAGCCACGAGTTCTGAAATCGAAAACCGAAAACCCGGGATTGTAGAGCTCAAAAAGTAGTGTAAAATCAAGCTAAAAATCACCGAGTTCAAAACTCGGAGTCAACGGATATTCATAAAACCCTTTACGTAAAGAAATCACATTTCGCGGCTAACTAGGTGATACGAGACCAACTAGCCACGAGTTCTGAAATCAAAATCCGAAACGCCAGGATTATAGAGCTCGAAAAGTAGTGTGAAATCAAGCTAAAAATAACCGAATTCAGAACTCGGAGTCAACGGATATTCATAAAATCGTTTACGTAAAGAAACCACATTTCGCGGCTAACTAGGTGAAACGAGACCTACTAGCCACTTGTTCTGAAATCAAAATCCGAAATGCCAGGATTGTAGAGCTCGAAAAGTAGTGTGAAATCAAGCTAAAAATCACCGAATTTAGAACTCGGAGTCAACGGATATTCATAAAACCGTTTACGTAAAAAAACCACATTTCGCGGCTAACTAGATGAAACGAGACCTACTAGCCACGAGTTCTGAAATCAAAATCCGAGACACCAAGATCGTAGAGCTCGAAAAGTAGTGTGAAATCAAGCTAAAAATCACCAAATTCAGAACTCGGAGTCAACGGATATTCATAAAACCGTTTACGTAAAGAAACCACATTTCGCGGCTAACAAGGTGAAACGAGACTTACTAGCCACGAGTTCTGAAATCGAAAACCGAAAACCGAAAACCCGGGATTGTAGAGCTCAAAAAGTAGTGTAAAATCAAGCTAAAAATCACCGAGTTCAAAACTCGGAGTCAACGGATATTCATAAAACCCTTTACGTAAAGAAATCACATTTCGCGGCTAACTAGGTGATACGAGACCAACTAGCCACGAGTTCTGAAATCAAAATCCGAAACGCCAGGATTATAGAGCTCGAAAAGTAGTGTGAAATCAAGCTAAAAATAACCGAATTCAGAACTCGGAGTCAACGGATATTCATAAAATCGTTTACGTAAAGAAACCACATTTCGCGGCTAACTAGGTGAAACGAGACCTACTAGCCACTTGTTCTGAAATCAAAATCCGAAATGCCAGGATTGTAGAGCTCGAAAAGTAGTGTGAAATCAAGCTAAAAATCACCGAATTTAGAACTCGGAGTCAACGGATATTCGTAAAACCGTTTACGTAAAGAAACCACATTTCGCGGCTAACTAGATGAAACGAGACCTACTAGCCACGAGTTCTGAAATCAAAATCCGAGACACCAAGATCGTAGAGCTCGAAAAGTAGTGTGAAATCAAGCTAAAAATCACCAAATTCAGAACTCGGAGTCAACGGATATTCATAAAACCGTTTACGTAAAGAAACCACATTTCGCGGCTAACAAGGTGAAACGAGACTTACTAGCCACGAGTTCTGAAATCAAAATCCGAAACGCCAGGATTGTAGAGCTCGAAAAGTAGTGTGAAATCAAGCTAAAAATAACCGAATTCAGAACTCGGAGTCAACGGATATTCATAAAATCATTTACGTAAAGAAACCACATTTCGCGGCTAACTAGGTGAAACGAGACCTACTAGCCACGAGTTCTGAAATCAAAATCCGAAATGCCAGGATTGTAGAGCTCAAAAAGTAGTGTGAAATCAAGCTAAAAATCACCGAATACAGAACTCGGAGTCAACGGATATTCGTAAAACCGTTTACGTAAAGAAACCACATTTCGCGCCTAACTAGGTGAAACGAGACCTACTAGCCACGAGTTCTGAAATCAAAATCCGAGAAACCAAGATCGTAGAGCTCGAAAAGTAGTGTGAAATCAAGCTAAAAATAACCGAATTCAGAACTCGGAGTCAACGGATATTCATAAAACCGTTACGTAAAGAAACCACATTTCGCGGCTAACTGGGTGAAACGAGACCAACTAGCCACGAGTTCTGAAATCGAAAACCGAAAACCCGGGATTGTAGAGCTCAAAAAGTAGTGTAAAATCAAGCTAAAAATCACCGAGTTCAAAACTCGGAGTCAACGGATATTCATAAAACCCTTTACGTAAAGAAATCACATTTCGCGGCTAACTAGGTGATACGAGACCAACTAGCCACGAGTTCTGAAATCAAAATCCGAAATGCCAGGATTATAGAGCTCGAAAATTAGTGTGAAATCAAGCTAAAAATAACCGAATTCAGAACTCGGAGTCAACGGATATTCATAAAACCGTTACGTAAAGAAACCACATTTCGCGGCTAACTGGGTGAAACGAGACCAACTAGCCACGAGTTCTGAAATCAAAATCCGAAATGCCAGCATCGTAGAGCTCGAAAAGTAGTGTGAAATCAAGCTAAAAATCACCGAATTCAGAACTCGGAGTCAACAGATATTCATAAAACCGTTTACGTAAAGAAACCACATTTTGCGGCTAACTAGGTGAATCGAGACCAACTAGCCACGTGTTCTGAAATCAAAATCCGAAACGCCAGGATTGTAGAGCTCGAAAAGTAGTGTGAAATCAAGCTAAAAATAACCGAATTCAGAACTCGGAGTCAACGGATATTCATAAAATCGTTTACGTAAAGAAACCACATTTCGCGGCTAACTAGGTGAAACGAGACCTACTAGCCACTTGTTCTGAAATCAAAATCCGAAATGCCAGGATTGTAGAGCTCGAAAAGTAGTGTGAAATCAAGCTAAAAATCACCGAATTTAGAACTCGGAGTCAACGGATATTCATAAAACCGTTTACGTAAAGAAACCACATTTCGCGGCTAACTAGGTGAAACGAGACCTACTAGCCACGAGTTCTGAAATCAAAATCCGAGACACCAAGATCGTAGAGCTCGAAAAGTAGTGTGAAATCAAGCTAAAAATCACGAAATTCAGAACTCGGAGTCAACGGATATTCATAAAACCGTTTACGTAAAGAAACCACATTTCGCGGCTAACAAGGTGAAACGAGACTTACTAGCCACGAGTTCTGAAATCGAAAACCGAAAACCCGGGATTGTAGAGCTCAAAAAGTAGTGTAAAATCAAGCTAAAAATCACCGAGTTCAAAACCCGGAGTCAACGGATATTCATAAAACCCTTTACGTAAAGAAATCACATTTCGCGGCTAACTAGGTGAAACGAGACCAACTAGCCACGAGTTCTGAAATCAAAATCCGAAACGCCAGGATTATAGAGCTCGAAAAGTAGTGTGAAATCAAGCTAAAAATAACCGAATTCAGAACTCGGAGTCAACGGATATTCATAAAACCGTTACGTAAAGAAACCACATTTCGCGGCTAATTGGGTGAAACGAGACCAACTAGCCACGAGTTCTGAATTCAAAATCCGAAATGCCAGCATCGTAGAGCTCGAAAAGTAGTGTGAAATCAAGCTAAAAATCACCGAATTCAGAACTCGGAGTCAATGGATATTCATAAAACCGTTTACGTAAAGAAACCACATTTCGCGGCTAACTAGGTGAAACGAGACCTACTAGCCACGAGTTCTGAAATCAAAATCCGAAATGCCAGGATTGTAGAGCTCAAAAAGTAGTGTGAAATCAAGCTAAAAATCACCGAATACAGAACTCGGAGTCAACGGATATTCATAAAACCGTTTACGTAAAGAAACCACATTTCGCGGCTAACTAGGTGAAACGAGACCTACTAGCCACGAGTTCTGAAATCAAAATCCGAGAAACCAAGATCGTAGAGCTCGAAAAGTAGTGTGAAATCAAGCTAAAAATAACCGAATTCAGAACTCGGAGTCAACGGATATTCATAAAACCGTTACGTAAAGAAACCACATTTCGCGGCTAACTGGGTGAAACGAGACCAACTAGCCACGAGTTCTGAAATCGAAAACCGAAAACCCGGGATTGTAGAGCTCAAAAAGTAGTGTAAAATCAAGCTAAAAATCACCGAGTTCAAAACTCGGAGTCAACGGATATTCATAAAACCCTTTACGTAAAGAAATCACATTTCGCGGCTAACTAGGTGATACGAGACCAACTAGCCACGAGTTCTGAAATCAAAATCCAAAACGCCAGGATTATAGAGCTCGAAAAGTAGTGTGAAATCAAGCTAAAAATAACCGAATTCAGAACTCGGAGTCAACGGATATTCATAAAATCGTTTACGTAAAGAAACCACATTTCGCGGCTAACTAGGTGAAACGAGACCTACTAGCCACTTGTTCTGAAATCAAAATCCGAAATGCCAGGATTGTAGAGCTCGAAAAGTAGTGTGAAATCAAGCTAAAAATCACCGAATTTAGAACTCGGAGTCAACGGATATTCATAAAACCGTTTACGTAAAGAAACCACATTTCGCGGCTAACTAGATGAAACGAGACCTACTAGCCACGAGTTCTGAAATCAAAATCCGAGACACCAAGATCGTAGAGCTCGAAAAGTAGTGTGAAATCAAGCTAAAAATCACCAAATTCAGAACTCGGAGTCAACGGATATTCATAAAACCGTTTACGTAAAGAAACCACATTTCGCGGCTAACAAGGTGAAACGAGACTTACTAGCCACGAGTTCTGAAATCGAAAACCGAAAACCGAAAACCCGGGATTGTAGAGCTCAAAAAGTAGTGTAAAATCAAGCTAAAAATCACCGAGTTCAAAACCCGGAGTCAACGGATATTCATAAAACCCTTTACGTAAAGAAATCACATTTCGCGGCTAACTAGGTGAAACGAGACCAACTAGCCACGAGTTCTGAAATCAAAATCCGAAACGCCAGGATTATAGAGCTCGAAAAGTAGTGTGAAATCAAGCTAAAAATAACCGAATTCAGAACTCGGAGTCAACGGATATTCATAAAACCGTTACGTAAAGAAACCACATTTCGCGGCTAATTGGGTGAAACGAGACCAACTAGCCACGAGTTCTGAATTCAAAATCCGAAATGCCAGCATCGTAGAGCTCGAAAAGTAGTGTGAAATCAAGCTAAAAATCACCGAATTCAGAACTCGGAGTCAATGGATATTCATAAAACCGTTTACGTAAAGAAACCACATTTCGCGGCTAACTAGGTGAAACGAGACCTACTAGCCACGAGTTCTGAAATCAAAATCCGAAATGCCAGGATTGTAGAGCTCAAAAAGTAGTGTGAAATCAAGCTAAAAATCACCGAATACAGAACTCGGAGTCAACGGATATTCATAAAACCGTTTACGTAAAGAAACCACATTTCGCGGCTAACTAGGTGAAACGAGACCTACTAGCCACGAGTTCTGAAATCAAAATCCGAGAAACCAAGATCGTAGAGCTCGAAAAGTAGTGTGAAATCAAGCTAAAAATAACCGAATTCAGAACTCGGAGTCAACGGATATTCATAAAACCGTTACGTAAAGAAACCACATTTCGCGGCTAACTGGGTGAAACGAGACCAACTAGCCACGAGTTCTGAAATCGAAAACCGAAAACCCGGGATTGTAGAGCTCAAAAAGTAGTGTAAAATCAAGCTAAAAATCACCGAGTTCAAAACTCGGAGTCAACGGATATTCATAAAACCCTTTACGTAAAGAAATCACATTTCGCGGCTAACTAGGTGATACGAGACCAACTAGCCACGAGTTCTGAAATCAAAATCCGAAACGCCAGGATTATAGAGCTCGAAAAGTAGTGTGAAATCAAGCTAAAAATAACCGAATTCAGAACTCGGAGTCAACGGATATTCATAAAATCGTTTACGTAAAGAAACCACATTTCGCGGCTAACTAGGTGAAACGAGACCTACTAGCCACTTGTTCTGAAATCAAAATCCGAAATGCCAGGATTGTAGAGCTCGAAAAGTAGTGTGAAATCAAGCTAAAAATCACCGAATTTAGAACTCGGAGTCAACGGATATTCATAAAACCGTTTACGTAAAGAAACCACATTTCGCGGCTAACTAGATGAAACGAGACCTACTAGCCACGAGTTCTGAAATCAAAATCCGAGACACCAAGATCGTAGAGCTCGAAAAGTAGTGTGAAATCAAGCTAAAAATCACCAAATTCAGAACTCGGAGTCAACGGATATTCATAAAACCGTTTACGTAAAGAAACCACATTTTGCGGCTAACAAGGTGAAACGAGACTTACTAGCCACGAGTTCTGAAATCGAAAACCGAAAACCCGGGATTGTAGAGCTCAAAAAGTAGTGTAAAATCAAGCTAAAAATCACCGAGTTCAAAACCCGGAGTCAACGGATATTCATAAAACCCTTTACGTAAAGAAATCACATTTCGCGGCTAACTAGGTGAAACGAGACCAACTAGCGACGAGTTCTGAAATCAAAATCCGAAACGCCAGGATTATAGAGCTCGAAAAGTAGTGTGAAATCAAGCTAAAAATAACCGAATTCAGAACTCGGAGTCAAAGGATATTCATAAAACCGTTACGTAAAGAAACCACATTTCGCGGCTAATTGGGTGAAACGAGACCAACTAGCCACGAGTTCTGAATTCAAAATCCGAAATGCCAGCATCGTAGAGCTCGAAAAGTAGTGTGAAATCAAGCTAAAAATCACCGAATTCAGAACTCGGAGTCAATGGATATTCATAAAACCGTTTACGTAAAGAAACCACATTTCGCGGCTAACTAGGTGAAACGAGACCTACTAGCCACGAGTTCTGAAATCAAAATCCGAAATGCCAGGATTGTAGAGCTCAAAAAGTAGTGTGAAATCAAGCTAAAAATCACCGAATACAGAACTCGGAGTCAACGGATATTCATAAAACCGTTTACGTAAAGAAACCACATTTCGCGGCTAACTAGGTGAAACGAGACCTACTAGCCACGAGTTCTGAAATCAAAATCCGAGAAACCAAGATCGTAGAGCTCGAAAAGTAGTGTGAAATCAAGCTAAAAATAACCGAATTCAGAACTCGGAGTCAACGGATATTCATAAAACCGTTACGTAAAGAAACCACATTTCGCGGCTAACTGGGTGAAACGAGACCAACTAGCCACGAGTTCTGAAATCGAAAACCGAAAACCCGGGATTGTAGAGCTCAAAAAGTAGTGTAAAATCAAGCTAAAAATCACCGAGTTCAAAACTCGTAGTCAACGGATATTCATAAAACCCTTTACGTAAAGAAATCACATTTCGCGGCTAACTAGGTGATACGAGACCAACTAGCCACGAGTTCTGAAATCAAAATCCGAAACGCCAGGATTATAGAGCTCGAAAAGTAGTGTGAAATCAAGCTAAAAATAACCGAATTCAGAACTCGGAGTCAACGGATATTCATAAAACCGTTATGTAAAGAAACCACATTTCGCGGCTAACTGGGTGAAACGAGACCAACTAGCCACGAGTTCTGAAATCAAAATCCGAAATGCCAGCATCGTAGAGCTCGAAAAGTAGTGTGAAATCAAGCTAAAAATCGCCGAATTCAGAACTCGGAGTCAACAGATATTCATAAAACCGTTTACGTAAAGAAACCACATTTTGCGGCTAACTAGGTGAATCAAGACCAACTAGCCACGAGTTCTGAAATCAAAATCCGAAACGCCAGGATTGTAGAGCTCGAAAAGTAGTGGAAATCAAGCTAAAAATAACCGAATTCAGAACTCGGAGTCAACGGATATTCATAAAATCGTTTACGTAAAGAAACCACATTTCGCGGCTAACTAGGTGAAACGAGACCTACTAGCCACTTGTTCTGAAATCAAAATCCGAAATGCCAGGATTGTAGAGCTCGAAAAGTAGTGTGAAATCAAGCTAAAAATCACCGAATTTAGAACTCGGAGTCAACGGATATTCATAAAACCGTTTACGTAAAGAAACCACATTTCGCGGCTAACTAGGTGAAACGAGACCTACTAGCCACGAGTTCTGAAATCAAAATCCGAGACACCAAGATCGTAGAGCTCGAAAAGTAGTGTGAAATCAAGCTAAAAATCACCAAATTCAGAACTCGGAGTCAACGGATATTCATAAAACCGTTTACGTAAAGAAACCACATTTCGCGGCTAACAAGGTGAAACGAGACTTACTAGCCACGAGTTCTGAAATCGAAAACCGAAAACCCGGGATTGTAGAGCTCAAAAAGTAGTGTAAAATCAAGCTAAAAATCACCGAGTTCAAAACCCGGAGTCAACGGATATTCATAAAACCCTTTACGTAAAGAAATCACATTTCGCGGCTAACTAGGTGAAACGAGACCAACTAGCCACGAGTTCTGAAATCAAAATCCAAAAAGCCAGGATTATAGAGCTCGAAAAGTAGTGTGAAATCAAGCTAAAAATAACCGAATTCAGAACTCGGAGTCAACGGATATTCATAAAACCGTTACGTAAAGAAACCACATTTCGCGGCTAACTGGGTGAAACGAGACCAACTAGCCACGAGTTCTGAATTCAAAATCCGAAATGCCAGCATCGTAGAGCTTGAAAAGTAGTGTGAAATCAAGCTAAAAATCACCGAATTCAGAACTCGGAGTCAACGGATATTCATAAAACCGTTTACGTAAAGAAACCACATTTCGCGGCTAACTAGGTGAATCGAGACCAACTAGCCACGAGTTCTGAAATCAAAATCCGAAATGCCAGGATTGTAGAGCTCGAAAAGTAGTGTGAAATCAAGCTAAAAATAACCGAATTCAGAACTCGGAGTCAACGGATATTCATAAAATCGTTTACGTAAAGAAACCACATTTCGCGGCTAACTAGGTGAAACGAGACCTACTAGCCACGAGTTCTGAAATCAAAATCCGAAATACCAGGATTGTAGAGCTCGAAAAGTAGTGTGAAATCAAGCTAAAAATCACCGAATTCAGAACTCGGAGTCAACGGATATTCATAAAACCGTTACGTAAAGAAACCATATTTCGTGGCTAACTAGGTGAAAGGAGACCAACTAGCCACGAGTTCTGAAATCAAAATCCGAGATGCCAGGATCGTAGAGCTCGAAAAGTAGTGTGAAATCAAGCTAAAAATCATCGAATTCAGAACTCGGAGTCAACAGATATTCATAAAACCGTTACGTAAAGAAACCACATTTCGCGGCTAACTAGGTGAAATGAGACCTACTAGCCATGAGTTCTGAAATCAAAATCTGAGACGCCAGGATCTTAGAGCTCGAAAAGTAGTGTGAAATCAAGCTAAAAATCACCGAATTCAGAACTCGGAGTCAACGGATATTCATAAAACCGTTTACGTAAAGAAACCACATTTCGCGGCTAACAAGGTGAAACGAGACTTACTAGCCACGAGTTCTGAAATCGAAAACCGAAAACCCAGGATTGTAGAGCTCAAAAAGTAGTGTAAAATCAAGCTAAAAATCACCGAGTTCAAAACTCGGAGTCAACGGATATTCATAAAACCGTTTACGTAAAGAAATCACATTTCGCGGCTAACTGGGTGAAACGAGACCAACTAGCCACGAGTTCTGAAATCAAAATCCGAAACGCCAGGATCGTAGAGCTCAAAAAGTAGTGTGAAATCAAGCTAAAAATCACCGAATTCAGAACTCGGAGTCAACGGATATTCATAAATCCGTTTACGTAAAGAAACCACATTGCGCGGCTAAATAGGTGAAACGAGACCAACTAGCCACGAGTTCTGAAATCAAAATCCGAAACGCCAGGATTGTAGAGCTCGAAAAGTAGTGTGAAATCAAGCTAAAAATAACCGAATTCAGAACTCGGAGTCAACGGATATTCATAAAACCGTTTACGTAAAGAAACCACATTTCGCGGCTAACTAGGTGAAACGAGACTTACTAGCCACGAGTTCTGAAATCAAAATCCGAAACGCCAGGATTGCAGAGCTCGAAAAGTAGTGTGAAATCAAGCTAAAAATAACCGAATTCAGAACTCGGAGTCAACGGATATTCATAAAATCATTTACGTAAAGAAACCACATTTCGCGGCTAACTAGGTGAAACGAGACCTACTAGCCACGAGTTCTGAAATCAAAATCCGAAATTCCAGGATTGTAGAGCTCAAAAAGTAGTGTGAAATCAAGCTAAAAATCACCGAATACAGAACTCGGAGTCAACGGATATTCATAAAACCGTTTACGTAAAGAAACCACATTTCGCGGCTAACTAGGTGAAACGAGACCTACTAGCCACGAGTTCTGAAATCAAAATCCGAGAAAGCAAGATCGTAGAGCTCGAAAAGTAGTGTGAAATCAAGCTAAAAATAACCGAATTCAGAACTCGGAGTCAACGGATATTCATAAAACCGTTACGTAAAGAAACCACATTTCGCGGCTAACTGGGTGAAACGAGACCAACTAGCCACGAGTTCTGAAATCGAAAACCGAAAACCCGGGATTGTAGAGCTCAAAAAGTAGTGTAAAATCAAGCTAAAAATCACCGAGTTCAAAACTCGGAGTCAACGGATATTCATAAAACCCTTTACGTAAAGAAATCACATTTCGCGGCTAACTAGGTGATACGAGACCAACTAGCCACGAGTTCTGAAATCAAAATCCGAAACGCCAGGATTATAGAGCTCGAAAAGTAGTGTGAAATCAAGCTAAAAATAACCGAATTCAGAACTCGGAGTCAACGGATATTCATAAAACCGTTACGTAAAGAAACCACATTTCGCGGCTAACTGGGTGAAACGAGACCAACTAGCCACGAGTTCTGAAATCAAAATCCGAAATGCCAGCATCATAGAGCTCGAAAAGTAGTGTGAAATCAAGCTAAAAATCACCGAATTCAGAACTCGGAGTCAATGGATATTCATAAAACCGTTTACGTAAAGAAACCACATTTCGCGGCTAACTAGGTGAAACGAGACCTACTAGCCACGAGTTCTGAAATCAAAATCCGAAATGCCAGGATTGTAGAGCTCAAAAAGTAGTGTGAAATCAAGCTAAAAATCACCGAATACAGAACTCGGAGTCAACGGATATTCATAAAACCGTTTACGTAAAGAAACCACATTTCGCGGCTAACTAGGTGAAACGAGACCTACTAGCCACGAGTTCTGAAATCAAAATCCGAGAAACCAAGATCGTAGAGCTCGAAAAGTAGTGTGAAATCAAGCTAAAAATAACCGAATTCAGAACTCGGAGTCAACGGATATTCATAAAACCGTTACGTAAAGAAACCACATTTCGCGGCTAACTGGGTGAAACGAGACCAACTAGCCACGAGTTCTGAAATCGAAAACCGAAAACCCGGGATTGTAGAGCTCAAAAAGTAGTGTAAAATCAAGCTAAAAATCACCGAGTTCAAAACTCGGAGTCAACGGATATTCATAAAACCCTTTACGTAAAGAAATCACATTTCGCGGCTAACTAGGTGATACGAGACCAACTAGCCACGAGTTCTGAAATCAAAATCCGAAACGCCAGGATTATAGAGCTCGAAAAGTAGTGTGAAATCAAGCTAAAAATAACCGAATTCAGAACTCGGAGTCAACGGATATTCATAAAATCGTTTACGTAAAGAAACCACATTTCGCGGCTAACTAGGTGAAACGAGACCTACTAGCCACTTGTTCTGAAATCAAAATCCGAAATGCCAGGATTGTAGAGCTCGAAAAGTAGTGTGAAATCAAGCTAAAAATCACCGAATTTAGAACTCGGAGTCAACGGATATTCATAAAACCGTTTACGTAAAGAAACCACATTTCGCGGCTAACTAGGTGAAACGAGACCTACTAGCCACGAGTTCTGAAATCAAAATCCGAGAAACCAAGATC
This sequence comes from Euonymus europaeus, assembly GCA_963580455.1. NCBI lineage: Eukaryota > Viridiplantae > Streptophyta > Magnoliopsida > Celastrales > Celastraceae > Euonymus > Euonymus europaeus. Next base: position 29,809,490 of record OY756959.1, read on the forward strand.
GTAGAGCTCGAAAAGTAGTGTGAAATCAAGCTAAAAATCACCAAATTCAGAACTCGGAGTCAACGGATATTCATAAAACCGTTTACGTAAAGAAACCACATTTCGCGGCTAACAAGGTGAAACGAGACTTACTAGCCACGAGTTCTGAAATCGAAAACCGAAAACCCGGGATTGTAGAGCTCAAAAAGTAGTGTAAAATCAAGCTAAAAATCACCGAGTTCAAAACCCGGAGTCAACGGATATTCATAAAACCCTTTACGTAAAGAAATCACATTTCGCGGCTAACTAGGTGAAACGAGACCAACTAGCCACGAGTTCTGAAATCAAAATCCGAAACGCCAGGATTATAGAGCTCGAAAAGTAGTGTGAAATCAAGCTAAAAATAACCGAATTCAGAACTCGGAGTCAACGGATATTCATAAAACCGTTACGTAAAGAAACCACATTTCGCGGCTAATTGGGTGAAACGAGACCAACTAGCCACGAGTTCTGAATTCAAAATCCGAAATGCCAGCATCGTAGAGCTCGAAAAGTAGTGTGAAATCAAGCTAAAAATCACCGAATTCAGAACTCGGAGTCAATGGATATTCATAAAACCGTTTACGTAAAGAAACCACATTTCGCGGCTAACTAGGTGAAACGAGACCTACTAGCCACGAGTTCTGAAATCAAAATCCGAAATGCCAGGATTGTAGAGCTCAAAAAGTAGTGTGAAATCAAGCTAAAAATCACCGAATACAGAACTCGGAGTCAACGGATATTCATAAAACCGTTTACGTAAAGAAACCACATTTCGCGGCTAACTAGGTGAAACGAGACCTACTAGCCACGAGTTCTGAAATCAAAATCCGAGAAACCAAGATCGTAGAGCTCGAAAAGTAGTGTGAAATCAAGCTAAAAATAACCGAATTCAGAACTCGGAGTCAACGGATATTCATAAAACCGTTACGTAAAGAAACCACATTTCGCGGCTAACTGGGTGAAACGAGACCAACTAGCCACGAGTTCTGAAATCGAAAACCGAAAACCCGGGATTGTAGAGCTCAAAAAGTAGTGTAAAATCAAGCTAAAAATCACCGAGTTCAAAACTCGGAGTCAACGAATATTCATAAAACCCTTTACGTAAAGAAATCACATTTCGCGGCTAACTAGGTGATACGAGACCAACTAGCCACGAGTTCTGAAATCAAAATCCGAAACGCCAGGATTATAGAGCTGGAAAAGTAGTGTGAAATCAAGCTAAAAATAACCGAATTCAGAACTCGGAGTCAACGGATATTCATAAAACCGTTATGTAAAGAAACCACATTTCGCGGCTAACTGGGTGAAACGAGACCAACTAGCCACGAGTTCTGAAATCAAAATCCGAAATGCCAGCATCGTAGAGCTCGAAAAGTAGTGTGAAATCAAGCTAAAAATCACCGAATTCAGAACTCGGAGTCAACAGATATTCATAAAACCGTTTACGTAAAGAAACCACATTTTGCGGCTAACTAGGTGAATCGAGACCAACTAGCCACGAGTTCTGAAATCAAAATCCGAAACGCCAGGATTGTAGAGCTCGAAAAGTAGTGGAAATCAAGCTAAAAATAACCGAATTCAGAACTCGGAGTCAACGGATATTCATGAAATCGTTTACGTAAAGAAACCACATTTCGCGGCTAACTAGGTGAAACGAGACCTACTAGCCACTTGTTCTGAAATCAAAATCCGAAATGCCAGGATTGTAGAGCTCGAAAAGTAGTGTGAAATCAAGCTAAAAATCACCGAATTTAGAACTCGGAGTCAACGGATATTCATAAAACCGTTTACGTAAAGAAACCACATTTCGCGGCTAACTAGGTGAAACGAGACCTACTAGCCACGAGTTCTGAAATCAAAATCCGAGACACCAAGATCGTAGAGCTCGAAAAGTAGTGTGAAATCAAGCTAAAAATCACCAAATTCAGAACTCGGAGTCAACGGATATTCATAAAACCGTTTACGTAAAGAAACCACATTTCGCGGCTAACAAGGTGAAACGAGACTTACTAGCCACGAGTTCTGAAATCGAAAACCGAAAACCCGGGATTGTAGAGCTCAAAAGGTAGTGTAAAATCAAGCTAAAAATCACCGAGTTCAAAACCCGGAGTCAACGGATATTCATAAAACCCTTTACGTAAAGAAATCACATTTCGCGGCTAACTAGGTGAAACGAGACCAACTAGCCACGAGTTCTGAAATCAAAATCCAAAAAGCCAGGATTATAGAGCTCGAAAAGTAGTGTGAAATCAAGCTAAAAATAACCGAATTCAGAACTCGGAGTCAACGGATATTCATAAAACCGTTACGTAAAGAAACCACATTTCGCGGCTAACTGGGTGAAACGAGACCAACTAGCCACGAGTTCTGAATTCAAAATCCGAAATGCCAGCATCGTAGAGCTCGAAAAGTAGTGTGAAATCAAGCTAAAAATCACCGAATTCAGAACTCGGAGTCAACGGATATTCATAAAACCGTTTACGTAAAGAAACCACATTTCGCGGCTAACTAGGTGAATCGAGACCAACTAGCCACGAGTTCTGAAATCAAAATCCGAAATGCCAGGATTGTAGAGCTCGAAAAGTAGTGTGAAATCAAGCTAAAAATAACCGAATTCAGAACTCGGAGTCAACGGATATTCATAAAATCGTTTACGTAAAGAAACCACATTTCGCGGCTAACTAGGTGAAACGAGACCTACTAGCCACGAGTTCTGAAATCAAAATCCGAAATACCAGGATTGTAGAGCTCGAAAAGTAGTGTGAAATCAAGCTAAAAATCACCGAATTCAGAACTCGGAGTCAACGGATATTCCTAAAACCGTTACGTAAAGAAACCATATTTCGTGGCTAACTAGGTGAAAGGAGACCAACTAGCCACGAGTTCTGAAATCAAAATCCGAGATGCCAGGATCGTAGAGCTCGAAAAGTAGTGTGAAATCAAGCTAAAAATCATCAAATTCAGAACTCGGAGTCAACAGATATTCATAAAACCGTTACGTAAAGAAACCACATTTCGCGGCTAACTAGGTGAAATGAGACCTACTAGCCATGAGTTCTGAAATCAAAATCTGAGACACCAGGATCTTAGAGCTCGAAAAGTAGTGTGAAATCAAGCTAAAAATCACCGAATTCAGAACTCGGAGTCAACGGATATTCATAAAACCGTTTACGTAAAGAAACCACATTTCGCGGCTAACAAGGTGAAACGAGACTTACTAGCCACGAGTTCTGAAATCGAAAACCGAAAACCCAGGATTGTAGAGCTCAAAAAGTAGTGTAAAATCAAGCTAAAAATCACCGAGTTCAAAACTCGGAGTCAACGGATATTCATAAAACCGTTTACGTAAAGAAATCACATTTCGCGGCTAACTGGGTGAAACGAGACCAACTAGCCACGAGTTCTGAAATCAAAATCCGAAATGCCAGGATTATAGAGCTCGAAAAGTAGTGTGAAATCAAGCTAAAAATCACCGAATTCAGAACTCGGAGTCAACGGATATTCATAAATCCGTTTACGTAAAGAAACCACATTGCGCGGCTAAATAGGTGAAACGAGACCAACTAGCCACGAGTTCTGAAATCAAAATCCGAAATGCCAGCATCGTAGAGCTCGAAAAGTAGTGTGAAATCAAGCTAAAAATCACCGAATTCAGAACTCGGAGTCAACGGATATTCATAAAACCGTTTACGTAAAGAAACCACATTTCGCGGCTAACTAGGTGAATCGAGACCAACTAGCCACGAGTTCTGAAATCAAAATCCGAAACGCCAGGATTGTAGAGCTCGAAAAGTAGTGTGAAATCAAGCTAAAAATAACCGAATTCAGAACTCGGAGTCAACGGATATTCATAAAATCGTTTACGTAAAGAAACCACATTTCGCGGCCAACTAGGTGAAACGAGACCTACTAGCCACGAGTTCTGAAATCAAAATCCGAAATACCAGGATTGTAGAGCTCGAAAAGTAGTGTGAAATCAAGCTAAAAATCACCGAATTCAGAACTCGGAGTCAACGGATATTCATAAAACCGTTACGTAAAGAAACCATATTTCGTGGCTAACTAGGTGAAAGGAGACCAACTAGCCACGAGTTCTGAAATCAAAATCCGAGATGCCAGGATCGTAGAGCTCGAAAAGTAGTGTGAAATCAAGCTAAAAATCATCGAATTCAGAACTCGGAGTCAACAGATATTTATAAAACCGTTACGTAAAGAAACCACATTTCGCGGCTAACTAGGTGAAATGAGACCTACTAGCCATGAGTTCTGAAATCAAAATCTGAGACACCAGGATCTTAGAGCTCGAAAAGTAGTGTGAAATCAAGCTAAAAATCACCGAATTCAGAACTCGGAGTCAACGGATATTCATAAAACCGTTTACGTAAAGAAACCACATTTCGCGGCTAACAAGGTGAAACGAGACTTACTAGCCACGAGTTCTGAAATCGAAAACCGAAAACCCAGGATTGTAGAGCTCAAAAAGTAGTGTAAAATCAAGCTAAAAATCACCGAGTTCAAAACTCGGAGTCAACGGATATTCATAAAACCGTTTACGTAAAGAAATCACATTTCGCGGCTAACTGGGTGAAACGAGACCAACTAGCCACGAGTTCTGAAATCAAAATCCGAAATGCCAGGATTATAGAGCTCGAAAAGTAGTGTGAAATCAAGCTAAAAATCACCGAATTCAGAACTCGGAGTCAACGGATATTCATAAATCCGTTTACGTAAAGAAACCACATTGCGCGGCTAAATAGGTGAAACGAGACCAACTAGCCACGAGTTCTGAAATCAAAATCCGAAATGCCAGCATCGTAGAGCTCGAAAAGTAGTGTGAAATCAAGCTAAAAATCACCGAATTCAGAACTCGGAGTCAACGGATATTCATAAAACCGTTTACGTAAAGAAACCACATTTCGCGGCTAACTAGGTGAATCGAGACCAACTAGCCACGAGTTCTGAAATCAAAATCCGAAATGCCAGGATTGTAGAGCTCGAAAAGTAGTGTGAAATCAAGCTAAAAATAACCGAATTCAGAACTCGGAGTCAACGGATATTCATAAAATCGTTTACGTAAAGAAACCACATTTCGCGGCCAACTAGGTGAAACGAGACCTACTAGCCACGAGTTCTGAAATCAAAATCCGAAATACCAGGATTGTAGAGCTCGAAAAGTAGTGTGAAATCAAGCTAAAAATCACCGAATTCAGAACTCGGAGTCAACGGATATTCATAAAACCGTTACGTAAAGAAACCATATTTCGTGGCTAACTAGGTGAAAGGAGACCAACTAGCCACGAGTTCTGAAATCAAAATCCGAGATGCCAGGATCGTAGAGCTCGAAAAGTAGTGTGAAATCAAGCTAAAAATCATCGAATTCAGAACTCGGAGTCAACAGATATTCATAAAACCGTTACGTAAAGAAACCACATTTCGCGGCTAACTAGGTGAAATGAGACCTACTAGCCATGAGTTCTGAAATCAAAATCTGAGACGCCAAGATCTTAGAGCTCGAAAAGTAGTGTGAAATCAAGCTAAAAATCACCGAATTCAGAACTCGGAGTCAACGGATATTCATAAAACCGTTTACGTAAAGAAACCACATTTCGCGGCTAACAAGGTGAAACGAGACTTACTAGCCACGAGTTCTGAAATCGAAAACCGAAAACCCAGGATTGTAGAGCTCAAAAAGTAGTGTAAAATCAAGCTAAAAATCACCGAGTTCAGAACTCGGAGTCAACGGATATTCATAAAACCGTTTACGTAAAGAAACCACATTTCGCGGCTAACTAGGTGAATCGAGACCAACTAGCCACGAGTTCTGAAATCAAAATCCGAAACGCCAGGATTGTAGAGCTCGAAAAGTAGTGTGAAATCAAGCTAAAAATAACCGAATTCAGAACTCGGAGTCAACGGATATTCATAAAATCGTTTACGTAAAGAAACCACATTTCGCGGCTAACTAGGTGAAACGAGACCTACTAGCCACGAGTTCTGAAATCAAAATCCGAAATACCAGGATTGTAGAGCTCGAAAAGTAGTGTGAAATCAAGCTAAAAATCACCGAATTCAGAACTCGGAGTCAACGGATATTCATAAAACCGTTACGTAAAGAAACCATATTTCGTGGCTAACTAGGTGAAAGGAGACCAACTAGCCACGAGTTCTGAAATCAAAATCCGAGATGCCAGGATCGTAGAGCTCGAAAATTAGTGTGAAATCAAGCTAAAAATCATCCAATTCAGAACTCGGAGTCAACAGATATTCATAAAACCGTTACGTAAAGAAACCACATTTCGCGGCTAACTAGGTGAAATGAGACCTACTAGCCATGAGTTCTGAAATCAAAATCTGAGACTCCAGGATCTTAGAGCTCGAAAAGTAGTGTGAAATCAAGCTAAAAATCACCGAATTCAGAACTCGGAGTCAACGGATATTCATAAAACCGTTTACGTAAATAAATCACATTTCGCGGCTAACTGGGTGAAACGAGACCAACTAGCCACGAGTTCTGAAATCAAAATCCGAAATGCCAGGATCGTAGAGCTCAAAAAGTAGTGTGAAATCAATCTAAAAATCACCGAATTCAGAACTCGGGGTCAACGGATATTCATAAATCCGTTTACGTAAAGAAACCACATTGCGCGGCTAAATAGGTGAAACGAGACCAACTAGCCACGAGTTCTGAAATCAAAATCCGAAATGCCAGGATTGTAGAGCTCGAAAAGTAGTGTGAAGTCAAGCTAAAAATCACCGAATTCAGAACTCGGAGTCAACGGATATTCATAAAACCGTTTACGTAAAGAAACCACATTTCGCGGCTAACTAGGTGAAACGAGACCTACTAGCCACCAGTTCTTAAATCAAAATCCGAGACACCAAGATCGTAGAGATCGAAAAGTAGGGTGAAATCAAGCTAAAAATCACCGAATTCAGAACTCGGAGTCAACGGATATTCATAAAACCGTTTACGTAAAGAAACCACATTTCGCGGCTAACAAGGTGAAACGAGACTTACTAGCCACGAGTTCTGAAATCGAAAACCGAAAACCCGGGATTGTAGAGCTCAAAAAGTAGTGTAAAATCAAGCTAAAAATCACCGAGTTCAAAACTCGGAGTCAACGGATATTCATAAAACCGTTTACGTAAAGAAATCACATTTCGCGGCTAACTAGGTGAAACGAGACCAACTAGCCACGAGTTCTGAAATCAAAATCCGAAACGCCAGGATTGTAGAGCTCGAAAATTAGTGTGAAATCAAGTCAAAAATAACCAAATTCAGAACTCGGAGTCAACGGATATTCATAAAACCGTTACGTAAAGAAACCACATTTCGCGGCTAACAAGGTGAAACGAGACTTACTAGCCACGAGTTCTGAAATCGAAAACCGAAAACCCAGGATTGTAGAGCTCAAAAAGTAGTGTAAAATCAAGCTAAAAATCACCGAGTTCAAAACTCGGAGTCAACGGATATTCATAAAACCGTTTACGTAAAGAAATCACATTTCGCGGCTAACTGGGTGAAACGAGACCAACTAGCCACGAGTTCTGAAATCAAAATCCGAAACGCCAGGATCGTAGAGCTCAAAAAGTAGTGTGAAATCAAGCTAAAAATCACCGAATTCAGAACTCGGAGTCAACGGATATTCATAAATCCGTTTACGTAAAGAAACCACATTGCGCGGCCAAATAGGTGAAACGAGACCAACTAGCCACGAGTTCTGAAATCAAAATCCGAAATGCCAGGATTGTAGAGCTCGAAAAGTAGTGTGAAATCAAGCTAAAAATCACCGAATTCAGAACTCGGAGTCAACGGATATTCATAAAACCGTTTACGTAAAGAAACCACATTTCGCGGCTAACTAGGTGAAACGAGACCTACTAGCCACCAGTTCTTAAATCAAAATCCGAGACACCAAGATCGTAGAGATCGAAAAGTAGTGTGAAATCAAGCTAAAAATCACCGAATTCAGAACTCGGAGTCAACGGATATTCATAAAACCGTTTACGTAAAGAAACCACATTTCGCGGCTAACAAGGTGAAACGAGACTTACTAGCCACGAGTTCTGAAATCGAAAACCGAAAACCCGGGATTGTAGAGCTCAAAAAGTAGTGTAAAATCAAGCTAAAAATCACCGAGTTCAAAACTCGGAGTCAACGGATATTCATAAAACCGTTTACGTAAAGAAATCACATTTCGCGGCTAACTAGGTGAAACGAGACCAACTAGCCACGAGTTCTGAAATCAAAATCCGAAACGCCAGGATTGTAGAGCTCGAAAATTAGTGTGAAATCAAGTCAAAAATAACCAAATTCAGAACTCGGAGTCAACGGATATTCATAAAACCGTTACGTAAAGAAGCCACATTTCGCGGCTAACAAGGTGAAACGAGACTTACTAGCTACGAGTTCCGAAATCGAAAACCGAAAACCCAGGATTGTAGAGCTCAAAAAGTAGTGTAAAATCAAGCTAAAAATCACCGAGTTCAAAACTCGGAGTCAACGGATATTCATAAAACCGTTTACGTAAAGAAATCACATTTCGCGGCTAACTGGGTGAAACGAGACCAACTAGCCACGAGTTCTGAAATCAAAATCCGAAACGCCAGGATCGTAGAGCTCAAAAAGTAGTGTGAAATCAAGCTAAAAATCACCGAATTCAGAACTCGGAGTCAACGGATATTCATAAATCCGTTTACGTAAAGAAACCACATTGCGCGGCTAAATAGGTGAAACGAGACCAACTAGCCACGAGTTCTGAAATCAAAATCCGAAACGCCAGGATTGTAGAGCTCGAAAAGTAGTGTGAAATCAAGCCAAAAATAACCAAATTCAGAACTCGGAGTCAACGGATATTCATAAAACCGTTACGTAAAGAAACCACATTTCGCGGCTAACTGGGTGAAACTAGACCAACTAGCCACGAGTTCTGAATTCAAAATCCGAAATGCCAGCATCGTAGAGCTCGAAAAGTAGTGTGAAATCAAGCTAAAAATCACCGAATTCAGAACTCGGAGTCAACGGATATTCATAAAACCGTTTACGTAAAGAAACCACATTTCGCGGCTAACTAGGTGAATCGAGACCAACTAGCCACGAGTTCGGAAATCAAAATCCGAAATGTCAGGATTGTAGAGCTCGAAAAGTAGTGTGAAATCAAGCTAAAAATAACCGAATTCAGAACTCGGAGTCAACGGATATTCATAAAATCGTTTACGTAAAGAAACCACATTTCGCGGCTAACTAGGTGAAACGAGACCTACTAGCCACGAGTTCTGAAATCAAAATCCGAAACGCCAGGATTGTAGAGCTCGAAAAGTAGTGTGAAATCAAGCTAAAAATCACCGAATTCAGAACTCGGAGTCAACGGATATTCATAAAACCGTTACGTAAAGAAACCACATTTCGTGGCTAACTAGGTGAAAGGAGACCAACTAGCCACGAGTTCTGAAATCAAAATCCGAGATGCCAGGATCGCAGAGCTCGAAAAGTAGTATGAAATCAAGCTAAAAATCATCGAATTCAGAACTCGGAGTCAACAGATATTCATAAAACCGTTACGTAAAGAAACCACATTTCGCGTCTAACTAGGTGAAACGAGACCTACTAGCCACGAGTTCTGTAATCAAAATCTGAGACGCCAGGATCTTAGAGCTCGAAAAGTAGTGTGAAATCAAGCTAAAAATCACCGAATTCAGAACTCGGAGTCAACGGATATTCATAAAACAGTTTACGTAAAGAAACCACATTTCGCGGCTAACTAGGTGAAACGAGACCTACTAGCCACGAGTTCTGAAATCGAAAACCGAAAACCCAGGATTGTAGAGCTCAAAAAGTAGTGTAAAATCAAGCTAAAAATCACCGAGTTCAAAACTCGGAGTCAACGGATATTCATAAAACCGTTTACGTAACGAAATCACATTTCGCGGCTAACTAGGTGAAACGATACCAACTAGCCACGAGTTCTGAAATCAAAATCCGAAATACCAGGATTGTAGAGCTCGAAAAGTAGTGTGAAATCAAGCTAAAAATAACCGAATTCAGAACTCGGAGTCAACGGATATTCATAAAACCGTTTACGTAAAGAAACCACATTTCGCGGCTAACTGGGTGAAACGAGACCTACTAGCCACGAGTTCTGAAATCAAAAACCGAAAACCCAGGATTGTAGAGCTCCAAAAGTAGTGTAAAATCAAGCTAAAAATCACCGAGTTCAAAACTCGGAGTCAACGGATATTCATAAAACCGTTTACGTAAAGAAATCACATTTCGCGGCTAACTAGGTGAAACGATACCAACTAGCCACGAGTTCTGAAATCAAAATCCGAAACACCAGGATTGTAGAGCTCAAAAAGTAGTGTGAAATCAAGCTAAAAATAACCGAATTCAGAACTCGGAGTCAACGGATATTCATAAAACCGTTACGTAAAGAAACCACATTTCGCGGCTAACTGGGTGAAACGAGACCAACTAGCCACGAGTTCTGAAATCCAAATCCGAAACGCCAGGATTCTAGAGCTCGAAAAGTAGTGTGAAATCAAGCTAAAAATCACCGAATTCAGAACTCGGAGTCAACTGATATTCATAAAACCGTTTACGTAAAGAAACAACATTTCGCGGCTAACTAGGTGAAATGAGACCAACTAGCCACAAGTTCTGAAATCAAAATCCGAGATTCCAGGATCGTAGAGCTCGAAAAGTAGTGTGAAATCAAGCTAAAAATCATCGAATTCAGAACTCGGAGTCAACGGATATTCATAAAACCGTTTACGTAAAGAAACCACATTTCGCGGCTAACTAGGTGAAACAAGACCTACTAGCCACGAGTTCTGAAATCAAAATCCGAAATGCCAGCATTGTAGAGCTCGAAAAGTAGTGTTAAATCAAGCTAAAAATCACCGAATTCAGAACTCGGAGTCAACGGATATTCATAAAACCGTTTACGTAAAGAAACCACATTTCGCGGCTAACTAGGTGAAACGAGACCAACTAGCCACGAGTTCTGAAATCAAAATCCGAGACGTCAGGATCGTAGAGCTCGAAAAGTAGTGTGAAATCAAGCTACAAATCATCGAATTCAGAACTCGGAGTCAACGGATATTCATAAAACCGTTTACGTAAAGAAACCACATTTCGCGGCTTACTAGGTGAAACGAGACCAACTAGCCACGAGTTCTGAAATCAAAATCCGAAATGCCAGGATTGTAGAGCTCGAAAAGTAGTGTGAAATCAAGCTAAATAACCGAATTCAGAACTCGGAGTCAACGGATATTCATAAAATCGTTTACGTAAAGAAACCACATTTCGCGGCTAACTAGGTGAAACGAGACCTACTAGCCACGAGTTCTGAAATCAAAATCCGAAAAGCCAGGATTGTAGAGCTCGAAAAGTAGTGTGAAATCAAGCTAAAAATCACCGAATTCAGTTCTCGGAGTCAACGGATATTCATAAAACCGTTACGTAAAGAAACCACATTTCGCGGCTAACTAGGTGAAAGGAGACCAACTAGCCACGAGTTCTGAAATCAAAATCCGAGATGCCTGGATCGTAGAGCTCGAAAAGTAGTGTGAAATCAAGCTAAAAATAACCGAATTCAGAACTCGGAGTCAACGGATATTCATAAAACCGTTACGTAAAGAAACCACATTTCGGGGCTAACTAGGTGAAAGGAGACCAACTAGCCACGAGTTCTGAAATCAAAATCCGAGATGCCAGGATCGTAGAGCACGAAAAGTAGTGTGAAATCAAGCTAAAAATCATCGAATTCAGAACTCGGAGTCAACGGATATTCATAAAACCGTTTACGTAAAGAAACCACATTTTGCGGCTAACTAGGTGAATCGAGACCAACTAGCCACGAGTTCTGAAATCAAAATCCGAAACGCCAGGATTGTAGAGCTCGAAAAGTAGTGTGAAATCAAGCTAAAAATAACCGAATTCAGAACTCGGAGTCAACGGATATTCATAAAACCGTTACGTAAAGAAACCACATTTCGCGGCTAACTGGGTGAAACGAGACGAACTAGCAACGAGTTCTGAAATCAAAATCCGAAACGCCAGGATTCTAGAGCTCGAAAAGTAGTGTGAAATCAAGCTAAAAATCACCGAATTCAGAACTCGGAGTCAACGGATATTCATAAAACCGTTTACGTAAAGAAACCACATTTCGCGGCTAACTAGGTGAAATGAGACCAACTAGCCACGAGTTCTGAAATAAAAATCTGAGATTCCAGGATCGTAGAGCTCGAAAAGTAGTGTGAAATCAAGCTAAAAATCATCGAATTCAGAACTCGGAGTCAACGGATATTCATAAAACCGTTTACGTAAAGAAACCACATTTCGCGGCTAACTAGGTGAAACGAGACCTACTAGCCACGAGCTCTGAAATCAAAATCCGAAACGCCAGGATTGTAGAGCTCGAAAAGTAGTGTTAAATCAAGCTAAAAATCACCGAATTCAGATCTCGGAGTCAACGGATATTCATAAAACCGTTTACGTAAAGAAACCACATTTCGCGGCTAACTAGGTGAAACGAGACCAACTAGCCACGAGTTCTGAAATCAAAATCCGAGATTCCAGGATCGTAGAGCTCGAAAAGTAGTGTGAAATCAAGCTAAAAATCATCGAATTCAGAACTCGGAGTCAACGGATATTCATAAAACCGTTTACGTAAAGAAACCACATTTCGCGGCTAACTAGGTGAAACGAGACCTACTAGCCACGAGTTCTGAAATCAAAATCCGAAACGCCAGGATTGTAGAGCTCGAAAAGTAGTGTTAAATCAAGCTAAAAATCACCGAATTCAGATCTCGGAGTCAACGGATATTCATAAAACCGTTTACGTAAAGAAACCACATTTCGCGGCTAACTAGGTGAAACGAGACCAACTAGCCACGAGTTCTGAAATCAAAATCCGAGACGACATGATCGTAGAGCTCGAAAAGTAGTGTGAAATCAAGCTAAAAATCACCGAATTCAGAACTCGGAGTCAACGGATATTCATAAAATCGTTTACGTAAAGAAACCACATTTCGCGGCTAACTAGGTGAAACGAGACCTACTAGCCACGAGTTCTGAAATCGAAAACCGAAAACCCAGGATTGTAGAGCTCAAAAAGTAGTGTAAAATCAAGCTAAAAATCACCGAGTTCAAAACTCGGAGTCAACGGATATTCATAAAACCGTTTACGTAAAGAAATCACATTTCGCGGCTAACTAGTTGAAACGAGACCAACTAGCCACGAGTTCTGAAATCAAAATCCCAAACACCAGGATTGTAGAGCTCGAAAAGTAGTGTGAAATCAAGCTAAAAATAACCGAATTCAGAACTCGGAGTCAACGGATATTCATAAAACCGTTACGTAAAGAAACCACATTTCGCGGCTAACAGGGTGAAACGAGACCAACTAGCCACGAGTTCTGAAATCAAAATCCGAAATGCCAGGATTGTAGAGCTCGAAAAGTAGTGTGAAATCAAGCTAAAAATAACCGAATTCAGAACTCGTAGTCAACGGATATTCATAAAATCGTTTACGTAAAGAAACCACATTTCGCGGCTAACTGGGTGAAATGAGACCTACTAGCCACGAGTTCTGAAATCGAAAACCGAAAACCCAGGATTGTAGAGCTCAAAAAGTAGTGTAAAATCAAGCTAAAAATCACCGAGTTCAAAACTCGGAGTCAACGGATATTCATAAAACCGTTTACGTAAAGAAATCACATTTCGCGGCTAACTAGGTGAAACAAGACCAACTAGCCACGAGTTCTGAAATCAAAATCTGAAACACCAGGATTGTAGAGCTCGAAAAGTAGTGTGAAATCAAGCTAAAAATAACCGAATTCAGAACTCGGAGTCAACGGATATTCATAAAACCGTTTACGTAAAGAAAACACATTTCACGGCTAACTGGGTGAAACAAGACCTACTAGCCACGAGTTCTGAAATCGAAAACCGAAAACCCAGGATTGTAGAGCTCAAAAAGTAGTGTAAAATCAAGCTAAAAATCACTGAGTTCAAAACTCGGATTCAACGGATATTCATAAAACCGTTTACGTAAAGAAATCACATTTCGCGGCTAACTAGGTGAAACGAGACCAACTAGCCACGAGTTCTGAAATCAAAATCCGAAACACCAGGATTGTAGAGGTCGAAAAGTAGTGTGAAATCAAGCTAAAAATAACCGAATTCAGAACTCGGAGTCAACGGATATTCATAAAATCGTTTACGTAAAAAAACCACATTTCGCGGCTAACTAGGTAAAACGAGACCTACTAGCCACGAGTTCTGAAATCAAAATCCGAAACTCCAAGAAGGTAGAGCTTGAAAAGTAGTGTGAAATCAAGCTAAAAATCACCGAATTCAGAACTCGGAGTCAACCGATATTCATAAAACCGTTACGTAAAGAAACCACATTTCGCGGCTAACTAGGTGAAAGGAGACCAACTAGCCACGAGTTCTGAAATCAAAATCCGAGATGCCAGGATCGTAGAGCTCGAAAAGTATTGTGAAATCAAGCTAAAAATCATCGAATTCAGAACTCGGAGTCAACAGATATTCATAAAACCGTTTACGTAAAGAAACCACATTTCGCGGCTAACTAGGTGAAACGAGACCTACTAGCCACGAGTTCTGAAATCAAAATCCGAGATGCCAGGATCGTAGAGCTCGAAAAGTAGTGTGAAATCAAGCTAAAAATCACCGAATTCAGAACTCGGAGTCAACGGATATTCATAAAACCGTTTACGTAAAGAAACCACATTTCGCGGCTAACTAGGTGAAACGAGACCTACTAGCCACGAGTTCTGAAATCGAAAACCGAAAACCCAGGATTGTAGAGCTCAAAAAGTAGTGTCAAATCAAGCTAAAAATCACCGAGTTCAAAACTCGGAGTCAACGGATATTCATAAAACCGTTTACGTAAAGAAATCACATTTCGCGGCTAAATAGGTGAAACGATACCAACTAGCCACGAGTTCTGAAATCAAAATCCAAAACACCAGGATTGTAGAGCTCGAAAAGTAGTGTGAAATCAAGCTAAAAATAACCGAATTCAGAACTCGGAGCCAACGGATATTCATAAAACCGTTTACGTAAAGAAACCACATTTCGCGGCTAACTGGGTGAAACGAGACCTACTAGCCACGAGTTCTGAAATCGAAAACCGAAAACCCAGGATTGTAGAGCTCAAAAAGTAGTGTAAAATCAAGCTAAAAATCACCGAGTTCAAAACTCGGAGTCAACGGATATTCATAAAACTGTTTAGGTAAAGAAATCATATTTCGCGGCTAAATAGGTGAAACGATACCAACTAGCCACGAGTTCTGAAATCAAAATCCGAAACACCAGGATTGTAGAGCTCAAAAACTAGTGTGAAATCAAGCTAAAAATAACCGAATTCAGAACTCGGAGTCAACGGATATTCATAAAACCGTTTACGTAAAGAAACCACATTTCGCGGCTAACTAGGTGAAATGAGACCAACTAGCCACGAGTTCTGAAATCAAAATCCGAGATTCCAGGATCGTAGAGCTCGAAAAGTAGTGTGAAATCAAGCTAAAAATAACCGAATTCAGAACTCGGAGTCAACGGATATTCGTAAAACCGTTTACGTAAAGAAACCACATTTCGCGGCTAACTGGGTGAAACGAGACCTACTAGCCACGAGTTCTGAAATCGAAAACCGAAAACCCAGGATTGTAGAGCTCAAAAAGTAGTGTAAAATCAAGCTAAAAATCACCGAGTTCAAAACTCGGAGTCAACGGATATTCATAAAACCGTTTACGTAAAGAAATCACATTTCGCGGCTAACTAGGTGAAACGATACCAACTAGCCACGAGTTCTGAAATCAAAATCCGAAACACCCGGATTGTAGAGCTCGAAAAGTAGTATGAAATAAAGCTAAAAATAACCGAATTCAGAACTCGGAGTCAACGGATATTCATAAAACCGTTACGTAAAGAAGCCACATTTCGCGGCTAACTGGGTGAAACGAGACCAACTAGCCACGAGTTCTGAAATCAAAATCCGAAACACCCGGATTGTAGAGCTCGAAAAGTAGTGTGAAATCAAGCTAAAAATAACCGAATTCAGAACTCGGAGTCAACGGATATTCATAAAACCGTTACGTAAAGAAGCCACATTTCGCGGCTAACTGGGTGAAACGAGACCAACTAGCCACGATTTCTGAAATCAATATCCGAAACGCCAGGATTGTAGAGCTCGAAAAGTAGTGTGAAATCAAGTTAAAAATCACCGAATTCAGAACTCGGAGTCAACGGATATTCATAAAACCGTTTACGTAAAGAAACCACATTTCGCGGCTAACTAGGTGAAATGAGACCAACTAGCCATAAGTTCTGAAATCAAAATCCGAGATTCCAGGATCGTAGAGCTCGAAAAGTAGTGTGAAATCAAGCTAAAAATCATCGAATTGAGAACTCGGAGTCAACGGATATTCATAAAACCGTTTACTTAAAGAAACCACATTTTGCGGCTAACTAGGTGAAACGAGACCTACTAGCCATGAGTTCTAAAATACAAATCCAAAATGCCAGGATTGTAGAGCTCGAAAAGTAGTGTTAAATCAAGCTAAAAATCACCGAATTCAGAACTCGGAGTCAACGGATATTCATAAAACCGTTTACGTAAAGAAACCACATTTCGCGGCTAACTAGGTGAAAGGAGACCAACTAGCCACGAGTTCTGAAATCAAAATCCGAGACGCCAGGATCGTAGAGCTCGAAAAGTAGTGTGAAATCAAGCTAAAAATCACCGAGTTCAAAACTCGGAGTCAACAGATATTCATAAAACCGTTTACGTAAAGAAACCACATTTCGCGGCTAACTAGGTGAAACGAGACCTACTAGCCATGAGTTCTGAAATCAAAATCCGAAACTCCAAGATTGTAGAGCTCAAAAAGTAGTGTGAAATCAAGCTAAAAATCACCGAATTCAGAACTCGGAGTCAACGGATATTCATAAAACCGTTTACGTAAAGAAACCACATTTCGCGGCTAACAAGGTGAAATGAGACCTACTAGCCACGAGTTCTGAAATCAAAATCCGAAACTCTAGGATTGTAGAGCTCGAAAACTAGTGTGTAATCAAGCAAAAAATCATCGAATTCAGAACTCGGAGTCAACGGATATTCATTAAACCGTTTACGTAAAGAAACCACATTTCGCGGCTAACTAGGTGAAACGAGACCTACTAGCCACGAGTTCTGAAATCAAAATCCGAAATGCCAGGATTGTAGAGCTCGAAAAGTAGTGTGAAATCAAGCTAAAAATTACCGAATTCAGAACTCGGAGTCAACGGATATTCATAAAACCGTTTATGAATATCTGTTGACTCCGAGTTCTGAATTCGATGATTTTTAGCTTGATTTCACACTACTTTTCGAGCTCTACGATCCTGGCATATCCGTTGACTCCGAGTTCTGAATTCGGTAATTTTTAGCTTGATTTCACACTACTTTTCGAGCTCTACAATCCTGGCATTTCGGATTTTGATTTCAGAACTCGTGGCTAGTAGGTCTCGTTTCACCTAGTTAGCCGCGAAATGTGGTTTCTTTACGTAAACGGTTTAATGAATATCCGTTGACTCCGAGTTCTGAATTCGATGATTTTTTGCTTGATTACACACTAGTTTTCGAGCTCTACAATCCTAGAGTTTCGGATTTTGATTTCAGAACTCGTGGCTAGTAGGTCTCATTTCACCTTGTTAGCCGCGAAATGTGGTTTCTTTACGTAAACGGTTTTATGAATATCCGTTGACTCCGAGTTCTGAATTCAGTGATTTTTAGCTTGATTTCACACTACTTTTCGAGCTCTAGGATCCTGGCGCTTCGGATTTTGATTTCAGAAGTCGTGGCTAGTAGGTCTCGTTTCACCTAGTTAGCCGCAAAATGTGGTTTCTTTACGTAAACGGTTTTATGAATATCCGTTGACTCCGAGTTCTGAATTCGGTGATTTTTTGCTTGATTACACACTAGTTTTCGAGCTCTACAATCCTAGAGTTTCGGATTTTGATTTCAGAACTCGTGGCTAGTAGGTCTCATTTCACCTTGTTAGCCGCGAAATGTGGTTTCTTTACGTAAACGGTTTTATGAATATCCGTTGACTCCGAGTTCTGAATTCAGTGATTTTTAGCTTGATTTCACACTACTTTTCGAGCTCTAGGATCCTGGCGCTTCGGATTTTGATTTCAGAAGTCGTGGCTAGTAGGTCTCGTTTCACCTAGTTAGCCGCAAAATGTGGTTTCTTTACGTAAACGGTTTTATGAATATCCGTTGACTCCGAGTTCTGAATTCGGTGATTTTTTGCTTGATTACACACTACTTTTCGAGCTCTACAATCCTAGCATTTCGGATTTTGATTTCAGAACTCGTGGCTAGTAGGTCTCGTTTCACCTAGTTAGCCGCGAAATGTGGTTTCTTTACGTAAACGGTTTATGAATATCCGTTGACTCCGAGTTCTGAATTCGGTGATTTTTTGCTTGATTACACACTACTTTTCGAGCTCTACAATCCTAGCATTTCGGATTTTGATTTCAGAACTCGTGGCTAGTAGGTCTCGTTTCACCTAGTTAGCCGGAAAATGTGGTTTCTTTACGTAAACGGTTTTATGAATATCCGTTGACTCGGAGTTCTGAATTCGGTGATTTTTTGCTTGATTACACACTACTTTTCGAGCTCTACAATCCTAGCATTTCGGATTTTGATTTCAGAACTCGTGGCTAGTAGGTCTCGTTTCACCTAGTTAGCCGCGAAATGTGGTTTCTTTACGTAAACGATTTTATGAATATCCTTTGACTCCGAGTTCTGAATTCGGTGATTTTTAGCTTGATTTCACACTACTTTTCGAGCTCTACGATCCTGGCATTTTGGATTTTGATTTCAGAACTCGTGGCTAGTAGGTCTCGATTCACCTATTTAGCCGCGAAATGTGGTTTCTTTACGTAAACGGTTTTATGAATATCCGTTGACTCCGAGTTCTGAATTCGGTGATTTTTAGCTCGATTTCACACTACTTTTCGAGCTCTACAATCCTGGTGTTTCGGATTTTGATTTCAGAACTCGTGGCTAGTAGGTCTCGTTTCACCTAGTTAGCCGCGAAATGTGGTTTCTTTACGTAAACGGTTTTATGAATATCCGTTGACTCCGAGTTCTGAATTCGGTGGTTTTTTGCTTGATTACACACTACTTTTCGAGCTCTACAATCCTCGCATTTCGGATTTTGATTTCAGAACTCGTGGCTAGTAGGTCTCGTTTCACCTAGTTAGCCGCGAAATGTGGTTTCTTTACGTAAACGGTTTTATGAATATCCTTTGACTCCGAGTTCTGAATTCGGTGATTTTTAGCTTGATTTCACGCTACTTTTCGAGCTCTACAATCCTGGCATTTCGGATTTTGATTTCAGAACTCGTGACTAGTAGGTCTCGTTTCACCTAGTTAGCCGCGAAATGTGGTTTCTTTACGTAAACGGTTTTATGAATATCCGTTGACTCCGAGTTCTGAATTCGGTGATTTTTAGCTTGATTTCACACTACTTTTCGAGCTCTACAATCCTGGTTTTTCGGATTTTGATTTCAGAACTCGTGGCTAGTAGTTCTCGTTTCACCTTGTTAGCCGCGAAATGTGGTTTCTTTACGTAAACGGTTTTATGAATATCTGTTGACTCCGAGTTCTGAATTCGGTGATTTTTAGCTTGATTTCACACTACTTTTGGAGCTCTACAATCCTGGTGTTTCGGATTTTGATTTCAGAACTCGTGACTAGTAGGTCTCGTTTCACCTAGTTAGCCGCGAAATGTGGTTTCTTTACGTAAACGGTTTTATGAATATCCGTTGACTCCGAGTTCTGAATTCGGTGATTTTTAGCTTGATTTCACACTACTTTTCGAGCTCTACGATCCTGGGTTTTCGGATTTTGATTTCAGAAATCGTGGCTAGTAGGTCTCGTTTCACCTAGTTAGCCGCGAAATGTGGTTTCTTTACGTAAACGGTTTATGAATATCCGTTGACTCCGAGTTCTGAATTCGGTGATTTTTTGCTTGATTACACACTACTTTTCGAGCTCTACAATCCTAGCATTTCGGATTTTGATTTCAAAACTCGTGGCTAGTAGGTCTCGTTTCATCTAGTTAGCCGCGAAATGTGGTTTCTTTACGTAAACGGTTTTATGAATATCCGTTGACTCCGAGTTCTGAATTCGGTGATTTTTTGCTTGATTACACACTACTTTTCGAGCTCTACAATCCTAGCATTTCGGATTTTGATTTCAGAACTCGTGGCTAGTAGGTCTCGTTTCATCTAGTTAGCCGCGAAATGTGGTTTCTTTACGTAAACGGTTTTATGAATATCCGTTGACTCCGAGTTCTGAATTCGGTGATTTTTAGCTTGATTTCACACTACTTTTCGAGCTCTACAATCCTGGTTTTTCGGATTTTGATTTCAGAAATCGTGGCTAGTAGGTCTCGTTTCACCTAGTTAGCCGCGAAATGTGGTTTCTTTACGTAAACGTTTTATGAATATCCGTTGACTCCGAGTTCTGAATTCGGTGATTTTTTGCTTGATTACACACTACTTTTCGAGTTCTACAATCCTAGCATTTCGGATTTTGATTTCAGAACTCGTGGCTAGTAGGTCTCGTTTAATCTAGTTAGCCGCGAAATGTGGTTTCTTTACGTAAATGGTTTTATGAATATCCTTTGACTCCGAGTTCTGAATTCGGTGATTTTTAGCTTGATTTCACACTACTTTTCGAGCTCTACGATCCTGGCATTTTGGATTTTGATTTTAGAACTCGTGGCTAGTAGGTCTCGATTCACCTATTTAGCCGCGAAATGTGGTTTCTTTACGTAAACGGTTTTATGAATATCCGTTGACTCCGAGTTCTGAATTCGGTGATTTTTAGCTTGATTTCACACTACTTTTCGAGCTCTACAATCCTGGTGTTTTGGATTTTGATTTCAGAACTCGTGGCTTGTAGGTCTCGTTTCACCTAGTTAGCCGCGAAATGTGGTTTCTTTACGTAAACGGTTTTATGAATATCCGTTGACTCCGAGTTCTGAATTCGGTGATTTTTTGCTTGATTACACACTACTTTTCGAGCTCTACAATCCTAGCATTTCGGATTTTGATTTCAGAACTCGTGGCTAGTAGGTCTCGTTTCACCTAGTTAGCCGCGAAATGTGGTTTCTTTACGTAAACGGTTTTATGAATATCCGTTGACTCCGAGTTCTGAATTCGGTGATTTTTAGCTTGATTTCACACTACTTTTCGAGCTCTACAATCCTGGTTTTTCGGATTTTGATTTCAGAACTCGTGGCTAGTAGGTCTCGTTTCACCTTGTTAGCCGCGAAATGTGGTTTCTTTACGTAAACGGTTTTATGAATATCCGATGACTCCGAGTTCTGAATTCGGTGATTTTTAGCTTGATTTCACACTACTTTTCGAGCTCTAAAATCCTGCATTTTCGGATTTCGATTTCATAACTCGTGGCTAGTAGGTCTTGTTTCACCTAGTTAGCCGCAAAATGTGGTTTCTTTACGTAAACGGTTTTATGAATATCTGTTGACTCCGAGTTCTGAATTCGGTGATTTTTAGCTTGATTTCACACTACTTTTCGAGCTCTACAATCCTAGCATTTCGGATTTTGATTTCAGAACTCGTGGCTAGTAGGTCTCGTTTCACCTTGTTAGCCGCGAAATGTGGTTTCTTTACGTAAACGGTTTTATGAATATCCGTTGACTCCGAGTTCTGAATTCGGTGATTTTTAGCTTGATTTCACACTACTTTTCGAGCTCTACAATCCTGGTTCTTCGGATTTTGATTTCAGAACTCGTGGCTAGTAGGTCTTGTTTCACCTAGTTAGCCGCGAAATGTGGTTTCTTTACGTAAACGGTTTTATGAATATCTGTTGACTCCGAGTTCTGAATTCGGTGATTTTTAGCTTGATTACACACTACTTTTCGAGCTCTACAATCCTAGCATTTCGGATTTTGATTTCAGAACTCATGGCTAGTAGGTCTCGTTTCATCTAGTTAGCCGCGAAATGTGGTTTCTTTACGTAAACGGTTTTATGAATATCCGTTGACTCCGAGTTCTGAATTCGGTGATTTTTTGCTTGATTACACACTACTTTTCGAGGTCTACAATCCTAGCATTTCGGATTTTGATTTCAGAACTCGTGGCCAGTAGGTCTCGTTTCATCTAGTTAGCCGCGAAATGTGGTTTCTTTACGTAAACGGTTTTATGAATATCCGTTGACTCCGAGTTCTGAATTCGGTGATTTTTAGCTTGATTTCACACTACTTTTCGAGCTCTACAATCCTGGTTCTTCGGATTTTGATTTCAGAACTCGTGGCTAGTAGGTCTTGTTTCACCTAGTTAGCCGCGAAATGTGGTTTCTTTACGTAAACGGTTTTACGAATATCTGTTGACTCCGAGTTCTGAATTCGGTGATTTTTAGCTTGATTACACACTACTTTTCGAGCTCTACAATCCTAGCATTTCGGATTTTGATTTCAGAACTCATGGCTAGTAGGTCTCGTTTCATCTAGTTAGCCGCGAAATGTGGTTTCTTTACGTAAACGGTTTTATGAATATCCGTTGACTCCGAGTTCTGAATTCGGTGATTTTTTGCTTGATTACACACTACTTTTCGAGGTCTAAAATCCTAGCATTTCGGATTTTGATTTCAGAACTCGTGGCCAGTAGGTCTCGTTTCATCTAGTTAGCCGCGAAATGTGGTTTCTTTACGTAAACGGTTTTATGAATATCCGTTGACTCCGAGTTCTGAATTCGGTGATTTTTAGCTTGATTTCACACTACTTTTCGAGCTCTACAATCCTGGTTTTTCGGATTTTGATTTCAGAAATCGTGGCTAGTAGGTCTCGTTTCACCAAGTTAGCCGCGAAATGTGGTTTCTTTACGTAAACGGTTTATGAATATCCGTTGACTCCGAGTTCTGAATTCGGTGATTTTTTGCTTGATTACACACTACTTTTCGAGCTCTACAATCCTAGCATATCGGATTTTGATTTCAGAACTCGTGGCTAGTAGGTCTCGTTTCATCTAGTTAGCCGTGAAATGTGGTTTCTTTACGTAAACGGTTTTATGAATATCCTTTGACTCCGAGTTCTGAATTCGATGATTTTTAGCTTGATTTCACACTACTTTTCGAGCTCTACGATCCTGGTGTTTCGGATTTTGATTTCAGAACTCGTGGCTAGTAGGTCTCGATTCACCTATTTAGCCGCAAAATGTGGTTTCTTTACGTAAACGGTTTTATGAATATCCGTTTACTCCGAGTTCTGAATTCGGTGATTTTTAGCTTGATTTCACACTACTTTTCGAGCTCTACAATCCTGGTGTTTCGGATTTTGATTTCAGAACTCGTAGGTCTCGTTTCACCTAGTTAGCCGCGAAATGTGGTTTCTTTACGTAAACGGTTTTATGAATATCCGTTGACTCCGAGTTCAGAATTCAGTGATTTTTAGCTTGATTTCACACTACTTTTCGAGCTCTAGGATCCTGGCGTTTCGGATTTTGATTTCAGAAGTCGTGGCTAGTTGGTCTCGTTTCACCTAGTTAGCCGCGAAATGTGGTTTCTTTACGTAAACGGTTTTATGAATATCCTTTGACTCCGAGTTCTGAATTCGGTGATTTTTTGCTTGATTACACACTACTTTTCGAGCTCTACAATCCTAGCATTTCGGATTTTGATTTCAGAACTCGTGGCTAGTAGGTCTCGTTTCACCTAGTTAGCCGCGAAATGTGGTTTCTTTACGTAAACGGTTTATGAATATCCTTTGACTCCGAGTTCTGAATTCGGTGATTTTTTGCTTGATTACACACTACTTTTCGAGCTCTACAATCCTAGCATTTCGGATTTTGATTTCAGAACTCGTGGCTAGTAGGTCTCGTTTCATCTAGTTAGCCGCGAAATGTGGTTTCTTTACGAAAACGGTTTTATGAATATCCGTTGACTCCGAGTTCTGAATTCGGTGATTTTTTGCTTGATTACACACTACTTTTCGAGCTCTACAATCCTAGCATTTCGGATTTTGATTTCAAAACTCGTGGCTAGTAGGTCTCATTTCATCTAGTTAGCCGCGAAATGTGGTTTCTTTACGTAAACGGTTTTATGAATATCCGTTGACTCCGAGTTCTGAATTCGGTGATTTTTTGCTTGATTACACACTACTTTTCGAGCTCTACAATCCTAGCATTTCGGATTTTGATTTCAGAACTCGTGGCTAGTAGGTCTCGTTTCATCTAGTTAGCCGCGAAATGTGGTTTCTTTACGTAAACGGTTTTATGAATATCCGTTGACTCCGAGTTCTGAATTCGGTGATTTTTAGCTTGATTTCACACTACTTTTCGAGCTCTACAATCCTGGTTTTTCGGATTTTGATTTCAGAAATCGTGGCTAGTAGGTCTCGTTTCACCTAGTTAGCCGCGAAATGTGGTTTCTTTACGTAAACGTTTTATGAATATCCGTTGACTCCGAGTTCTGAATTCGGTGATTTTTTGCTTGATTACACACTACTTTTCGAGTTCTACAATCCTAGCATTTCGGATTTTGATTTCAGAACTCGTGGCTAGTAGGTCTCGTTTAATCTAGTTAGCCGCGAAATGTGGTTTCTTTACGTAAATGGTTTTATGAATATCCTTTGACTCCGAGTTCTGAATTCGGTGATTTTTAGCTTGATTTCACACTACTTTTCGAGCTCTACGATCCTGGCATTTTGGATTTTGATTTCAGAACTCGTGGCTAGTAGGTCTCGATTCACCTATTTAGCCGCGAAATGTGGTTTCTTTACGTAAACGGTTTTATGAATATCCGTTGACTCCGAGTTCTGAATTCGGTGATTTTTAGCTTGATTTCACACTACTTTTCGAGCTCTACAATCCTAGCATTTCGGATTTTGATTTCAGAACTCGTGGCCAGTAGGTCTCGTTTCATCTAGTTAGCCGCGAAATGTGGTTTCTTTACGTAAACGGTTTTATGAATATCCGTTGACTCCGAGTTCTGAATTCGGTGATTTTTAGCTTGATTTCACACTACTTTTCGAGCTCTACAATCCTGGTTCTTCGGATTTTGATTTCAGAACTCGTGGCTAGTAGGTCTTGTTTCACCTAGTTAGCCGCGAAATGTGGTTTCTTTACGTAAACGGTTTTATGAATATCTGTTGACTCCGAGTTCTGAATTCGGTGATTTTTAGCTTGATTACACACTACTTTTCGAGCTCTACAATCCTAGCATTTCGGATTTTGATTTCAGAACTCATGGCTAGTAGGTCTCGTTTCATCTGGTTAGCCGCGAAATGTGGTTTCTTTACGTAAACGGTTTTATGAATATCCGTTGACTCCGAGTTCTGAATTCGGTGATTTTTTGCTTGATTACACACTACTTTTCGAGGTCTACAATCCTAGCATTTCGGATTTTGATTTCAGAACTCGTGGCCAGTAGGTCTCGTTTCATCTAGTTAGCCGCGAAATGTGGTTTCTTTACGTAAACGGTTTTATGAATATCCGTTGACTCCGAGTTCTGAATTCGGTGATTTTTAGCTTGATTTCACACTACTTTTCGAGCTCTACAATCCTGGTTTTTCGGATTTTGATTTCAGAAATCGTGGCTAGTAGGTCTCGTTTCACCAAGTAAGCCGCGAAATGTGGTTTCTTTACGTAAACGGTTTATGAATATCCGTTGACTCCGAGTTCTGAATTCGGTGATTTTTTGCTTGATTACACACTACTTTTCGAGCTCTACAATCCTAGCATTTCGGATTTTGATTTCAGAACTCGTGGCTAGTAGGTCTCGTTTCATCTAGTTAGCCGTGAAATGTGGTTTCTTTACGTAAACGGTTTTATGAATATCCTTTGACTCCGAGTTCTGAATTCGATGATTTTTAGCTTGATTTCACACTACTTTTCGAGCTCTACGATCCTGGTGTTTCGGATTTTGATTTCAGAACTCGTGGCTAGTAGGTCTCGATTCACCTATTTAGCCGCAAAATGTGGTTTCTTTACGTAAACGGTTTTATGAATATCCGTTTACTCCGAGTTCTGAATTCGGTGATTTTTAGCTTGATTTCACACTACTTTTCGAGCTCTACAATCCTGGTGTTTCGGATTTTGATTTCAGAACTCGTAGGTCTCGTTTCACCTAGTTAGCCGCGAAATGTGGTTTCTTTACGTAAACGGTTTTATGAATATCCGTTGACTCCGAGTTCAGAATTCAGTGATTTTTAGCTTGATTTCACACTACTTTTCGAGCTCTAGGATCCTGGCGTTTCGGATTTTGATTTCAGAAGTCGTGGCTAGTTGGTCTCGTTTCACCTAGTTAGCCGCGAAATGTGGTTTCTTTACGTAAACGGTTTTATGAATATCCTTTGACTCCGAGTTCTGAATTCGGTGATTTTTTGCTTGATTACACACTACTTTTCGAGCTCTACAATCCTAGCATTTCGGATTTTGATTTCAGAACTCGTGGCTAGTAGGTCTCGTTTCACCTAGTTAGCCGCGAAATGTGGTTTCTTTACGTAAACGGTTTATGAATATCCTTTGACTCCGAGTTCTGAATTCGGTGATTTTTTGCTTGATTACACACTACTTTTCGAGCTCTACAATCCTAGCATTTCGGATTTTGATTTCAGAACTCGTGGCTAGTAGGTCTCGTTTCATCTAGTTAGCCGCGAAATGTGGTTTCTTTACGAAAACGGTTTTATGAATATCCGTTGACTCCGAGTTCTGAATTCGGTGATTTTTTGCTTGATTACACACTACTTTTCGAGCTCTACAATCCTAGCATTTCGGATTTTGATTTCAAAACTCGTGGCTAGTAGGTCTCGTTTCATCTAGTTAGCCGCGAAATGTGGTTTCTTTACGTAAACGGTTTTATGAATATCCGTTGACTCCGAGTTCTGAATTCGGTGATTTTTTGCTTGATTACACACTACTTTTCGAGCTCTACAATCCTAGCATTTCGGATTTTGATTTCAGAACTCGTGGCTAGTAGGTCTCGTTTCATCTAGTTAGCCGCGAAATGTGGTTTCTTTACGTAAACGGTTTTATGAATATCCGTTGACTCCGAGTTCTGAATTCGGTGATTTTTAGCTTGATTTCACACTACTTTTCGAGCTCTACAATCCTGGTTTTTCGGATTTTGATTTCAGAAATCGTGGCTAGTAGGTCTCGTTTCACCTAGTTAGCCGCGAAATGTGGTTTCTTTACGTAAACGTTTTATGAATATCCGTTGACTCCGAGTTCTGAATTCGGTGATTTTTTGCTTGATTACACACTACTTTTCGAGTTCTACAATCCTAGCATTTCGGATTTTGATTTCAGAACTCGTGGCTAGTAGGTCTCGTTTAATCTAGTTAGCCGCGAAATGTGGTTTCTTTACGTAAATGGTTTTATGAATATCCTTTGACTCCGAGTTCTGAATTCGGTGATTTTTAGCTTGATTTCACACTACTTTTCGAGCTCTACGATCCTGGCATTTTGGATTTTGATTTCAGAACTCGTGGCTAGTAGGTCTCGATTCACCTATTTAGCCGCGAAATGTGGTTTCTTTACGTAAACGGTTTTATGAATATCCGTTGACTCCGAGTTCTGAATTCGGTGATTTTTAGCTTGATTTCACACTACTTTTCGAGGTCTACAATCCTAGCATTTCGGATTTTGATTTCAGAACTCGTGGCCAGTAGGTCTCGTTTCATCTAGTTAGCCGCGAAATGTGGTTTATTTACGTAAACGGTTTTATGAATATCCGTTGACTCCGAGTTCTGAATTCGGTGATTTTTAGCTTGATTTCACACTACTTTTCGAGCTCTACAATCCTGGTTCTTCGGATTTTGATTTCAGAACTCGTTGCTAGTAGGTCTCGATTCACCTATTTAGCCGCAAAATGTGGTTTCTTTACGTAAACGGTTTTATGAATATCCGTTTACTCCGAGTTCTGAATTCGGTGATTTTTAGCTTGATTTCACACTACTTTTCGAGCTCTACAATCCTGGTGTTTCGGATTTTGATTTCAGAACTCGTAGGTCTCGTTTCACCTAGTTAGCCGCGAAATGTGGTTTCTTTACGTAAACGGTTTTATGAATATCCGTTGACTCCGAGTTCTGAATTCAGTGATTTTTAGCTTGATTTCACACTACTTTTCGAGCTCTAGGATCCTGGCGTTTCGGATTTTGATTTCAGAAGTCGTGGCTAGTTGGTCTCGTTTCACCTAGTTAGCCGCGAAATGTGGTTTCTTTACGTAAACGGTTTTATGAATATCCTTTGACTCCGAGTTCTGAATTCGGTGATTTTTTGCTTGATTACACACTACTTTTCGAGCTCTACAATCCTAGCATTTCGGATTTTGATTTCAGAACTCGTGGCTAGTAGGTCTCGTTTCACCTAGTTAGCCGCGAAATGTGGTTTCTTTACGTAAACGGTTTATGAATATCCTTTGACTCCGAGTTCTGAATTCGGTGATTTTTTGCTTGATTACACACTACTTTTCGAGCTCTACAATCCTAGCATTTCGGATTTTGATTTCAGAACTCGTGGCTAGTAGGTCTCGTTTCATCTAGTTAGCCGCGAAATGTGGTTTCTTTACGAAAACGGTTTTATGAATATCCGTTGACTCCGAGTTCTGAATTCGGTGATTTTTAGCTTGATTTCACACTACTTTTCGAGCTCTACGATCCTGGTGTTTCGGATTTTGATTTCAGAACTCGTGGCTAGTAGGTCTCGATTCACCTATTTAGCCGCGAAATGTGGTTTCTTTACGTAAACGGTTTTATGAATATCCGTTGACTCCGAGTTCTGAATTCGGTGATTTTTAGCTTGATTTCACACTACTTTTCGAGCTCTACAATCCTGGTGTTTCGGATTTTGATTTCAGAACTCGTGGCTAGTAGGTCTCGATTCACCTATTTAGCCGCGAAATGTGGTTTCTTTACGTAAACGGTTTTATGAATATCCGTTGACTCCGAGTTCTGAATTCGGTGATTTTTAGCTTGATTTCACACTACCTTTCGAGCTCTACAATCCTAGTGTTTCGGATTTTGATTTCAGAACTCGTGGCTAGTAGGTCTCGTTTCACCTAGTTAGCCGCGAAATGTGGTTTCTTTACGTAAACGGTTTTATGAATATCCGTTGACTCCGAGTTCTGAATTCGGTGATTTTTAGCTTGATTTCACACTACTTTTCGAGCTCTACAATCCTGGTGTTTCGGATTTTGATTTCAGAACTCGTGGCTAGTAGGTCTCGATTCACCTATTTAGCCGCGAAATGTGGTTTCTTTACGTAAACGGTTTTATGAATATCCGTTGACTCCGAGTTCTGAATTCGGTGATTTTTAGCTTGATTTCACACTACTTTTCGAGCTCTACAATCCTGGTGTTTCGGATTTTGATTTCAGAACTCGTGGCTAGTAGGTCTCGTTTCACCTAGTTAGCCGCGAAATGTGGTTTCTTTACGTAAACGGTTTTATGAATATCCGTTGACTCCGAGTTCTGAATTCGGTGATTTTTAGCTTGATTTCACGCTACTTTTCGAGCTCTACAATCCTGGTATTTCGGATTTTGATTTCAGAACTCGTGGCTAGTAGGTCTCGTTTCACCTAGTTAGCCGCGAAATGTGGTTTCTTTACGTAAACGGTTTTATGAATATCCGTTGACTCCGAGTTCTGAATTCGGTGATTTATAGCTTGATTTCACACTAATTTTCGAGCTCTACAATCCTGGTTTTTAGGATT
Source organism: Euonymus europaeus (assembly GCA_963580455.1). Lineage (NCBI taxonomy): Eukaryota > Viridiplantae > Streptophyta > Magnoliopsida > Celastrales > Celastraceae > Euonymus > Euonymus europaeus. The sequence goes on from OY756959.1 coordinate 29,839,270, forward strand.
TTGATTTCAGAACTCGTGGCTAGTAGGTCTCGTTTCACCTTGTTAGCCGCGAAATGTGGTTTCTTTACGTAAACGGTTTTATGAATATCCGTTGACTCCGAAATCTGAATTCGGTGATTTTTAGCTTGATTTCACACTACTTTTCGAGCTCTACAATCCTGGTTCTTCGGATTTTGATTTCAGAACTCGTGGCTAGTAGGTCTTGTTTCACCTAGTTAGCCGCGAAATGTGGTTTCTTTACGTAAACGGTTTTATGAATATCCGTTGACTCCGAGTTCTGAATTCGGTGATTTTTAGCTTGATTTCACACTACTTTTCGAGCTCTACAATCCTGGTGTTTCGGATTTTGATTTTAGAACTCGTGGCTAGTAGGTCTCGTTTCACCTAGTTAGCCGCAAAATGTGGTTTCTTTACGTAAACGGTTTTATGAATATCCGTTGACTCCGAGTTCTGAATTCGGTGATTTTTAGCTTGATTTCACACTACTTTTCGAGCTCTACAATCCTGGTTTTTCGGATTTTGATTTCAGAAATCGTGGCTAGTAGGTCTCATTTCACCTAGTTAGCCGCGAAATGTGGTTTCTTTACGTAAACGGTTTATGAATATCCGTTGACTCCGAGTTCTGAATTCGGTGATTTTTTGCTTGATTACACACTACTTTTCGAGCTCTACAATCCTAGCATTTCGGATTTTGATTTCAGAACTCGTGGCTAGTAGGTCTCGTTTAATCTAGTTAGCCGCGAAATGTGGTTTCTTTACGTAAACGGTTTTATGAATATCCGTTGACTCCGAGTTCTGAATTCGGTGATTTTTAGCTTGATTTCACACTACTTTTCGAGCTCTACGATCCTGGTGTTTCGGATTTTGATTTCAGAACTCGTGGCTAGTAGGTCTCGATTCACCTATTTAGCCGCGAAATGTGGTTTCTTTACGTAAACGGTTTTATGAATATCCGTTTACTCCGAGTTCTGAATTCGGTGATTTTTAGCTTGATTTCACACTACTTTTCGAGCTCTACAATCCTGGGATTTCGGATTTTGATTTCAGAACTCGTAGGTCTCGTTTCACCTAGTTAGCCGCGAAATGTGGTTTCTTTACGTAAACGGTTTTATGAATATCCGTTGACTCCGAGTTCTGAATTCAGTGATTTTTAGCTTGATTTCACACTACTTTTCGAGCTCTAGGATCCTGGCGTTTCGGATTTTGATTTCAGAAGTCGTGGCTAGTTGGTCTCGTTTCACCTAGTTAGCCGCGAAATGTGGTTTCTTTACGTAAACGGTTTTATGAATATCCGTTGACTCCGAGTTCTGAATTCGGTGATTTTTTGCTTGATTACACACTACTTTTCGAGCTCTACAATCCTAGCATTTCGGATTTTGATTTCAGAACTCGTGGCTAGTAGGTCTCGTTTCACCTAGTTAGCCGCGAAATGTGGTTTCTTTACGTAAACGGTTTTATGAATATCCTTTGACTCCGAGTTCTGAATTCGGTGATTTTTTGCTTGATTACACACTACTTTTCGAGCTCTACAATCCTAGCATTTCGGATTTTGATTTCAGAACTCGTGGCTAGTAGGTCTCGTTTCATCTAGTTAGCCGCGAAATGTGGTTTCTTTACGAAAACGGTTTTATGAATATCCGTTGACTCCGAGTTCTGAATTCGGTGATTTTTAGCTTGATTTCACACTACTTTTCGAGCTCTACGATCCTGGTGTTTCGGATTTTGATTTCAGAAGTCGTGTCTAGTAGTTCTCGATTCACCTATTTAGCCGCGAAATGTGGTTTCTTTACGTAAACGGTTTTATGAATATCCGTTGACTCCGAGTTCTGAATTCGGTGATTTTTAGCTTGATTTCACACTACTTTTCGAGCTCTACAATCCTGGTGTTTCGGATTTTGATTTCAGAACTCGTGGATAGTAGGTCTCGATTAACCTATTTAGCCGCGAAATGTGGTTTCTTTACGTAAACGGTTTTATGAATATCCGTTGACTCCGAGTTCTGAATTCGGTGATTTTTAGCTTGATTTCACACTACTTTTCGAGCTCTACAATCCTGGTGTTTCGGATTTTGATTTCAGAACTCGTGGCTAGTAGGTCTCGTTTCACCTAGTTAGCCGCGAAATGTGGTTTCTTTACGTAAACGGTTTTATGAATATCCGTTGACTCCGAGTTCTGAATTCGGTGATTTTTTGCTTGATTACACACTACTTTTCGAGCTCTACAATCCTAGCATTTCGGATTTTGATTTCAGAACTCGTGGCTAGTAGGTCTCGTTTCACCTAGTTAGCCGCGAAATGTGGTTTCTTTACGTAAACGGTTTTATGAATATCCTTTGACTCCGAGTTCTGAATTCGGTGATTTTTAGCTTGATTTCACGCTATTTTTCGAGCTCTACAATCCTGGGATTTCGGATTTTGATTTCAGAACTCGTGGCTAGTAGGTCTCGTTTCACCTAGTTAGCCGCGAAATGTGGTTTCTTTACGTAAACGGTTTTATGAATATCCGTTGACTCCGAGTTCTGAATTCGGTGATTTTTAGCTTGATTTCACACTACTTTTCGAGCTCTACAATCCTGGTTTTTAGGATTTTGATTTCAGAACTCGTGTCTAGTTGGTCTCGTTTCACCTTGTTAGCCGCGAAATGTGGTTTCTTTACGTAAACGGTTTTATGAATATCCATTGACTCCGAAATCTGAATTCGGTGATTTTTAGCTTGATTTCACACTACTTTTCGAGCTCTACAATCCTGGTTCTTCGGATTTTGATTTCAGAACTCGTGGCTAGTAGGTCTTGTTTCACCTAGTTAGCCGCGAAATGTGGTTTCTTTACGTAAACGGTTTTATGAATATCCGTTGACTCCGAGTTCTGAATTCGGTGATTTTTAGCTTGATTTCACACTAATTTTCGAGCTCTACAATCCTGGTGTTTCGGATTTTGATTTCAGAACTCGTGGCTAGTAGGTCTCGTTTCACCTAGTTAGCCGCGAAATGTGGTTTCTTTACGTAAACGGTTTTATGAATATCCGTTGACTCCGAGTTCTGAATTCGGTGATTTTTTGCTTGATTACACACTACTTTTCGAGCTCTACAATCCTAGCATTTCGGATTTTGATTTCAGAACTCGTGGCTAGTAGGTCTCGTTTCACCTAGTTAGCCGCGAAATGTGGTTTCTTTACGTAAACGGTTTTCTGAATATCCGTTGACTCGGAGTTCTGAATTCGGTGATTTTTTGCTTGATTACACACTACTTTTCGAGCTCTACAATCCTAGCATTTCGGATTTTGATTTCAGAACTCGTGGCTAGTAGGTCTCGTTTCACCTAGTTAGCCACGAAATGTGGTTTCTTTACGTAAACGGTTTTATGAATATCCTTTGACTCCGAGTTCTGAATTCGGTGATTTTTAGCTTGATTTCACGCTACTTTTCGAGCTCTACAATCCTGGGATTTCGGATTTTGATTTCAGAACTCGTGGCTAGTAGGTCTCGTTTCACCTAGTTAGCCGCGAAATGTGGTTTCTTTACGTAAACGGTTTTATGAATATCCGTTGACTCCGAGTTCTGAATTCGGTGATTTTTAGCTTGATTTCACACTACTTTTCGAGCTCTACAATCCTGGTTTTTAGGATTTTGATTTCAGAACTCGTGGCTAGTAGGTCTCGTTTCACCTTGTTAGCCGCGAAATGTGGTTTCTTTACGTAAACGGTTTTATGAATATCCATTGACTCCGAAATCTGAATTCGGTGATTTTTAGCTTGATTTCACACTACTTTTCGAGCTCTACAATCCTGGTTCTTCGGATTTTGATTTCAGAACTCGTGGCTAGTAGGTCTCGTTTCACCTAGTTAGCCGCGAAATGTGGTTTCTTTACGTAAACGGTTTTATGAATATCCGTTGACTCCGAGTTCTGAATTCGGTGATTTTTAGCTTGATTTCACACTAATTTTCGAGCTCTACAATCCTGGTATTTCGGATTTTGATTTCAGAACTCGTGGCTAGTAGGTCTCGTTTCACCTAGTTAGCCGCGAAATGTGGTTTCTTTACGTAAACGGTTTTATGAATATCCGTTGACTCCGAGTTCTGAATTCGGTGATTTTTTGCTTGATTACACACTACTTTTCGAGCTCTACAATCCTAGCATTTCGGATTTTGATTTCAGAACTCGTGGCTAGTAGGTCTCGTTTCACCTAGTTAGCCGCGAAATGTGGTTTCTTTACGTAAACGGTTTTATGAATATCCGTTGACTCCGAGTTCTGAATTCGGTGATTTTTAGCTTGATTTCACACTACTTTTCGAGCTCTACAATCCTGGTTTTTAGGATTTTGATTTCAGAACTCGTGGCTAGTAGGTCTCGTTTCGCCTTGTTAGCCGCGAAATGTGGTTTCTTTACGTAAACGGTTTTATGAATATCCTTTGACTCCGAGTTCTGAATTCGGTGATTTTTAGCTTGATTTCACGCTACTTTTCGAGCTCTACAATCCTGGTATTTCGGATTTTGATTTCAGAACTCGTGGCTAGTAGGTCTCGTTTCACCTAGTTAGCCGCGAAATGTGGTTTCCTTACGTAAACGGTTTTATGAATATCCGTTGACTCCGAGTTCTGAATTCGGTGATTTATAGCTTGATTTCACACTAATTTTCGAGCTCTACAATCCTGGTTTTTAGGATTTTGATTTCAGAACTCGTGGCTAGTAGGTCTCGTTTCACCTTGTTAGCCGCGAAATGTGGTTTCTTTACGTAAACGGTTTTATGAATATCCGTTGACTCCGAAATCTGAATTCGGTGATTTGTAGCTTGATTTCACACTACTTTTCGAGCTCTACAATCCTGGTTCTTCGGATTTTGATTTCAGAACTCGTGGCTAGTAGGTCTTGTTTCACCTAGTTAGCCGCGAAATGTGGTTTCTTTACGTAAACGGTTTTATGAATATCCGTTGACTCCGAGTTCTGAATTCGGTGATTTTTAGCTTGATTTCACACTACTTTTCGAGCTCTACAATCCTGGTGTTTCGGATTTTGATTTCAGAACTCGTGGCTAGTAGGTCTCGTTTCACCTAGTTAGCCGCAAAATGTGGTTTCTTTACGTAAACGGTTTTATGAATATCCGTTGACTCCGAGTTCTGAATTCGGTGATTTTTAGCTTGATTTCACACTACTTTTCGAGCTCTACAATCCTGGTTTTTCGGATTTTGATTTCAGAAATCGTGGCTAGTAGGTCTCGTTTCACCTAGTTAGCCGCGAAATGTGGTTTCTTTACGTAAACGGTTTATGAATATCCGTTGACTCCGAGTTCTGAATTCGGTGATTTTTGGCTTGATTACACACTACTTTTCGAGCTCTACAATCCTAGCATTTCGGATTTTGATTTCAGAACTCGTGGCTAGTACATCTCGTTTCATCTAGTTAGCTGCGAAATGTGGTTTCTTTACGTAAACGGTTTTATGAATATACGTTGACTCCGAGTACTGAATTCGGTGATTTTTAGCTTGATTTCACACTACTTTTCGAGCTCTACGATCCTGGTGTTTCGGATTTTGATTTCAGAACTCGTGGCTAGTAGGTCTCGATTCACCTATTTAGCCGCGAAATGTGGTTTCTTTACGTAAACGGTTTTATGAATATCCGTTTACTCCGAGTTCTGAATTCGGTGATTTTTAGCTTGATTTCACACTACTTTTCGAGCTCTACAATCCTGGTGTTTCGGATTTTGATTTCAGAACTCGTAGGTCTCGTTTCACCTAGTTAGCCGCGAAATGTGGTTTCTTTACGTAAACGGTTTTATGAATATCCGTTGACTCCGAGTTCTGAATTCAGTGATTTTTAGCTTGATTTCACACTACTTTTCGAGCTCTAGGATCCTGGCGTTTCGGATTTTAATTTCAGAAGTCGTGGCTAGTTGGTCTCGTTTCACCTGGTTAGCCGCGAAATGTGGTTTCTTTACGTAAACGGTTTTATGAATATCCTTTGACTCCGAGTTCTGAATTCGGTGATTTTTTGCTTGATTACACACTACTTTTCGAGCTCTACAATCCTAGCATTTCGGATTTTGATTTCAGAACTCGTGGCTAGTAGGTCTCGTTTCATCTAGTTAGCCGCGAAATGTGGTTTCTTTACGAAAACGGTTTTATGAATATCCGTTGACTCCGAGTTCTGAATTCGGTGATTTTTAGCTTGATTTCACACTACTTTTCGAGCTCTACGATCCTGGTGTTTCGGATTTTGATTTCAGAACTCGTGGCTAGTAGGTCTTGTTTCACCTAGTTAGCCGCGAAATGTGGTTTCTTTACGTAAACGGTTTTATGAATATCCGTTGACTCCGAGTTCTGAATTCGGTGATTTTTAGCTTGATTTCACACTAATTTTCGAGCTCTACAATCCTGGTATTTCGGATTTTGATTTCAGAACTCGTGGCTAGTAGGTCTCATTTCACCTAGTTAGCCGCGAAATGTGGTTTCTTTACGTAAACGGTTTTATGAATATCCGTTGACTCCGAGTTCTGAATTCGGTGATTTTTTGCTTGATTACACACTACTTTTCGAGCTCTACAATCCTAGCATTTCGGATTTTGATTTCAGAACTCGTGGCTAGTAGGTCTCGTTTCACCTAGTTAGCCGCGAAATGTGGTTTCTTTACGTAAACGGTTTTATGAATATCCGTTGACTCCGAGTTCTGAATTCGGTGATTTTTAGCTTGATTTCACACTACTTTTCGAGCTCTACAATCCTGGTTTTTAGGATTTTGATTTCAGAACTCGTGGCTAGTAGGTCTCGTTTCACCTTGTTAGCCGCGAAATGTGGTTTCTTTACGTAAACGGTTTTATGAATATCCTTTGACTCCGAGTTCTGAATTCGGTGATTTTTAGCTTGATTTCACGCTACTTTTCGAGCTCTACAATCCTGGTATTTCGGATTTTGATTTCAGAACTCGTGGCTAGTAGGTCTCGTTTCACCTAGTTAGCCGCGAAATGTGGTTTCCTTACGTAAACGGTTTTATGAATATCCGTTGACTCCGAGTTCTGAATTCGGTGATTTATAGCTTGATTTCACACTAATTTTCGAGCTCTACAATCCTGGTTTTTAGGATTTTGATTTCAGAACTCGTGGCTAGTAGGTCTCGTTTCACCTTGTTAGCCGCGAAATGTGGTTTCTTTACGTAAACGGTTTTATGAATATCCGTTGACTCCGAAATCTGAATTCGGTGATTTGTAGCTTGATTTCACACTACTTTTCGAGCTCTACAATCCTGGTTCTTCGGATTTTGATTTCAGAACTCGTGGCTAGTAGGTCTTGTTTCACCTAGTTAGCCGCGAAATGTGGTTTCTTTACGTAAACGGTTTTATGAATATCCGTTGACTCCGAGTTCTGAATTCGGTGATTTTTAGCTTGATTTCACACTACTTTTCGAGCTCTACAATCCTGGTGTTTCGGATTTTGATTTCAGAACTCGTGGCTAGTAGGTCTCGTTTCACCTAGTTAGCCGCAAAATGTGGTTTCTTTACGTAAACGGTTTTATGAATATCCGTTGACTCCGAGTTCTGAATTCGGTGATTTTTAGCTTGATTTCACACTACTTTTCGAGCTCTACAATCCTGGTTTTTCGGATTTTGATTTCAGAAATCGTGGCTAGTAGGTCTCGTTTCACCTAGTTAGCCGCGAAATGTGGTTTCTTTACGTAAACGGTTTATGAATATCCGTTGACTCCGAGTTCTGAATTCGGTGATTTTTGGCTTGATTACACACTACTTTTCGAGCTCTACAATCCTAGCATTTCGGATTTTGATTTCAGAACTCGTGGCTAGTAGGTCTCGTTTCATCTAGTTAGCCGCGAAATGTGGTTTCTTTACGTAAACGGTTTTATGAATATCCGTTGACTCCGAGTACTGAATTCGGTGATTTTTAGCTTGATTTCACACTACTTTTCGAGCTCTACGATCCTGGTGTTTCGGATTTTGATTTCAGAACTCGTGGCTAGTAGGTCTCGATTCACCTATTTAGCCGCGAAATGTGGTTTCTTTACGTAAACGGTTTTATGAATATCCGTTTACTCCGAGTTCTGAATTCGGTGATTTTTAGCTTGATTTCACACTACTTTTCGAGCTCTACAATCCTGGTGTTTCGGATTTTGATTTCAGAACTCGTAGGTCTCGTTTCACCTAGTTAGCCGCGAAATGTGGTTTCTTTACGTAAACGGTTTTATGAATATCCGTTGACTCCGAGTTCTGAATTCAGTGATTTTTAGCTTGATTTCACACTACTTTTCGAGCTCTAGGATCCTGGCGTTTCGGATTTTAATTTCAGAAGTCGTGGCTAGTTGGTCTCGTTTCACCTGGTTAGCCGCGAAATGTGGTTTCTTTACGTAAACGGTTTTATGAATATCCGTTGACTCCGAGTTCTGAATTCGGTGATTTTTTGCTTGATTACACACTACTTTTCGAGCTCTACAATCCTAGCATTTCGGATTTTGATTTCAGAACTCGTGGCTAGTATGTCTCGTTTCACCTAGTTAGCCGCGAAATGTGGTTTCTTTACGTAAACGGTTTTATGAATATCCTTTGACTCCGAGTTCTGAATTCGGTGATTTTTTGCTTGATTACACACTACTTTTCGGGCTCTACAATCCTAGCATTTCGGATTTTGATTTCAGAACTCGTGGCTAGTAGGTCTCGTTTCATCTAGTTAGCCGCGAAATGTGGTTTCTTTACGAAAACGGTTTTATGAATATCCGTTGACTCCGAGTTCTGAATTCGGTGATTTTTAGCTTGATTTCACACTACTTTTCGAGCTCTACGATCCTGGTGTTTCGGATTTTGATTTCCGAACTCGTGGCTAGTAGGTCTCGATTCACCTATTTAGCCGCGAAATGTGGTTTCTTTACGTAAACGGTTTTATGAATATCCGTTGACTCCGAGTTCTGAATTCGGTGATTTTTAGCTTGATTTCACACTACTTTTCGAGCTCTACAATCCTGGTGTTTCGGATTTTGATTTCAGAACTCGTGGCTAGTAGGTCTCGATTCACCTATTTAGCCGCGAAATGTGGTTTCTTTACGTAAACGGTTTTATGAATATCCGTTGACTCCGAGTTCTGAATTCGGTGATTTTTAGCTTGATTTCACACTACTTTTCGAGCTCTACAATCCTGGTGTTTCGGATTTTGATTTCAGAACTCGTGGCTAGTAGGTCTCGATTCACCTATTTAGCCGCGAAATGTGGTTTCTTTACGTAAACGGTTTTATGAATATCCGTTGACTCCGAGTTCTGAATTCGGTGATTTTTAGCTTGATTTCACACTACCTTTCGAGCTCTACAATCCTAGTGTTTCGGATTTTGATTTCAGAACTCGTGGCTAGTAGGTCTCGTTTCACCTAGTTAGCCGCGAAATGTGGTTTCTTTACGTAAACGGTTTTATGAATATCCGTTGACTCCGAGTTCTGAATTCGGTGATTTTTAGCTTGATTTCACACTACTTTTCGAGCTCTACAATCCTGGTGTTTCGGATTTTGATTTCAGAACTCGTGGCTAGTAGGTCTCGATTCACCTATTTAGCCGCGAAATGTGGTTTCTTTACGTAAACGGTTTTATGAATATCCGTTGACTCCGAGTTCTGAATTCGGTGATTTTTAGCTTGATTTCACACTACTTTTCGAGCTCTACAATCCTGGTGTTTCGGATTTTGATTTCAGAACTCGTGGCTAGTAGGTCTCGTTTCACCTAGTTAGCCGCGAAATGTGGTTTCTTTACGTAAACGGTTTTATGAATATCCGTTGACTCCGAGTTCTGAATTCGGTGATTTTTAGCTTGATTTCACGCTACTTTTCGAGCTCTACAATCCTGGTATTTCGGATTTTGATTTCAGAACTCGTGGCTAGTAGGTCTCGTTTCACCTAGTTAGCCGCGAAATGTGGTTTCTTTACGTAAACGGTTTTATGAATATCCGTTGACTCCGAGTTCTGAATTCGGTGATTTATAGCTTGATTTCACACTAATTTTCGAGCTCTACAATCCTGGTTTTTAGGATTTTGATTTCAGAACTCGTGGCTAGTAGGTCTCGTTTCACCTTGTTAGCCGCGAAATGTGGTTTCTTTACGTAAACGGTTTTATGAATATCCGTTGACTCCGAAATCTGAATTCGGTGATTTTTAGCTTGATTTCACACTACTTTTCGAGCTCTACAATCCTGGTTCTTCGGATTTTGATTTCAGAACTCGTGGCTAGTAGGTCTTGTTTCACCTAGTTAGCCGCGAAATGTGGTTTCTTTACGTAAACGGTTTTATGAATATCCGTTGACTCCGAGTTCTGAATTCGGTGATTTTTAGCTTGATTTCACACTACTTTTCGAGCTCTACAATCCTGGTGTTTCGGATTTTGATTTTAGAACTCGTGGCTAGTAGGTCTCGTTTCACCTAGTTAGCCGCAAAATGTGGTTTCTTTACGTAAACGGTTTTATGAATATCCGTTGACTCCGAGTTCTGAATTCGGTGATTTTTAGCTTGATTTCACACTACTTTTCGAGCTCTACAATCCTGGTTTTTCGGATTTTGATTTCAGAAATCGTGGCTAGTAGGTCTCATTTCACCTAGTTAGCCGCGAAATGTGGTTTCTTTACGTAAACGGTTTATGAATATCCGTTGACTCCGAGTTCTGAATTCGGTGATTTTTTGCTTGATTACACACTACTTTTCGAGCTCTACAATCCTAGCATTTCGGATTTTGATTTCAGAACTCGTGGCTAGTAGGTCTCGTTTAATCTAGTTAGCCGCGAAATGTGGTTTCTTTACGTAAACGGTTTTATGAATATCCGTTGACTCCGAGTTCTGAATTCGGTGATTTTTAGCTTGATTTCACACTACTTTTCGAGCTCTACGATCCTGGTGTTTCGGATTTTGATTTCAGAACTCGTGGCTAGTAGGTCTCGATTCACCTATTTAGCCGCGAAATGTGGTTTCTTTACGTAAACGGTTTTATGAATATCCGTTTACTCCGAGTTCTGAATTCGGTGATTTTTAGCTTGATTTCACACTACTTTTCGAGCTCTACAATCCTGGTGTTTCGGATTTTGATTTCAGAACTCGTAGGTCTCGTTTCACCTAGTTAGCCGCGAAATGTGGTTTCTTTACGTAAACGGTTTTATGAATATCCGTTGACTCCGAGTTCTGAATTCAGTGATTTTTAGCTTGATTTCACACTACTTTTCGAGCTCTAGGATCCTGGCGTTTCGGATTTTAATTTCAGAAGTCGTGGCTAGTTGGTCTCGTTTCACCTGGTTAGCCGCGAAATGTGGTTTCTTTACGTAAACGGTTTTATGAATATCCTTTGACTCCGAGTTCTGAATTCGGTGATTTTTTGCTTGATTACACACTACTTTTCGAGCTCTACAATCCTAGCATTTCGGATTTTGATTTCAGAACTCGTGGCTAGTAGGTCTCGTTTCATCTAGTTAGCCGCGAAATGTGGTTTCTTTACGAAAACGGTTTTATGAATATCCGTTGACTCCGAGTTCTGAATTCGGTGATTTTTAGCTTGATTTCACACTACTTTTCGAGCTCTACGATCCTGGTGTTTCGGATTTTGATTTCAGAACTCGTGGCTAGTAGGTCTTGTTTCACCTAGTTAGCCGCGAAATGTGGTTTCTTTACGTAAACGGTTTTATGAATATCCGTTGACTCCGAGTTCTGAATTCGGTGATTTTTAGCTTGATTTCACACTAATTTTCGAGCTCTACAATCCTGGTATTTCGGATTTTGATTTCAGAACTCGTGGCTAGTAGGTCTCATTTCACCTAGTTAGCCGCGAAATGTGGTTTCTTTACGTAAACGGTTTTATGAATATCCGTTGACTCCGAGTTCTGAATTCGGTGATTTTTTGCTTGATTACACACTACTTTTCGAGCTCTACAATCCTAGCATTTCGGATTTTGATTTCAGAACTCGTGGCTAGTAGGTCTCGTTTCACCTAGTTAGCCGCGAAATGTGGTTTCTTTACGTAAACGGTTTTATGAATATCCGTTGACTCCGAGTTCTGAATTCGGTGATTTTTAGCTTGATTTCACACTACTTTTCGAGCTCTACAATCCTGGTTTTTAGGATTTTGATTTCAGAACTCGTGGCTAGTAGGTCTCGTTTCACCTTGTTAGCCGCGAAATGTGGTTTCTTTACGTAAACGGTTTTATGAATATCCTTTGACTCCGAGTTCTGAATTCGGTGATTTTTAGCTTGATTTCACGCTACTTTTCGAGCTCTACAATCCTGGTATTTCGGATTTTGATTTCAGAACTCGTGGCTAGTAGGTCTCGTTTCACCTAGTTAGCCGCGAAATGTGGTTTCCTTACGTAAACGGTTTTATGAATATCCGTTGACTCCGAGTTCTGAATTCGGTGATTTATAGCTTGATTTCACACTAATTTTCGAGCTCTACAATCCTGGTTTTTAGGATTTTGATTTCAGAACTCGTGGCTAGTAGGTCTCGTTTCACCTTGTTAGCCGCGAAATGTGGTTTCTTTACGTAAACGGTTTTATGAATATCCGTTGACTCCGAAATCTGAATTCGGTGATTTGTAGCTTGATTTCACACTACTTTTCGAGCTCTACAATCCTGGTTCTTCGGATTTTGATTTCAGAACTCGTGGCTAGTAGGTCTTGTTTCACCTAGTTAGCCGCGAAATGTGGTTTCTTTACGTAAACGGTTTTATGAATATCCGTTGACTCCGAGTTCTGAATTCGGTGATTTTTAGCTTGATTTCACACTACTTTTCGAGCTCTACAATCCTGGTGTTTCGGATTTTGATTTCAGAACTCGTGGCTAGTAGGTCTCGTTTCACCTAGTTAGCCGCAAAATGTGGTTTCTTTACGTAAACGGTTTTATGAATATCCGTTGACTCCGAGTTCTGAATTCGGTGATTTTTAGCTTGATTTCACACTACTTTTCGAGCTCTACAATCCTGGTTTTTCGGATTTTGATTTCAGAAATCGTGGCTAGTAGGTCTCGTTTCACCTAGTTAGCCGCGAAATGTGGTTTCTTTACGTAAACGGTTTATGAATATCCGTTGACTCCGAGTTCTGAATTCGGTGATTTTTGGCTTGATTACACACTACTTTTCGAGCTCTACAATCCTAGCATTTCGGATTTTGATTTCAGAACTCGTGGCTAGTAGGTCTCGTTTCATCTAGTTAGCCGCGAAATGTGGTTTCTTTACGTAAACGGTTTTATGAATATCCGTTGACTCCGAGTACTGAATTCGGTGATTTTTAGCTTGATTTCACACTACTTTTCGAGCTCTACGATCCTGGTGTTTCGGATTTTGATTTCAGAACTCGTGGCTAGTAGGTCTCGATTCACCTATTTAGCCGCGAAATGTGGTTTCTTTACGTAAACGGTTTTATGAATATCCGTTTACTCCGAGTTCTGAATTCGGTGATTTTTAGCTTGATTTCACACTACTTTTCGAGCTCTACAATCCTGGTGTTTCGGATTTTGATTTCAGAACTCGTAGGTCTCGTTTCACCTAGTTAGCCGCGAAATGTGGTTTCTTTACGTAAACGGTTTTATGAATATCCGTTGACTCCGAGTTCTGAATTCAGTGATTTTTAGCTTGATTTCACACTACTTTTCGAGCTCTAGGATCCTGGCGTTTCGGATTTTAATTTCAGAAGTCGTGGCTAGTTGGTCTCGTTTCACCTGGTTAGCCGCGAAATGTGGTTTCTTTACGTAAACGGTTTTATGAATATCCGTTGACTCCGAGTTCTGAATTCGGTGATTTTTTGCTTGATTACACACTACTTTTCGAGCTCTACAATCCTAGCATTTCGGATTTTGATTTCAGAACTCGTGGCTAGTATGTCTCGTTTCACCTAGTTAGCCGCGAAATGTGGTTTCTTTACGTAAACGGTTTTATGAATATCCTTTGACTCCGAGTTCTGAATTCGGTGATTTTTTGCTTGATTACACACTACTTTTCGGGCTCTACAATCCTAGCATTTCGGATTTTGATTTCAGAACTCGTGGCTAGTAGGTCTCGTTTCATCTAGTTAGCCGCGAAATGTGGTTTCTTTACGAAAACGGTTTTATGAATATCCGTTGACTCCGAGTTCTGAATTCGGTGATTTTTAGCTTGATTTCACACTACTTTTCGAGCTCTACGATCCTGGTGTTTCGGATTTTGATTTCCGAACTCGTGGCTAGTAGGTCTCGATTCACCTATTTAGCCGCGAAATGTGGTTTCTTTACGTAAACGGTTTTATGAATATCCGTTGACTCCGAGTTCTGAATTCGGTGATTTTTAGCTTGATTTCACACTACTTTTCGAGCTCTACAATCCTGGTGTTTCGGATTTTGATTTCAGAACTCGTGGCTAGTAGGTCTCGATTCACCTATTTAGCCGCGAAATGTGGTTTCTTTACGTAAACGGTTTTATGAATATCCGTTGACTCCGAGTTCTGAATTCGGTGATTTTTAGCTTGATTTCACACTACTTTTCGAGCTCTACAATCCTGGTGTTTCGGATTTTGATTTCAGAACTCGTGGCTAGTAGGTCTCGTTTCACCTAGTTAGCCGCGAAATGTGGTTTCTTTACGTAAACGGTTTTATGAATATCCGTTGACTCCGAGTTCTGAATTCGGTGATTTTTTGCTTGATTAAACACTACTTTTCGAGCTCTACAATCCTAGCATTTCGGATTTTGATTTCAGAACTCGTGGCTAGTAGGTCTCGTTTCACCTAGTTAGCCGCGAAATGTGGTTTCTTTACGTAAACGGTTTTATGAATATCCTTTGACTCCGAGTTCTGAATTCGGTGATTTTTAGCTTGATTTCACGCTACTTTTCGAGCTCTACAATCCTGGGATTTCGGATTTTGATTTCAGAACTCGTGGCTAGTAGGTCTCGTTTCACCTAGTTAGCCGCGAAATGTGGTTTCTTTACGTAAACGGTTTTATGAATATCCGTTGACTCCGAGTTCTGAATTCGGTGATTTTTAGCTTGATTTCACACTACTTTTCGAGCTCTACAATCCTGGTGTTTCGGATTTTGATTTCAGAACTCGTGGCTAGTAGGTCTCGATTCACCTATTTAGCCGCGAAATGTGGTTTCTTTACGTAAACGGTTTTATGAATATCCGTTGACTCCGAGTTCTGAATTCGGTGATTTTTAGCTTGATTTCACACTACTTTTCGAGCTCTACAATCCTGGTGTTTCGGATTTTGATTTCAGAACTCGTGGCTAGTAGGTCTCGTTTCACCTAGTTAGCCGCGAAATGTGGTTTCTTTACGTAAACGGTTTTATGAATATCCGTTGACTCCGAGTTCTGAATTCGGTGATTTTTTGCTTGATTACACACTACTTTTCGAGCTCTACAATCCTAGCATTTCGGATTTTGATTTCAGAACTCGTGGCTAGTAGGTCTCGTTTCACCTAGTTAGCCGCGAAATGTGGTTTCTTTACGTAAACGGTTTATGAATATCCGTTGACTCCGAGTTTTGAATTCGGTGATTTTTTGCTTGATTACACACTACTTTTCGAGCTCTACAATCCTAGCATTTCGGATTTTGATTTCAGAACTCGTGGCTAGTAGGTCTCGTTTCATCTAGTTAGCCGCGAAATGTGGTTTCTTTACGTAAACGGTTTTATGAATATCCTTTGACTCCGAGTTCTGAATTCGATGATTTTTAGCTTGATTTCACACTACTTTTCGAGCTCTACGATCCTGGTGTTTCGGATTTTGATTTCATAACTCGTGGCTAGTTGGTCTCGTTTCACCTAGTTAGCCGCGAAATGTGGTTTCTTTACGTAAACGGTTTTATGAATATCCGTTGACTCCGAGTTCTGTATTCGGTGATTTTTGGCTTGATTTCACACTAATTTTCGAGCTCTACGATCCTGGCATTTCGGATTTTAATTTTAGAACTCGTGCCTAGTTGGTCTCGTTTCACCTAGTTAGCCGCGAAATGTGGTTTCTTTACGTAAACGGTTTTATGAATATCCGTTGACTCCGAGTTCTGAATTCGGTGATTTTTTGCTTGATTACACACTACTTTTCGAGCTCTACAATCCTAGCATTTCGGATTTTGATTTCAAAACTCGTGGCTAGTAGGTCTCGTTTCACCTAGTTAGCCGCGAAATGTGGTTTCTTTACGTAAACGGTTTTATGAATATCCGTTGACTCCGAGTTCTGAATTCAGTGATTTTTAGCTTGATTTCACACTACTTTTCGAGCTCTACAATCCTGGTTTTTCGGATTTTGATTTCAGAACTCGTGGCTAGTAGGTCTCGTTTCACCTTGTTAGCCGCGAAATGTGGTTTCTTTACGTAAACGGTTTTATGAATATCCGTTGACTCCGAGTTCTGAATTCGGTGATTTTTAGCTTGATTTCACACTAATTTTCGAGCTCTACGATCCTGGCATTTCGGATTTTGATTTCATAACTCGTGGCTAGTAGGTCTCGTTTCACCTAGTTTGCCGCGAAATGTGGTTTCTTTACGTAAACGGTTTTATGAATATCCTTTGACTCCGAGTTCTGAATTCGGTGATTTTTTGCTTGATTACACACTAGTTTTCGAGCTCTACAATCCTAGCATTTCGGATTTTGATTTCAGAACTCGTGGCTAGTAGGTCTGGTTTCATCTAGTTAGCCGCGAAATGTGGTTTCTTTACGAAAACGGTTTTATGAATATCCGTTGACTCCGAGTTCTGAATTCGGTGATTTTTAGCTTGATTTCACACTACTTTTCGAGCTCTACGATCCTGGTGTTTCGGATTTTGATTTCAGAACTCGTGGCTAGTAGGTCTTGATTCACCTATTTAGCCGCGAAATGTGGTTTCTTTACGTAAACGGTTTTATGAATATCCGTTGACTCCGAGTTCTGAATTCGGTAATTTTTAGCTTGATTTCACACTACTTTTCGAGCTCTACAATCCTGGCATTTCGGATTTTGATTTCAGAACTCGTGGCTAGTAGGTCTCGTTTCACCTAGTTAGCCGCGAAATGTGGTTTCTTTACGTAAACGGTTTAATGAATATCCGTTGACTCCGAGTTCTGAATTCGATGATTTTTTGCTTGATTACACACTAGTTTTCGAGCTCTACAATCCTAGAGTTTCGGATTTTGATTTCAGAACTCGTGGCTAGTAGGTCTCATTTCACCTTGTTAGCCGCGAAATGTGGTTTCTTTACGTAAACGGTTTTATGAATATCCGTTGACTCCGAGTTCTGAATTCAGTGATTTTTAGCTTGATTTCACACTACTTTTCGAGCTCTAGGATCCTGGCGCTTCGGATTTTGATTTCAGAAGTCGTGGCTAGTAGGTCTCGTTTCACCTAGTTAGCCGCAAAATGTGGTTTCTTTACGTAAACGGTTTTATGAATATCCGTTGACTCCGAGTTCTGAATTCGGTGATTTTTTGCTTGATTACACACTACTTTTCGAGCTCTACAATCCTAGCATTTCGGATTTTGATTTCAGAACTCGTGGCTAGTAGGTCTCGTTTCACCTAGTTAGCCGCGAAATGTGGTTTCTTTACGTAAACGGTTTTATGAATATCCTTTGACTCCGAGTTCTGAATTCGGTGATTTTTAGCTTGATTTCACACTACTTTTCGAGCTCTACGATCCTGGTGTTTCGGATTTTGATTTCAGAACTCGTGGCTAGTAGGTCTTGATTCACCTATTTAGCCGCGAAATGTGGTTTCTTTACGTAAACGGTTTTATGAATATCCGTTGACTCCGAGTTCTGAATTCGGTAATTTTTAGCTTGATTTCACACTACTTTTCGAGCTCTACAATCCTGGCATTTCGGATTTTGATTTCAGAACTCGTGGCTAGTAGGTCTCGTTTCACCTAGTTAGCCGCGAAATGTGGTTTCTTTACGTAAACGGTTTAATGAATATCCGTTGACTCCGAGTTCTGAATTCGATGATTTTTTGCTTGATTACACACTAGTTTTCGAGCTCTACAATCCTAGAGTTTCGGATTTTGATTTCAGAACTCGTGGCTAGTAGGTCTCATTTCACCTTGTTAGCCGCGAAATGTGGTTTCTTTACGTAAACGGTTTTATGAATATCCGTTGACTCCGAGTTCTGAATTCAGTGATTTTTAGCTTGATTTCACACTACTTTTCGAGCTCTAGGATCCTGGCGCTTCGGATTTTGATTTCAGAAGTCGTGGCTAGTAGGTCTCGTTTCACCTAGTTAGCCGCGAAATGTGGTTTCTTTACGTAAACGGTTTTATGAATATCCTTTGACTCCGAGTTCTGAATTCGGTGATTTTTAGCTTGATTTCACACTACTTTTCGAGCTCTACGATCCTGGCATTTTGGATTTTGATTTCAGAACTCGTGGCTAGTAGGTCTCGATTCACCTATTTAGCCGCGAAATGTGGTTTCTTTACGTAAACGGTTTTATGAATATCCGTTGACTCCGAGTTCTGAATTCGGTGATTTTTAGCTTGATTTCACACTACTTTTCGAGCTCTACAATCCTGGTGTTTCGGATTTTGATTTCAGAACTCGTGGCTAGTAGGTCTCGTTTCACCTAGTTAGCCGCGAAATGTGGTTTCTTTACGTAAACGGTTTTATGAATATCCGTTGACTCCGAGTTCTGAATTCGGTGGTTTTTTGCTTGATTACACACTACTTTTCGAGCTCTACAATCCTCGCATTTCGGATTTTGATTTCAGAACTCGTGGCTAGTAGGTCTCGTTTCACCTAGTTAGCCGCGAAATGTGGTTTCTTTACGTAAACGGTTTTATGAATATCCTTTGACTCCGAGTTCTGAATTCGGTGATTTTTAGCTTGATTTCACGCTACTTTTCGAGCTCTACAATCCTGGCATTTCGGATTTTGATTTCAGAACTCGTGACTAGTAGGTCTCGTTTCACCTAGTTAGCCGCGAAATGTGGTTTCTTTACGTAAACGGTTTTATGAATATCCGTTTACTCCGAGTTCTGAATTCGGTAATTTTTAGCTTGATTTCACACTACTTTTCGAGCTCTACAATCCTGGTTTTTCGGATTTTGATTTCAGAACTCGTGGCTAGTAGTTCTCGTTTCACCTTGTTAGCCGCGAAATGTGGTTTCTTTACGTAAACGGTTTTATGAATATCTGTTGACTCCGAGTTCTGAATTCGGTGATTTTTAGCTTGATTTCACACTACTTTTTGAGCTCTACAATCCTGGTGTTTCGGATTTTGATTTCAGAACTCGTGACTAGTAGGTCTCGTTTCACCTAGTTAGCCGCGAAATGTGGTTTCTTTACGTAAACGGTTTTATGAATATCCGTTGACTCCGAGTTCTGAATTCGGTGATTTTTAGCTTGATTTCACACTACTTTTCGAGCTCTACAATCCTGGGTTTTCGGATTTTGATTTCAGAAATCGTGGCTAGTAGGTCTCGTTTCACCTAGTTAGCCGCGAAATGTGGTTTCTTTACGTAAACGGTTTATGAATATCCGTTGACTCCGAGTTCTGAATTCGGTGATTTTTTGCTTGATTACACACTACTTTTCGAGCTCTACAATCCTAGCATTTCGGATTTTGATTTCAAAACTCGTGGCTAGTAGGTCTCGTTTCATCAAGTTAGCCGCGAAATGTGGTTTCTTTACGTAAACGGTTTTATGAATATCCGTTGACTCCGAGTTCTGAATTCGGTGATTTTTTGCTTGATTACACACTACTTTTCGAGCTCTACAATCCTAGCATTTCGGATTTTGATTTCAGAACTCGTGGCTAGTAGGTCTCGTTTCATCTAGTTAGCCGCGAAATGTGGTTTCTTTACGTAAACGGTTTTATGAATATCCGTTGACTCCGAGTTCTGAATTCGGTGATTTTTAGCTTGATTTCACACTACTTTTCGAGCTCTACAATCCTGGTTTTTCGGATTTTGATTTCAGAAATCGTGGCTAGTAGGTCTCGTTTCACCTAGTTAGCCGCGAAATGTGGTTTCTTTACGTAAACGTTTTATGAATATCCGTTGACTCCGAGTTCTGAATTCGGTGATTTTTTGCTTGATTACACACTACTTTTCGAGCTCTACAATCCTAGCATTTCGGATTTTGATTTCAGAACTCGTGGCTAGTAGGTCTCGTTTAATCTAGTTAGCCGCGAAATGTGGTTTCTTTACGTAAATGGTTTTATGAATATCCTTTGACTCCGAGTTCTGAATTCGGTGATTTTTAGCTTGATTTCACACTACTTTTCGAGCTCTACGATCCTGGCTTTTTGGATTTTGATTTCAGAACTCGTGGCTAGTAGGTCTCGATTCACCTATTTAGCCGCGAAATGTGGTTTCTTTACGTAAACGGTTTTATGAATATCCGTTGACTCCGAGTTCTGAATTCGGTGATTTTTAGCTTGATTTCACACTACTTTTTGAGCTCTACAATCCTGGTGTTTCGGATTTTGATTTCAGAACTCGTGGCTTGTAGGTCTCGTTTCACCTAGTTAGACGCGAAATGTGGTTTCTTTACGTAAACGGTTTTATGAATATCCGTTGACTCCGAGTTCTGAATTCGGTGATTTTTTGCTTGATTACACACTACTTTTCGAGCTCTACAATCCTAGCATTTCGGATTTTGATTTCAGAACTCGTGGCTAGTAGGTCTCGTTTCACCTAGTTAGCCGCAAAATGTGGTTTCTTTACGTAAACGGTTTTATGAATATCCGTTGACTCCGAGTTCTGAATTCGGTGATTTTTAGCTTGATTTCACACTACTTTTCGAGCTCTACAATCCTGGTTTTTCGGATTTTGATTTCAGAACTCGTGGCTAGTAGGTCTCGTTTCACCTTGTTAGCCGCGAAATGTGGTTTCTTTACGTAAACGGTTTTATGAATATCCGTTGACTCCGAGTTCTGAATTCGGTGATTTTTAGCTTGATTTCACACTACTTTTCGAGCTCTAAAATCCTGCATTTTCGGATTTCGATTTCATAACTCGTGGCTAGTAGGTCTTGTTTCACCTAGTTAGCCGCGAAATGTGGTTTCTTTACGTAAACGGTTTTATGAATATCTGTTGACTCCGAGTTCTGAATTCGGTGATTTTTAGCTTGATTTCACACTACTTTTCGAGCTCTACAATCCTAGCATTTCGGATTTTGATTTCAGAACTCGTGGCTAGTAGGTCTCATTTCACCTTTTTAGCCGCGAAATGTGGTTTCTTTACGTAAACGGTTTTATGAATATCCGTTGACTCCGAGTTCTGAATTCGGTGATTTTTAGCTTGATTTCACACTACTTTTCGAGCTCTACAATCCTGGTTCTTCGGATTTTGATTTCAGAACTCGTGGCTAGTAGGTCTTGTTTCACCTAGTTAGCCGCGAAATGTGGTTTCTTTACGTAAACGGTTTTATGAATATCTGTTGACTCCGAGTTCTGAATTCGGTGATTTTTAGCTTGATTACACACTACTTTTCGAGCTCTACAATCCTAGCATTTCGGATTTTGATTTCAGAACTCATGGCTAGTAGGTCTCGTTTCATCTAGTTAGCCGCGAAATGTGGTTTCTTTACGTAAACGGTTTTATGAATATCCGTTGACTCCGAGTTCTGAATTCGGTGATTTTTTGCTTGATTACACACTACTTTTCGAGGTCTACAATCCTAGCATTTCGGATTTTGATTTCAGAACTCGTGGCCAGTAGGTCTCGTTTCATCTAGTTAGCCGCGAAATGTGGTTTCTTTACGTAAACGGTTTTATGAATATCCGTTGACTCCGAGTTCTGAATTCGGTGATTTTTAGCTTGATTTCATACTACTTTTCGAGCTCTACAATCCTGGTTTTTCGGATTTTGATTTCAGAAATCGTGGCTAGTAGGTCTCGTTTCACCAAGTTAGCCGCGAAATGTGGTTTCTTTACGTAAACGGTTTATGAATATCCGTTGACTCCGAGTTCTGAATTCGGTGATTTTTTGCTTGATTACACACTACTTTTCGAGCTCTACAATCCTAGCATTTCGGATTTTGATTTCAGAACTCGTGGCTAGTAGGTCTCGTTTCATCTAGTTAGCCGTGAAATGTGGTTTCTTTACGTAAACGGTTTTATGAATATCCTTTGACTCCGAGTTCTGAATTCGATGATTTTTAGCTTGATTTCACACTACTTTTCGAGCTCTACGATCCTGGTGTTTCGGATTTTGATTTCAGAACTCGTGGCTAGTAGGTCTCGATTCACCTATTTAGCCGCGAAATGTGGTTTCTTTACGTAAACGGTTTTATGAATATCCGTTTACTCCGAGTTCTGAATTCGGTGATTTTTAGCTTGATTTCACACTACTTTTCGAGCTCTACAATCCTGGTGTTTCGGATTTTGATTTCAGAACTCGTAGGTCTCGTTTCACCTAGTTAGCCGCGAAATGTGGTTTCTTTACGTAAACGGTTTTATGAATATCCGTTGACTCCGAGTTCTGAATTCAGTGATTTTTAGCTTGATTTCACACTACTTTTCGAGCTCTAGGATCCTGGCGTTTCGGATTTTGATTTCAGAAGTCGTGGCTAGTTGGTCTCGTTTCACCTAGTTAGCCGCGAAATGTGGTTTCTTTACGTAAACGGTTTTATGAATATCCTTTGACTCCGAGTTCTGAATTCGGTGATTTTTTGCTTGATTACACACTACTTTTCGGGCTCTACAATCCTAGCATTTCGGATTTTGATTTCAGAACTCGTGGCTAGTAGGTCTCGTTTCACCTAGTTAGCCGCGAAATGTGGTTTCTTTACGTAAACGGTTTATGAATATCCTTTGACTCCGAGTTCTGAATTCGGTGATTTTTTGCTTGATTACACACTACTTTTCGAGCTCTACAATCCTAGCATTTCGGATTTTGATTTCAGAACTCGTGGCTAGTAGGTCTCGTTTCATCTAGTTAGCCGCGAAATGTGGTTTCTTTACGAAAACGGTTTTATGAATATCCGTTGACTCCGAGTTCTGAATTCGGTGATTTTTAGCTTGATTTCACACTACTTTTCGAGCTCTACGATCCTGGTGTTTCGGATTTTGATTTCAGAACTCGTGGCTAGTAGGTCTCGATTCACCTATTTAGCCGCGAAATGTGGTTTCTTTACGTAAACGGTTTTATGAATATCCGTTGACTCCGAGTTCTGAATTCGGTGATTTTTAGCTTGATTTCACACTACTTTTCGAGCTCTACAATCCTGGTGTTTCGGATTTTGATTCCAGAACTCGTGGCTAGTAGGTCTCAATTCACCTATTTAGCCGCGAAATGTGGTTTCTTTACGTAAACGGTTTTATGAATATCCGTTGACTCCGAGTTCTGAATTCGGTGATTTTTAGCTTGATTTCACACTACTTTTCGAGCTCTACAATCCTGGTGTTTCGGATTTTGATTTCAGAACTCGTGGCTAGTAGGTCTCGTTTCACCTAGTTAGCCGCGAAATGTGGTTTCTTTTCGTAAACGGTTTTATGAATATCCGTTGACTCCGAGTTCTGAATTCGGTGATTTTTTGCTTGATTACACACTACTTTTCGAGCTCTACAATCCTAGCATTTCGGATTTTGATTTCAGAACTCGTGGCTAGTAGGTCTCGTTTCACCTTGTTAGCCGCGAAATGTGGTTTCTTTACGTAAACGGTTTTATGAATATCCTTTGACTCCGAGTTCTGAATTCGGTGATTTTTAGCTTGATTTCACGCTACTTTTCGAGCTCTACAATCCTGGTATTTTGGATTTTGATTTCAGAACTCGTGGCTAGTAGGTCTCGTTTCACCTAGTTAGCCGCGAAATGTGGTTTCTTTACGTAAACGGTTTTATGAATATCCGTTGACTCCGAGTTCTGAATTCGGTGATTTATAGCTTGATTTCACACTAATTTTCGAGCTCTACAATCCTGGTTTTTAGGATTTTGATTTCAGAACTCGTGGCTAGTAGGTCTCGTTTCACCTTGTTAGCCGCGAAATGTGGTTTCTTTACGTAAACGGTTTTATGAATATCCGTTGACTCCGAAATCTGAATTCGGTGATTTTTAGCTTGATTTCACACTACTTTTCGAGCTCTACAATCCTGGTTCTTCGGATTTTGATTTCAGAACTCGTGGCTAGTAGGTCTTGTTTCACCTAGTTAGCCGCGAAATGTGGTTTCTTTACGTAAACGGTTTTATGAATATCCGTTGACTCCGAGTTCTGAATTCGGTGATTTTTAGCTTGATTTCACACTACTTTTCGAGCTCTACAATCCTGGTGTTTCGGATTTTGATTTCAGAACTCGTGGCTAGTAGGTCTCGTTTCACCTAGTTAGCCGCAAAATGTGCTTTCTTTACGTAAACGGTTTTATGAATATCCGTTGACTCCGAGTTCTGAATTCGGTGATTTTTAGCTTGATTTCACACTACTTTTCGAGCTCTACAATCCTGGTTTTTCGGATTTTGATTTCAGAAATCGTGGCTAGTAGGTCTCATTTCACCTAGTTAGCCGCGAAATGTGGTTTCTTTACGTAAACGGTTTATGAATATCCGTTGACTCCGAGTTCTGAATTCGGTGATTTTTTGCTTGATTACACACTACTTTTCGAGCTCTACAATCCTAGCATTTCGGATTTTGATTTCAGAACTCGTGGCTAGTAGGTCTCGTTTCATCTAGTTAGCCGCGAAATGTGGTTTCTTTACGTAAACGGTTTTATGAATATCCGTTGACTCCGAGTTCTGAATTCGGTGATTTTTAGCTTGATTTCACACTACTTTTCGAGCTCTACGATCCTGGTGTTTCGGATTTTGATTTCAGAACTCGTGGCTAGTAGGTCTCGATTCACCTATTTAGCCGCGAAATGTGGTTTCTTTACGTAAACGGTTTTATGAATATCCGTTTACTCCGAGTTCTGAATTCGGTGATTTTTAGCTTGATTTCACACTACTTTTCGAGCTCTAAAATCCTGCATTTTCGGATTTCGATTTCATAACTCGTGGCTAGTAGGTCTTGTTTCACCTAGTTAGCCGCGAAATGTGGTTTCTTTACGTAAACGGTTTTATGAATATCTGTTGACTCCGAGTTCTGAATTCGGTGATTTTTAGCTTGATTTCACACTACTTTTCGAGCTCTACAATCCTAGCATTTCGGATTTTGATTTCAGAACTCGTGGCTAGTAGGTCTCGTTTCACCTTGTTAGCCGCGAAATGTGGTTTCTTTACGTAAACGGTTTTATGAATATCCGTTGACTCCGAGTTCTGAATTCGGTGATTTTTAGCTTGATTTCACACTACTTTTCGAGCTCTACAATCCTGGTTCTTCGGATTTTGATTTCAGAACTCGTGGCTAGTAGGTCTTGTTTCACCTAGTTAGCCGCGAAATGTGGTTTCTTTACCTAAACGGTTTTATGAATATCTGTTGACTCCGAGTTCTGAATTCGGTGATTTTTAGCTTGATTACACACTACTTTTCGAGCTCTACAATCCTAGCATTTCGGATTTTGATTTCAGAACTCATGGCTAGTAGGTCTCGTTTCATCTAGTTAGCCGCGAAATGTGGTTTCTTTACGTAAACGGTTTTATGAATATCCGTTGACTCCGAGTTCTGAATTCGGTGATTTTTTGCTTGATTACACACTACTTTTCGAGGTCTACAATCCTAGCATTTCGGATTTTGATTTCAGAACTCGTGGCCAGTAGGTCTCGTTTCATCTAGTTAGCCGCGAAATGTGGTTTCTTTACGTAAACGGTTTTATGAATATCCGTTGACTCCGAGTTCTGAATTCGGTGATTTTTAGCTTGATTTCACACTACTTTTCGAGCTCTACAATCCTGGTTTTTCGGATTTTGATTTCAGAAATCGTGGCTAGTAGGTCTCGTTTCACCAAGTTAGCCGCGAAATGTGGTTTCTTTACGTAAACGGTTTATGAATATCCGTTGACTCCGAGTTCTGAATTCGGTGATTTTTTGCTTGATTACACACTACTTTTCGAGCTCTACAATCCTAGCATTTCGGATTTTGATTTCAGAACTCGTGGCTAGTAGGTCTCGTTTCATCTAGTTAGCCGTGAAATGTGGTTTCTTTACGTAAACGGTTTTATGAATATCCTTTGACTCCGAGTTCTGAATTCGATGATTTTTAGCTTGATTTCACACTACTTTTCGAGCTCTACGATCCTGGTGTTTCGGATTTTGATTTCAGAACTCGTGGCTAGTAGGTCTCGATTCACCTATTTAGCCGCGAAATGTGGTTTCTTTACGTAAACGGTTTTATGAATATCTGTTTACTCCGAGTTCTGAATTCGGTGATTTTTAGCTTGATTTCACACTACTTTTCGAGCTCTACAATCCTGGTGTTTCGGATTTTGATTTCAGAACTCGTAGGTCTCGTTTCACCTAGTTAGCCGCGAAATGTGGTTTCTTTACGTAAACGGTTTTATGAATATCCGTTGACTCCGAGTTCTGAATTCAGTGATTTTTAGCTTGATTTCACACTACTTTTCGAGCTCTAGGATCCTGGCGTTTCGGATTTTGATTTCAGAAGTCGTGGCTAGTTGGTCTCGTTTCACCTAGTTAGCCGCGAAATGTGGTTTCTTTACGTAAACGGTTTTATGAATATCCTTTGACTCCGAGTTCTGAATTCGGTGATTTTTTGCTTGATTACACACTACTTTTCGAGCTCTACAATCCTAGCATTTCGGATTTTGATTTCAGAACTCGTGGCTAGTAGGTCTCGTTTCACCTAGTTAGCCGCGAAATGTGGTTTCTTTACGTAAACGGTTTATGAATATCCTTTGACTCCGAGTTCTGAATTCGGTGATTTTTTGCTTGATTACACACTACTTTTCGAGCTCTACAATCCTAGCATTTCGGATTTTGATTTCAGAACTCGTGGCTAGTAGGTCTCGTTTCATCTAGTTAGCCGCGAAATGTGGTTTCTTTACGAAAACGGTTTTATGAATATCCGTTGACTCCGAGTTCTGAATTCGGTGATTTTTAGCTTGATTTCACACTACTTTTCGAGCTCTACGATCCTGGTGTTTCGGATTTTGATTTCAGAACTCGTGGCTAGTAGGTCTCGATTCACCTATTTAGCCGCGAAATGTGGTTTCTTTACGTAAACGGTTTTATGAATATCCGTTGACTCCGAGTTCTGAATTCGGTGATTTTTAGCTTGATTTCACACTACTTTTCGAGCTCTACAATCCTGGTGTTTCGGATTTTGATTTCAGAACTCGTGGCTAGTAGGTCTCGATTCACCTATTTAGCCGCGAAATGTGGTTTCTTTACGTAAACGGTTTTATGAATATCCGTTGACTCCGAGTTCTGAATTCGGTGATTTTTAGCTTGATTTCACACTACTTTTCGAGCTCTACAATCCTGGTGTTTCGGATTTTGATTTCAGAACTCGTGGCTAGTAGGTCTCGTTTCACCTAGTTAGCCGCGAAATGTGGTTTCTTTACGTAAACGGTTTTATGAATATCCGTTGACTCCGAGTTCTGAATTCGGTGATTTTTTGCTTGATTACTCACTACTTTTCGAGCTCTACAATCCTAGCATTTCGGATTTTGATTTCAGAACTCGTGGCTAGTAGGTCTCGTTTCACCTTGTTAGCCGCGAAATGTGGTTTCTTTACGTAAACGGTTTTATGAATATCCTTTGACTCCGAGTTCTGAATTCGGTGATTTTTAGCTTGATTTCACGCTACTTTTCGAGCTCTACAATCCTGGTATTTCGGATTTTGATTTCAGAACTCGTGGCTAGTAGGTCTCGTTTCACCTAGTTAGCCGCGAAATGTGGTTTCTTTACGTAAACGGTTTTATGAATATCCGTTGACTCCGAGTTCTGAATTCGGTGATTTATAGCTTGATTTCACACTAATTTTCGAGCTCTACAATCCTGGTTTTTAGGATTTTGATTTCAGAACTCGTGGCTAGTAGGTCTCGTTTCACCTTGTTAGCCGCGAAATGTGGTTTCTTTACGTAAACGGTTTTATGAATATCCGTTGACTCCGAAATCTGAATTCGGTGATTTTTAGCTTGATTTCACACTACTTTTCGAGCTCTACAATCCTGGTTCTTCGGATTTTGATTTCAGAACTCGTGGCTAGTAGGTCTTGTTTCACCTAGTTAGCCGCGAAATGTGGTTTCTTTACGTAAACGGTTTTATGAATATCCGTTGACTCCGAGTTCTGAATTCGGTGATTTTTAGCTTGATTTCACACTACTTTTCGAGCTCTACAATCCTGGTGTTTCGGATTTTGATTTCAGAACTCGTGGCTAGTAGGTCTCGTTTCACCTAGTTAGCCGCAAAATGTGGTTTCTTTACGTAAACGGTTTTATGAATATCCGTTGACTCCGAGTTCTGAATTCGGTGATTTTTAGCTTGATTTCACACTACTTTTCGAGCTCTACAATCCTGGTTTTTCGGATTTTGATTTCAGAAATCGTGGCTAGTAGGTCTCATTTCACCTAGTTAGCCGCGAAATGTGGTTTCTTTACGTAAACGGTTTATGAATATCCGTTGACTCCGAGTTCTGAATTCGGTGATTTTTTGCTTGATTACACACTACTTTTCGAGCTCTACAATCCTAGCATTTCGGATTTTGATTTCAGAACTCGTGGCTAGTAGGTCTCGTTTCATCTAGTTAGCCGCGAAATGTGGTTTCTTTACGTAAACGGTTTTATGAATATCCGTTGACTCCGAGTTCTGAATTCGGTGATTTTTAGCTTGATTTCACACTACTTTTCGAGCTCTACGATCCTGGTGTTTCGGATTTTGATTTCAGAACTCGTGGCTAGTAGGTCTCGATTCACCTATTTAGCCGCGAAATGTGGTTTCTTTACGTAAACGGTTTTATGAATATCCGTTTACTCCGAGTTCTGAATTCGGTGATTTTTAGCTTGATTTCACACTACTTTTCGAGCTCTACAATCCTGGTGTTTCGGATTTTGATTTCAGAACTCGTAGGTCTCGTTTCACCTAGTTAGCCGCGAAATGTGGTTTCTTTACGTAAACGGTTTTATGAATATCCGTTGACTCCGAGTTCTGAATTCAGTGATTTTTAGCTTGATTTCACACTACTTTTCGAGCTCTAGGATCCTGGCGTTTCGGATTTTGATTTCAGAAGTCGTGGCTAGTTGGTCTCGTTTCACCTAGTTAGCCGCGAAATGTGGTTTCTTTACGTAAACGGTTTTATGAATATCCGTTGACTCCGAGTTCTGAATTCGGTGATTTTTTGCTTGATTACACACTACTTTTCGAGCTCTACAATCCTAGCATTTCGGATTTTGATTTCAGAACTCGTGGCTAGTAGGTCTCGTTTCACCTAGTTAGCCGCGAAATGTGGTTTCTTTACGTAAACGGTTTTATGAATATCCTTTGACTCCGAGTTCTGAATTCGGTGATTTTTTGCTTGATTACACACTACTTTTCGAGCTCTACAATCCTAGCATTTCGGATTTTGATTTCAGAACTCGTGGCTAGTAGGTCTCGTTTCATCTAGTTAGCCGCGAAATGTGGTTTCTTTACGAAAACGGTTTTATGAATATCCGTTGACTCCGAGTTCTGAATTCGGTGATTTTTAGCTTGATTTCACACTACTTTTCGAGCTCTACGATCCTGGTGTTTCGGATTTTGATTTCAGAACTCGTGGCTAGTAGGTCTCGATTCACCTATTTAGCCGCGAAATGTGGTTTCTTTATGTAAACGGTTTTATGAATATCCGTTGACTCCGAGTTCTGAATTCGGTGATTTTTAGCTTGATTTCACACTACTTTTCGAGCTCTACAATCCTGGTGTTTCGGATTTTGATTTCAGAACTCGTGGATAGTAGGTCTCGATTCACCTATTTAGCCGCGAAATGTGGTTTCTTTACGTAAACGGTTTTATGAATATCCGTTGACTCCGAGTTCTGAATTCGGTGATTTTTAGCTTGATTTCACACTACTTTTCGAGCTCTACAATCCTGGTGTTTCGGATTTTGATTTCAGAACTTGTGGCTAGTAGGTCTCGTTTCACCTAGTTAGCCGCGAAATGTGGTTTCTTTACGTAAACGGTTTTATGAATATCCGTTGACTCCGAGTTCTGAATTCGGTGATTTTTTGCTTGATTACACACTACTTTTCGAGCTCTACAATCCTAGCATTTCGGATTTTGATTTCAGAACTCGTGGCTAGTAGGTCTCGTTTCACCTAGTTAGCCGCGAAATGTGGTTTCTTTACGTAAACGGTTTTATGAATATCCTTTGACTCCGAGTTCTGAATTCGGTGATTTTTAGCTTGATTTCACGCTACTTTTCGAGCTCTACAATCCTGGGATTTCGGATTTTGATTTCAGAACTCGTGGCTAGTAGGTCTCGTTTCACCTAGTTAGCCGCGAAATGTGGTTTCTTTACGTAAACGGTTTTATGAATATCCGTTGACTCCGAGTTCTGAATTCGGTGATTTTTAGCTTGATTTCACACTACTTTTCGAGCTCTACAATCCTGGTTCTTCGGATTTTGATTTCAGAACTCGTGGCTAGTAGGTCTCGTTTCACCTAGTTAGCCGCGAAATGTGGTTTCTTTACGTAAACGGTTTTATGAATATCCGTTGACTCCGAGTTCTGAATTCGGTGATTTTTAGCTTGATTTCACACTAATTTTCGAGCTCTACAATCCTGGTGTTTCGGATTTTGATTTCAGAACTCGTGGCTAGTAGGTCTCGTTTCACCTAGTTAGCCGCGAAATGTGGTTTCTTTACGTAAACGGTTTTATGAATATCCGTTGACTCCGAGTTCTGAATTCGGTGATTTTTTGCTTGATTACACACTACTTTTCGAGCTCTACAATCCTAGCATTTCGGATTTTGATTTCAGAACTCGTGGCTAGTAGGTCTCGTTTCACCTAGTTAGCCGCGAAATGTGGTTTCTTTACGTAAACGGTTTTATGAATATCCGTTGACTCCGAGTTCTGAATTCGGTGATTTTTAGCTTGATTTCACACTACTTTTCGAGCTCTACAATCCTTGTTTTTCGGATTTTGATTTCAGAACTCGTGGCTAGTAGGTCTCGTTTCATCTAGTTAGCCGCGAAATGTGGTTTCTTTACGAAAACGGTTTTATGAATATCCGTTGACTCCGAGTTCTGAATTCGGTGATTTTTAGCTTGATTTCACACTACTTTTCGAGCTCTACGATCCTGGTGTTTCGGATTTTGATTTCAGAACTCGTGGCTAGTAGGTCTCGATTCACCTATTTAGCCGCGAAATGTGGTTTCTTTACGTAAACGGTTTTATGAATATCCGTTGACTCCGAGTTCTGAATTCGGTGATTTTTAGCTTGATTTCACACTACTTTTCGAGCTCTACAATCCTGGTGTTTCGGATTTTGATTTCAGAACTCGTGGCTAGTAGGTCTCGATTCACCTATTTAGCCGCGAAATGTGGTTTCTTTACGTAAACGGTTTTATGAATATCCGTTGACTCCGAGTTCTGAATTCGGTGATTTTTAGCTTGATTTCACACTACTTTTCGAGCTCTACAATCCTGGTGTTTCGGATTTTGATTTCAGAACTCGTGGCTAGTAGGTCTCGTTTCACCTAGTTAGCCGCGAAATGTGGTTTCTTTACGTAAACGGTTTTATGAATATCCGTTGACTCCGAGTTCTGAATTCGGTGATTTTTTGCTTGATTACACACTACTTTTCGAGCTCTACAATCCTAGCATTTCGGATTTTGATTTCAGAAATCGTGGCTAGTAGGTCTCGTTTCACCTAGTTAGCCGCGAAATGTGGTTTCTTTACGTAAACGGTTTTATGAATATCCGTTGACTCCGAGTTCTGAATTCGGTGATTTTTAGCTTGATTTCACACTACTTTTCGAGCTCTACAATCCTGGTGTTTCGGATTTTGATTTCAGAACTCGTGGCTAGTAGGTCTCGATTCACCTATTTAGCCGCGAAATGTGGTTTCTTTACGTAAACGGTTTTATGAATATCCGTTGACTCCGAGTTCTGAATTCGGTGATTTTTAGCTTGATTTCACACTACTTTTCGAGCTCTACAATCCTGGTGTTTCGGATTTTGATTTCAGAACTCGTGGCTAGTAGGTCTCGTTTCACCTAGTTAGCCGCGAAATGTGGTTTCTTTACGTAAACGGTTTTATGAATATCCGTTGACTCCGAGTTCTGAATTCGGTGATTTTTTGCTTGATTACACACTACTTTTCGAGCTCTACAATCCTAGCATTTCGGATTTTGATTTCAGAACTCGTGGCTAGTAGGTCTCGTTTCACCTAGTTAGCCGCGAAATGTGGTTTCTTTACGTAAACGGTTTTATGAATATCCTTTGACTCCGAGTTCTGAATTCGGTGATTTTTAGCTTGATTTCACGCTACTTTTTGAGCTCTACAATCCTGGGATTTCGGATTTTGATTTCAGAACTCGTGGCTAGTAGGTCTCGTTTCACCTAGTTAGCCGCGAAATGTGGTTTCTTTACGTAAACGGTTTTATGAATATCCGTTGACTCCGAGTTCTGAATTCGGTGATTTTTAGCTTGATTTCACACTACTTTTCGAGCTCTACAATCCTGGTGTTTCGGATTTTGATTTCAGAACTCGTGGCTAGTAGGTCTCGATTCACCTATTTAGCCGCGAAATGTGGTTTCTTTACGTAAACGGTTTTATGAATATCCGTTGACTCCGAGTTCTGAATTCGGTGATTTTTTGATTGATTACACACTACTTTTCGAGCTCTACAATCCTAGCATTTCGGATTTTGATTTCAGAACTCGTGGCTAGTGGGTCTCGTTTCACCTAGTTAGCCGCGAAATGTGGTTTCTTTACGTAAACGGTTTTATGAATATCCTTTGACTCCGAGTTCTGAATTCGGTGATTTTTAGCTTGATTTCACGCTACTTTTCGAGCTCTACAATCCTGGGATTTCGGATTTTGATTTCAGAACTCGTGGCTAGTAGGTCTCGTTTCACCTAGTTAGCCGCGAAATGTGGTTCCTTTACGTAAACGGTTTTATGAATATCCGTTGACTCCGAGTTCTGAATTCGGTGATTTTTAGCTTGATTTCACACTACTTTTCGAGCTCTACAATCCTGGTTTTTAGGATTTTGATTTCAGAACTCGTGGCTAGTAGGTCTCGTTTCACCTTGTTAGCCGCGAAATGTGGTTTCTTTACGTAAACGGTTTTATTAATATCCGTTGACTCCGAAATCTGAATTCGGTGATTTTTAGCTTGATTTCACACTACTTTTCGAGCTCTACAATCCTGGTTCTTCGGATTTTGATTTCAGAACTCGTGGCTAGTAGGTCTTGTTTCACCTAGTTAGCCGCGAAATGTGGTTTCTTTACGTAAACGGTTTTATGAATATCCGTTGACTCCGAGTTCTGAATTCGGTGATTTTTAGCTTGATTTCACACTAATTTTCGAGCTCTACAATCCTGGTGTTTCGGATTTTGATTTCAGAACTCGTGGCTAGTAGGTCTCGTTTCACCTAGTTAGCCGCGAAATGTGGTTTCTTTACGTAAACGGTTTTATGAATATCCGTTGACTCCGAGTTCTGAATTCGGTGATTTTTTACTTGATTACACACTACTTTTCGAGCTCTACAATCCTAGCATTTCGGATTTTGATTTCAGAACTCGTGGCTAGTAGGTCTCGTTTCACCTAGTTAGCCGCGAAATGTGGTTTCTTTACGTAAACGGTTTTATGAATATCCTTTGACTCCGAGTTCTGAATTCGGTGATTTTTAGCTTGATTTCACGCTACTTTTTGAGCTCTACAATCCTGGGATTTCGGATTTTGATTTCAGAACTCGTGGCTAGTAGGTCTCGTTTCACCTAGTTAGCCGCGAAATGTGGTTTCTTTACGTAAACGGTTTTATGAATATCTGTTGACTCCGAGTTCTGAATTCGGTGATTTTTAGCTTGATTTCACACTACTTTTCGAGCTCTACAATCCTGGTGTTTCGGATTTTGATTTCAGAACTCGTGGCTAGTAGGTCTCGTTTCACCTAGTTAGCCGCGAAATGTGGTTTCTTTACGTAAACGGTTTTATGAATATCCGTTGACTCCGAGTTCTGAATTCGGTGATTTTTAGCTTGATTTCACACTACTTTTCGAGCACTACAATCCTGGTTTTTCGGATTTTGATTTCAGAAATCGTGGCTAGTAGGTCTCGTTTCACCTAGTTAGCCGCGAAATGTGGTTTCTTTCTGTAAACGGTTTGTGAATATCCGTTGACTCCGAGTTCTGAATTCGGTGATTTTTTGCTTGATTACACACTACTTTTCGAGCTCTACAATCCTAGCATTTCGGATTTTGATTTCAGAACTCGTGGCTAGTAGGTCTCGTTTCATCTAGTTAGCCGCGAAATGTGGTTTCTTTACGTAAACGGTTTTATGAATATCCGTTGACTCCGAGTTCTGAATTCGGTGATTTTTAGCTTGATTTCACACTACTTTTCGAGCTCTACAATCCTGGTTCTTCGGATTTTGATTTCAGAACTCGTGGCTAGTAGGTCTTGTTTCACCTTGTTAGCCGCGAAATGTGGTTTCTTTACGTAAACGGTTTTATGAATATCTGTTGACTCCGAGTTCTGAATTCGGTGATTTTTAGCTTGATTTCACACTACTTTTCGAGCTCTACAATCCTGGTGTTTCGGATTTTGATTTCAGAACTCGTGGCTAGTAGGTCTCGTTTCACCTAGTTAGCCGCGAAATGTGGTTTCTTTACGTAAACGGTTTTATGAATATCCGTTGACTCCGAGTTCTGAATTCGGTGATTTTTAGCTTGATTTCACACTACTTTTCGAGCTCTACAATCCTGGTTTTTCGGATTTTGATTTCAGAAATCGTGGCTAGTAGGTCTCGTTTCACCTAGTTAGCCGCGAAATGTGGTTTCTTTCTGTAAACGGTTTATGAATATCCGTTGACTCCGAGTTCTGAATTCGGTGATTTTTTGCTTGATTACACACTACTTTTCGAGCTCTACAATCCTGGTTCTTCGGATTTTGATTTCAGAACTCGTGGCTAGTAGGTCTTGTTTCACCTAGTTAGCCGCGAAATGTGGTTTCTTTACGTAAACGGTTTTATGAATATCTGTTGACTCCGAGTTCTGAATTCGGTGATTTTTAGCTTGATTTCACACTACTTTTCGAGCTATACAATCCTGGTGTTTCGGATTTTGATTTCAGAACTCGTGGCTAGTAGGTCTCGTTTCACCTAGTTAGCCGCGAAATGTGGTTTCTTTACGTAAACGGTTTTATGAATATCCGTTGACTCCGAGTTCTGAATTCGGTGATTTTTAGCTTGATTTCACACTACTTTTCGAGCTCTACAATCCTGGCTTTTCGGATTTTGATTTCAGAAATCGTGGCTAGTAGGTCTCGTTTCACCTAGTTAGCCGCGAAATGTGGTTTCTTTCTGTAAACGGTTTATGAATATCCGTTGACTCCGAGTTCTGAATTCGGTGATTTTTTGCTTGATTACACACTACTTTTCGAGCTCTACAATCTTGGTTCTTCGGATTTTGATTTCAGAACTCGTGGCTAGTAGGTCTTGTTTCACCTAGTTAGCCGCGAAATGTGGTTTCTTTACGTAAACGGTTTTATGAATATCTGTTGACTCCGAGTTCTGAATTCGGTGATTTTTAGCTTGATTTCACACTACTTTTCGAGCTCTACAATCCTGGTGTTTCGGATTTTGATTTCAGAACTCGTGGCTAGTAGGTCTCGTTTCACCTAGTTAGCCGCGAAATGTGGTTTCTTTACGTAAACGGTTTTATGAATATCCGTTGACTCCGAGTTCTGAATTCGGTGATTTTTAGCTTGATTTCACACTACTTTTCGAGCTCTACAATCCTGGTTTTTCGGATTTTGATTTCAGAAATCGTGGCTAGTAGGTCTCGTTTCACCTAGTTAGCCGCGAAATGTGGTTTCTTTCTGTAAACGGTTTATGAATATCCGTTGACTCCGAGTTCTGAATTCGGTGATTTTTTGCTTGATTACACACTACTTTTCGAGCTCTACAATCCTGGTTCTTCGGATTTTGATTTCAGAACTCGTGGCTAGTAGGTCTTGTTTCACCTAGTTAGCCGCGAAATGTGGTTTCTTTACGTAAACGGTTTTATGAATATCTGTTGACTCCGAGTTCTGAATTCGGTGATTTTTAGCTTGATTTCACACTACTTTTCGAGCTCTACAATCCTGGTGTTTCGGATTTTGATTTCAGAACTCGTGGCTAGTAGGTCTCGTTTCACCTAGTTAGCCGCGAAATGTGGTTTCTTTACGTAAACGGTTTTATGAATATCCGTTGACTCCGAGTTCTGAATTCGGTGATTTTTAGCTTGATTTCACACTACTTTTCGAGCTCTACAATCCTGGTTTTTCGGATTTTGATTTCAGAAATCGTGGCTAGTAGGTCTCGTTTCACCTAGTTAGCCGCGAAATGTGGTTTCTTTCTGTAAACGGTTTATGAATATCCGTTGACTCCGAGTTCTGAATTCGGTGATTTTTTGCTTGATTACACACTACTTTTCGAGCTCTACAATCCTAGCATTTCGGATTTTGATTTCAGAACTCGTGGCTAGTAGGTCCCGTTTCATCTAGTTAGCCGCGAAATGTGGTTTCTTTACGTAAACGGTTTTATGAATATCCGTTGACTCCGAGTTCTGAATTCGGTGATTTTTAGCTTGATTTCACACTACTTTTCGAGCTCTACAATCCTGGTGTTTCGGATTTTGATTTCAGAACTCGTGGCTAGTAGGTCTCGTTTCACCTAGTTAGCCGCGAAATGTGGTTTCTTTACGTAAACGGTTTTATGAATATCCGTTGACTCCGAGTTCTGAATTCGGTGATTTTTAGCTTGATTTCACACTACTTTTCCAGCTCTACAATCCTGGTTTTTCGGATTTTGATTTCAGAAATCGTGGCTAGTAGGTCTCGTTTCACCTAGTTAGCCGCGAAATGTGGTTTCTTTACGTAAACGGTTTATGAATATCCGTTGACTCCGAGTTCTGAATTCGGTGATTTTTTGCTTGATTACACACTACTTTTCGAGCTCTACAATCCTAGCATTTCGGATTTTGATTTCAGAACTCGTGGCTAGTAGGTCTCGTTTCATCTAGTTAGCCGCGAAATGTGGTTTCTTTACGTAAACGGTTTTATGAATATCCGTTGACTCCGAGTTCTGAATTCGGTGATTTTTAGCTTGATTTCACACTACATTTCGAGCTCTACAATCCTGGTTTTTCGGATTTTGATTTCAGAAATCGTGGCTAGTAGGTCTCGTTTCACCTAGTTAGCCGCGAAATGTGGTTTCTTTACGTAAAC
The DNA here is from genome assembly GCA_963580455.1 of Euonymus europaeus. Classification (NCBI taxonomy): domain Eukaryota; kingdom Viridiplantae; phylum Streptophyta; class Magnoliopsida; order Celastrales; family Celastraceae; genus Euonymus; species Euonymus europaeus. The sequence goes on from OY756959.1 coordinate 29,876,463, forward strand.
GGTTTATGAATATCCGTTGACTCCGAGTTCTGAATTCGGTGATTTTTTGCTTGATTACACACTACTTTTCGAGCTCTACAATCCTAGCATTTCGGATTTTGATTTCAGAACTCGTGGCTAGTAGGTCTCGTTTCACCTAGTTAGCCGCGAAATGTGGTTTCTTTACGTAAACGGTTTTATGAATATCCGTTGACTCCGAGTTCTGAATTCGGTGATTTTTAGCTTGATTACACACTACTTTTCGAGCTCTACAATCCTGGCATTTCGGATTTTGATTTCAGAACTCGTGGCTAGTAGGTCTCGTTTCACCTAGTTAGCCGCGAAATGTGGTTTCTTTACGTAAACGGTTTTATGAATATCCTTTGACTCCGAGTTCTAAATTCGGTGATTTTTTGCTTGATTACACACTACTTTTTGAGCTCTACAATCCTAGCATTTTGGATTTTGATTTCAGAACTCGTGGCTAGTAGGTCTCGTTTCATCTAGTTAGCCGCGAAATGTGGTTTCTTTACGAAAACGGTTTTATGAATATCCATTGACTCCGAGTTCTGAATTCGGTGATTTTTAGCTTGATTTCACACTACTTTTCGAGCTCTACGATCCTGGTGTTTCGGATTTTGATTTCAGAACTCGTGGCTAGTAGGTCTCGATTCACCTATTTAGCCGCGAAATGTGGTTTCTTTACGTAAACGGTTTTATGAATATCCGTTGACTCCGAGTTCTGAATTCGGTGATTTTTAGCTTGATTTCACACTACTTTTCTTGCTCTACAATCCTGGTGTTTCGGATTTTGATTTCAGAACTCGTGGCTAGTAGGTCTCGATTCACCTATTTAGCCGCGAAATGTGGTTTCTTTACGTAAACGGTTTTATGAATATCCGTTGACTCCGAGTTCTGAATTCGGTGATTTTTAGCTTGATTTCACACTACTTTTCGAGCTCTACAATCCTGGTGTTTCGGATTTTGATTTCAGAACTCGTGGCTAGTAGGTCTCGTTTCACCTAATTAGCCGCGAAATGTGGTTTCTTTACGTAAACGGTTTATGAATATCCGTTGACTCCGAGTTCTGAATTCGGTGATTTTTTGCTTGATTACACACTACTTTTCGAGCTCTACAATCCTAGCATTTCGGATTTTGATTTCAGAACTCGTGGCTAGTAGGTCTCGTTTCACCTAGTTAGCCGCGAAATGTGGTTTCTTTACGTAAACGGTTTTATGAATATCCGTTGACTCCGAGTTCTGAATTCGGTGATTTTTAGCTTGATTACACACTACTTTTCGAGCTCTACAATCCTGGCATTTCGGATTTTGATTTCAGAACTCGTGGCTAGTAGGTCTCGTTTCACCTAGTTAGCCGCGAAATGTGGTTTCTTTACGTAAACGGTTTTATGAATATCCTTTGACTCCGAGTTCTAAATTCGGTGATTTTTTGCTTGATTACACACTACTTTTTGAGCTCTACAATCCTAGCATTTTGGATTTTGATTTCAGAACTCGTGGCTAGTAGGTCTCGTTTCATCTAGTTAGCCGCGAAATGTGGTTTCTTTACGAAAACGGTTTTATGAATATCCATTGACTCCGAGTTCTGAATTCGGTGATTTTTAGCTTGATTTCACACTACTTTTCGAGCTCTACGATCCTGGTGTTTCGGATTTTGATTTCAGAACTCGTGGCTAGTAGGTCTCGATTCACCTATTTAGCCGCGAAATGTGGTTTCTTTACGTAAACGGTTTTATGAATATCCGTTGACTCCGAGTTCTGAATTCGGTGATTTTTAGCTTGATTTCACACTACTTTTCTTGCTCTACAATCCTGGTGTTTCGGATTTTGATTTCAGAACTCGTGGCTAGTAGGTCTCGATTCACCTATTTAGCCGCGAAATGTGGTTTCTTTACGTAAACGGTTTTATGAATATCCGTTGACTCCGAGTTCTGAATTCGGTGATTTTTAGCTTGATTTCACACTACTTTTCGAGCTCTACAATCCTGGTGTTTCGGATTTTGATTTCAGAACTCGTGGCTAGTAGGTCTCGTTTCACCTAGTTAGCCGCGAAATGTGGTTTCTTTACGTAAACGGTTTTATGAATATCCGTTGACTCCGAATTCTGAATTCGGTGATTTTTTGCTTGATTACACACTACTTTTCGAGCTCTACAATCCTAGCATTTCGGATTTTGATTTCAGAACTCGTGGCTAGTAGGTCTCGTTTCACCTAGTTAGCCGCGAAATGTGGTTTCTTTACGTAAACGGTTTTATGAATATCCTTTGACTCCGAGTTCTGAATTCGGTGATTTTTAGCTTGATTTCACGCTACTTTTCGAGCTCTACAATCCTGGTGTTTAGGATTTTGATTTCAGAACTCGTGGCTAGTAGGTCTCGTTTCACCTTGTTAGCCGCGAAATGTGGTTTCTTTACGTAAACGGTTTTATGAATATCCGTTGACTCCGAGTTCTGAATTCGGTGATTTTTAGCTTGATTTCACACTACTTTTCGAGCTCTACAATCCTGGTGTTTAGGATTTTGATTTCAGAACTCGTGGCTAGTAGGTCTCGTTTCACCTAGTTAGCCGCGAAATGTGGTTTCTTTACGTAAACGGTTTTATGAATATCCTTTGACTCCGAGTTCTGAATTCAGTGATTTTTAGCTTGATTTCACGCTACTTTTCGAGCTCTACAATCCTGGTATTTCGGATTTTGATTTCAGAACTCGTGGCTAGTAGGTCTCGATTCACCTATTTAGCCGCGAAATGTGGTTTCTTTACGTAAACGGTTTTATGAATATCCGTTGACTCCGAGTTCTGAATTCGGTTATTTTTAGCTTGATTTCACACTACTTTTCGAGCTCTACAATCCTGGTGTTTCGGATTTTGATTTCAGAACTCGTGGCTAGTAGGTCTCGTTTCACCTAGTTAGCCGCGAAATGTGGTTTCTTTACGTAAACGGTTTTATGAATATCCGTTGACTCCGAGTTCTGAATTCGGTGATTTTTTGCTTGATTACACACTACTTTTCGAGCTCTACAATCCTAGCATTTCGGATTTTGATTTCAGAACTCGTGGCTAGTAGGTCTCGTTTCACCTAGTTAGCCGCGAAATGTGGTTTCTTTACGTAAACGGTTTTATGAATATCCTTTGACTCCGAGTTCTGAATTCGGTGATTTTTAGCTTGATTTCACGCTACTTTTCGAGCTCTACAATCCTGTTATTTCGGATTTTGATTTCAGAACTCGTGGCTAGTAGGTCTCGTTTCACCTAGTTAGCCGCGAAATGTGGTTTCTTTACGTAAACGGTTTTATGAATATCCGTTGCCTCCGAGTTCTGAATTCGGTGATTTTTAGCTTGATTTCACACTACTTTTCGAGCTCTACAATCCTGGTTTTTAGGATTTTGATTTCAGAACTCGTGGCTAGTAGGTCTCGTTTCACCTTGTTAGCCGCGAAATGTGGTTTCTTTACGTAAACGGTTTTATGAATATCCGTTGACTCCGAGTTCTGAATTCGGTGAGTTTTAGCTTGATTTCACACTACTTTTCGAGCTCTACAATCCTGGTGTTTAGGATTTTGATTTCAGAACTCGTGGCTAGTAGGTCTCGTTTCACCTTGTTAGCCGCGAAATGTGGTTTCTTTACGTAAACGGTTTTTTGAATATCCGTTGACTCCGAGTTCTGAATTCGGTGATTTTTAGCTTGATTTCACACTACTTTTCGAGCTCTACAATCCTGGTGTTTAGGATTTTGATTTCAGAACTCGTGGCTAGTAGGTCTCGTTTCACCTAGTTAGCCGCGAAATGTGGTTTCTTTACGTAAACGGTTTTATGAATATCCGTTGACTCCGAGTTCTGAATTCGGTGATTTTTTGCTTGATTACACACTACTTTTCGAGCTCTACAATCCTGGTGTTTCGGATTTTGATTTCAGAACTCGTGGCTAGTAGGTCTCGTTTCACCTAGTTAGCCGCGAAATGTGGTTTCTTTACGTAAACGGTTTTATGAATATCCGTTGACTCCGAGTTCTGAATTCGGTGATTTTTTGCTTGATTACACACTACTTTTCGAGCTCTACAATCCTAGCATTTCGGATTTTGATTTCAGAACTCGTGGCTAGTAGGTCTCGTTTCACCTAGTTAGCCGCGAAATGTGGTTTCTTTACGTAAACGGTTTTATGAATATCCTTTGACTCCGAGTTCTGAATTCGGTGATTTTTAGCTTGATTTCACGCTACTTTTCGAGCTCTACAATCCTGTTATTTCGGATTTTGATTTCAGAACTCGTGGCTAGTAGGTCTCGTTTCACCTAGTTAGCCGCGAAATGTGGTTTCTTTACGTAAACGGTTTTATGAATATCCGTTGCCTCCGAGTTCTGAATTCGGTGATTTTTAGCTTGATTTCACACTACTTTTCGAGCTCTACAATCCTGGTTTTTAGGATTTTGATTTCAGAACTCGTGGCTAGTAGGTCTCGTTTCACCTTGTTAGCCGCGAAATGTGGTTTCTTTACGTAAACGGTTTTATGAATATCCGTTGACTCCGAGTTCTGAATTCGGTGAGTTTTAGCTTGATTTCACACTACTTTTCGAGCTCTACAATCCTGGTGTTTAGGATTTTGATTTCAGAACTCGTGGCTAGTAGGTCTCGTTTCACCTTGTTAGCCGCGAAATGTGGTTTCTTTACGTAAACGGTTTTTTGAATATCCGTTGACTCCGAGTTCTGAATTCGGTGATTTTTAGCTTGATTTCACACTACTTTTCGAGCTCTACAATCCTGGTGTTTAGGATTTTGATTTCAGAACTCGTGGCTAGTAGGTCTCGTTTCACCTAGTTAGCCGCGAAATGTGGTTTCTTTACGTAAACGGTTTTATGAATATCCTTTGACTCCGAGTTCTGAATTCGGTGATTTTTAGCTTGATTTCACGCTACTTTTCGAGCTCTACAATCCTGGTATTTCGGATTTTGATTTCAGAACTCGTGGCTAGTAGGTCTCGTTTCACCTAGTTAGCCGCGAAATGTGGTTTCTTTACGTAAACGGTTTTATGAATATCCGTTGACTCCGAGTTCTGAATTCGGTGATTTTTAGCTTGATTTCACACTACTTTTCGAGCTCTACAATCCTGGTTTTTAGGATTTTGATTTCAGAACTCGTGGCTAGTAGGTCTCGTTTCACCTTGTTAGCCGCGAAATGTGGTTTCTTTACGTAAACGGTTTTATGATTATCTGTTGACTCCGAGTTTTGAATTCGGTGATTTTTAGCTTGATTTCACACTACTTTTCGAGCTCTACAATCCTGGTGTTTCGGATTTTGATTTCAGAACTCGTGGCTAGTAGGTCTCGTTTCACCTTGTTAGCCGCGAAATGTGGTTTCTTTACGTAAACGGTTTTATGAATATCAGTTGACTCCGAGTTCTGAATTCGGTGATTTTTTGCTTGATTACACACTACTTTTCGAGCTCTACAATCCTCGAATTTCGGATTTTGATTTCAGAACTCGTGGCTAGTAGGTCTCGTTTGACCTAGTTAGCCGCGAAATGTGGTTTCTTTACGTAAACGGTTTTATGAATATCCTTTAACTCCGAGTTCTGAATTCGGTGATTTTTTGCTTGATTTCACGCTACTTTTCGAGCTCTACAATCCTGGCATTTCGGATTTTTATTTCAGAACTCGTGGCTAGTAGGTCTCGTTTCACCTAGTTAGCCGCGAAATGTTGTTTCTTTACGTAAACGGTTTTATGAATATCCGTTGACTCCGAGTTCTGAATTCGGTGATTTTTAGCTTGATTTCACACTACTTTTCGAGCTCTACAATCCTGTTTTTTAGCATTTTGATTTCAGAACTCGTGGCTAGTAGGTCTCGTTTCACCTTGTTAGCCGCGAAATGTGGTTTCTTTACGTAAACGGTTTTATGAATATCCGTTGACTCCGAGTTCTGAATTCGGTGATTTTTAGCTTGATTTCACACTACTTTTCGAGCTCTACAATCCTGGTTTTTAGGATTTTGATTTCAGAACTCGTGGCTAGTAGGTCTCGTTTCACCTTGTTAGCCGCGAAATGTGGTTTCTTTACGTAAACGGTTTTATGAATATCCGTTGACTCCGAGTTCTGAATTCGGTGATTTTTAGCTTGATTTCACACTACTTTTCGAGCTCTACAATCATGGTGTTTAGCATTTTGATTTCAGAACTCGTGACTAGTAGGTCTCGTTTCACCTAGTTAGCCGCGAAATGTGGTTTCTTTACGTAAACGGTTTTATGAATATCCTTTGACTCCGAGTTCTGAATTCGGTGATTTTTAGCTTGATTTCACGCTACTTTTCGAGCTCTACAATCCTGGTATTTCGGATTTTGATTTCAGAACTCGTGGCTAGTAGGTCTCGATTCACCTATTTAGCCGTGAAATGTGGTTTCTTTACGTAAACGGTTTTAAGAATATCCGTTGACTCCGAGTTCTGAATTCGGTTATTTTTAGCTTGATTTCACACTACTTTTCGAGCTCTACAATCCTGGTGTTTCGGATTTTGATTTCAGAACTCGTGGCTAGTAGGTCTCGTTTCACCTAGTTAGCCGCGAAATGTGGTTTCTTTACGTAAACGGTTTTATGAATATCCGTTGACTCCGAGTTCTGAATTCGGTGATTTTTAGCTTTATTTCACACTAATTTTCGAGCTCTACAATCCTGGTGTTTAGGATTTTGATTTCAGAACTCGTGGCTAGTAGGTCTCGTTTCACCTTGTTAGCCGCGAAATGTGGTTTCTTTACGTAAACGGTTTTATGAATATCCGTTGACTCCGAGTTCTGAATTCGGTGATTTTTAGCTTGATTTCACACTACTTTTCGAGCTCTACAATCCTGGTGTTTAGGATTTTGATTTCAGAACTCGTGGCTAGTAGGTCTCGTTTCACCTAGTTAGCCGCGAAATGTGGTTTCTTTACGTAAACGGTTTTATGAATATCCTTTGACTCCGAGTTCTGAATTCGGTGATTTTTAGCTTGATTTCACGCTACTTTTCGAGCTCTACAATCCTGGTATTTCGGATTTTGATTTCAGAACTCGTGGCTAGTAGGTCTCGTTTCACCTAGTTAGCCGCGAAATGTGGTTTCTTTACGTAAACGGTTTTATGAATATCCGTTGACTCCGAGTTCTGAATTCGGTGATTTTTAGCTTAATTTCACACTACTTTTCGAGCTCTACAATCCTGGTTTTTAGGATTTTGATTTCAGAACTCGTGGCTAGTAGGTCTCGTTTCACCTTGTTAGCCGCGAAATGTGGTTTCTTTACGTAAACGGTTTTATGAATATCCGTTGACTCCGAGTTCTGAATTCGGTGATTTTTTGCTTGATTACACACTACTTTTCGAGATCTACAATCCTCGCGTTTCGGATTTTGATTTCAGAACTCGTGGCTAGTAGGTCTCGTTTCACCTAGTTAGCCGCGAAATGTGGTTTCTTTACGTAAACGGTTTTATGAATATCCGTTGACTCCGAGTTCTGAATTCGGTGATTTTTAGCTTTATTTCACACTAATTTTCGAGCTCTACAATCCTGGTGTTTAGGATTTTGATTTCAGAACTCGTGGCTAGTAGGTCTCGTTTCACCTTGTTAGCCGCGAAATGTGGTTTCTTTACGTAAACGGTTTTATGAATATCCGTTGACTCCGAGTTCTGAATTCGGTGATTTTTAGCTTGATTTCACACTACTTTTCGAGCTCTACAATCCTGGTGTTTAGGATTTTGATTTCAGAAATCGTGGCTAGTAGGTCTCGTTTCACCTAGTTAGCCGCGAAATGTGGTTTCTTTACGTAAACGGTTTTATGAATATCCTTTGACTCCGAGTATTGAATTCGGTGATTTTTAGCTTGATTTCACGCTACTTTTCGAGCTCTACAATCCTGGTATTTCGGATTTTGATTTCAGAACTCGTGGCTAGTAGGTCTCGTTTCACCTAGTTAGCCGCGAAATGTGGTTTCTTTACGTAAACGGTTTTATGAATATCCGTTGACTCCGAGTTCTGAATTCGGTGATTTTTAGCTTGATTTCACACTACTTTTCGAGCTCTACAATCCTGGTTTTTACGATTTTGATTTCAGAACTCGTGGCTAGTAGGTCTCGTTTCACCTTGTTAGCCGCGAAATGTGGTTTCTTTACGTAAACGGTTTTATGATTATCTGTTGACTCCGAGTTTTGAATTCGGTGATTTTTAGCTTGATTTCACACTACTTTTCGAGCTCTACAATCCTGGTGTTTCGGATTTTGATTTCAGAACTCGTGGCTAGTAGGTCTCGTTTCACCTTGTTAGCCGCGAAATGTGGTTTCTTTACGTAAACGGTTTTATGAATATCAGTTGACTCCGAGTTCTGAATTCGGTGATTTTTTGCTTGATTACACACCACTTTTCGAGCTCTACAATCCTCGAATTTCGGATTTTGATTTCAGAACTCGTGGCTAGTAGGTCTCGTTTCACCTAGTTAGCCGCGAAATGTGGTTTCTTTACGTAAACGGTTTTATGAATATCCTTTAACTCCGAGTTCTGAATTCGGTGATTTTTTGCTTGATTTCACGCTACTTTTCGAGCTCTACAATCCTGGCATTTCGGATTTTTATTTCAGAACTCGTGGCTAGTAGGTCTCGTTTCACCTAGTTAGCCGCGAAATGTTGTTTCTTTACGTAAACGGTTTTATGAATATCCGTTGACTCCGAGTTCTGAATTCGGTGATTTTTAGCTTGATTTCACACTACTTTTCGAGCTCTACAATCCTGTTTTTTAGCATTTTGATTTCAGAACTCGTGGCTAGTAGGTCTCGTTTCACCTTGTTAGCCGCGAAATGTGGTTTCTTTACGTAAACGGTTTTATGAATATCCGTTGACTCCGAGTTCTGAATTCGGTGATTTTTAGCTTGATTTCACACTACTTTTCGAGCTCTACAATCCTGGTTTTTAGGATTTTGATTTCAGAACTCGTGGCTAGTAGGTCTCGTTTCACCTTGTTAGCCGCGAAATGTGGTTTCTTTACGTAAACGGTTTTATGAATATCCGTTGACTCCGAGTTCTGAATTCGGTGATTTTTAGCTTGATTTCACACTACTTTTCGAGCTCTACAATCATGGTGTTTAGCATTTTGATTTCAGAACTCGTGACTAGTAGGTCTCGTTTCACCTAGTTAGCCGCGAAATGTGGTTTCTTTACGTAAACGGTTTTATGAATATCCTTTGACTCCGAGTTCTGAATTCGGTGATTTTTAGCTTGATTTCACGCTACTTTTCGAGCTCTACAATCCTGGTATTTCGGATTTTGATTTCAGAACTCGTGGCTAGTAGGTCTCGATTCACCTATTTAGCCGTGAAATGTGGTTTCTTTACGTAAACGGTTTTAAGAATATCCGTTGACTCCGAGTTCTGAATTCGGTTATTTTTAGCTTGATTTCACACTACTTTTCGAGCTCTACAATCCTGGTGTTTCGGATTTTGATTTCAGAACTCGTGGCTAGTAGGTCTCGTTTCACCTAGTTAGCCGCGAAATGTGGTTTCTTTACGTAAACGGTTTTATGAATATCCGTTGACTCCGAGTTCTGAATTCGGTGATTTTTAGCTTTATTTCACACTAATTTTCGTGCTCTACAATCCTGGTGTTTAGGATTTTGATTTCAGAACTCGTGGCTAGTAGGTCTCGTTTCACCTTGTTAGCCGCGAAATGTGGTTTCTTTACGTAAACGGTTTTATGAATATCCGTTGACTCCGAGTTTAGAATTCGGTGATTTTTAGCTTGATTTCACACTACTTTTCGAGCTCTACAATCCTGGTGTTTAGGATTTTGATTTCAGAACTCGTGGCTAGTAGGTCTCGTTTCACCTAGTTAGCCGCGAAATGTGGTTTCTTTACGTAAACGGTTTTATGAATATCCTTTGACTCCGAGTTCTGAATTCGGTGATTTTTAGCTTGATTTCACGCTACTTTTCGAGCTCTACAATCCTGGTATTTCGGATTTTGATTTCAGAACTCGTGGCTAGTAGGTCTCGTTTCACCTAGTTAGCCGCGAAATGTGGTTTCTTTACGTAAACGGTTTTATGAATATCCGTTGACTCCGAGTTCTGAATTCGGTGATTTTTAGCTTGATTTCACACTACTTTTCGAGCTCTACAATCCTGGTTTTTAGGATTTTGATTTCAGAACTCGTGGCTAGTAGGTCTCGTTTCACCTTGTTAGCCGCGAAATGTGGTTTCTTTACGTAAACGGTTTTATGAATATCCATTGACTCCGAGTTCTGAATTCGGTGATTTTTAGCTTGATTTCACACTACTTTTCGAGATCTACAATCCTGGTTCTTCGGATTTTTATTTCAGAACTCGTGGCTAGTAGGTCTAGTTTCACCTAGTTAGCCGCGAAATGTGGTTTCTTTACGTAAACGGTTTTATGAATATCCGTTGACTCCGAGTTCTGAATTCGGTGATTTTTTGCTTGATTACACACTACTTTTCGAGCTCTACAATCCTAGCATTTCGGATTTTGATTTCAGAACTCGTGGCTAGTAGGTCTCGTTTCACCTAGTTAGCCGCGAAATGTGGTTTCTTTACGTAAACGGTTTTATGAATATCCGTTGACTACGAGTTCTGAATTCGGTGATTTTTAGCTTGATTTCACACTACTTTTCGAGCTCTACAATCCTGGTTTTTCGGATTTTGATTTCAGAAATCGTGGCTAGTAGGTCTCGTTTCACCTAGTTAGCCGCGAAATGTGGTTTCTTTACGTAAACGGTTTATGAATATCCGTTGACTCCGAGTTCTGAATTCGGTCATTTTTTGCTTGATTACACACTACTTTTCGAGCTCTACAATCCTAGCATTTCGGATTTGATTTCAGAACTCGTGGCTAGTAGGTCTCGTTTCATCTAGTTAGCCGCGAAATGTGGTTTCTTTACGTAAACGGTTTTATGAATATCCGTTGACTCCGAGTTCCGAATTTGGTGATTTTTTTCTTGATTACACACTACTTTTCGAGATCTACAATCCTGGTTCTTCGGATTTTTATTTCAGAACTCGTGGCTAGTAGGTCTTGTTTCACCTAGTTAGCCGCGAAATGTGGTTTCTTTACGTAAACGGTTTTATGATTATCTGTTGACTCCGAGTTTTGAATTCGGTGATTTTTAGCTTGATTTCACACTAATTTTCGAGCTCTACAATCCTGGCGTTTCGGATTTTGATTTCAGAACTCGTGGCTAGTAGGTCTCGTTTCACCTTGTTAGCCGCGAAATGTGGTTTCTTTACGTAAACGGTTTTATGAATATCAGTTGACTCCGAGTTCTGAATTCGGTGATTTTTTGCTTGATTACACACTACTTTTCGAGCTCTACAATCCTGGTTTTTCGGATTTTGATTTCAGAAATCGTGGCTAGTAGGTCTCGTTTCACCTAGTTAGCCGCGAAATGTGGTTTCTTTACGTAAACGGTTTATGAATATCCGTTGACTCCGAGTTCTGAATTCGGTCATTTTTTGCTTGATTACACACTACTTTTCGAGCTCTACAATCCTAGCATTTCGGATTTGATTTCAGAACTCGTGGCTAGTAGGTCTCGTTTCATCTAGTTAGCCGCGAAATGTGGTTTCTTTACGTAAACGGTTTTATGAATATCCGTTGACTCCGAGTTCTGAATTTGGTGATTTTTTTCTTGATTACACACTACTTTTCGAGATCTACAATCCTGGTTCTTCGGATTTTTATTTCAGAACTCGTGGCTAGTAGGTCTTGTTTCACCTAGTTAGCCGCGAAATGTGGTTTCTTTACGTAAACGGTTTTATGAATATCCGTTGACTCCGAGTTCTGAATTCGGTGATTTTTTGCTTGATTACACACTACTTTTCGAGCTCTACAATCCTAGCATTTCGGATTTTGATTTCAGAACTCGTGGCTAGTAGGTCTCGTTTCACCTAGTTAGCCGCGAAATGTGGTTTCTTTACGTAAACGGTTTTATGAATATCCGTTGACTCCGAGTTCTGAATTCGGTGATTTTTAGCTTGATTTCACACTACTTTTCGAGCTCTACAATCCTGGTTTTTCGGATTTTGATTTCAGAAATCGTGGCTAGTAGGTCTCGTTTCACCTAGTTAGCCGCGAAATGTGGTTTCTTTACGTAAACGGTTTATGAATATCCGTTGACTCCGAGTTCTGAATTCGGTCATTTTTTGCTTGATTACACACTACTTTTCGAGCTCTACAATCCTAGCATTTCGGATTTGATTTCAGAACTCGTGGCTAGTAGGTCTCGTTTCATCTAGTTAGCCGCGAAATGTGGTTTCTTTACGTAAACGGTTTTATGAATATCCATTGACTCCGAGTTCTGAATTTGGTGATTTTTGTCTTGATTACACACTACTTTTCGAGCTCTACAATTCTAGCGTTTCGGATTTTGATTTCAGAACTCGTGGCTAGTAGGTCTCGTTTCACCTAGTTAGCCGCGAAATGTGGTTTCTTTACGTAAACGGTTTTACGAATATCCCTTGACTCCGAGTTCTGCATTCGGTGATTTTTAGCTTGATTTCACACTACTTTTCGAGCTCTACAATCCTGGTTTTTAGGATTTTGATTTCAGAACTCGTGGCTAGTAGGTCTCGTTTCACCTTGTTAGCCGCGAAATGTGGTTTCTTTACGTAAACGGTTTTATGAATATCCGTTGACTCCGAGTTCTGAATTCGGTGATTTTTAGCTTGATTTCACACTACTTTTCGAGATCTACAATCCTGGTTCTTCGGATTTTTATTTCAGAACTCGTGGCTAGTAGGTCTTGTTTCACCTAGTTAGCCGCGAAATGTGGTTTCTTTACGTAAACGGTTTTATGAATATCCGTTGACTCCGAGTTCTGAATTCGGTGATTTTTTGCTTGATTACACACTACTTTTCGAGCTCTACAATCCTAGCGTTTCGGATTTTGATTTCAGAACTCGTGGCTAGTAGGTCTCGTTTCACCTAGTTAGCCGCGAAATGTGGTTTCTTTACGTAAACGGTTTTATGAATATCCGTTGACTTCGAGTTCTGAATTCGGTGATTTTTAGCTTGATTTCACACTACTTTTCGAGCTCTACAATCCTGGTTTTTCGGATTTTGATTTCATAAATCGTGGCTAGTAGGTCTCGTTTCACCTAGTTAGCCGCGAAATGTGGTTTCTTTACGTAAACGGTTTATGAATATCCGTTGACTCCGAGTTCTGAATTCGGTCATTTTTTGCTTGATTACACACTACTTTTCGAGCTCTACAATCCTAGCATTTCGGATTTGATTTCAGAACTCGTGGCTAGTAGGTCTCGTTTCATCTAGTTAGCCGCGAAATGTGGTTTCTTTACGTAAACGGTTTTATGAATATCCGTTGACTCCGAGTTCCGAATTTGGTGATTTTTTTCTTGATTACACACTACTTTTCGAGATCTACAATCCTGGTTCTTCGGATTTTTATTTCAGAACTCGTGGCTAGTAGGTCTTGTTTCACCTAGTTAGCCGCGAAATGTGGTTTCTTTACGTAAACGGTTTTATGATTATCTGTTGACTCCGAGTTTTGAATTCGGTGATTTTTAGCTTGATTTCACACTAATTTTCGAGCTCTACAATCCTGGCGTTTCGGATTTTGATTTCAGAACTCGTGGCTAGTAGGTCTCGTTTCACCTTGTTAGCCGCGAAATGTGGTTTCTTTACGTAAACGGTTTTATGAATATCAGTTGACTCCGAGTTCTGAATTCGGTGATTTTTTGCTTGATTACACACTACTTTTCGAGCTCTACAATCCTGGTTTTTCGGATTTTGATTTCAGAAATCGTGGCTAGTAGGTCTCGTTTCACCTAGTTAGCCGCGAAATGTGGTTTCTTTACGTAAACGGTTTATGAATATCCGTTGACTCCGAGTTCTGAATTCGGTCATTTTTTGCTTGATTACACACTACTTTTCGAGCTCTACAATCCTAGCATTTCGGATTTGATTTCAGAACTCGTGGCTAGTAGGTCTCGTTTCATCTAGTTAGCCGCGAAATGTGGTTTCTTTACGTAAACGGTTTTATGAATATCCGTTGACTCCGAGTTCTGAATTTGGTGATTTTTTTCTTGATTACACACTACTTTTCGAGATCTACAATCCTGGTTCTTCGGATTTTTATTTCAGAACTCGTGGCTAGTAGGTCTTGTTTCACCTAGTTAGCCGCGAAATGTGGTTTCTTTACGTAAACGGTTTTATGAATATCCGTTGACTCCGAGTTCTGAATTCGGTGATTTTTTGCTTGATTACACACTACTTTTCGAGCTCTACAATCCTAGCATTTCGGATTTTGATTTCAGAACTCGTGGCTAGTAGGTCTCGTTTCACCTAGTTAGCCGCGAAATGTGGTTTCTTTACATATACGGTTTTATGAATATCCGTTGACTCCGAGTTCTGAATTCGGTGATTTTTAGCTTGATTTCACACTACTTTTCGAGCTCTACAATCCTGGTTTTTCGGATTTTGATTTCAGAAATCGTGGCTAGTAGGTCTCGTTTCACCTAGTTAGCCGCGAAATGTGGTTTCTTTACGTAAACGGTTTATGAATATCCGTTGACTCCGAGTTCTGAATTCGGTCATTTTTTGCTTGATTACACACTACTTTTCGAGCTCTACAATCCTAGCATTTCGGATTTGATTTCAGAACTCGTGGCTAGTAGGTCTCGTTTCATCTAGTTAGCCGCGAAATGTGGTTTCTTTACGTAAACGGTTTTATGAATATCCATTGACTCCGAGTTCTGAATTTGGTGATTTTTGTCTTGATTACACACTACTTTTCGAGCTCTACAATTCTAGCGTTTCGGATTTTGATTTCAGAACTCGTGGCTAGTAGGTCTCGTTTCACCTAGTTAGCCGCGAAATGTGGTTTCTTTACGTAAACGGTTTTACGAATATCCTTTGACTCCGAGTTCTGAATTCGGTAATTTTTAGCTTGCTTTCACGCTACTTTTCGAGCTCTACAATCCTGGCATTTCGGATTTTGATTTCAGAACTCGTGGCTAGTAGGTCTCGATTCACCTATTTAGCCGCGAAATGTGGTTTCTTTACGTAAACGGTTTTATGAATATCCGTTGACTCCGAGTTCTAAATTCGGTGATTTTTTGCTTGATTACACACTACTTTTCGAGCTCTACAATCCTAGCGTTTCGGATTTTGATTTCAGAACTCGTGGCTAGTAAATTTCGTTTCACCTAGTAAATTTCGTTTCACCTAGTTAGCCGCGAAATGTGGTTTCTTAACGTAAACGGTTTTATTAATATCCCTTGACTCCGAGTTCTGAATTCGGTGATTTTTAGCTTGATTACACACTACTTTTCGAGCTCTACAATCCTAGCGTTTCGGATTTTGATTTCAGAACTCGTGGCTAGTAAATTTCGTTTCACCTAGTTAGCCGCGAAATGTGGTTTCTTTACGTAAACGGTTTTACGAATATCCTTTGACTCCGAGTTCTGAATTCGGTAATTTTTAGCTTGCTTTCACGCTACTTTTCGAGCTCTACAATCCTGGCATTTCGGATTTTGATTTCAGAACTCGTGGCTAGTAGGTCTCGATTCACCTATTTAGCCGCGAAATGTGGTTTCTTTACGTAAACGGTTTTATGAATATCCGTTGACTCCGAGTTCTGAATTCGGTGATTTTTTGCTTGATTACACACTACTTTTCGAGCTCTACAATCCTAGCATTTCGGATTTTGATTTCAGAACTCGTGGCTAGTAGGTCTCGTTTCACCTAGTTAGCCGCGAAATGTGGTTTCTTAACGTAAACGGTTTTACGAATATCCTTTGACTCCGAGTTCTGAATTCGGTGATTTTTAGCTTGATTTCACTCTACTTTTCGAGCTCTACAATCCTGACATTTCGGATTTTGATTTCAGAACTCGTGGCTAGTAGGTCTCGATTCACCTATTTAACCGCGAAATGTGGTTTCTTTACGTAAACGGTTTTATGAATATCCATTGACTCCGAGTTCTGAATTCGGTGATTTTTTGCTTGATTACACACTTCTTTTCGAGCTCTACAATCCTAGCGTTTCGGATTTTGATTTCAGAACTCGTGGCTAGTAGGTCTCGTTTCACCTAGTTAGCCGCGAAATGTGGTTTCTTTACGTAAACGGTTTTATTAATATCCGTTGACACCGAGTTCTGAATTCGGTGATTTTTAGCTTGATTTCACACTACTCTTTGAGCTCTACAATCCTGGGTTTTCGGATTTTGATTTCAGAACTCGTGGCTAGTTGGTCTCGTTTCACCAAGTTAGCCGCGAAATGTGGTTTCTTTACGTAAACGGTTTTATTAATATCCGTTGACACCGAGTTCTGAATTCGGTGATTTTTAGCTTGATTTCACACTACTTTTTGAGCTCTACAATCCTGGGTTTTCGGATTTTGATTTCAGAACTCGTGGCTAGTTGGTCTCGTTTCACCAAGTTAGCCGCGAAATGTGGTTTCTTTACGTAAACGGTTTTATGAATATCCGTTGACTCCAAGTTTTGAATTTGGTGATTTTTAGCTTGATTTCACACTACTTTTCGAGCTCTACAATCCTGTGTTTTCGGATTTTGATTTCAGAACTCGTGGCTAGTTGGTCTCGTTTCACCTAGTTAGCCGCGAAATGTGGTTTCTTTACGTAAACGGTTTTATGAATATCCGTTGACTCCGAGTTCTGAATTCGGTGATTTTTAGCTTGATTTCACACTACTTTTCGAGCTCTACGATCCTGGCATTTCGGATTTTTGATTTCAGAACTCGTGGCCAGTTGGTCTCGTTTCACCTAGTTAGCCGCGAAATGTGGTTTCTTTACGTAAACGGTTTTATGATTATCTGTTGACTCCGAGTTTTGAATTCGGTGATTTTTAGCTTGATTTCACACTAATTTTCGAGCTCTACAATCCTGGCGTTTCGGATTTTGATTTCAGAACTCGTGGCTAGTAGGTCTCGTTTCACCTTGTTAGCCGCGAAATGTGGTTTCTTTACGTAAACGGTTTTATGAATATCAGTTGACTCCGAGTTCTGAATTCGGTGATTTTTTGCTTGATTACACACTACTTTTCGAGCTCTACAATCCTGGTTTTTCGGATTTTGATTTCAGAAATCGTGGCTAGTAGGTCTCGTTTCACCTAGTTAGCCGCGAAATGTGGTTTCTTTACGTAAACGGTTTATGAATATCCGTTGACTCCGAGTTCTGAATTCGGTCATTTTTTGCTTGATTACACACTACTTTTCGAGCTCTACAATCCTAGCATTTCGGATTTGATTTCAGAACTCGTGGCTAGTAGGTCTCGTTTCATCTAGTTAGCCGCGAAATGTGGTTTCTTTACGTAAACGGTTTTATGAATATCCGTTGACTCCGAGTTCTGAATTTGGTGATTTTTTTCTTGATTACACACTACTTTTCGAGATCTACAATCCTGGTTCTTCGGATTTTTATTTCAGAACTCGTGGCTAGTAGGTCTTGTTTCACCTAGTTAGCCGCGAAATGTGGTTTCTTTACGTAAACGGTTTTATGAATATCCGTTGACTCCGAGTTCTGAATTCGGTGATTTTTTGCTTGATTACACACTACTTTTCGAGCTCTACAATCCTAGCATTTCGGATTTTGATTTCAGAACTCGTGGCTAGTAGGTCTCGTTTCACCTAGTTAGCCGCGAAATGTGGTTTCTTTACGTAAACGGTTTTATGAATATCCGTTGACTCCGAGTTCTGAATTCGGTGATTTTTAGCTTGATTTCACACTACTTTTCGAGCTCTACAATCCTGGTTTTTCGGATTTTGATTTCAGAAATCGTGGCTAGTAGGTCTCGTTTCACCTAGTTAGCCGCGAAATGTGGTTTCTTTACGTAAACGGTTTATGAATATCCGTTGACTCCGAGTTCTGAATTCGGTCATTTTTTGCTTGATTACACACTACTTTTCGAGCTCTACAATCCTAGCATTTCGGATTTGATTTCAGAACTCGTGGCTAGTAGGTCTCGTTTCATCTAGTTAGCCGCGAAATGTGGTTTCTTTACGTAAACGGTTTTATGAATATCCATTGACTCCGAGTTCTGAATTTGGTGATTTTTGTCTTGATTACACACTACTTTTCGAGCTCTACAATTCTAGCGTTTCGGATTTTGATTTCAGAACTCGTGGCTAGTAGGTCTCGTTTCACCTAGTTAGCCGCGAAATGTGGTTTCTTTACGTAAACGGTTTTACGAATATCCTTTGACTCCGAGTTCTGAATTCGGTAATTTTTAGCTTGCTTTCACGCTACTTTTCGAGCTCTACAATCCTGGCATTTCGGATTTTGATTTCAGAACTCGTGGCTAGTAGGTCTCGATTCACCTATTTAGCCGCGAAATGTGGTTTCTTTACGTAAACGGTTTTATGAATATCCGTTGACTCCGAGTTCTGAATTCGGTGATTTTTTGCTTGATTACACACTACTTTTCGAGCTCTACAATCCTAGCGTTTCGGATTTTGATTTCAGAACTCGTGGCTAGTAAATTTCGTTTCACCTAGTTAGCCGCGAAATGTGGTTTCTTTACGTAAACGGTTTTATTAATATCCCTTGACTCCGAGTTCTGAATTCGGTGATTTTTAGCTTGATTTCACACTACTTTTCGAGCTCTACGATCCTGGAGTTTCGGATTTTGATTTCAGAACTCGTGGCTAGTTGGTCTCGTTTTACCTATTTGGCCGCGAAATGTGGTTTCTTTACGTAAACGGTTTTATGAATATCCGTTGACTCCGAGTTCTAAATTTCGGTGATTTTTAGCTTGATTTCACACTAATTTTCGAGCTCTACGATCCTGGCATTTCGGATTTTGATTTCAGAAATCGTGGCTAGTAGGTCTCGTTTCACCTAGTTAGCCGCGAAATGTGGTTTCTTTACGTAAATGGTTTTATGAATATCCTTTGACTACGAGTTCTGAATTCGGTGATTTTTAGCTTGATTTCACACTACTTTTCGAGCTCTACAATCCTGGCATTTCGGATTTTGATTTCAGAACTCGTGGCTAGTAGGTCTCGATTCACCTATTTAGCCGCGAAATGTGGTTTCTTTACGTAAACGGTTTTATGAATATCCGTTGACTCCGAGTTCTGAATTCGGTGATTTTTTGCTTGATTACACACTACTTTTCGAGCTCTACAATCCTAGCATTTCGGATTTTGATTTCAGAACTCGTGGCTAGTAGGTCTCGTTTCACCTAGTTAGCCGCGAAATGTGGTTTCTTAACGTAAACGGTTTTACGAATATCCTTTGACTCCGAGTTCTGAATTCGGTGATTTTTAGCTTGATTTCACTCTACTTTTCGAGCTCTACAATCCTGGCATTTCGGATTTTGATTTCAGAACTCGTGGCTAGTAGGTCTCGATTCACCTATTTAACCGCGAAATGTGGTTTCTTTACGTAAACGGTTTTATGAATATCCATTGACTCCGAGTTCTGAATTCGGTGATTTTTTGCTTGATTACACACTTCTTTTCGAGCTCTACAATCCTAGCGTTTCGGATTTTGATTTCAGAACTCGTGGCTAGTAGGTCTCGTTTCACCTAGTTAGCCGCGAAATGTGGTTTCTTTACGTAAACGGTTTTATTAATATCCGTTGACACCGAGTTCTGAATTCGGTGATTTTTAGCTTGATTTCACACTACTTTTTGAGCTCTACAATCCTGGGTTTTCGGATTTTGATTTCAGAACTCGTGGCTAGTTGGTCTCGTTTCACCAAGTTAGCCGCGAAATGTGGTTTCTTTACGTAAACGGTTTTATTAATATCCGTTGACACCGAGTTCTGAATTCGGTGATTTTTAGCTTGATTTCACACTACTTTTTGAGCTCTACAATCCTGGGTTTTCGGATTTTGATTTCAGAACTCGTGGCTAGTTGGTCTCGTTTCACCAAGTTAGCCGCGAAATGTGGTTTCTTTACGTAAACGGTTTTATGAATATCCGTTGACTCCAAGTTTTGAATTTGGTGATTTTTAGCTTGATTTCACACTACTTTTCGAGCTCTACAATCCTGTGTTTTCGGATTTTGATTTCAGAACTCGTGGCTAGTTGGTCTCGTTTCACCTAGTTAGCCGCGAAATGTGGTTTCTTTACGTAAACGGTTTTATGAATATCCGTTGACTCCGAGTTCTGAATTCGGTGATTTTTAGCTTGATTTCACACTACTTTTCGAGCTCTACGATCCTGGCATTTCGGATTTTTGATTTCAGAACTCGTGGCCAGTTGGTCTCGTTTCACCTAGTTAGCCGCGAAATGTGGTTTCTTTACGTAAACGGTTTTATGAATATCCGTTGACTCCGAGTTCTGAATTCGGTGATTTTTAGCTTTATTTCACACTACTTTTCGAGCTCTACAATCCTGGATTTTCGGATTTTGATTTCAGAAATCGTGGCTAGTAGGTCTCGTTTCATCTAGTTAGCCGCAAAATGTGGTTTCTTTACGTAAACGGTTTTATGAATATCCGTTGACTCCGAGTTCTGAATTCGGTGATTTTTAGCTTGATTTCACACTACTTTTCGAGCTCTACAATCCTGGAATTTCGGATTTTGATTTCAGAACTCGTGGCTAGTAGGTCTCGATTCACCTATTTAGCCGCGAAATGTGGTTTCTTTACGTAAACGGTTTTATGAATATCTGTTGACTCCGAGTTCTGAATTCGATGATTTTTAGCTTGATTTCACACTACTTTTCGAGCTCTACAATCCTGTTGTTTCGGATTTTGATTTCAGAACTCGTGGCTAGTAGGTCTCGTTTCACCTAGTTAGCCGCGAAATGTGGTTTCTTTACGTAAACGGTTTTATGAATATCCCTTGACTCCGAGTTCTGCATTCGGTGATTTTTAGCTTGATTTCACACTACTTTTCGAGCTCTACGATCCTGGTGTTTCGGTTTTTGATTTCAGAACTTGTGGCCAGTTGGTCTCGTTTCACCTAGTTAGCCGCGAAATGTGGTTTCTTTACGTAAACGGTTTTATGAATATCCGTTGACTCCGAGTTCTGAATTCGGTGATTTTTAGCTTGATTTCACACTACTTTTCGAGCTCTACAATCCTGGATTTTCGGATTTTGATTTCAGAAATCGTGGCTAGTAGGTCTCGTTTCATCTAGTAAGCCGCAAAATGTGGTTTCTTTACGTAAACGGTTTTATGAATATCCCTTGACTCCGAGTTCTGAATTCGGTGATTTTTAGCTTGATTTCACACTACTTTTCGAGCTCTACAATCCTGGCATTTCGGATTTTGATTTCAGAACTCGTGGCTAGTAGGTATCGTTTCACCTAGTTAGCCGCGAAATGTGGTTTCTTTACGTAAACGGTTTTATGAATATCCCTTGACTCCGAGTTCTGAATTCGGTGATTTTTAGCTTGATTTCACACTACTTTTCGAGCTCTACAATCCTGGCATTTCGGATTTTGATTTCAGAACTCGTGGCTAGTAGGTCTCGTTTCACCCAGTTAGCCGCGAAATGTGGTTTCTTTACGTAAACGGTTTTGTGAATATCGTTGACTCCGAGTTCTGAATTCGGTGATTTTTTGCTTGATTACACACTACTTTTCGAGCTCTACAATCCTAGCATTTCGGATTTTGATTTCAGAACTCGTGGATAGTCGGTCTCGTTTCACCTAGTGAGCCGCGAAATGTAGTTTCTTTACGTAAACGGTTTTATGAATATCCGTTGACTCCGAGTTCTGAATTCGGTGATTTTTACCTTGATTTCACACTACTTTCGAGCTCCACAATCCTGAAATTTCGGATTTTGATTTCAGAACTCGTGGCTAGTAGGTCTCGTTTCACCTAGTTAGCCGCGAAATGTGGTTTCTTTACGTAAACGGTTTTGTGAATATCCGTTGACTCCGAGTTCTGAATTCGGTGATTTTTTGCTTGATTTCACACTACTTTTCGAGCTCTACAATCCTGGATTTTCGGATTTTGATTTCAGAAATCGTGGCTAGTAGGTCTCGTTTCATCTAGTTAGCCGCAAAATGTAGTTTCTTTACGTAAACGGTTTTATAAATATCCCTTGACTCCGAGTTCTGAATTCGGTGATTTTTAGCTCGATTTCACACTACTTTTCGAGCTCTACAATCCTGGCATTTCGGATTTTGATTTCAGAACTCGTGGCTAGTAGGTCTCGTTTCACCTAGTTAGTCGCGAAATGTGGTTTCTTTACGTAAACGGTTTTGTGAATATCGTTGACTCCGAGTTCTGAATTCGGTGATTTTTTGCTTGATTACACACTACTTTTCGAGCTCTACAATCCTAGCATTTCGGATTTTGATTTCAGAACTCGTGGCTAGTCGGTCTCGTTTCACCTAGTTAGCCGCGAAATGTAGTTTCTTTACGTAAACGGTTTTATGAATATCCGTTGACTCCAAGTTCTGAATTCGGTGATTTTTTGCTTGATTACACACTACTTTTCGAGCTCTACAATCCTAGCATTTCGGATTTTGATTTCAGAACTCGTGGCTAGTAGGTCTCGTTTCACGTAGTTAGCCGGGAAATGTGGTTTCTTTACGTAAACGGTTTTGTGAATATCCATTGACTCCGAGTTCTGAATTCGGTGATTTTTTGCTTGATTTCACACTACTTTTCGAGCTCTACAATCCTGGATTTTCGGATTTTGATTTCAGAAATCGTGGCTAGTAGGTCTCGTTTCATCTAGTTAGCCGCAAAATATGGTTTCTTTACGTAAACGGTTTTATGAATATCCCTTGACTCCGAGTTCTGAATTCGGTGATTTTTAGCTTGATTTCACACTACTTTTCGAGCTCTACAATCCTGGCATTTCGGATTTTGATTTCAGAACTCGTGGCTAGTAGGTCTCGTTTCACCTAGTTAGCCGCGAAATATGGTTTCTTTACGTAAACGGTTTTGTGAATATCGTTGACTCCGAGTTCTGAATTCGGTGATTTTTTGCTTGATTACACACTACTTTTCGAGCTCTACAATCCTAGCATTTCGGATTTTGATTTCAGAACTCGTGGCTAGTCGGTCTCGTTTCACCTAGTTAGCCGCGAAATGTAGTTTCTTTACGTAAACGGTTTTATGAATATCCGTTGACTCCGAGTTCTGAATTCGGTGATTTTTAGCTTGATTTCACACTAATTTTCGAGCTCTACAATACTGTTGTTTCGGATTTTGATTTCAGAACTCGTGGCTAGTTGGTCTCGTTTCACCTAGTTAGCCGCGAAATGTGGTTTCTTTACGTAAACAGTTTTATGAATATCCGTTGACTCTGAGTTCTGAATTCGGTGGTTTTTAGCTTGATTTCACACTACTTTTCGAGCTCTACAATCCTGGCGTTTCGGATTTTGATTTCAGAACTCGTGGCTAGTAGGTCTCGTTTCACCTAGTTAGCCGCGAAATGTGGTTTCTTTACGTAAACGGTTTTATGAATATCCCTTGACTCCGAGTTCTGCATTCGGTGATTTTTAGCTTGATTTCACACTAATTTTCGAGCTCTACGATCCTGGCATTTCGGATTTTGATTTCAGAACTTGTGGCCAGTTGGTCTCGTTTCACCTAGTTAGCCGCGAAATGTGGTTTCTTTACGTAAACGGTTTTATGAATATCCGTTGACTCCGAGTTCTGAATTCGGTGATTTTTAGCTTTATTTCACACTACTTTTCGAGCTCTACAATCCTGGATTTTCGGATTTTGATTTCAGAAATCGTGGCTAGTAGGTCTCGTTTCATCTAGTTAGCCGCAAAATGTGGTTTCTTTACGTAAACGGTTTTATGAATATCCGTTGACTCCGAGTTCTGAATTCGGTGATTTTTAGCTTGATTTCACACTACTTTTCGAGCTCTACAATCCTGGAATTTCGGATTTTGGTTTCAGAACTCGTGGCTAGTAGGTCTCGATTCACCTATTTAGCCGCGAAATGTGGTTTCTTTACGTAAACGGTTTTATGAATATCTGTTGACTCCGAGTTCTGAATTCGGTGATTTTTAGCTTGATTTCACACTACTTTTCGAGCTCTACAATCCTGTTGTTTCGGATTTCGATTTCAGAACTCGTGGCTAGTAGGTCTCGTTTCACCTAGTTAGCCGCGAAATGTGGTTTCTTTACGTAAACGGTTTTATGAATATCCCTTGACTCCGAGTTCTGCATTCGGTGATTTTTAGCTTGATTTCACACTACTTTTCGAGCTCTACGATCCTGGTGTTTCGGATTTTGATTTCAGAACTTGTGGCCAGTTGGTCTCGTTTCACCTAGTTAGCCGCGAAATGTGGTTTCTTTACGTAAACGGTTTTATGAATATCCGTTGACTCCGAGTTCTGAATTCGGTGATTTTTAGCTTGATTTCACACTACTTTCCGAGCTCTACAATCCTGGATTTTCGGATTTTGATTTCAGAAATCGTGGCTAGTAGGTCTCGTTTCATCTAGTTAGCCGCAAAATGTGGTTTCTTTGCGTAAACGGTTTTATGAATATCCCTTGACTCCGAGTTCTGAATTCGGTGATTTTTAGCTTGATTTCACACTACTTTTCGAGCTCTACAATCCTGGCATTTCGGATTTTGATTTCAGAACTCGTGGCTAGTAGGTCTCGTTTCACCTAGTTAGCCGCGAAATGTGGTTTCTTTACGTAAACGGTTTTGTGAATATCGTTGACTCCGAGTTCTGAATTCGGTGATTTTTTGCTTGATTACACACTACTTTTCGAGCTCTACAATCCTAGCATTTCGAATTTTGATTTCAGAACTCGTGGCTAGTCGGTCTCGTTTCACCTAGTGAGCCGCGAAATGTAGTTTCTTTACGTAAACGGTTTTATGAATATCCGTTGACTCCGAGTTCTGAATTCGGTGATTTTTAGCTTGATTTCACACTACTTTCGAGCTCTACAATCCTGGAATTTCGGATTTTGATTTCAGAACTCGTGGCTAGTAGGTCTCGTTTCACCTAGTTAGCCGCGAAATGTGGTTTCTTTACGTAAACGGTTTTTTGAATATCCATTGACTCCGAGTTCTGAATTCGGTGATTTTTTGCTTGATTTCACACTACTTTTCGAGCTCTACAATCCTGGATTTTCGGATTTTGATTTCAGAAATCGTGGCTAGTAGGTCTCGTTTCATCTAGTTAGCCGCAAAATGTGGTTTCTTTACGTAAACGGTTTTATGAATATCCCTTGACTCCGAGTTCTGAATTCGGTGATTTTTAGCTTGATTTCACACTACTTTTCGAGCTCTACAATCCTGGCATTTCGGATTTTGATTTCAGAACTCGTGGCTAGTAGGTCTCGTTTCACCTAGTTAGCCGCGAAATGTGGTTTCTTTACGTAAACGGTTTTGTGAATATCGTTGACTCCGAGTTCTGAATTCGGTGATTTTTTGCTTGATTACACACTACTTTTCGAGCTCTACAATCCTAGCATTTCGAATTTTGATTTCAGAACTCGTGGCTAGTCGGTCTCGTTTCACCTAGTGAGCCGCGAAATGTAGTTTCTTTACGTAAACGGTTTTATGAATATCCGTTGACTCCGAGTTCTGAATTCGGTGATTTTTAGCTTGATTTCACACTACTTTCGAGCTCTACAATCCTGGAATTTCGGATTTTGATTTCAGAACTCGTGGCTAGTAGGTCTCGTTTCACCTAGTTAGCCGCGAAATGTGGTTTCTTTACGTAAACGGTTTTGTGAATATCCATTGACTCCGAGTTCTGAATTCGGTGATTTTTTGCTTGATTTCACACTACTTTTCGAGCTCTACAATCCTGGATTTTCGGATTTTGATTTCAGAAATCGTGGCTAGTAGGTCTCGTTTCATCTAGTTAGCCGCAAAATATGGTTTCTTTACGTAAACGGTTTTATGAATATCCCTTGACTCCGAGTTCTGAATTCGGTGATTTTTAGCTTGATTTCACACTACTTTTCGAGCTCTACAATCCTGGCATTTCGGATTTTGATTTCAGAACTCGTGGCTAGTAGGTCTCGTTTCACCTAGTTAGCCGCGAAATATGGTTTCTTTACGTAAACGGTTTTGTGAATATCGTTGACTCCGAGTTCTGAATTCGGTGATTTTTTGCTTGATTACACACTACTTTTCGAGCTCTTCAATCCTAGCATTTCGGATTTTGATTTCAGAACTCGTGGCTAGTCGGTCTCGTTTCACCTAGTTAGCCGCGAAATGTAGTTTCTTTACGTAAACGGTTTTATGAATATCCGTTGACTCCGAGTTCTGAATTCGGTGATTTTTAGCTTGATTTCACACTACTTTCGAGCTCTACAATCCTGGAATTTCGGATTTTGATTTCAGAACTCGTGGCTAGTAGGTCTCGTTTCACCTAGTTAGCCGCGAAATGTGGTTTCTTTACGTAAACGGTTTTGTGAATATCCGTTGACTCCGAGTTCTGAATTCGGTGATTTTTTGCTTGATTACACACTACTTTTCGAGCTCTACAATCCTAGAGTTTCGGATTTTGATTTCAGAACTCGTGGCTAGTAGGTCTCGTTTCACCTAGTTAGCCGCGAAATGTGGTTTCTTTACGTAAACGGTTTTATGAATATCCGTTGACTCCGAGTTCTGAATTCGGTGATTTTTAGCTTGATTTCACACTACTTTTCGAGCTCTACAATCCTGGCATTTCGGATTTTGATTTTAGAACTCGTGGCTAGTAGGTCTCGATTCACCTATTTAGCCGCGAAATGTGGTTTCTTTACGTAAACGGTTTTATGAATATCTGTTGACTCCGAGTTCTGAATTCGGTGATTTTTTGCTTGATTACACACTACTTTTCGAGCTCTACAATCCTAGCTTTTCGGATTTTTATTTCAGAACTCGTGGCTAGTAAGTCTCGTTTCAACTAGTTAGCCGCGAAATGTGGTTTCTTTACGTAAACGGTTTTATGAATATCCATTGACTCCGAGTTCTGAATTCGGTGATTTTTAACTTGATTTCACACTATTTTTCGAGCTCTACAATCCTGGGTTTTTGGATTTTGATTTCAGAACTCGTGGCTAGTTGGTCTCATTTCACCAAGTTAGCCGCGAAATGTGGTTTCTTTACGTAAACGGTTTTATGAATATCCGTTGACTCCGAGTTCTGAATTCGGTGATTTTTAGCTTGATTTCACACTACGTTTTGAGCTCTACGATCCTGGCGTTTCGGATTTTGATTTGAGAACTCGTGGCTAGTTGGTCTCGTTTCACCTAGTTAGCCGCGAAATGTGGTTTCTTTACGTAAACGGTTTTATGAATATCCGTTGACTCCGAGTTCTGAATTCGGTGATTTTTTGCTTGATTACACACTACTTTTCGAGCTCTACAATCCTGGCATTTCGGATTTTGATTTCAGAACTCGTGGCTAGTAGGTCTCGATTCGCCTATTTAGCCGCGAAATGTGGTTTCTTTACGTAAACGGTTTTATGAATATCCGTTGACTCCGAGTTCTGAATTCGGTGATTTTTTGCTTGATTACACACTACTTTTCGAGCTCTACAATCCTCGCGTTTCAGATTTTGATTTCAGAACTCGTGGGTAGTAGGTCTCGTTTCACCTAGTTAGCCGCAAAATGTGGTTTCTTTACGTAAACGGTTTTATGAATATCCTTTGACTCCGAGTTCTGAATTCGGTGATTTTTAGCTTGATTTCACACTACTTTTCGAGCTATACAATCCTGTTGTTTCGGATTTTGATTTCAGAACTCGTGGCTAGTAGGTCTCGTTTCACCTAGTTAGCCGCGAAATGTGGTTTCTTTACGTAAACGGTTTTATGAATATCCGTTGACTCCGAGTTCTGAATTCGGTGATTTTTTGCTTGATTACACACTACTTTTCGAGCTCTACAATCCTAGCGTTTCGGATTTGGATTTCAGAACTCGTGGCTAGTAGGTCTCGTTTCACCTAGTTAGCCGCGAAATGTGGTTTCTTTACGTAAATGGTTTTATGAATATCCTTTGACTCCGAGTTCTGAATTCGGTGATTTTTAGCTTGATTTCACACTACTTTACGAGCTCTACAATCCTGTTGTTTCGGATTTTGATTTCAGAACTCGTGGCTAGTAAGTCTCGTTTCACCTAGTTAGCCGCGAAATGTGGTTTCTTTACGTAAACGGTTTTATGAATATCCTTTGACTCCGAGTTCTGAATTCGGTGATTTTTAGCTTGATTTCACACTACTTTTCTAGCTCTACAATCCTGGCATTTCGGATTTTGATTTCAGAACTCGTGGATAGTAGGTCTCGATTCACCTATTTAGCCGCGAAATGTGGTTTCTTTACGTAAACGGTTTTATGAATATCCGTTGACTCCGAGTTCTGAATTCGGTGATTTTTTGCTTGATTACACACTACTTTTCGAGCTCTACAATCCTAGCGTTTCGGATTTTGATTTCGGAACTCGTGGCTAGTAGGTCTCGTTTCACCTAGTTAGCCGCGAAATGTGGTTTCTTTACGTAAACGGTTTTATGAATATCCGTTTACTCCATGTTCTGAAGTCGTTGATTTTTAGCTTGATTTCAAACTACTTTTCGAGCTCTACAATCCTGGGTTTTCGGATTTTGATTTCAGAACTCGTGGCTAGTTGGTCTCGTTTCACCAAGTTAGCCGCGAAATGTGGTTTCTTTACGTAAACGGTTTTATGAATATCCGTTGACTCCGAGTTCTGAATTCGGTATTTTTAGCTTGATTTCACACTACTTTTTGAGCTCTACGATCCTGGAGTTTCGGATTTTTATTTCAGAACTCGTGGCTACTAGGTCTCGTTTCATCTAGTTAGCCGCAAAATGTGGTTTCTTTACGTAAACTGTTTTATGAATATCCGTTGACTCCGAGTTCTGAATTCGGTGATTTTTAGCTTGATTTCACACTACTTTTCGAGCTCTACAATCCTGGTGTTTCGGATTTTGATTTCAGAACTCGTGGCTAGTAGGTCTCGTTTCACCTAGTTAGCCGCAAAATGTGGTTTCTTTACGTAAACGGTTTTATGAATATCCGTTGACTCCGAGTTCTGAATTCGGTGATTTTTAGCTTGATTTCACACTACTTTTCGAGCTCTACAATCCTGGCATTTCGGATTTTGATTTCAGAACTCGTGGCTAGTACGTCTCGATCACCTATTTAGCCGCGAAATGTGGTTTCTTTACGTAAACGGTTTTGTGAATATCGTTGACTCCGAGTTCTGAATTCGGTGATTTTTTGCTTGATTACACACTACTTTTCGAGCTCTACAATCCTAGCGTTTCGGATTTTTATTTCAGAACTCGTGGCTAGTAGGTCTCGTTTCACCTAGTTAGCCGCGAAATGTGGTTTCTTTACGTAAACGGTTTTATGAATATCCGTTGACTCCGAGTTCTGAATTCGGTTATTTTTAGCTTGATTTCACACTACTTTTCGAGCTCTACAATCCTGCCATTTCGGATTTTGATTTCAGAACTCGTGGCTAGTAGGTCTCGATTCACCTATTTAGCCGCGAAATATGGTTTCTTTACGTAAACGGTTTTGTGAATATCCGTTGACTCCGAGTTCTGAAGTCGGTGATTTTTTGCTTGATTACACACTACTTTTCGAGCTCTACTATCCTAGCGTTTCGGATTTTGATTTCAGAACTCGTGGCTAATAGGTCTCGTTTCACCTAGTTAGCCGCAAAATGTGGTTTCTTTACGTAAACGGTTTTATGAATATCCGTTGACTCCGAGTTCTGAATTCGGTGATATTTAGCTTGATTTCACACTACTTTTCGAGCTCTACAATCCTGTATTTTCGGATTTTTATTTCAGAACTCGTGGCTAGTTGGTCTTGTTTCACCTAGTTAGCCGCGAAATGTGATTTCTTTACGTAAATGGTTTTATGAATATCTGTTGACTCCGAGTTCTGAATTCGGTGATTTTTAGCTTGATTTCACACTACTTTTTGAGCTCTACGATCCTGGTGTTTCGGATTTTGATTTCAGAACTGGTGGCTAGTTGTTCTCATTTCACCTAGTTAGCCGCGAAATGTGGTTTCTTTACTTAAACGGTTTTATGAATATCCGTTGACTCCGAGTTCTGAATTCGGTGATTTTTAGCTTGATTTCACACTACTTTTCGAGCTCTACAATCCTGGTATTTCGGATTTTGATTTCAGAACTTGTGGCTAGTAGGTCTCGTTTCACCTAGTTAGCCGCGAAATGTGGTTTCTTTACGTAAACGGTTTTATGAATATCCGTTGACTCCGAGTTCTGAATTCGGTGATTTTTAGCTTGATTTCACACTACTTTTCGAGCTCTACAATCCTGGGTTTTCAGTTTTTGATTTCAGAACTCGTGGCTAGTAGGTTTCGTTTCACCTAGTTAGCCGCAAAATGTGGTTTCTTTACGTAAACGGTTTTGTGAATATCGTTGACTCCGAGTTCTGAATTCGGTGATTTTTAGCTTGATTTCACACTACTTTTCGAGCTCTACAATCTTGGTGTTTCGGATTTTGATTTCAGAACTCGTGGCTAGTAGGTCTCGTTTCACCTAGTTAGCCGCGAAATGTGGTTTCTTTACGTAAACGGTTTTATGAATATCCGTTGACTCCGAGTTCTGAATTCGGTGATTTTTAGCTTGATTTCACACTACTTTTCGAGCTCTACAATCCTGGCATTTCGGATTTTGATTTCAGAACTCGTGGCTAGTAGGTCTCGTTTCACCTAGTTAGCCGCGGAATGTGGTTTCTTTACGTAAACGGTTTTGTGAATATCCGTTGACTCCGAGTTCTGAATTCGGTGATTTTTAGCTTAATTTCACACTACTTTTCGAGCTCTACAATCCTGGCATTTCGGATTTTGATTTCAGAAATCGTCGCTAGTAGGTCTCGATTCACGTATTTAGCCGCGAAATGTGGTTTCTTTACGTAAACGGTTTTATGAATATCCGTTGACTCCGAGTTCTGAATTCGGTGATTTTTTGCTTGATTACACACTACTTTTCGAGCTCTACAATCCTGGCATTTCGGATTTTGATTTCAGAACTCTTGGCTAGTAGGTCTCGATTCGCCTATTTAGCCGCGAAATGTGGTTTCTTTACGTAAACGGTTTTATGAATATCCGTTGACTCCGAGTTCTGAATTCGGTGATTTTTTGCTTGATTACACACTACTTTTCGAGCTCTACAATCCTCGAGTTTCAGATTTTGATTTCAGAACTCGTGGGTAGTAGGTCTCGTTTCACCTAGTTAGCCGCAAAATGTGGTTTCTTTACGTAAACGGTTTTATGAATATCCTTTGACTCCGAGTTCTGAATTCGGTGATTTTTAGCTTGATTTCACACTACTTTTCGAGCTATACAATCCTGTTGTTTCGGATTTTGATTTCAGAACTCGTGGCTAGTAGGTATCGTTTCACCTAGTTAGCCGCGAAATGTGGTTTCTTTACGTAAACGGTTTTATGAATATCCGTTGACTCCGAGTTCTGAATTCGGTGATTTTTTGCTTGATTACACACTACTTTTCGAGCTCTACAATCCTAGCGTTTCGGATTTGGATTTCAGAACTCGTGGCTAGTAGGTCTCGTTTCACCTAGTTAGCCGCGAAATGTGGTTTCTTTACGTAAATGGTTTTATGAATATCCTTTGACTCCGAGTTCTGAATTCGGTGATTTTTAGCTTGATTTCACACTACTTTACGAGCTCTACAATCCTGTTGTTTCGGATTTTGATTTCAGAACTCGTGGCTAGTAAGTCTCGTTTCACCTAGTTAGCCGCGAAATGTGGTTTCTTTACGTAAACGGTTTTATGAATATCCTTTGACTCCGAGTTCTGAATTCGGTGATTTTTAGCTTGATTTCACACTACTTTTCTAGCTCTACAATCCTGGCATTTCGGATTTTGATTTCAGAACTCGTGGATAGTAGGTCTCGATTCACCTATTTAGCCGCGAAATGTGGTTTCTTTACGTAAACGGTTTTATGAATATCCGTTGACTCCGAGTTCTGAATTCGGTGATTTTTTGCTTGATTACACACTACTTTTCGAGCTCTACAATCCTAGCGTTTCGGATTTTGATTTCGCAACTCGTGGCTAGTAGGTCTCGTTTCACCTAGTTAGCCGCGAAATGTGGTTTCTTTACGTAAACGGTTTTATGAATATCCGTTTACTCCATGTTCTGAAGTCGTTGATTTTTAGCTTGATTTCAAACTACTTTTCGAGCTCTACAATCCTGGGTTTTCGGATTTTGATTTCAGAACTCGTGGCTAGTTGGTCTCGTTTCACCAAGTTAGCCGCGAAATGTGGTTTCTTTACGTAAACGGTTTTGTGAATATCCGTTGACTCCGAGTTCTGAAGTCGGTGATTTTTTGCTTGATTACACACTACTTTTCGAGCTCTACTATCCTAGCGTTTCGGATTTTGATTTCAGAACTCGTGGCTAATAGGTCTCGTTTCACCTAGTTAGCCGCAAAATGTGGTTTCTTTACGTAAACGGTTTTATGAATATCCGTTGACTCCGAGTTCTGAATTCGGTGATATTTAGCTTGATTTCACACTACTTTTCGAGCTCTACAATCCTGTATTTTCGGATTTTTATTTCAGAACTCGTGGCTAGTTGGTCTTGTTTCACCTAGTTAGCCGCGAAATGTGATTTCTTTACGTAAATGGTTTTATGAATATCTGTTGACTCCGAGTTCTGAATTCGGTGATTTTTAGCTTGATTTCACACTACTTTTTGAGCTCTACGATCCTGGTGTTTCGGATTTTGATTTCAGAACTGGTGGCTAGTTGGTCTCATTTCACCTAGTTAGCCGCGAAATGTGGTTTCTTTACTTAAACGGTTTTATGAATATCCGTTGACTCCGAGTTCTGAATTCGGTGATTTTTAGCTTGATTTCACACTACTTTTCGAGCTCTACAATCCTGGTATTTCGGATTTTGATTTCAGAACTTGTGGCTAGTAGGTCTCGTTTCACCTAGTTAGCCGCGAAATATGGTTTCTTTACGTAAACGGTTTTATGAATATCCGTTGACTCCGAGTTCTGAATTCGGTGATTTTTAGCTTGATTTCACACTACTTTTCGAGCTCTACAATCCTGGGTTTTCAGTTTTTGATTTCAGAACTCGTGGCTAGTAGGTTTCGTTTCACCTAGTTAGCCGCAAAATGTGGTTTCTTTACGTAAACGGTTTTGTGAATATCGTTGACTCCGAGTTCTGAATTCGGTGATTTTTAGCTTGATTTCACACTACTTTTCGAGCTCTACAATCTTGGTGTTTCGGATTTTGATTTCAGAACTCGTGGCTAGTAGGTCTCGTTTCACCTAGTTAGCCGCGAAATGTGGTTTCTTTACGTAAACGGTTTTATGAATATCCGTTGACTCCGAGTTCTGAATTCGGTGATTTTTAGCTTGATTTCACACTACTTTTCGAGCTCTACAATCCTGGCATTTCGGATTTTGATTTCAGAAATCGTCGCTAGTAGGTCTCGATTCACGTATTTAGCCGCGAAAAGTGGTTTCTTTACGTAAACGGTTTTATGAATATCCGTTGACTCCGAGTTCTGAATTCGGTGATTTTTTGCTTGATTACACACTACTTTTCGAGCTCTACAATCCTGGCATTTCGGATTTTGATTTCAGAACTCTTGGCTAGTAGGTCTCGATTCGCCTATTTAGCCGCGAAATGTGGTTTCTTTACGTAAACGGTTTTATGAATATCCGTTGACTCCGAGTTCTGAATTCGGTGATTTTTTGCTTGATTACACACTACTTTTCGAGCTCTACAATCCTCGAGTTTCAGATTTTGATTTCAGAACTCGTGGGTAGTAGGTCTCGTTTCACCTAGTTAGCCGCAAAATGTGGTTTCTTTACGTAAACGGTTTTATGAATATCCTTTGACTCCGAGTTCTGAATTCGGTGATTTTTAGCTTGATTTCACACTACTTTTCGAGCTATACAATCCTGTTGTTTCGGATTTTGATTTCATAACTCGTGGCTAGTAGGTCTCGTTTCACCTAGTTAGCCGCGAAATGTGGTTTCTTTACGTAAACGGTTTTATGAATATCCGTTGACTCCGAGTTCTGAATTCGGTGATTTTTTGCTTGATTACACACTACTTTTCGAGCTCTACAATCCTAGCGTTTCGGATTTGGATTTCAGAACTCGTGGCTAGTAGGTCTCGTTTCACCTAGTTAGCCGCGAAATGTGGTTTCTTTACGTAAATGGTTTTATGAATATCCTTTGACTCCGAGTTCTGAATTCGGTGATTTTTTGCTTGATTTCACACTACTTTACGAGCTCTACAATCCTGTTGTTTCGGATTTTGATTTCAGAACTCGTGGCTAGTAAGTCTCGTTTCACCTAGTTAGCCGCGAAATGTGGTTTCTTTACGTAAACGGTTTTATGAATATCCTTTGACTCCGAGTTCTGAATTCGGTGATTTTTAGCTTGATTTCACACTACTTTTCTAGCTCTACAATCCTGGCATTTCGGATTTTGATTTCAGAACTCGTGCATAGTAGGTCTCGATTCACCTATTTAGCCGCGAAATGTGGTTTCTTTACGTAAACGGTTTTATGAATATCCGTTGACTCCGAGTTCTGAATTCGGTGATTTTTTGCTTGATTACACACTACTTTTCGAGCTCTACAATCCTAGCGTTTCGGATTTTGATTTCGCAACTCGTGGCTAGTAGGTCTCGTTTCACCTAGTTAGCCGCGAAATGTGGTTTCTTTACGTAAACGGTTTTATGAATATCCGTTTACTCCATGTTCTGAAGTCGTTGATTTTTAGCTTGATTTCAAACTACTTTTCGAGCTCTACAATCCTGGGTTTTCGGATTTTGATTTCAGAACTCGTGGCTAGTTGGTCTCGTTTCACCAAGTTAGCCGCGAAATGTGGTTTCTTTACGTAAACGGTTTTATGAATATCCGTTGACTCCGAGTTCTGAATTCGGTGATTTTTAGCTTGATTTCACACTACTTTTTGAGCTCTACGATCCTGGAGTTTCGGATTTTTATTTCAGAACTCGTGGCTAGTAGGTCTCGTTTCATCTAGTTAGCCGCAAAATGTGGTTTCTTTACGTAAACTGTTTTATGAATATCCGTTGACTCCGAGTTCTGAATTCGGTGATTTTTAGCTTGATTTCACACTACTTTTCGAGCTCTACAATCCTGGTGTTTCGGATTTTGATTTCAGAACTCGTGGCTAGTAGGTCTCGTTTCACCTAGTTAGCCGCAAAATGTGGTTTCTTTACGTAAACGGTTTTATGAATATCCGTTGACTCCGAGTTCTGAATTCGGTGATTTTTAGCTTGATTTCACACTACTTTTCGAGCTCTACAATCCTGGCATTTCGGATTTTGATTTCAGAACTCGTGGCTAGTACGTCTCGATCACCTATTTAGCCGCGAAATGTGGTTTCTTTACGTAAACGGTTTTGTGAATATCGTTGACTCCGAGTTCTGAATTCGGTGATTTTTGGCTTGATTACACACTACTTTTCGAGCTCTACAATCCTAGCGTTTCGGATTTTTATTTCAGAACTCGTGGCTAGTAGGTCTCGTTTCACCTAGTTAGCCGCGAAATGTGGTTTCTTTACGTAAACGGTTTTATGAATATCCGTTGACTCCGAGTTCTGAATTCGGTTATTTTTAGCTTGATTTCACACTACTTTTCGAGCTCTACAATCCTGCCATTTCGGATTTTGATTTCAGAACTCGTGGCTAGTAGGTCTCGATTCACCTATTTAGCCGCGAAATATGGTTTCTTTACGTAAACGGTTTTGTGAATATCCGTTGACTCCGAGTTCTGAAGTCGGTGATTTTTTGCTTGATTACACACTACTTTTCGAGCTCTACTATCCTAGCGTTTCGGATTTTGATTTCAGAACTCGTGGCTAATAGGTCTCGTTTCACCTAGTTAGCCGCAAAATGTGGTTTCTTTACGTAAACGGTTTTATGAATATCCGTTGACTCCGAGTTCTGAATTCGGTGATTTTTAGCTTGATTTCACACTACTTTTCGAGCTCTACAATCCTGTATTTTCGGATTTTTATTTCAGAACTCGTGGCTAGTTGGTCTTGTTTCACCTAGTTAGCCGCGAAATGTGATTTCTTTACGTAAATGGTTTTATGAATATCTGTTGACTCCGAGTTCTGAATTCGGTGATTTTTAGCTTGATTTCACACTACTTTTTGAGCTCTACGATCCTGGTGTTTCGGATTTTGATTTCAGAACTGGTGGCTAGTTGGTCTCATTTCACCTAGTTAGCCGCGAAATGTGGTTTCTTTACTTAAACGGTTTTATGAATATCCGTTGACTCCGAGTTCTGAATTCGGTGATTTTTAGCTTGATTTCACACTACTTTTCGAGCTCTACAATCCTGGTATTTCGGATTTTGATTTCAGAACTTGTGGCTAGTAGGTCTCGTTTCACCTAGTTAGCCGCGAAATGTGGTTTCTTTACGTAAACGGTTTTATGAATATCCGTTGACTCCGAGTTCTGAATTCGGTGATTTTTAGCTTGATTTCACACTACTTTTCGAGCTCTACAATCCTGGGTTTTCAGTTTTTGATTTCAGAACTCGTGGCTAGTAGGTTTCGTTTCACCTAGTTAGCCGCGAAATGTGGTTTCTTTACGTAAACGGTTTTTTGAATATCGTTGACTCCGAGTTCTGAATTCGGTGATTTTTAGCTTGATTTCACACTACTTTTCGAGCTCTACAATCTTGGTGTTTCGGATTTTGATTTCAGAACTCGTGGCTAGTAGGTCTCGTTTCACCTAGTTAGCCGCGAAATGTGGTTTCTTTACGTAAACGGTTTTATGAATATCCGTTGACTCCGAGTTCTGAATTCGGTGATTTTTAGCTTGATTTCACACTACTTTTCGAGCTCTACAATCCTGGCATTTCGGATTTTGATTTCAGAAGTCGTGGCTAGTAGGTCTCGTTTCACCTAGTTAGCCGCGGAATGTGGTTTCTTTACGTAAACGGTTTTGTGAATATCCGTTGACTCCGAGTTCTGAATTCGGTGATTTTTAGCTTGATTTCACACTACTTTTCGAGCTCTACAATCCTGGCATTTCGGATTTTGATTTCAGAAATCGTCGCTAGTAGGTCTCGATTCACGTATTTAGCCGCGAAATGTGGTTTCTTTACGTAAACGGTTTTATGAATATCTGTTGACTCCGAGTTCTGAATTCGGTGATTTTTTGCTTGATTACACACTACTTTTCGAGCTCTACAATCCTAGCGTTTCGGATTTTGATTTCAGAACTCGTGGCTAGTAAGTCTCGTTTCACCTAGTTAGCCGCGAAATGTGGTTTCTTTACGTAAACGGTTTTATGAATATCCGTTGACTCCGAGTTCTGAATTCGGTGATTTTTAGCCTGATTTCACACTATTTTTCGAGCTCTACAATCCTGGGTTTTCGGATTTTGATTTCAGAACTCGTTGCTATTTGGTCTCATTTCACCAAGTTAGCCGCGAAATGTGGTTTCTTTACGTAAACGGTTTTATGAATATCCGTTGACTCCGAGTTCTGAATTCGGTGATTTTTAGCTTGATTTCACACTACGTTTTGAGCTCTACGATCCTGGCGTTTCGGATTTTGATTTCAGAACTCGTGGCTAGTTGGTCTCGTTTCACCAAGTTAGACGCAAAATGTGGTTTCTTTACGTAAACGGTTTTATGAATATCCGTTGACTCCGAGTTCTGAATTCGGTGATTTTTAGCTTGATTTCACACTACTTTTCAAGTTCTACAATCCTGGGTTTTCGGTTTTCGATTTCAGAACTCGTGGCTAGTAGGTCTCGTTTCATCTAGTTAGCCGCAAAATGTGGTTTCTTTACGTAAACGGTTTTATGAATATCTGTTGACTCCGAGTTCTGAATTCGGTGATTTTTAGCTTGATTTCACACTACTTTTCGAGCTCTACAATCCTAGCGTATCGGATTTTGATTTCAGAACTCGTGGCTAGTAGGTCTCGTTTCACCTAGTTAGCCGTGAAATGTGGTTTCTTTACTTAAACGGTTTTATGAATATCCGTTGACTACGAGTTCTGAATTCGGTGATTTTTAGGTTAATTTCACACTACTTTTCGAGCTCTACAATCCTGGCATTTCGGATTTTGATTTCAGAACTCGTGGCTAGTAGGTCTCGATTCACCTATTTAGCCGCGAAATGTGGTTTCTTTACGTAAACGGTTTTATGAATATCTGTTGACTCCGAGTTCTGAATTCGGTGCTTTTTTGCTTGATTTCACACTACTTTTCGAGCTCTACAATCCTCGCGTATCGGATTTTGATTTCAGAACTCGTGGCTAGTAGGTCTCGTTTCACCTAGTTAGCCGTGAAATGTGGTTTCTTTACTTAAACGGTTTTATGAATATCCGTTGACTACGAGTTCTGAATTCGGTGATTTTTAGCTTGATTTCACACTACTTTTCGAGCTCTACAATCCTGGCATTTCGGATTTTGATTTCAGAACTCGTGGCTAGTAGGTCTCGATTCACCTATTTAGCCGCGAAATGTGGTTTCTTTACGTAAACGGTTTTGTGAATATCCGTTGACTCCGAGTTCTGAATTCGGTGATTTTTTGCTTGATTACACACTACTTTTCGAGCTCTACAATCCTAGCGTATCGGATTTTGATTTCAGAACTCGTGGCTAGTAGGTCTCGTTTCACCTAGTTAGCCGCGAAATGTGGTTTCTTTACGTAAACGGTTTTATGAATATCCTTTGACTCCGAGTTCTGAATTCGGTGATTTTTAGCTTGATTTCACACTACTTTTCGAGCTCTACAATCCTGGCATTTCGGATTTTGATTTCAGAACTCGTCGCTAGTAGGTCTCGACTCACGTATTTAGCCGCGAAATGTGGTTTCTTTACGTAAACGGTTTTATGAATATCTGTTGACTCCGAGTTCTGAATTCGGTGATTTATTGCTTGATTACACACTACTTTTCGAGCTCTACAATCCTAGCGTTTCGGATTTTGATTTCAGAAATTGTGGCTAGTAAGTCTCGTTTCACCTAGTTAGCCGCGAAATGTGGTTTCTTTACGTAAACGGTTTTATGAATATCCGTTGACTCCGAGTTCTGAATTCGGTGATTTTTAGCTTGATTTCACACTACCTTTCGAGCTCTACAATCCTGGGTTTTCGGTTTTCGATTTCAGAACTCGTGGCTAGTAGGTCTCGTTTCATCTAGTTAGCCGCAAAATGTGGTTTCTTTACGTAAACAGTTTTATGAATATCCGTTGACTCCGAGTTCTGAATTCGGTGATTTTTAGCTTGATTTCACACTACTTTTCGAGCTCTACAATCCTAGCGTATCGGATTTTGATTTCAGAACTCGTGGCTAGTAGGTCTCGTTTCACCTAGTTAGCCGCGAAATGTGGTTTCTTTACGTAAACGGTTTTATGAATATCCGTTGACTCCGAGTTCTGAATTCGGTGATTTTTAGCTTGATTTCACACTACTTTTCGAGCTCTACAATCCTGGCATTTCGGATTTTGATTTCAGAACTCGTGGCTAGTAAGTCTCGATTCACCTATTTAGCCGCGAAATGTCGTTTCTTTACGTAAACGGTTTTGTGAATATCCGTTGACTCCGAGTTCTGAATTCGGTGATTTTTTGCTTGATTACACACTACTTTTCGAGCTCTACAATCCTAGCGTTTCGGATTTTGATTTCAGAACTCGTGGCTAGTAGGTCTCGTTTCACCTAGTTAGCCGCGAAATGTCGTTTCTTTACGTAAACGGTTTTATGAATATCCTTTGACTCCGAGTTCTGAATTCGGTGATTTTTAGCTTGATTTCACACTACTTTTCGAGCTCTACAATCCTGGCATTTCGGATTTTGATTTCAGAACTCGTGGCTAGTAGGTCTCGATTCACCTATTTAGCCGCGAAATGTGGTTTCTTTACGTAAACGGTTTTATGAATATCCGTTGACTCCGAGTTCTGAATTCGGTGATTTTTAGCTTGATTTCACACTACTTTTCGAGCTCTACAATCCTAGCGTTTCGGATTTTGATTTCAGAACTCGTGGCTAATAGGTCTCGTTTCACCTAGTTAGCCGCGAAATGTGGTTTCTTTACGTAAACGGTTTTATGAATATCCTTTGACTCCGAGTTCTGAATTCGGTGATTTTTAGCTTGATTTCACACTACTTTTCGAGCTCTACAATCCTGGCATTTCGGATTTTGATTTCAGAACTCGTGGCTAGTAGGTCTCGATTCACCTATTTAGCCGCGAAATGTGGTTTCTTTACGTAAACGGTTTTATGAATATCCGTTGACTCCGAGTTCTGAATTCGGTGATTTTTAGCTTGATTTCACACTACTTTTCGAGCTCTACAATCCTGGCATTTCGGATTTTGATTTCAGAACTCGTGGCTAGTAGGTCTCGATTCACCTATTTAGCCGCGAAATGTCGTTTCTTTACGTAAACGGTTTTGTGAATATCCGTTGACTCCGAGTTCTGAATTCGGTGATTTTTTGCTTGATTATACACTACTTTTCGAGCTCTACAATCCTAGAGTTTCGGATTTTGATTTCAGAACTCGTGGCTAGTAGGTCTCGTTTCACCTAGTTAGCCGCGAAATGTCGTTTCTTTACGTAAACGGTTTTATGAATATCCTTTGACTCCGAGTTCTGAATTCGGTGATTTTTTGCTTGATTACACACTACTTTTCGAGCTCTACAATCCTAGCGTTTCGGATTTTGATTTCAGAACTCGTGGCTAATAGGTCTCGTTTCACCTAGTTAGCCGCGAAATGTGGTTTCTTTACGTAAACGGTTTTATGAATATCCTTTGACTCCGAGTTCTGAATTCGGTGATTTTTAGCTTGATTTCACACTACTTTTCGAGCTCTACAATCCTGGCATTTCGGATTTTGATTTCAGAACTCGTGGCTAGTAGGTCTCGATTCACCTATTTAGCCGCGAAATGTGGTTTCTTTACGTAAACGGTTTTATGAATATCCGTTGACTCCGAGTTCTGAATTCGGTGATTTTTAGCTTGATTTCACACTACTTTTCGAGCTCTACAATCCTGGCATTTCGGATTTTGATTTCAGAACTCGTGGCTAGTAGGTCTCGATTCACCTATTTAGCCGCGAAATGTCGTTTCTTTACGTAAACGGTTTTGTGAATATCCGTTGACTCCGAGTTCTGAATTCGGTGATTTTTTGCTTGATTATACACTACTTTTCGAGCTCTACAATCCTAGAGTTTCGGATTTTGATTTCAGAACTCGTGGCTAGTAGGTCTCGTTTCACCTAGTTAGCCGCGAAATGTGGTTTCTTTACGTAAACGGTTTTATGAATATCCTTTGACTCCGAGTTCTGAATTCGGTGATTTTTTGCTTGATTACACACTACTTTTCGAGCTCTACAATCCTAGAGTTTCGGATTTTGATTTCAGAACTCGTGGCTAATAGGTCTCGTTTCACCTAGTTAGCCGTGAAATGTGGTTTCTTTACGTAAACGGTTTTATGAATATCCTTTGACTCCGAGTTCTGAATTCGGTGATTTTTAGGTTAATTTCACACTACTTTTCGAGCTCTACAATCCTGGCATTTCGGATTTTGATTTCAGAACTCGTGGCTAGTAGGTCTCGATTCACCTATTTAGCCGCGAAATGTGGTTTCTTTACGTAAACGGTTTTATGAATATCTGTTGACTCCGAGTTCTGAATTCGGTGCTTTTTTGCTTGATTACACACTACTTTTCGAGCTCTACAATCCTAGTGTTTCGGATTTTGATTTCAGAACTCGTGGCTAGTAGGTCTCGTTTCACCTAGTTAGCCGCGAAATGTGGTTTCTTTACGTAAACGGTTTTATGAATATCCGTTGACTCCGAGTTCTGAATTCGGTGATTTTTAGCTTGATTTCACACTACTTTTCGAGCTCTACAATCCTGGCATTTTGGATTTTGATTTCAGAACTCGTGGCTAGTAGGTCTCGATTCACCTATTTAGCCGCGAAATGTGGTTTCTTTACGTAAACGGTTTTGTGAATATCAGTTGACTCCGAGTTCTGAATTCGGTGATTTTTTGCTTGATTACACACTACTTTTCGAGCTCTACAATCCTAGCGTTTCGGATTTTGATTTCAAAACTCGTGGCTAGTAGGTCTCGTTTCACCTAGTTAGCCGCGAAATGTGGTTTCTTTACGTAAACGGTTTTATGAATATCCTTTGACTCCGAGTTCTGAATTCGGTGATTTTTAGCTTGATTTCACACTACTTTTCGAGCTCTACAATCCTGGCATTTCGGATTTTGATTTCAGAACACGTCGCTAGTAGGTCTCGATTTACGTATTTAGCCGCGAAATGTGGTTTCTTTACGTAAAAGGTTTTATGAATATCTGTTGACTCCGAGTTCTGAATTCGGTGATTTTTTGCTTGATTATACACTACTTTTCGAGCTCTACAATCCTAGCGTTTCGGATTTTGATTTCAGAACTCGTGGCTAGTAGGTCTCGTTTCACCTAGTTAGCCGCGAAATGTGGTTTCTTTACGTAAACGGTTTTATGAATATCCTTTGACTCCGAGTTCTGAATTCGGTGATTTTTTGCTTGATTACACACTACTTTTCGAGCTCTACAATCCTAGCGTTTCGGATTTTGATTTCAGAACTCGTGGCTAATAGGTCTCGTTTCACCTAGTTAGCCGCGAAATGTGGTTTCTTTACGTAAACGGTTTTATGAATATCCTTTGACTCCGAGTTCTGAATTCGGTGATTTTTAGCTTGATTTCACACTACTTTTCGAGCTCTACAATCCTGGAATTTCGGATTTTGATTTCAAAACTCGTGGCTAGTAGGTCTCGATTAACCTATTTAGCCGCGAAATGTGGTTTCTTTACGTAAACGGTTTTATGAATATCCGTTGACTCCGAGTTCTGAATTCGGTGCTTTTTTGCTTGATTACACACTACTTTTCGAGCTCTACAATCCTAGTTTTTCGGATTTTGATTTCAGAACTCGTGGCTAGTAGGTCTCGTTTCACCTAGTTAGCCGCGAAATGTGGTTTCTTTACGTAAACGGTTTTATGAATATCCGTTGACTCCGAGTTCTGAATTCGGTGATTTTTAGCTTGATTTCACACTACTTTTCGAGCTCTACAATCCTGGCATTTCGGATTTTGATTTCAGAACTCGTGGATAGTAGGTCTCGATTCACCTATTTAGCCGCGAAATGTGGTTTCTTTACGTAAACGGTTTTGTGAATATCCGTTGACTCCGAGTTCTGAATTCGGTGATTTATTGCTTGATTACACACTACTTTTCGAGCTCTACAATCCTAGCGTTTCGGATTTTGATTTCAGAAATTGTGGCTAGTAAGTCTCGTTTCACCTAGTTAGCCGCGAAATGTGGTTTCTTTACGTAAACGGTTTTATGAATATCCGTTGACTCCGAGTTCTGAATTCGGTGATTTTTAGCTTGATTTCACACTACTTTTTGAGCTCTACAATCCTGGGTTTTCGGTTTTCGATTTCAGAACTCGTGGCTAGTAGGTCTCGTTTCATCTAGTTAGCCGCAAAATGTGGTTTCTTTACGTAAACAGTTTTATGAATATCCGTTGACTCCGAGTTCTGAATTCGGTGATTTTTAGCTTGATTTCACACTACTTTTCGAGCTCTACAATCCTAGCGTATCGGATTTTGATTTCAGAACTCGTGGCTAGTAGGTCTCGTTTCACCTAGTTAGCCGCGAAATGTGGTTTCTTTACGTAAACGGTTTTATGAATATCCGTTGACTCCGAGTTCTGAATTCGGTGATTTTTAGCTTGATTTCACACTACTTTTCGAGCTCTACAATCCTGGCATTTCGGATTTTGATTTCAGAACTCGTGGCTAGTAAGTCTCGATTCACCTATTTAGCCGCGAAATGTCGTTTCTTTACGTAAACGGTTTTGTGAATATCCGTTGACTCCGAGTTCTGAATTCGGTGATTTTTTGCTTGATTACACACTACTTTTCGAGCTCTACAATCCTAGCGTTTCGGATTTTGATTTCAGAACTCGTGGCTAGTAGGTCTCGTTTCACCTAGTTAGCCGCGAAATGTCGTTTCTTTACGTAAACGGTTTTATGAATATCCTTTGACTCCGAGTTCTGAATTCGGTGATTTTTTGCTTGATTACACACTACTTTTCGAGCTCTACAATCCTAGCGTTTCGGATTTTGATTTCAGAACTCGTGGCTAATAGGTCTCGTTTCACCTAGTTAGCCGCGAAATGTGGTTTCTTTACGTAAACGGTTTTATGAATATCCTTTGACTCCGAGTTCTGAATTCGGTGATTTTTAGCTTGATTTCACACTACTTTTCGAGCTCTACAATCCTGGCATTTCGGATTTTGATTTCAGAACTCGTGGCTAGTAGGTCTCGATTCACCTATTTAGCCGCGAAATGTGGTTTCTTTACGTAAACGGTTTTATGAATATCCGTTGACTCCGAGTTCTGAATTCGGTGATTTTTAGCTTCATTTCACACTACTTTTCGAGCTCTACAATCCTGGCATTTCGGATTTTGATTTCAGAACTCGTGGCTAGTAGGTCTCGATTCACCTATTTAGCCGCGAAATGTCGTTTCTTTACGTAAACGGTTTTGTGAATATCCGTTGACTCCGAGTTCTGAATTCGGTGATTTTTTGCTTGATTATACACTACTTTTCGAGCTCTACAATCCTAGAGTTTCGGATTTTGATTTCAGAACTCGTGGCTAGTAGGTCTCGT
The DNA here is from genome assembly GCA_963580455.1 of Euonymus europaeus. NCBI lineage: Eukaryota > Viridiplantae > Streptophyta > Magnoliopsida > Celastrales > Celastraceae > Euonymus > Euonymus europaeus. The sequence goes on from OY756959.1 coordinate 29,921,042, forward strand.
TTCACCTAGTTAGCCGCGAAATGTGGTTTCTTTACGTAAACGGTTTTATGAATATCCTTTGACTCCGAGTTCTGAATTCGGTGATTTTTTGCTTGATTACACACTACTTTTCGAGCTCTACAATCCTAGCGTTTCGGATTTTGATTTCAGAACTCGTGGCTAATAGGTCTCGTTTCACCTAGTTAGCCGTGAAATGTGGTTTCTTTACGTAAACGGTTTTATGAATATCCTTTGACTCCGAGTTCTGAATTCGGTGATTTTTAGCTTAATTTCACACTACTTTTCGAGCTCTACAATCCTGGCATTTCGGATTTTGATTTCAGAACTCGTGGCTAGTAGGTCTCGATTCACCTATTTAGCCGCGAAATGTGGTTTCTTTACGTAAACGGTTTTATGAATATCCGTTGACTCCGAGTTCTGAATTCGGTGCTTTTTTGCTTGATTACACACTACTTTTCGAGCTCTACAATCCTAGTGTTTCGGATTTTGATTTCAGAACTCGTGGCTAGTAGGTCTCGTTTCACCTAGTTAGCCGCGAAATGTGGTTTCTTTACGTAAACGGTTTTATGAATATCCGTTGACTCCGAGTTCTGAATTCGGTGATTTTTAGCTTGATTTCACACTACTTTTCGAGCTCTACAATCCTGGCATTTCGGATTTTGATTTCAGAACTCGTGGCTAGTAGGTCTCGATTCACCTATTTAGCCGCGAAATGTGGTTTCTTTACGTAAACGGTTTTGTGAATATCAGTTGACTCCGAGTTCTGAATTCGGTGATTTTTTGCTTGATTACACACTACTTTTCGAGCTCTACAATCCTAGCGTTTCGGATTTTGATTTCAAAACTCGTGGCTAGTAGGTCTCGTTTCACCTAGTTAGCCGCGAAATGTGGTTTCTTTACGTAAACGGTTTTATGAATATCCTTTGACTCCGAGTTCTGAATTCGGTGATTTTTAGCTTGATTTCACACTACTTTTCGAGCTCTACAATCCTGGCATTTCGGATTTTGATTTCAGAACACGTCGCTAGTAGGTCTCGATTTACGTATTTAGCCGCGAAATGTGGTTTCTTTACGTAAAAGGTTTTATGAATATCTGTTGACTCCGAGTTCTGAATTCGGTGATTTTTTGCTTGATTATACACTACTTTTCGAGTTCTACAATCCTAGCGTTTCGGATTTTGATTTCAGAACTCGTGGCTAGTAGGTCTCGTTTCACCTAGTTAGCCGCGAAATGTGGTTTCTTTACGTAAACGGTTTTATGAATATCCTTTGACTCCGAGTTCTGAATTCGGTGATTTTTTGCTTGATTACACACTACTTTTCGAGCTCTACAATCCTAGCGTTTCGGATTTTGATTTCAGAACTCGTGGCTAATAGGTCTCGTTTCACCTAGTTAGCCGCGAAATGTGGTTTCTTTACGTAAACGGTTTTATGAATATCCTTTGACTCCGAGTTCTGAATTCGGTGATTTTTAGCTTGATTTCACACTACTTTTCGAGCTCTACAATCCTGGAATTTCGGATTTTGATTTCAGAACTCGTGGCTAGTAGGTCTCGATTCACCTATTTAGCCGCGAAATGTGGTTTCTTTACGTAAACGGTTTTATGAATATCCGTTGACTCCGAGTTCTGAATTCGGTGCTTTTTTGCTTGATTACACACTACTTTTCGAGCTCTACAATCCTAGTGTTTCGGATTTTGATTTCAGAACTCGTGGCTAGTAGGTCTCGTTTCACCTAGTTAGCCGCGAAATGTGGTTTCTTTACGTAAACGGTTTTATGAATATCCGTTGACTCCGAGTTCTGAATTCGGTGATTTTTAGCTTGATTTCACACTACTTTTCGAGCTCTACAATCCTGGCATTTCGGATTTTGATTTCAGAACTCGTGGATAGTAGGTCTCGATTCACCTATTTAGCCGCGAAATGTGGTTTCTTTACGTAAACGGTTTTGTGAATATCCGTTGACTCCGAGTTCTGAATTCGGTGATTTTTTGCTTGATTACACACTACTTTTCGAGCTCTACAATCCTAGCGTTTCGGATTTTGATTTCAAAACTCGTGGCTAGTAGGTCTCGTTTCACCTAGTTAGCCGCGAAATGTGGTTTCTTTACGTAAACGGTTTTATGAATATCCTTTGACTCCGAGTTCTGAATTCGGTGATTTTTAGCTTGATTTCACACTACTTTTCGAGCTCTACAATCCTGGCATTTCGGATTTTGATTTCAGAACACGTCGCTAGTAGGTCTCGATTTACGTATTTAGCCGCGAAATGTGGTTTCTTTACGTAAAAGGTTTTATGAATATCTGTTGACTCCGAGTTCTGAATTCGGTGATTTTTTGCTTGATTATACACTACATTTCGAGCTCTACAATCCTAGCGTTTCGGATTTTGATTTCAGAACTCGTGGCTAGTAGGTCTCGTTTCACCTAGTTAGCCGCGAAATGTGGTTTCTTTACGTAAACGGTTTTATGAATATCCTTTGACTCCGAGTTCTGAATTCGGTGATTTTTTGCTTGATTACACACTACTTTTCGAGCTCTACAATCCTAGCGTTTCGGATTTTGATTTCAGAACTCGTGGCTAATAGGTCTCGTTTCACCTAGTTAGCCGCGAAATGTGGTTTCCTTACGTAAACGATTTTATGAATATCCTTTGACTCCAAGTTCTGAATTCGGTGATTTTTAGCTTGATTTCACACTACTTTTCGAGCTCTACAATCCTGGCATTTCGGATTTTGATTTCAGAACTCGTGGCTAGTAGGTCTCGATTCACCTATTTAGCCGCGAAATGTGGTTTCTTTACGTAAACGGTTTTATGAATATCCGTTGACTCCGAGTTCTGAATTCGGTGCTTTTTTGCTTGATTACACACTACTTTTCGAGCTCTACAATCCTAGTGTTTCGGATTTTGATTTCAGAACTCGTGGCTAGTAGGTCTCGTTTCACCTAGTTAGCCGCGAAATGTGGTTTCTTTACGTAAACGGTTTTATGAATATCCGTTGACTCCGAGTTCTGAATTCGGTGATTTTTAGCTTGATTTCACACTACTTTTCGAGCTCTACAATCCTGGCATTTCGGATTTTGATTTCAGAACTCGTGGATAGTAGGTCTCGATTCACCTATTTAGCCGCGAAATGTGGTTTCTTTACGTAAACGGTTTTGTGAATATCCGTTGACTCCGAGTTCTGAATTCGGTGATTTTTTGCTTGATTACACACTACTTTTCGAGCTCTACAATCCTAGCGTTTCGGATTTTGATTTCAAAACTCGTGGCAAGTAGGTCTCGTTTCACCTAGTTAGCCGCGAAATGTGGTTTCTTTACGTAAACGGTTTTATGAATATCCTTTGACTCCGAGTTCTGAATTCGGTGATTTTTAGCTTGATTTCACACTACTTTTCGAGCTCTACAATCCTGGCATTTCGGATTTTGATTTCAGAACACGTCGCTAGTAGGTCTCGATTTACGTATTTAGCCGCGAAATGTGGTTTCTTTACGTAAAAGGTTTTATGAATATCTGTTGACTCCGAGTTCTGAATTCGGTGATTTTTTGCTTGATTACACACTACTTTTCGAGCTCTACAATCCTAGAGTTTCGGATTTTGATTTCAGAACTCGTGGCTAGTAAGTCTCGTTTCACCTAGTTAGCCGCGAAATGTGGTTTCTTTACGTAAACGGTTTTATGAATATCCGTTGACTCCGAGTACTGAATTCGGTGATTTTTAGCTTGATTTCACACTATTTTTCGAGCTCTACAATCCTGGGTTTTCGGATTTTGATTTCAGAACTCGTGGCTATTTTGTCTCATTTCACCAAGTTAGCCGCGAAATGTGGTTTCTTTACGTAAACGGTTTTATGAATATCCGTTGACTCCGAGTTCTGAATTCGGTGATTTTTAGCTTGATTTCACACTACGTTTTGAGCTCTACGATCCTGGCGTTTCGGATTTTGATTTCAAAACTCGTGGCTAGTTGGTCTCGTTTCACCTAGTTAGACGCGAAATGTGGTTTCTTTACGTAAACAGTTTTATGAATATCCGTTGACTCCGAGTTCTGAATTCGGTGATTTTTAGCTTGATTTCACACTACTTTTCAAGTTCTACAATCCCGGTGTTTCGGATTTTGATTTCAAGACTCGTGGCTAGTAGGTCTCGTTTCACCTAGTTAGCCGCGAAATGTGGTTTCTTTACGTAAACGGTTTTATGAATATCCGTTGACTCCGAGTTCTGAATTCGGTGATTTTTAGCTTGATTTCACACTACTTTTCGAGCTCTACAATCCTGGGTTTTCGGTTTTCGATTTCAGAACTCGTGGCTAGTAGGTCTCGTTTCATCTAGTTAGCCGCAAAATGTGGTTTCTTTACGTAAACAGTTTTATGAATATCCGTTGACTCCGAGTTCTGAATTCGGTGATTTTTAGCTTGATTTCACACTACTTTTCGAGCTCTACAATCTTGGTATTTCGGATTTTTATTTCAGAACTCGTGGCTAGTAGGTCTCGTTTCACCTAGTTAGCCGCGAAATGTGGTTTCTTTACGTAAACGGTTTTATGAATATCAGTTGACTCCGAGTTCTGAAGTCGGTGATTTTTAGCTTGATTTCACACTACTTTTCGAGCTCTACAATCCTGGCATTTCGGATTTTGATTTCAGAACTCGTGGCTAGTTGGTCTCGTTTCACCTATTTAGCCGCGAAATGTGGTTTCTTTACGTAAACGGTTTTATGAATATCCTTTGACTCCGAGTTCTGAATTCGGTGATTTTTAGCTTGATTTCACACTACTTTTCGAGCTCTACAATCCTGGCATTTCGGATTTTGATTTCAGAACACGTCGCTAGTAGGTCTCGATTTACGTATTTAGCCGCGAAATGTGGTTTCTTTACGTAAACGGTATTATGAATATCTGTTGACTCCGAGTTCTGAATTCGGTGATTTTTTGCTTGATTACACACTACTTTTCGAGCTCTACAATCCTAGCGTTTCGGATTTTGATTTCAGAACTCGTGGCTAGTAAGTCTCGTTTCACCTAGTTAGCCGCGAAATGTGGTTTCTTTACGTAAACGGTTTTATGAATATCCGTTGACTCCGAGTTCTGAATTCGGTGATTTTTAGCTTGATTTCACACTATTTTTCGAGCTCTACAATCCTGGGTTTTCGGATTTTGATTTCAGAACTCGTGGCTATTTTGTCTCATTTCACCAAGTTAGCCGCGAAATGTGGTTTCTTTACGTAAACGGTTTTATGAATATCCGTTGACTCCGAGTTCTGAATTCGGTGATTTGTAGCTTGATTTCACACTACGTTTTGAGCTCTACGATCCTGGCATTTCGGATTTTGATTTCAGAACTTGTGGCTAGTTGGTCTCGTTTCACCTAGTTAGACGCGAAATGTGGTTTCTTTACGTAAACAGTTTTATGAATATCCGTTGACTCCGAGTTCTGAATTCGGTGATTTTTAGCTTGATTTCACACTACTTTTCAAGTTCTACAATCCTGGTGTTTCGGATTTTGATTTCAAGACTCGTGGCTAGTAGGTCTCGTTTCACCTAGTTAGCCGCGAAATGTGGTTTCTTTACGTAAACGGTTTTATGAATATCCGTTGACTCCGAGTTCTGAATTCGGTGATTTTTAGCTTGATTTCACACTACTTTTCGAGCTCTACAATCCTGGGTTTTCGGTTTTCGATTTCAGAACTCGTGGCTAGTAGGTCTCGTTTCATCTAGTTAGCCGCAAAATGTGGTTTCTTTACGTAAACAGTTTTATGAATATCCGTTGACTCCGAGTTCTGAATTCGGTGATTTTTTGCTTGATTTCACACTACTTTTCGAGCTCTACAATCTTGGTGTTTCGGATTTTTATTTCAGAACTCGTGGCTAGTAGGTCTCGTTTCACCTAGTTAGCCGCGAAATGTGGTTTCTTTACGTAAACGGTTTTATGAATATCCGTTGACTCCGAGTTCTGAAGTCGGTGATTTTTAGCTTGATTTCACAGTACTTTTCGAGCTCTACAATCCTGGCATTTCGGATTTTGATTTCAGAACTCGTGGCTAGTATGTCTCGATTCACCTATTTAGCCGCGAAATGTGGTTTCTTTACGTAAACGGTTTTATGAATATCCGTTGACTCCGAGTTCTGAATTCGGTGATTTTTTGCTTGATTACACACTACTTTTCGAGCTCTACAATCCTAGCGTTTCGGATTTTGATTTCAGAACTCGTGGCTAGTAAGTCTCGTTTCACCTAGTTAGCCGCGAAATGTGCTTTCTTTACGTAAACGGTTTTATGAATATCAGTTGACTCCGAGTTCTGAATTCGGTGATTTTTAGCTTGATTTCACACTACTTTTCGAGCTCTACAATCCTGGAATTTCGGATTTTGATTTCAGAACTCGTGGCTAGTAGGTCTCGATTCACCCATTTAGCCGCAAAATGTGGTTTCTTTACGTAAACGGTTTTGTGAATATCCGTTGACTCCGAGTTCTGAATTCGGTGATTTTTAGCTTGATTTCACACTACTTTTCAAGTTCTACAATCCTGGTGATTCGGATTTTGATTTCAGAACTCGTGGCTAGTAGGTCTCGTTTCACCTAGTTAGCTGCGAAATGTGGTTTCTTTACGTAAACGGTTTTATGAATATCCGTTGACTCCGAGTTCTGAATTCGGTGATTTTTAGCTTGATTTCACACTACTTTTCGAGCTCTAGAATCCTGGGTTTTCGGTTTTCGATTTCAGAACTCGTGGCTAGTAGGTCTCGATTCACCTATTTAGCCGCGAAATGTGGTTTCTTTACGTAAACAGTTTTATGAATATCCGTTGACTCCGAGTTCTGAATTCGGTGATTTTTAGCTTGATTTCACACTACTTTTCAAGTTCTACAATCCTGGTGTTTCGGATTTTGATTTCAGAACTCGTGGCTAGTAGGTCTCGTTTCACCTAGTTAGCCGCGAAATGTGTTTTCTTTACGTAAACGGTTTTATGAATATCCGTTGACTCCGAGTTCTGAATTCGGTAATTTTTAGCTTGATTTCACACTACTTTTCGAGCTCTACAATCCTAGGTTTTCGGTTTTCAATTTCAGAACTCGTGGCTAGTAGGTCTCGTTTCATCTAGTTAGCCGTAAAATGTGGTTTCTTTACGTAAACAGTTTTATGAATATCCGTTGACTCCGAGTTCTGAATTCGGTGATTTTTAGCTTGATTTCACACTACTTTTCGAGCTCTACAATCTTGGTGTTTCGGATTTTGATTTCAGAACTCGTGGCTAGTTGGTCTCGTTTCACCTAGTTAGCCGCGAAATGTGGTTTCTTTACGTAAACGGTTTTGTGAATATCCGTTGACTCCGAGTTCTGAATTCGGTGATTTTTAGCTTGATTTCACACTACTTTTCGAGCTCTACAATCCTGGCTTTTCGGATTTTGATTTCAGAACTCGTCACTAGTAGGTCTCGATTAACGTATTTAGCCGCGAAATGTGGTTTCTTTACGTAAACGGTTTTATGAATATCTGTTGACTCCGAGTTCTGAATTCGGTGATTTTTTGCTTGATTACACACTACTTTTCGAGCTCTACAATCCTAGCGTTTCGGATTTTGATTTTAGAACTCGTGGCTAGTAAGTCTCGTTTCACCTAGTTAGCCGCGAAATTTGGTTTCTTTACGTAAACGGTTTTATGAATATCCGTTGACTCCGAGTTCTGAATTCGGTGATTTTTAGCTTGATTTCACACTATTTTTCGAGCTCTATAATCCTGGGTTTTCGGATTTTGATTTCAGAAATCGTGGCTATTTTGTCTCACTTCACCAAGTTAGCCGCGAAATGTGGTTTCTTTATGTAAACGGTTTTATGAATATCCGTTGACTCCGAGTTCTGAATTCGGTGAACTTTAGCTTGATTTCACACTACGTTTTGAGCTCTACGATCCTGGCATTTCGGATTTTGATTTCAGAACTCGTGGCTAGTTGGTCTCGTTTCACCTAGTTAGACGCGAAATGTGGTTTCTTTACGTAAACAGTTTTATGAATATCCGTTGACTCCGATTTCTGAATTCGGTGATTTTTAGCTTGATTTCACACTACTTTTCAAGTTCTACAATCCTGGTGTTTCGGATTTTGATTTCAAGACTCGTGGCTAGTAGGTCTCGTTTCACCTAGTTAGCCGCGAAATGTGGTTTCTTTACGTAAACGGTTTTATGAATATCCGTTGACTCCGAGTTCTGAATTCGGTGATTTTTAGCTTGATTTAACACTACTTTTCGAGCTCTACAATCCTGGGTTTTCGGTTTTCGATTTCAGAACTCGTGGCTAGTAGGTCTCGTTTCATCTAGTTAGCCGCAAAATGTGGTTTCTTTACGTAAACAGTTTTATGAATATCCGTTGACTCCGAGTTCTGAATTCGGTGATTTTTAGCTTGATTTCACACTACTTTTCGCGCTCTACAATCTTGGTGTTTCGGATTTTGATTTCAGAACTCGTGGCTAGTTGGTCTCGTTTCACCTAGTTAGACGCGAAATGTGGTTTCTTTACGTAAACGGTTTTATGAATATTCGTTGACTCCGAGTTCTGAAGTCGGTGATTTTTAGCTTGATTTCACACTACTTTTCGAGCTCTACAATCCTGGCATTTCGGATTTTGATTTCAGAACTCGTGGCTCGTAGGTCTCGATTCACCTATTTAGCCGCGAAATGGGGTTTCTTTACGTAAACGGTTTTGTGAATATCCGTTGACTCCGAGTTCTGAATTCGGTGATTTTTTGCTTGATTACACACTACTTTTGGAGCTCTACAATCCTAGCGTTTCGGATTTTGATTTCAGAACTCGTGGCTAGTAGGTCTCGTTTCAGCTAGTTAGCCGCGAAATGTGCTTTCTTTACGTAAACGGTTTTATGAATATCCGTTGACTCCGAGTTCTGAATTCGGTGATTTTTAGCTTGATTTCACACTACTTTTCGAGCTCTACAATCCTGGAATTTCGGATTTTGATTTCAGAACTCGTGGCTAGTAGGTCTCGTTTCACCTAGTTAGCCGCGAAATGTGGTTTCTTTACGTAAACGGTTTTATGAATATCCGTTGACTCCGAGTTCTGAAGTCGGTGATTTTTAGCTTGATTTCACACTACTTTTCGAGCTCTACAATCCTGGCATTTCGGATTTTGATTTCAGAACTCGTGGCTAGTATGTCTCGATTCACCTATTTAGCCGCGAAATGTGATTTCTTTACGTAAACGGTTTTATGAATATCCGTTCACTCCGAGTTCTGAATTCGGTGATTTTTAGCTTGATTTCACACTACTTTTCAAGTTCTACAATCCTGGGGATTCGGATTTTGATTTCAGAACTCGTGGCTAGTAGGTCTCGTTTCACCTAGTTAGCTGCGAAATGTGGTTTCTTTACGTAAACGGTTTTATGAATATCCGTTGACTCCGAGTTCTGAATTCGGTGATTTTTAGCTTGATTTCACACTACTTTTCGAGCTCTAGAATCCTGGGTTTTCGGTTTTCGATTTCAGAACTCGTGGCTAGTAGGTCTCGATTCACCTATTTGGCCGCGAAATGTGGTTTCTTTACGTAAACAGTTTTATGAATATCCGTTGACTCCGAGTTCTGAATTCGGTGATTTTTAGCTTGATTTCACACTACTTTTCAAGTTCTACAATCCTGGTGTTTCGGATTTTGATTTCAGAACTCGTGGCTAGTAGGTCTCGTTTCACCTAGTTAGCCGCGAAATGTGTTTTCTTTACGTAAACGGTTTTATGAATATCCGTTGACTCCGAGTTCTGAATTCAGTAATTTTTACCTTGATTTCACACTACTTTTCGAGCTCTACAATCCTGGGTTTTCGGTTTTCAATTTCAGAACTCGTGGCTAGTAGGTCTCGTTTCATCTAGTTAGCCGTAAAATGTGGTTTCTTTACGTAAACAGTTTTATGAATATCCGTTGACTCCGAGTTCTGAATTCGGTGATTTTTAGCTTGATTTCACACTACTTTTCGAGCTCTACAATCTTGGTGTTTCGGATTTTGATTTCAGAACTCGTGGCTAGTTGGTCTCGTTTCACCAAGTTAGCCGCGAAATGTGGTTTCTTTATGTAAACGGTTTTATGAATATCCGTTGACTCCGAGTTCTGAATTCGGTGAACTTTAGCTTGATTTCACACTACCTTTTGAGCTCTACGATCCTGGCGTTTCGGATTTTGATTTCAGAACTCGTGGCTAGTTGGTCTCGTTTCACCTAGTTAGACGCGAAATGTGGTTTCTTTACGTAAACAGTTTTATGAATATCCGTTGACTCCGAGTTCTGAATTCGGTGATTTTTAGCTTGATTTCACACTACTTTTCAAGTTCTACAATCCTGGTGTTTCGGATTTTGATTTCAAGACTCGTGGCTAGTAGGTCTCGTTTCACCTAGTTAGCCGCGAAATGTGGTTTCTTTACGTAAACGGTTTTATGAATATCCGTTGACTCCGAGTTCTGAATTCGGTGATTTTTAGCTTGATTTAACACTACTTTTCGAGCTCTACAATCCTGGGTTTTCGGTTTTCGATTTCAGAACTCGTGGCTAGTAGGTCTCGTTTCATCTAGTTAGCCGCAAAATGTGGTTTCTTTACGTAAACAGTTTTATGAATATCCGTTGACTCCGAGTTCTGAATTCGGTGATTTTTACCTTGATTTCACACTACTTTTCGCGCTCTACAATCTTGGGCTTTCGGATTTTGATTTCAGAACTCGTGGCTAGTTGGTCTCGTTTCACCTAGTTAGTCGCGAAATGTGGTTTCTTTACGTAAACGGTTTTATAAATATTCGTTGACTCCGAGTTCTGAAGTCGGTGATTTTTAGCTTGATTTCACACTACTTTTCGAGCTCTACAATCCTGGCGTTTCGGATTTTGATTTTAGAACTCGTGGCTAGTAGGTCTTGTTTCACCTAGTTAGCCGCGAAATGTGGTTTCTTTACGTAAACGCTTTTCTGAATATCCATTGACTCGGAGTTCTTAATTCGGTGATTTTTAGCTTGATTTCGCAATACTTTTCGAGCACTACAATCCTGGGGTTTCGGATTTTGATTTCAGAACTCGTGGCTAGTATATCTCTTTTCAACTAGTTAGCCGCGAAATGTGGTTTCTTTACTTAAACGGTTTTAGGAATATCCGTTGACTCCGAGTTCTGAATTCGGTGATTTTTAGATTGATTTCACACTACTTTTCGAGCTCTAAAATCCTGGCATTTTGGATTTTGATTTCAGAACTCGTGGCTAGTAGGTCTTGTTTCACCTAGTTAGCCGCGAAATGTGGTTTCTTTACGTAAACGCTTTTCTGAATATCCATTGACTCCGAGTTCTGAAATCGGTGATTTTTAGCTTGATTTCACACTACTTTTCGAGCTCTACAATCTTGGCATTTCGGATTTTGATTTCAAGACTCGTGGCTAGTAGGTCTCGTTTCACCTAGTTAGCCGCGAAATGTGGTTTCTTTACGTAAACGCTTTTCTGAATATCCGTTGACTCTGAGTTCTGAATTCGGTGATTTTAGCTTGATTTCGCACTACTTTTCGAGCACTACAATCCTGGGGTTTCGGATTTTAATTTCAGAACTCGTGGCTAGTAGGTCTCGTTTCACCTAGTTAGCCGCGAAATGTGGTTTCTTTACGTAAACGCTTTTCTGAATATCCGTTGAGTCCGAGTTCTAAATTCGGTGATTTTTTGCTTGATTTCGCACTACTTTTCGAGCTCTAAAATCCTGGGGTTTCGGATTTTGATTTCAGAATTCGTAGCTAGTAGGTCCCGTTTCACCTAGTTAGCCGCGAAATGTGGTTTCTTTACGTAAACGGTTTATGAATATCCGTTCACTCCGAGTTCTGAATTCGGTGATTTTTAGCTTGATTTCACACTACTTTTCGAGCACTACAATCCTGGCATTTCGAATTTTGATTTCAGAACTCGTGGCTAGTAGGTCTCCTTTCACCTAGTTAGCCGCGAAATGTGGTTTCTTTACGTAAACGCTTTTCTGAATATCCATTGACTCCGACTTCTGAAATAGGTGATTTTTAGCTTGATTTCGCACTAATTTTCGAGCACTAAAATCCTGGCGTTTCGGAATTTGATTTCAGAACTCGTGGCTAGTAGGTCTCGTTTCACCTAGTTGGCCGCGAAATGTGGTTTCTTTACGTAAACGGTTTTATGAATATCCGTTTACTCCGAGTTCTGAATTCGGTGATTTTTAGCTTGATTTCGCACTACTTTTCGAGCACTACAATCCTGGAATTTCGGATTTTGATTTCAGAACTCGTGGCTAGTAGGTCTCGTTTCACCTAGTTAGCCGCGAAATGTTTTTTCTTTACGTAAACGGTTTTGAGAATATCCGTTGACTCCGAGTTCTGAATTCGGTGATTTTTAGCTTAATTTCGAACTACTTTTTGAGCACTACAATCATGGGGTTTCGGATTTTTATTTCAGAACTCGTGGCTAGTAGGTCTCGTTTCACCTAGTTAGTCGCGAAATATGATTTCTTTACGTAAACGTTTTTATGAATATCCCTTTACTACGAGTTCTGAATTCGGTGATTTTTAGCTTGATTTCACACTACTTTTCGAGCTCTACAATCCTGGCGTTTTGGATTTTGATTTCAGAACTCGTGGCTAGTAGGTCTTGTTTCACCTAGTTAGCCGCGAAATGTGGTTTCTTTACGTAAACGGTTTTATGAATATCCGTTGACTCCGAGTTCTGAATTCGGTGATTTTTAGCTTGATTTCACACTACTTTTCGAGCTCTACAATCCTGGCATTTCGGATTTTTATTTCAGAACTCGTGGCTAGTAGGTCTCGTTTCACCTAGTTAGCAGCGAAATGTGGTTTTTTTACGTAAACGGTTTTATGAATATCCGTTGACTCCGAGTTCTAAATTCGGTGATTTTTAGCTTGATTTCACACTGCTTTTCGAGCTCTACAATCCTGACATTTCAGATTTTGATTTCAGAACACGTGGCTAGTAGGTCTCGTTTCACCTAGTTAGCCGCGAAATGTGGTTTCTTTACGTAAACCGTTTTATGAATATCCGTTTACTCCGAGTTCTGAATTCGGTGATTTTTAGCTTGATTTCGCACTACTTTTTGAGCACTACAATCCTGGGGTTTCGGATTTTGATTTCAGACCTCGTGGCTAGTAAGTCTCGTTTCACCTAGTTAGCCGCGAAATGTGGTTTCTTTACGTAAACGGTTTTATGAATATCCGTTGACTCCGAGTTCTGAATTCGGTGATTTTTAGATTGATTTCACACTACTTTTCGAGCACTACAATCCAGGAATTTCGAATTTTGATTTCAGAACTCGTGGCTAGTAGGTCTCGTTTCACCTAGTTAGCCGCGAAATGTGGTTTCTTTACGTAAACGCTTTTCTGAATATCCATTGACTCCGAGTTCTGAAATCGGTGATTTTTAGCTTGATTTCGCACTACTTTTCGAGCACTACAATCCTGGCATTTCGGATTTTGATTTCAGAACTCGTGGCTAGTAGGTCTTGTTTCACCTAGTTAGCCGCGAAATGTGGTTTCTTTACGTAAACGCTTTTCTGAATATCCATTGACTCCGAGTTCTGAAATCGGTGATTTTTAGCTTGATTTCACACTACTTTTCGAGCTCTACAATCTTGGCATTTCGGATTTTGATTTCAAGACTCGTGGCTAGTAGGTCTCGTTTCACCTAGTTAGCCGCGAAATGTGGTTTCTTTACGTAAACGCTTTTCTGAATATCCGTTGACTCTGAGTTCTGAATTCGGTGATTTTAGCTTGATTTCGCACTACTTTTCGAGCACTACAATCCTGGGGTTTCGGATTTTAATTTCAGAACTCGTGGCTAGTAGGTCTCGTTTCACCTAGTTAGCCGCGAAATGTGGTTTCTTTACGTAAACGCTTTTCTGAATATCCGTTGACTCCGAGTTCTAAATTCGGTGATTTTTTGCTTGATTTCGCACTAATTTTCGAGCTCTAAAATCCTGGGGTTTCGGATTTTGATTTCAGAATTCGTAGCTAGTAGGTCCCGTTTCACCTAGTTAGCCGCGAAATGTGGTTTCTTTACGTAAACGGTTTATGAATATCCGTTCACTCCGAGTTCTGAATTCGGTGATTTTTAGCTTGATTTCACACTACTTTTCGAGCACTACAATCCTGGCATTTCGAATTTTGATTTCAGAACTCGTGGCTAGTAGGTCTCCTTTCACCTAGTTAGCCGCGAAATGTGGTTTCTTTACGTAAACGCTTTTCTGAATATCCATTGACTCCGACTTCTGAAATAGGTGATTTTTAGCTTGATTTCGCACTAATTTTCGAGTACTAAAATCCTGGCGTTTCGGAATTTGATTTCAGAACTCGTGGCTAGTAGGTCTCGTTTCACCTAGTTGGCCGCGAAATGTGGTTTCTTTACGTAAACGGTTTTATGAATATCCGTTTACTCCGAGTTCTGAATTCGGTGATTTTTAGCTTGATTTCGCACTACTTTTCGAGCACTACAATCCTGGAATTTCGGATTTTGATTTCAGAACTCGTGGCTAGTAGGTCTCGTTTCACCTAGTTAGCCGCGAAATGTTTTTTCTTTACGTAAACGGTTTTGAGAATATCCGTTGACTCCGAGTTCTGAATTCGTTGATTTTTAGCTTAATTTCGAACTACTTTTTGAGCACTACAATCATGGGGTTTCGGATTTTTATTTCAGAACTCGTGGCTAGTAGGTCTCGTTTCACCTAGTTAGTCGCGAAATATGATTTCTTTACGTAAACGTTTTTATGAATATCCCTTTACTACGAGTTCTGAATTCGGTGATTTTTAGCTTGATTTCACACTACTTTTCGAGCTCTACAATCCTGGCGTTTTGGATTTTGATTTCAGAACTCGTGGCTAGTAGGTCTTGTTTCACCTAGTTAGCCGCGAAATGTGGTTTCTTTACGTAAACGGTTTTATGAATATCCGTTGACTCCGAGTTCTGAATTCGGTGATTTTTAGCTTGATTTCACACTACTTTTCGAGCTCTACAATCCTGGCATTTCGGATTTTTATTTCAGAACTCGTGGCTAGTAGGTCTCGTTTCACCTAGTTAGCAGCGAAATGTGGTTTTTTTACGTAAACGGTTTTATGAATATCCGTTGACTCCGAGTTCTAAATTCGGTGATTTTTAGCTTGATTTCACACTGCTTTTCGAGCTCTACAATCCTGACATTTCAGATTTTGATTTCAGAACACGTGGCTAGTAGGTCTCGTTTCACCTAGTTAGCCGCGAAATGTGGTTTCTTTACGTAAACCGTTTTATGAATATCCGTTTACTCCGAGTTCTGAATTCGGTGATTTTTAGCTTGATTTCGCACTACTTTTTGAGCACTACAATCCTGGGGTTTCGGATTTTGATTTCAGACCTCGTGGCTAGTAAGTCTCGTTTCACCTAGTTAGCCGCGAAATGTGGTTTCTTTACGTAAACGGTTTTATGAATATCCGTTGACTCCGAGTTCTGAATTCGGTGATTTTTAGATTGATTTCACACTACTTTTCGAGCTCTACAATCCAGGAATTTCGAATTTTGATTTCAGAACTCGTGGCTAGTAGGTCTCGTTTCACCTAGTTAGCCGCGAAATGTGGTTTCTTTACGTAAACGCTTTTCTGAATATCCATTGACTCCGAGTTCTGAAATCGGTGATTTTTAGCTTGATTTCGCACTACTTTTCGAGCACTACAATCCTGGCATTTCGGATTTTGATTTCAGAACTCGTGGCTAGTAGGTCTAGTTTCACCTAGTTAGCAGCGAAATGTGGTTTTTTTACGTAAACGGTTTTATGAATATCCGTTGACTCCGAGTTCTGAATTCGGTGATTTTTAGGTTGATTTCGCACTACTTTTCGAGCACTACAACCCTGGGGTTTTGGATTTTGATTTCAGAAGTCGTGGCTAGTAGGTCCCATTTCACCAAGTTAGCCGCGAAATGTGATTTCTTTACGTAAACGGTTTTATGAATATCCGTTCACTCCGAGTTCTGAATTCGGTGATTTTTAGCTTGATTTCACACTACTTTTCGAGCTCTACAATCCTGGCGTTTCGGATTTTGATTTTAGAACTCGTGGCTACTAGGTCTTGTTTCACCTAGTTAGCCGCGAAATGTGGTTTCTTTACGTAAACGCTTTTCTGAATATCCATTGACTCGGAGTTCTTAATTCGGTGATTTTTAGCTTGATTTCGCAATACTTTTCGAGCACTACAATCCTGGGGTTTCGGATTTTGATTTCAGAATTCGTGGCTAGTATATCTCTTTTCAACTAGTTAGCCGCGAAATGTGGTTTCTTTACTTAAACGGTTTTAGGAATATCCGTTGACTCCGAGTTCTGAATTCGGTGATTTTTAGATTGATTTCACACTACTTTTCGAGCTCTACAATCCTGGCATTTCGGATTTTGATTTCAGAACTCGTGGCTAGTAGTTCTTGTTTCACCTAGTTAGCCGCGAAATGTGGTTTCTTTACGTAAACGCTTTTCTGAATATCCATTGACTCCGAGTTCTGAAATCGGTGATTTTTAGCTTGATTTCACACTACTTTTCGTGCTCTACAATCTTGGCATTTCGGATTTTTATTTCAGAACTCGTGGCTAGTAGGTCTCATTTCACCTAGTTAGCCGCGAAATGTGGTTTCTTTACGTAAACGCTTTTCTGAATATCCGTTGACTCTGAGTTCTGAATTCGGTGATTTTAGCTTGATTTCGCACTACTTTTCGAGCACTACAATCCTGGGGTTTCGGATTTTAATTTCAGAACTCGTGGCTAGTAGGTCTCGTTTCACCTAGTTAGCCGCGAAATGTGGTTTCTTTACGTAAACGCTTTTCTGAATATCCGTTGACTCCGAGTTCTAAATTCGGTGATTTTTAGCTTGATTTCGCACTAGTTTTCGAGCTCTAAAATCCTGGGGTTTCGGATTTTGATTTCAGAATTCGTAGCTAGTAGGTCCCGTTTCACCTAGTTAGCCGCGAAATGTGGTTTCTTTACGTAACGGTTTATGAATATCCGTTCACTCCGAGTTCTGAATTCGGTGATTTTTAGCTTGATTTCGCACTACTTTTCGAGCACTACAATCCTGGCATTTCGAATTTTGATTTCAGAACTCGTGGCTAGTAGGTCTCCTTTCACCTAGTTAGCAGCGAAATGTGGTTTTTTTACGTAAACGGTTTTATGAATATCAGTTGACTCCGAGTTCTGAATTCGGTGATTTTTAGCTTGATTTCACACTGCTTTTCGAGCTCTACAATCCTGACATTTCAGATTTTGATTTCAGAACTCGTGGCTAGTAGGTCTCGTTTCACCTAGTTAGCCGCGAAATGTGGTTTCTTTACGTAAACCGTTTTATGAATATCCGTTTACTCCGAGTTCTGAATTCGGTGATTTTTAGCTTGATTTCGCACTACTTTTTGAGCACTACAATCCTGGGGTTTCGGATTTTGATTTCAGACCTCGTGGCTAGTAGGTCTCGTTTCACCTAGTTAGCCGCGAAATGTGGTTTCTTTACGTAAACGGTTTTATGAATATCCGTTGACTCCGAGTTCTGAATTCGGTGATTTTTAGATTGATTTCACACTACTTTTCGAGCTCTATAATCCAGGAATTTCGAATTTTGATTTCAGAACTCGTGGCTAGTAGGTCTCGTTTAACCTAGTTAGCCGCGAAATGTGGTTTCTTTACGTAAACGCTTTTCTGAATATCCATTGACTCCGAGTTCTGAAATCGGTGATTTTTAGCTTGATTTCGCACTACTTTTCGAGCACTACAATCCTGGCATTTCGGATTTTGATTTCAGAACTCGTGGCTAGTAGGTCTAGTTTCACCTAGTTAGCAGCGAAATGTGGTTTTTTTACGTAAACGGTTTTATGAATATCCGTTGACTCCGAGCTCTGAATTCGGTGATTTTTAGGTTGATTTCGCACTACTTTTCGAGCACTACAACCCTGGGGTTTTGGATTTTGATTTCAGAAGTCGTGGCTAGTAGGTCCCATTTCACCAAGTTAGCCGCGAAATGTGATTTCTTTAAGTAAACGGTTTTATGAATATCCGTTCACTCCGAGTTCTGAATTCGGTGATTTTTAGCTTGATTTAACACTACTTTTTGAGCTCTACAATCCTGGCATTTCGGATTTTGATTTCAGAACTCGTGGCTAGTAGGTCTTGTTTCACCTAGTTAGCCGCGAAATGTGGTTTCTTTACGTAAACGCTTTTCTGAATATCCATTGACTCCGAGTTCTGAAATCGGTGATTTTTAGCTTGATTTCACACTACTTTTCGAGCTCTACAATCTTGGCATTTCGGATTTTTATTTCAGAACTCGTGGCTAGTAGGTCTCGTTTCACCTAGTTAGCAGCGAAATGTGGTTTTTTTACGTAAACGGTTTTATGAATATCAGTTGACTCCGAGTTCTGAATTCGGTGATTTTTAGCTTGATTTCACACTGCTTTTCGAGCTCTACAATCCTGACATTTCAGATTTTGATTTCAGAACTCGTGGCTAGTAGGTCTCGTTTCACCTAGTTAGCCGCGAAATGTGGTTTCTTTACGTAAACCGTTTTATGAATATCCGTTTACTCCGAGTTCTGAATTCGGTGATTTTTAGCTTGATTTCGCACTACTTTTTGAGCACTAAAATCCTGGGGTTTCGGATTTTGATTTCAGACCTCGTGGCTAGTAGGTCTCGTTTCACCTAGTTAGCCGCGAAATGTGGTTTCTTTACGTAAACGGTTTTATGAATATCCGTTGACTCCGAGTTCTGAATTCGGTGATTTTTAGATTGATTTCACACTAATTTTCGAGCTCTACAATCCAGGAATTTCGAATTTTGATTTCAGAACTCGTGGCTAGTAGGTCTCGTTTAACCTAGTTAGCCGCGAAATGTGGTTTCTTTACGTAAACGCTTTTCTGAATATCCATTGACTCCGAGTTCTGAAATCGGTGATTTTTAGCTTGATTTCGCACTACTTTTCGAGCACTACAATCCTGGCATTTCGGATTTTGATTTCAGAACTCGTGGCTAGTAGGTCTAGTTTCACCTAGTTAGCAGCGAAATGTGGTTTTTTTACGTAAACGGTTTTATGAATATCCGTTGACTCCGAGTTCTGAATTCGGTGATTTTTAGGTTGATTTCGAACTACTTTTCGAGCACTACAACCCTGGGGTTTTGGATTTTGATTTCAGAAGTCGTGGCTAGTAGGTCCCATTTCACCACGTTAGCCGCGAAATGTGATTTCTTTAAGTAAACGGTTTTATGAATATCCGTTCACTCCGAGTTCTGAATTCGGTGATTTTTAGCTTGATTTAACACTACTTTTTGAGCTCTACAATCCTGGCATTTCGGATTTTGATTTCAGAACTCGTGGCTAGTAGGTCTTGTTTCACTTAGTTAGCCGCGAAATGTAGTTTCTTTATGTAAACGCTTTTCTGAATATCCACTGATTCCGAGTTCTGAAATCGGTGATTTTTAGCTTGATTTCACACTACTTTTCGAGCACTACAATCCTGGGGTTTCGGATTTTGATTTCAGACCTCGTGGCTAGTAGGTCTCGTTTCACCTAGTTAGCCGCGAAATGTGGTTTCTTTACGTAAACGGTTTTATGAATATCCGTTGACTCCGAGTTCTGAATTCGGTGATTTTTAGATTGATTTGACACTACTTTTCGAGCTCTACAATCCAGGAATTTCGTATTTTTATTTCAGAACTCGTGGCTAGTAGGTCTCGTTTCACCTAGTTAGCCGCGAAATGTGGTTTCTTTAAGTAAACGCTTTTCTGAATATCCATTGACTCCGAGTTCTGAAATCGGTGATTTTTAGCTTGGTTTCACACTACTTTTCGAGCTCTACAATCCTGGCCTTTCGGATTTTTATTTCAGAACTCGTGGCTAGTAGGTCTCGTTTCACCTAGTTAGCAGCGAAATGTGGTTTTTTTACGTAAACGGTTTTATGAATATCCGTTGACTCCGAGTTCTGAATTCGGTGATTTTTAGCTTGATTTCGCACTAATTTTCGAGCACTAAAATCCTGGCGTTTCGGAATTTGATTTCAGAATTCGTGGCTAGTAGGTCTCGTTTCACCTAGTTAGCCGCGAAATGTGGTTTCTTTACGTAAACGGTTTTATGAATATCCGTTTACTCCGAGTTCTGAATTCGGTGATTTTTAGCTTGATTTCGCACTACTTTTCGAGCACTACAATCCTGGCATTTCGAATTTTGATTTCAGAACTCGTGGCTAGTAGGTCTCCTTTCACCTAGTTAGCCGCGAAATGTGGTTTCTTTACATAAACGCTTTTCTGAATATCCATTGACTCCGACTTCTGAAATCGGTGATTTTTAGCTTGATTTCACACTACTTTTCGAGCTCTACAATCCTGGCATTTCGGATTTTGATTTCAGAACTCGTGGCTAGTAGGTCTCGTTTCACCTAGTTAGCAGCGAAATGTTGTTTTTTTACGTAAACGGTTTTATGAATATCTGTTGACTCCGAGTTCTGAATTCGGTGATTTTTAGCTTGATTTCACACTACTTTTCGAGCTCTACAATCCAGACATTTCAGATTTTGATTTCAGAACTCGTGGCTAGTAGGTCTCGTTTCACCTAGTTAGCCGCGAAATGTGGTTTCTTTACGTAAACGGTTTTATGAATATCCGTTTACTCCGAGTTCTGAATTCGGTGATTTTTAGCTTGATTTCGCACTACTTTTCGAGCACTACAATCCTGGCATTTCGGATTTTGATTTCAGAACTCGTGTCTAGTAGGTCTCGTTTCACCTAGTTAGTCGCGAAATATGATTTCTTTACGTAAACGGTTTTATGAATATCCCTTTACTACGAGTTCTGAATTCGATGATTTTTAGCTTGATTTCACACTACTTTTCGAGCTCTACAATCCTGGCATTTCGGATTTTTATTTCAGAACTCGTGGCTAGTAGGTCTCGTTTCACCTAGTTAGTCGCGAAATATGATTTCTTTACGTAAACGGTTTTATGAATATCCCTTTACTACGAGTTCTGAATTCGATGATTTTTAGCTTGATTTCACACTACTTTTCGAGCTCTACAATCCTGGCGTTTCGGATTTTGATTTCAGAACTCGTGGCTAGTAGGTCTTGTTTCACCTAGTTAGCCGCGAAATGTGGTTTCTTTACGTAAATGCTTTTCTGAATATCCATTGACTCCGACTTCTGAAATCGGTGATTTTTAGCTTGATTTCACACTACTTTTCGAGCTCTACAATCCTGGCATTTCGGATTTTGATTTCAGAACTCGTGGCTAGTAGGTCTCGTTTCACCTAGTTAGCAGCGAAATGTTGTTTTTTTACGTAAACGGTTTTATGAATATCCGTTGACTCCGAGTTCTGAATTCGGTGATTTTTAGCTTGATTTCACACTACTTTTCGAGCTCTACAATCGAGACATTTCAGATTTTGATTTCAGAAATCGTGCCTAGTAGGTCTCGTTTCACCTATTTAGCTGCGAAATGTGGTTTCTTTACGTAAACGCTTTTCTGAATATCCGTTGACTCCGAGTTCCGAATTCGGTGATTTTTAGCTTGATTTCGCACTAATTTTCGAGCACTAAAATCCTGGCTTTTCGGAATTTGATTTCAGAACTCGTGGCTAGTAGGTCTCGTTTCACCTAGTTAGCCGCGAAATGTGGTTTCTTTACGTAAACGGTTTTATGAATATCCGTTGACTCCGAGTTCTGAATTCGGTGATTTTTAGCTTGATTTCGCACTACTTTTCGAGCACTACAATCCTGGCATTTCGGATTTTGATTTCAGAACTCGTGTCTAGTAGGTCTCGTTTCACCTAGTTAGCCGCGAAATGTGGTTTCTTTACGTAAACGGTTTTAAGAATATCCGTTGACTCCGAGTTCTGAATTCGGTGATTTTTAGCTTAATTTCGAACTACTTTTTGAGCACTAAAATCATGGGGTTTCGGATTTTTATTTCAGAACTCGTGGCTAGTAGGTCTCGTTTCACCTAGTTAGTCGCGAAATATGATTTCTTTACGTAAACGGTTTTATGAATATCCCTTTACTACGAGTTCTGAATTCGATGATTTTTAGCTTGATTTCACACTACTTTTCGAGCTCTACAATCCTGGCATTTCGGATTTTGATTTCAGAACTCGTGGCTAGTAGGTCTTGTTTCACCTAGTTAGCCGCGAAATGTGGTTTCTTTACGTAAACGCTTTTCTGAATATCCATTGACTCGGAGTTCTGAATTCGGTGATTTTTAGCTTGATTTCGCACTACTTTTCGAGCACTACAATCTTGGGGTTTCGGATTTTGATTTCAGAACTCGTGGCTAGTATATCTCTTATCAACTAGTTAGCCGCGAAATGTGGTTTCTTTACGTAAACGGTTTTATGAATATCCGTTGACTCCGAGTTCTGAATTCGGTGATTTTTAGATTGATTTCACACTACTTTTCGAGCTCTACAATCCTGGCATTTCGGATTTTGATTTCAGAACTCGTGGCTAGTAGGTCTTGTTTCGCCTAGTTAGCCGCGAAATGTGGTTTCTTTACATAAACGCTTTTCTGAATATCCATTGACTCCGAGTTCTGAAATCGGTGATTTTTAGCTTGATTTCGCACTACCTTTCGAGCACTACAATCCTGGCATTTCGGATTTTGATTTCAGAACTCGTGGCTAGTAGGTCTAGTTTCAACTAGTTACAGCGAAATGTGGTTTTTTTACGTAAACGGTTTTATGAATATCCGTTGACTCCGAGTTTTGAATTCGGTGATTTTTAGGTTGATTTCGCATTACTTTTCGAGCACTACAACCCTGGGGTTTTGGATTTTGATTTCAGAAGTCGTGGCTAGTAGGTCCCATTTCACCAAGTTAGCCGCGAAATGTGATTTCTTTACGAAAACGGTTTTATGAATATCCGTTCACTCCGAGTTCTGAATTCGGTGATTTTTAGCTTGATTTAACACTACTTTTTGAGCTCTACAATCCTGGCATTTCGGATTTTGATTTCAGAACTCGTGGCTAGTAGGTCTTGTTTCGCTTAGTTAGACGCGAAATGTAGTTTCTTTATGTAAACGCTTTTCTGAATATCCACTGATTCCGAGTTCTGAAATCGGTGATTTTTAGCTTGATTTCACACTACTTTTCGAGCACTACAATCCTGGGGTTTCGGATTTTGATTTCAGACCTCGTGGCTAGTTGGTCTCGTTTCACCTAGTTAGCAGCGAAAGGTTGTTTTTTTACGTAAACGGTTTTATGAATATCCGTTGACTCCGAATTCTGAATTCGGTGATTTTTAGCTTGATTTCACACTACTTTTCGAGCTCTACAATCCAGACATTTCAGATTTTGATTTCAGAACTCGTGCCTAGTAGGTCTCTTTTCACCTAGTAAGCTGCGAAATGTGGTTTCTTTACGTAAACGCTTTTCTGAATATCCGTTGACTCCGAGTTCTGAATTCGGTGATTTTTAGCTTGATTTCGCACTAATTTTCGAGCACTAAAATCCTGGTGTTTCGGAATTTGATTTCAGAACTCGTGGCTAGTAGGTCTCGTTTCACCTAGTTAGCCGCGAAATGTGGTTTCTTTACGTAAACGGTTTTATGAATATCCGTTTACTCCGAGTTCTGAATTCGGTGATTTTTAGCTTGATTTCACACTACTTTTCGAGCACTACAATCCTGGGGTTTCGGATTTTGATTTCAGACCTCGTGGCTAGTAGGTCTCGTTTCACCTAGTTAGCCGCGAAATGTGGTTTCTTTACGTAAACGGTTTTATGAATATCCGTTGTCTCCGAGTTCTGAATTCGGTGATTTTTAGATTGATTTGACACTACTTTTCGAGCTCTACAATCCAGGAATTTCGTATTTTTATTTCAGAACTCGTGCCTAGTAGGTCTCTTTTCACCTAGTTAGCTGCGAAATGTGGTTTCTTTACGTAAACGCTTTTCTGAATATCCGTTGACTCCGAGTTCTGAATTCGGTGATTTTTAGCTTGATTTCGCACTAATTTTCGAGCACTAAAATCCTGGTGTTTCGGAATTTGATTTCAGAACTCGTGGCTAGTAGGTCTCGTTTCACCTAGTTAGCCGCGAAATGTGGTTTCTTTACGTAAACGGTTTTATGAATATCCGTTTACTCCGAGTTCTGAATTCGGTGATTTTTAGCTTGATTTCACACTACTTTTCGAGCACTACAATCCTGGGGTTTCGGATTTTGATTTCAGACCTCGTGGCTAGTAGGTCTCGTTTCACCTAGTTAGCCGCGAAATGTGGTTTCTTTACGTAAACGGTTTTATGAATATCCGTTGTCTCCGAGTTCTGAATTCGGTGATTTTTAGATTGATTTGACACTACTTTTCGAGCTCTACAATCCAGGAATTTCGTATTTTTATTTCAGAACTCGTGGCTAGTAGGTCTCGTTTCACCTAGTTAGCCGCGAAATGTGGTTTCTTTACGTAAACGCTTTTCTGAATATCCATTGACTCCGAGTTCTGAAATCGGTGATTTTTAGCTTGGTTTCACACTACTTTTCGAGCTCTACAATCCTGGTATTTCGGATTTTGATTTCAGAACTCGTGGCTAGTAGGTCTCGTTTCACCTAGTTAGCAGCGAAATGTGGTTTTTTTACGTAAACGGTTTTATGAATATCCGTTGACTCCGAGTTCTGAATTCGGTGATTTTTAGCTTGATTTCGCACTAATTTTCGAGCACTAAAATCCTGGCATTTCGGAATTTGATTTCAGAAGTCGTGGCTAGTAGGTCCCATTTCACCAAGTTAGCCGCGAAATGTGATTTCTTTACGAAAACGGTTTTATGAATATCCGTTCACTCCGAGTTCTGAATTCGGTGATTTTTAGCTTGATTTAACACTACTTTTTGAGCTCTACAATCCTGGCATTTCGGATTTTGATTTCAGAACTCGTGGCTAGTAGGTCTTGTTTCGCTTAGTTAGACGCGAAATGTAGTTTCTTTATGTAAACGCTTTTCTGAATATCCACTGATTCCGAGTTCTGAAATCGGTGATTTTTAGCTTGATTTCACACTACTTTTCGAGCACTACAATCCTGGGGTTTCGGATTTTGATTTCAGACCTCGTGGCTAGTTGGTCTCGTTTCACCTAGTTAGCAGCGAAAGGTTGTTTTTTTACGTAAACGGTTTTATGAATATCCGTTGACTCCGAATTCTGAATTCGGTGATTTTTAGCTTGATTTCACACTACTTTTCGAGCTCTACAATCCAGACATTTCAGATTTTGATTTCAGAACTCGTGCCTAGTAGGTCTCTTTTCACCTAGTAAGCTGCGAAATGTGGTTTCTTTACGTAAACGCTTTTCTGAATATCCGTTGACTCCGAGTTCTGAATTCGGTGATTTTTAGCTTGATTTCGCACTAATTTTCGAGCACTAAAATCCTGGTGTTTCGGAATTTGATTTCAGAACTCGTGGCTAGTAGGTCTCGTTTCACCTAGTTAGCCGCGAAATGTGGTTTCTTTACGTAAACGGTTTTATGAATATCCGTTTACTCCGAGTTCTGAATTCGGTGATTTTTAGCTTGATTTCACACTACTTTTCGAGCACTACAATCCTGGGGTTTCGGATTTTGATTTCAGACCTCGTGGCTAGTAGGTCTCGTTTCACCTAGTTAGCCGCGAAATGTGGTTTCTTTACGTAAACGGTTTTATGAATATCCGTTGTCTCCGAGTTCTGAATTCGGTGATTTTTAGATTGATTTGACACTACTTTTCGAGCTCTACAATCCAGGAATTTCGTATTTTTATTTCAGAACTCGTGCCTAGTAGGTCTCTTTTCACCTAGTTAGCTGCGAAATGTGGTTTCTTTACGTAAACGCTTTTCTGAATATCCGTTGACTCCGAGTTCTGAATTCGGTGATTTTTAGCTTGATTTCGCACTAATTTTCGAGCACTAAAATCCTGGTGTTTCGGAATTTGATTTCAGAACTCGTGGCTAGTAGGTCTCGTTTCACCTAGTTAGCCGCGAAATGTGGTTTCTTTACGTAAACGGTTTTATGAATATCCGTTTACTCCGAGTTCTGAATTCGGTGATTTTTAGCTTGATTTCACACTACTTTTCGAGCACTACAATCCTGGGGTTTCGGATTTTGATTTCAGACCTCGTGGCTAGTAGGTCTCGTTTCACCTAGTTAGCCGCGAAATGTGGTTTCTTTACGTAAACGGTTTTATGAATATCCGTTGTCTCCGAGTTCTGAATTCGGTGATTTTTAGATTGATTTGACACTACTTTTCGAGCTCTACAATCCAGGAATTTCGTATTTTTATTTCAGAACTCGTGGCTAGTAGGTCTCGTTTCACCTAGTTAGCCGCGAAATGTGGTTTCTTTACGTAAACGCTTTTCTGAATATCCATTGACTCCGAGTTCTGAAATCGGTGATTTTTAGCTTGGTTTCACACTACTTTTCGAGCTCTACAATCCTGGTATTTCGGATTTTGATTTCAGAACTCGTGGCTAGTAGGTCTCGTTTCACCTAGTTAGCAGCGAAATGTGGTTTTTTTACGTAAACGGTTTTATGAATATCCGTTGACTCCGAGTTCTGAATTCGGTGATTTTTAGCTTGATTTCGCACTAATTTTCGAGCACTAAAATCCTGGCATTTCGGAATTTGATTTCAGAACTCGTGGCTAGTAGGTCTCGTTTCACCTAGTTAGCCGCGAAATGTGGTTTCTTTACGTAAACGGTTTTATGAATATCCGTTTACTCCGAGTTCTGAATTCGGTGATTTTTAGCTTGATTTCGCACTACTTTTCGAGCACTACAATCCTGGAATTTCGAATTTTGATTTCAGAACTCGTGGCTAGTAGGTCTCCTTTCACCTAGTTAGCCGCGAAATGTGGTTTCTTTACGTAAACGCTTTTCTGAATATCCATTGACTCCGACTTCTGAAATCGGTGATTTTTAGCTTGATTTCACACTACTTTTCGAGCTCTACAATCCTGGCATTTCGGATTTTGATTTCAGAACTCGTGGCTAGTAGGTCTCGTTTCACCTAGTTAGCAGCGAAATGTTGTTTTTTTACGTAAACGGTTTTATGAATATCCATTGACTCCGAGTTCTGAATTCGGTGATTTTTAGCTTGATTTCACACTACTTTTCGAGCTCTACAATCCAGACATTTCAGATTTTGATTTCAGAACTCGTGCCTAGTAGGTCTCGTTTCACCTAGTTAGCTGCGAAATGTGGTTTCTTTACGTAAACGCTTTTCTGAATATCCGTTGACTCCGAGTTCTGAATTCGGTGATTTTTAGCTTGATTTCGCACTAATTTTTGAGCACTAAAATCCTGGCGTTCCGGAATTTGATTTCAGAACTCGTGGATAGTAGGTCTCGTTTCACCTAGTTGGCCGCGAAATGTGGTTTCTTTACGTAAACGGTTTTATGAATATCCGTTTACTCCGAGTTCTGAATTCGGTGATTTTTAGCTTGATTTCGCAGTACTTTTCGAGCACTACAATCCTGGCATTTCGGATTTTGATTTCAGAACTCGTGGCTAGTAGGTCTCGTTTCACCTAGTTAGCAGCGAAATGTGGTTTTTTTACGTAAACGGTTTTATGAATATCCGTTTACTCCGAGTTCTGAATTCGGTGATTTTTAGCTTGATTTCACACTACTTTTCGAGCACTACAATCCTGGGGTTTCGGATTTTGATTTCAGACCTCGTGGCTAGTAGGTCTCGTTTCACCTAGTTAGCCGCGAAATGTGGTTTCTTTACGTAAACGGTTTTATGAATATCCGTTGTCTCCGAGTTCTGAATTCGGTGATTTTTAGATTGATTTGACACTACTTTTCGAGCTCTACAATCCAGGAATTTCGTATTTTTATTTCAGAACTCGTGGCTAGTAGGTCTCGTTTCACCTAGTTAGCCGCGAAATGTGGTTTCTTTACGTAAACGCTTTTCTGAATATCCATTGACTCCGAGTTCTGAAATCGGTGATTTTTAGCTTGGTTTCACACTACTTTTCGAGCTCTACAATCCTGGTATTTCGGATTTTGATTTCAGAACTCGTGGCTAGTAGGTCTCG
Source organism: Euonymus europaeus (assembly GCA_963580455.1). Classification (NCBI taxonomy): domain Eukaryota; kingdom Viridiplantae; phylum Streptophyta; class Magnoliopsida; order Celastrales; family Celastraceae; genus Euonymus; species Euonymus europaeus. Next base: position 29,949,059 of record OY756959.1, read on the forward strand.
TTTCACCTAGTTAGCAGCGAAATGTGGTTTTTTTACGTAAACGGTTTTATGAATATCCGTTGACTCCGAGTTCTGAATTCGGTGATTTTTAGCTTGATTTCGCACTAATTTTCGAGCACTAAAATCCTGGCGTTTCGGAATTTGATTTCAGAACTCGTGGCTAGTAGGTCTCGTTTCACCTAGTTAGCCGCGAAATGTGGTTTCTTTACGTAAACGGTTTTATGAATATCCGTTTACTCCGAATTCTGAATTCGGTGATTTTTAGCTTGATTTCGCACTACTTTTCGAGCACTACAATCCTGGAATTTCGAATTTTGATTTCAGAACTCGTGGCTAGTAGGTCTCCTTTCACCTAGTTAGCCGCGAAATGTGGTTTCTTTACGTAAACGCTTTTCTGAATATCCATTGACTCCGACTTCTGAAATCGGTGATTTTTAGCTTGATTTCACACTACTTTTCGAGCTCTACAATCCTGGCATTTCGGATTTTGATTTCAGAACTCGTGGCTAGTAGGTCTCGTTTCACCTAGTTAGCAGCGAAATGTTGTTTTTTTACGTAAACGGTTTTATGAATATCCATTGACTCCGAGTTCTGAATTCGGTGATTTTTAGCTTGATTTCACACTACTTTTCGAGCTCTACAATCCAGACATTTCAGATTTTGATTTCAGAACTCGTGCCTAGTAGGTCTCGTTTCACCTAGTTAGCTGCGAAATGTGGTTTCTTTACGTAAACGCTTTTCTGAATATCCGTTGACTCCGAGTTCTGAATTCGGTGATTTTTAGCTTGATTTCGCACTAATTTTCGAGCACTAAAATCCTGGCGTTCCGGAATTTGATTTCAGAACTCGTGGATAGTAGGTCTCGTTTCACCTAGTTGGCCGCGAAATGTGGTTTCTTTACGTAAACGGTTTTATGAATATCCGTTTACTCCGAGTTCTGAATTCAGTGATTTTTAGCTTGATTTAACACTACTTTTTGAGCTCTACAATCCTGGCATTTCGGATTTTGATTTCAGAACTCGTGGCTAGTAGGTCTTGTTTCGCTTAGTTAGACGCGAAATGTAGTTTCTTTATGTAAACGCTTTTCTGAATATCCACTGATTCCGAGTTCTGAAATCGGTGATTTTTAGCTTGATTTCACACTACTTTTCGAGCACTACAATCCTGGGGTTTCGGATTTTGATTTCAGACCTCGTGGCTAGTTGGTCTCGTTTCACCTAGTTACCAGCGAAAGGTTGTTTTTTTACGTAAACGGTTTTATGAATATCCGTTGACTCCGAATTCTGAATTCGGTGATTTTTAGCTTGATTTCACACTACTTTTCGAGCTCTACAATCCAGACATTTCAGATTTTGATTTCAGAACTCGTGCCTAGTAGGTCTCTTTTCACCTAGTAAGCTGCGAAATGTGGTTTCTTTACGTAAACGCTTTTCTGAATATCCGTTGACTCCGAGTTCTGAATTCGGTGATTTTTAGCTTGATTTCGCACTAATTTTCGAGCACTAAAATCCTGGTGTTTCGGAATTTGATTTCAGAACTCGTGGCTAGTAGGTCTCGTTTCACCTAGTTAGCCGCGAAATGTGGTTTCTTTACGTAAACGGTTTTATGAATATCCGTTTACTCCGAGTTCTGAATTCGGTGATTTTTAGCTTGATTTCACACTACTTTTCGAGCACTACAATCCTGGGGTTTCGGATTTTGATTTCAGACCTCGTGGCTAGTAGGTCTCGTTTCACCTAGTTAGCCGCGAAATGTGGTTTCTTTACGTAAACGGTTTTATGAATATCCGTTGTCTCCGAGTTCTGAATTCGGTGATTTTTAGATTGATTTGACACTACTTTTCGAGCTCTACAATCCAGGAATTTCGTATTTTTATTTCAGAACTCGTGCCTAGTAGGTCTCTTTTCACCTAGTTAGCTGCGAAATGTGGTTTCTTTACGTAAACGCTTTTCTGAATATCCGTTGACTCCGAGTTCTGAATTCGGTGATTTTTAGCTTGATTTCGCACTAATTTTCGAGCACTAAAATCCTGGTGTTTCGGAATTTGATTTCAGAACTCGTGGCTAGTAGGTCTCGTTTCACCTAGTTAGCCGCGAAATGTGGTTTCTTTACGTAAACGGTTTTATGAATATCCGTTTACTCCGAGTTCTGAATTCGGTGATTTTTAGCTTGATTTCACACTACTTTTCGAGCACTACAATCCTGGGGTTTCGGATTTTGATTTCAGACCTCGTGGCTAGTAGGTCTCGTTTCACCTAGTTAGCCGCGAAATGTGGTTTCTTTACGTAAACGGTTTTATGAATATCCGTTGTCTCCGAGTTCTGAATTCGGTGATTTTTAGATTGATTTGACACTACTTTTCGAGCTCTACAATCCAGGAATTTCGTATTTTTATTTCAGAACTCGTGGCTAGTAGGTCTCGTTTCACCAAGTTAGCCGCGAAATGTGGTTTCTTTACGTAAACGCTTTTCTGAATATCCATTGACTCCGAGTTCTGAATTCGGTGATTTTTAGCTTGGTTTCACACTACTTTTCGAGCTCTACAATCCTGGTATTTCGGATTTTGATTTCAGAACTCGTGGCTAGTAGGTCTCGTTTCACCTAGTTAGCAGCGAAATGTGGTTTTTTTACGTAAACGGTTTTATGAATATCCGTTGACTCCGAGTTCTGAATTCGGTGATTTTTAGCTTGATTTCGCACTAATTTTCGAGCACTAAAATCCTGGCATTTCGGAATTTGATTTCAGAACTCGTGGCTAGTAGGTCTCGTTTCACCTAGTTAGCCGCGAAATGTGGTTTCTTTACGTAAACGGTTTTATGAATATCCGTTTACTCCGAGTTCTGAATTCGGTGATTTTTAGCTTGATTTCGCACTACTTTTCGAGCACTACAATCCTGGAATTTCGAATTTTGATTTCAGAACTCGTGGCTAGTAGGTCTCCTTTCACCTAGTTAGCCGCGAAATGTGGTTTCTTTACGTAAACGCTTTTCTGAATATCCATTGACTCCGACTTCTGAAATCGGTGATTTTTAGCTTGATTTCACACTACTTTTCGAGCTCTACAATCCTGGCATTTCGGATTTTGATTTCAGAACTCGTGGCTAGTAGGTCTCGTTTCACCTAGTTAGCAGCGAAATGTTGTTTTTTTACGTAAACGGTTTTATGAATATCCATTGACTCCGAGTTCTGAATTCGGTGATTTTTAGCTTGATTTCACACTACTTTTCGAGCTCTACAATCCAGACATTTCAGATTTTGATTTCAGAACTCGTGCCTAGTAGGTCTCGTTTCACCTAGTAAGCTGCGAAATGTGGTTTCTTTACGTAAACGCTTTTCTGAATATCCGTTGACTCCGAGTTCTGAATTCGGTGATTTTTAGCTTAATTTCGAAGTACTTTTTGAGAACTACAATCATGGGGTTTCGGATTTTTATTTCAGAACTCGTGGCTAGTAGGTCTCGTTTCACCTAGTTAGTCGCGAAATATGATTTCTTTACGTAAACGGTTTTATGAATATCCCTTTACTACGAGTTCTGAATTCGGTGATTTTTAGCTTGATTTCACACTACTTTTCGAGCTCTACAATCCTGGCGTTTCGGATTTTGATTTCAGAACTCGTGGCTAGTAGGTCTTGTTTCACCTAGTTAGCCGCGAAATGTGGTTTCTTTACGTAAACGCTTTTCTGAATATCCATTGACTCGGAGTTCTTAATTCGGTGATTTTTAGCTTGATTTCGCACTACTTTTCGAGCACTACAATCCTGGGGTTTCGGATTTTGATTTCAGAACTCGTGGCTAGTATATCTCTTTTCAACTAGTTAGGCGCGAAATGTGGTTTCTTTACGTAAACGGTTTTAGGAATATCCGTTGACTCCGAGTTCTGAATTCGGTGATTTTTAGATTGATTTCACACTACTTTTCGAGCTCTACAATCCTGGCATTTCGGATTTTGACTTCAGAACTCGTGGCTAGTAGGTCTTGTTTCACCTAGTTAGCCGCGAAATGTGGTTTCTTTACGTAAACGCTTTTCTGAATATCCATTGACTCCGAGTTCTGAAATCGGTGATTTTTAGCTTGATTTCAAACTACTTTTCGAGCTCTACAATCTTCGAATTTCGGATTTTTATTTCAGAACTCGTGGCTAGTAGGTCTCGTTTCACCTAGTTAGACGCAAAATGTGGTTTCTTTACGTAAACGCTTTTCTGAATATCCGTTGACTCTGAGTTCTGAATTCGGTGATTTTAGCTTGATTTCGCACTACTTTTCGAGCACTACAATCCTGGGGTTTCGGATTTTAATTTCAGAACTCGTGGCTAGTAGGTCTCGTTTCACCTAGTTAGCCGCGAAATGTGGTTTCTTTACGTAAACGCTTTTCTGAATATCCGTTGACTCCGAGTTCTAAATTCGGTGATTTTTATCTTGATTTCGCACTAATTTTCGAGCTCTAAAATCCTGGGGTTTCGGATTTTGATTTCAGAATTCATAGCTAGTAGGTCCCGTTTCACCCAGTTAGCCGCGAAATGTGGTTTCTTTACGTAAACGGTTTTATGAATATCCGTTGACTCCGAGTTCTGAATTCGGTGATTTTTAGCTTGATTTCGCACTACTTTTCGAGCACTACAATCCTGGCATTTCGAATTTTGATTTCAGAACTCGTGGCTAGTAGGTCTCCTTTCACCTAGTTAGCCGCGAAATGTGGTTTCTTTACGTAAACGCTTTTCTGAATATCCATTGACTCCGACTTCTGAAATCGGTGATTTTTAGCTTGATTTCACACTACTTTTCGAGCTCTACAATCCTGGCATTTCGGATTTTGATTTCAGAACTCGTGGCTAGTAGGTCTCGTTTCACCTAGTTAGCAGCGAAATGTTGTTTTTTTACGTAAACGGTTTTATGAATATCCGTTGACTCCGAGTTCTGAATTCGGTGATTTTTAGCTTGATTTCACACTACTTTACGAGCTCTACAATCCACACATTTCAGATTTTGATTTCAGAACTCGTGCCTAGTAGTTCTCGTTTCACCTAGTTAGCTGCGGAATGTGGTTTCTTTACGTAAACGCTTTTCTGAATATCCGTTGACTCCGAGTTCTGAATTCGGTGATTTTTAGCTTGATTTCGCACTAATTTTCGAGCACTACAATCCTGCCGTTTCGGCATTTGATTTCAGAACTCGTGGCTAGTAGGTCTCGTTTCACCTAGTTAGCCGCGAAATGTGGTTTCTTTACGTAAACGGTTTTATGAATATCTGTTTACTCCGAGTTCTGAATTCGGTGATTTTTAGCTTGATTTCGCACTACTTTTCGAGCACTACAATCCTGGCATTTCGAATTTTGATTTCAGAACTCGTGGCTAGTAGGTCTCCTTTCACCTAGTTAGCCGCGAAATGTGGTTTCTTTACGTAAACGCTTTTCTGAATATCCATTGACTCCGACTTCTGAAATCGGTGATTTTTAGCTTGATTTCACACTACTTTTCGAGCTCTACAATCCTGGCATTTCGGATTTTGATTTCAGAACTCGTGGCTAGTAGGTCTCATTTTACCTAGTTAGCAGCGAAATGTTGTTTTTTTACGTAAACGGTTTTATGAATATCCGTTGACTCCGAGTTCTGAATTCGGTGATTTTTAGCTTGATTTCACACTACTTTTCGAGCTCTACAATCCAGACATTTCAGATTTTGATTTCAGAACTCGTGCCTAGTAGGTCTCGTTTCACCTAGTTAGCCGCGAAATGTGGTTTCTTTACGTAAACGGTTTTATGAATATCCGTTTACTCCGAGTTCTGAATTCGGTGATTTTTAGCTTGATTTCGCACTACTTTTCGAGTACTACAATCCTGGCATTTCGGATTTTGATTTCAGAACTCGTGTCTAGTAGGTCTCGTTTCACCTAGTTAGCCGCGAAATGTGGTTTCTTTACGTAAACGGTTTTAAGAATATCCGTTGACTCCGAGTTCTGAATTCGGTGATTTTTAGCTTAATTTCGAACTACTTTTTGAGCACTAAAATCATGGGGTTTCGGATTTTTATTTCAGAACTCGTGGCTAGTAGGTCTCGTTTCACCTAGTTAGTCGCGAAATATGATTTCTTTACGTAAACGGTTTTATGAATATCCCTTTACTACGAGTTCTGAATTCGATGATTTTTAGCTTGATTTCACACTACTTTTCGAGCTCTACAATCCTGGCGTTTCGGATTTTGATTTCAGAACTCGTGGCTAGTAGGTCTCGTTTCACCTAGTTAGTCGCGAAATATGATTTCTTTACGTAAACGGTTTTATGAATATCCCTTTACTACGAGTTCCGAATTCGATGATTTTTAGCTTGATTTCACACTACTTTTCGAGCTCTACAATCCTGGCATTTCGGATTTTGATTTCAGAACTCGTGGCTAGTAGGTCTTGTTTCACCTAGTTAGCCGCGAAATGTGGTTTCTTTACGTAAACGCTTTTCTGAATATCCATTGACTCGGAGTTCTGAATTCGGTGATTTTTAGCTTGATTTCGCACTACTTTTCGAGCACTACAATCTTGGGGTTTCGGATTTTGAATTCAGAACTCGTGGCTAGTATATCTCTTTTCAACTAGTTAGCCGCGAAATGTGGTTTCTTTACGTAAACGGTTTTATGAATATCCGTTGACTCCGAGTTCTGAATTCGGTGATTTTTAGATTGATTTCACACTACTTTTCGAGCTCTACAATCCTGGCATTTCGGATTTTGATTTCAGAACTCGTGGCTAGTAGGTCTTGTTTCACCTAGTTAGCCGCGAAATGTGGTTTCTTTACGTAAACGCTTTTATGAATATCCATTGACTCCGAGTTCTGAAATCGGTGATTTTTAGCTTGATTTCGCACTACTTTTCGAGCACTACAATCCTGGCATTTCAGATTTTGATTTCAGAACTCGTGGCTAGTAGGTCTAGTTTCAACTAGTTAGCAGCGAAATGTGGTTTTTTTACGTAAACGGTTTTATGAATATCCGTTGACTCCGAGTTTTGAATTCGGTGATTTTTAGGTTGATTTCGCATTACTTTTCGAGCACTACAACCCTGGGGTTTTGGATTTTGATTTCAGAAGTCGTGGCTAGTAGGTCCCATTTCACCAAGTTAGCCGCGAAATGTGATTTCTTTACGTAAACGGTTTTATGAATATCCGTTCACTCCGAGTTCTGAATTCGGTGATTTTTAGCTTGATTTAACACTACTTTTTGAGCTCTACAATCCTGGCATTTCGGATTTTGATTTCAGAACTCGTGGCTAGTAGGTCTTGTTTCACTTAGTTAGACGCGAAATGTAGTTTCTTTATGTAAACGCTTTTCTGAATATCCACTGATTCCGAGTTCTGAAATCGGTGATTTTTAGCTTGATTTCACACTACTTTTCGAGCACTACAATCCTGGGGTTTCGGATTTTGATTTCAGACCTCGTGGCTAGTAGGTCTCGTTTCACCTAGTTAGCCGCGAAATGTGGTTTCTTTACGTAAACGGTTTTATGAATATCCGTTGACTCCGAGTTCTGAATTCGGTGATTTTTAGATTGATTTGACACTACATTTCGAGCTCTACAATCCAGGAATTTCGTATTTTTATTTCAGAACTCGTGGCTAGTAGGTCTCGTTTCACCTAGTTAGCAGCGAAATGTTGTTTTTTTACGTAAACGGTTTTATGAATATCCGTTGACTCCGAGTTCTGAATTCGGTGATTTTTAGCTTGATTTCACACTACTTTTCGAGCTCTACAATCCAGACATTTCAGATTTTGATTTCAGAACTCGTGCCTAGTAGGTCTCGTTTCACCTAGTTAGCTGCGAAATGTGGTTTCTTTACGTAAACGCTTTTCTGAATATCCGTTGACTCCGAGTTCTGAATTCGGTGATTTTTAGCTTGATTTCGCACTAATTTTCGAGCACTAAAATCCTGGCGTTTCGGAATTTGATTTCAGAACTCGTGGATAGTAGGTCTCGTTTCACCTAGTTAGCCGCGAAATGTGGTTTCTTTACGTAAACGGTTTTATGAATATCCGTTTACTCCGAGTTCTGAATTCGGTGATTTTTAGCTTGATTTCACACTACTTTTCGAGCACTACAATCCTGGCATTTCGGATTTTGATTTCAGACCTCGTGGCTAGTAGGTCTTGTTTCACCTAGTTAGCCGCGAAATGTGGTTTCTTTACGTAAACGGTTTTATGAATATCTGTTGTCTCCGAGTTCTGAATTCGGTGATTTTTAGCTTGATTTCGCACTAATTTTCGAGCACTAAAATCCTGGCATTTCGGAATTTGATTTCAGAACTCGTGGCTAGTAGGTCTCGTTTCACCTAGTTAGCCGCGAAATGTGGTTTCTTTACGTAAACGGTTTTATGAATATCCGTTTACTCCGAGTTCTGAATTCGGTGATTTTTAGCTTGATTTCGCACTACTTTTCGAGCACTACAATCCTGGCATTTCGAATTTTGATTTCAGAACTCGTGGCTAGTAGGTCTCCTTTCACCTAGTTAGCCGCGAAATGTGGTTTCTTTATGTAAACGCTTTTCTGAATATCCATTGACTCCGACTTCTGAAATCGGTGATTTTTAGCTTGATTTCACACTACTTTTCGAGCTCTACAATCCTGGCATTTCGGATTTTGATTTCAGAACTCGTGGCTAGTAGGTCTCGTTTCACCTAGTTAGCAGCGAAATGTTGTTTTTTTACGTAAACGGTTTTATGAATATCCGTTGACTCCGAGTTCTGAATTCGGTGATTTTTAGCTTGATTTCACACTACTTTTCGAGCTCTACAATCCAGACATTTCAGATTTTGATTTCAGAACTCGTGCCTAGTAGGTCTCGTTTCACCTAGTTAGCTGCGAAATGTGGTTTCTTTACGTAAACGCTTTTCTGAATATCCGTTGACTCCGAGTTCTGAATTCGGTGATTTTTAGCTTGATTTCGCACTAATTTTCGAGCACTAAAATCCTGGCGTTTCGGAATTTGATTTCAGAACTCGTGGCTAGTAGGTCTCGTTTCACCTAATTGGCCGCGAAATGTGGTTTCTTTACGTAAACGGTTTTATGAATATCCGTTTACTCCGAGTTCTGAATTCGGTGATTTTTAGCTTGATTTCGCACTACTTTTCGAGCACTACAATCCTGGCATTTCGGATTTTGATTTGAGAACTCGTGGCTAGTAGGTCTCGTTTCACCTAGTTAGCCGCGAAATGTGGTTTCTTTACTTAAACGGTTTTAAGAATATCCGTTGACTCCGAGTTCTGAATTCGGTGATTTTTAGCTTAATTTCGAACTACTTTTTGAGAACTACAATCATGGGGTTTCGGATTTTTATTTCAGAACTCGTGGCTAGTAGGTCTCATTTCACCTAGTTAGTCGCGAAATATGATTTCTTTACATAAACGGTTTTATGAATATCCCTTTACTACGAGTTCTGAATTCGGTGATTTTTAGCTTGATTTCACACTACTTTTCGAGCTCTACAATCCTGGCGTTTCGGATTTTGATTTCAGAACTCGTGGCTAGTAGGTCTTGTTTCACCTAGTTAGCCGCGAAATGTGGTTTCTTTACGTAAACGCTTTTCTGAATATCCGTTGACTCCGAGTTCTGAATTCGGTGATTTTTAGCTTGATTTCGCACTAATTTTCGAGCACTAAAATCCTGGCGTTTCGGAATTTGATTTCAGAACTCGTGGATAGTAGGTCTCGTTTCACCTAGTTAGCCGCGAAATGTGGTTTCTTTACGTAAACGGTTTTATGAATATCCGTTTACTCCGAGTTCTGAATTCGGTGATTTTTAGCTTGATTTCACACTACTTTTCGAGCACTACAATCCTGGGGTTTCGGATTTTGATTTCAGACCTCGTGGCTAGTAGGTCTTGTTTCACCTAGTTAGCCGCGAAATGTGGTTTCTTTACGTAAACGGTTTTATGAATATCTGTTGTCTCCGAGTTCTGAATTCGGTGATTTTTAGCTTGGTTTCACACTACTTTTCGAGCTCTACAATCCTGGTATTTCGGATTTTGATTTCAGAACTCGTGGCTAGTAGGTCTCGTTTCACCTAGTTAGCGGCGAAATGTGGTTTTTTTACGTAAACGGTTTTATGAATATCCGTTGACTCCGAGTTCTGAAATCGGTGATTTTTAGCTTGGTTTCACACTACTTTTCGAGCTCTACAATCCTGGTATTTCGGATTTTGATTTCAGAACTCGTGGCTAGTAGGTCTCGTTTCACCTAGTTAGCAGCGAAATGTGGTTTTTTTACGTAAACGGTTTTATGAATATCCGTTGACTCCGAGTTCTGAATTCGTTGATTTTTAGCTTGATTTCGCACTAATTTTCGAGCACTAAAATCCTGGCGTTTCGGAATTTGATTTCAGAACTCGTGGCTAGTAGGTCTCGTTTCACCTAGTTAGCCGCGAAATGTGGTTTCTTTACGTAAACGGTTTTATGAATATCCGTTTACTCCGAGTTCTGAATTCGGTGATTTTTAGCTTGATTTCGCACTACTTTTCGAGCACTACAATCCTGGCATTTCGAATTTTGATTTCAGAACTCGTGGCTAGTAGGTCTCCTTTCACCTAGTTAGCCGCGAAATGTGGTTTCTTTACGTAAACGCTTTTCTGAATATCCATTGACTCCGACTTCTGAAATCGGTGATTTTTAGCTTGATTTCACACTACTTTTCGAGCTCTACAATCCTGGCATTTCGGATTTTGATTTCAGAACTCGTGGCTAGTAGGTCTCGTTTCACCTAGTTAGCAGCGAAATGTTGTTTTTTTACGTAAACGGTTTTATGAATATCCGTTGACTCCGAGTTCTGAATTCGGTGATTTTTAGCTTGATTTCACACTACTTTTCGAGCTCTACAATCCAGACATTTCAGATTTTGATTTCATAACTCGTGCCTAGTAGGTCTCGTTTCACCTAGTTAGCTGCGAAATGTGGTTTCTTTACGTAAACGCTTTTCTGAATATCCGTTGACTCCGAGTTCTGAATTCGGTGATTTTTAGCTTGATTTCGCACTAATTTTCGAGCACTAAAATCCTGGCGTTTCGGAATTTGATTTCAGAACTCGTGGCTAGTAGGTCTCGTTTCACCTAGTTGGCCGCGAAATGTGGTTTCTTTACGTAAACGGTTTTATGAATATCCGTTTACTCCGAGTTCTGAATTCGGTGATTTTTAGCTTGATTTCGCACTACTTTTCGAGCACTACAATCCTGGCATTTCGGATTTTGATTTGAGAACTCGTGGCTAGTAGGTCTCGTTTCACCTAGTTAGCCGCGAAATGTGGTTTCTTTACTTAAACGGTTTTAAGAATATCCGTTGACTCCGAGTTCTGAATTCGGTGATTTTTAGCTTAATTTCGAACTACTTTTTGAGAACTACAATCATGGGGTTTCGGATTTTTATTTCAGAACTCGTGGCTAGTAGGTCTCATTTCACCTAGTTAGTCGCGAAATATGATTTCTTTACGTAAACGGTTTTATGAATATCCGTTTACTACGAGTTCTGAATTCGGTGATTTTTAGCTTGATTTCACACTACTTTTCGAGCTCTACAATCCTGGCGTTTCGGATTTTGATTTCAGAACTCGTGGCTAGTAGGTCTTGTTTCACCTAGTTAGCCGCGAAATGTGGTTTCTTTACGTAAACGCTTTTCTGAATATCCATTGACTCGGAGTTCTTAATTCGGTGATTTTTAGCTTGATTTCGCACTACTTTTCGAGCACTACAATCCTGGGGTTTCGGATTTTGATTTCAGAACTCGTGGCAAGTATATCTCTTTTCAACTAGTTAGCCGCGAAATGTGGTTTCTTTACGTAAACGGTTTTAGGAATATCCGTTGACTCCGAGTTCTGAATTCGGTGATTTTTAGATTGATTTCACACTACTTTTCGAGCTCTACAATCCTGGCATTTCGGATTTTGATTTCAGAACTCGTGGCTAGTAGCTCTTGTTTCACCTAGTTAGCCGCGAAATGTGGTTTCTTTACGTAAACGCTTTTCTGAATATCCATTGACTCCGAGTTCTGAAATCGGTGATTTTTAGCTTGATTTCACACTACTTTTCGAGCTCTACAATCTTGGAATTTCGGATTTTTATTTCAGAACTCGTGGCTAGTAGGTCTCGTTTCACCTAGTTAGCCGCAAAATGTGGTTTCTTTACGTAAACGCTTTTCTGAATATCCGTTGACTCTGAGTTCTGAATTCGGTGATTTTAGCTTGATTTCGCACTACTTTTCGAGCACTACAATCCTGGGGTTTCAGATTTTAATTTCAGAACTCGTGGCTAGTAGGTCTCGTTTCACCTAGTTGGCCGCGAAATGTGGTTTCTTTACGTAAACGCTTTTCTGAATATCCGTTGACTCCGAGTTCTAAATTCGGTGATTTTTAGCTTGATTTCGCACTACTTTTCGAGCTCTAAAATCCTGGGGTTTCGGATTTTGATTTCAGAATTCGTAGCTAGTAGGTCCCGTTTCACCTAGTTAGCCGCGAAATGTGGTTTCTTTACGTAAACGGTTTTATGAATATCCGTTGACTCCGAGTTCTGAATTCGGTGATTTTTAGCTTGATTTCGCACTACTTTTCGAGCACTACAATCCTGGCATTTCGAATTTTGATTTCAGAACTCGTGGCTAGTAGGTCTCCTTTCACCTAGTTAGCCGCGAAATGTGGTTTCTTTACGTAAACGCTTTTCTGAATGTCCATTGACTCCGACTTCTGAAATCGGTGATTTTTAGCTTGATTTCACACTAATTTTCGAGCTCTACAATCCTGGCATTTCGGATTTTGATTTCAGAACTCGTGGCTAGTAGGTCTCGTTTCACCTAGTTAGCGGCGAAATGTTGTTTTTTTACGTAAACGGTTTTATGAATATCCGTTGACTCCGAGTTCTGAATTCGGTGATTTTTAGCTTGATTTCACACTACTTTTCGAGCTCTACAATCCAGACATTTCAGATTTTGATTTTAGAACTCGTGCCTAGTAGGTCTCGTTTCACCTAGTTAGCCGCGAAATGTGGTTTCTTTACGTAAACGCTTTTCTGAATATCCATTGACTCCGAGTTCTGAAATCGGTGATTTTTAGCTTGATTTCACACTACTTTTCGAGCTCTACAATCTTGGAATTTCGGATTTTTATTTCAGAACTCGTGGCTAGTAGGTCTCGTTTCACCTAGTTAGCCGCAAAATGTGGTTTCTTTACGTAAACGCTTTTCTGAATATCCGTTGACTCTGAGTTCTGAATTCGGTGATTTTAGCTTGATTTCGCACTACTTTTCGAGCACTAAAATCCTGGGGTTTCAGATTTTAATTTCAGAACTCGTGGCTAGTAGGTCTCGTTTCACCTAGTTAGCCGCGAAATGTGGTTTCTTTACGTAAACGCTTTTCTGAATATCCGTTGACTCCGAGTTCTAAATTCGGTGATTTTTAGCTTGATTTCGCACTACTTTTCGAGCTCTAAAATCCTGGGGTTTCGGATTTGGATTTCAGAATTCGTAGCTAGTAGGTCCCGTTTCACCTAGTTAGCCGCGAAATGTGGTTTCTTTACGTTAACGGTTTTATGAATATCCGTTGACTCCGAGTTCTGAATTCGGTGATTTTTAGCTTGATTTCGCACTACTTTTCGAGCACTACAATCCTGGCATTTCGGATTTTGATTTCATAACTCGTGGCTAGTAGGTCTAGTTTCAACTAGTTAGCAGCGAAATGTGGTTTTTTTACGTAAACGGTTTTATGAATATCCGTTCACTCCGAGTTTTGAATTCGGTGATTTTTAGGTTGATTTCGCATTACTTTTCGAGCACTACAACCCTGGGGTTTTGGATTTTGATTTCAGAAGTCGTGGCTAGTAGGTCCCATTTCACCAAGTTAGCCGGGAAATGTGATTTCTTTACGTAAACGGTTTTATGAATATCCGTTCACTCCGAGTTCTGAATTCGGTGATTTTTAGCTTGATTTAACACTACTTTTTGAGCTCTACAATCCTGGCATTTCGGATTTTGATTTCAGAACTCGTGGCTAGTAGGTCTTGTTTCACTTAGTTAGACGCGAAATGTGGTTTCTTTACGTAAACGGTTTTATGAATATCCGTTGACTCCGAGTTCTGAATTCGGTGATTTTTAGATTGATTTGACACTACTTTTCGAGCACTACAATCCTGGGGTTTCGGATTTTGATTTCAGACCTCGTGGCTAGTAGGTCTCGTTTCACCTAGTTAGCCGCGAAATGTGGTTTCTTTACGTAAACGGTTTTATGAATATCCGTTGACTCCGAGTTCTGAATTCGGTGATTTTTAGATTGATTTGACACTACTTTTTGAGCTCTACAATCCAGGAATTTCGTATTTTTATTTCAGAACTCGTGGCTAGTAGGTCTCGTTTCACCTAGTTAGCCGCGAAATGTGGTTTCTTTACGTAAACGGTTTTATGAATATCCGTTGACTCCGAGTTCTGAATTCGGTGATTTTTAGATTGATTTGACACTACTTTTTGAGCTCTACAATCCAGGAATTTCATATTTTGATTTCAGAACTCGTGGCTAGTAGGTCTCGTTTCACCTAGTTAGCAGCGAAATGTTGTTTTTTTACACAAACGGTTTTATGAATATCCGTTGACTCCGAGTTCTGAATTCGGTGATTTTTAGCTTGATTTCACACTACTTTTTGAGCTCTACAATCCAGACATTTCAGATTTTGATTTCAGAACTCGTGCCTAGTAGGTCTCGTTTCACCTAGTTAGCTGCGAAATGTGGTTTCTTTACGTAAACGCTTTTCTGAATATCCGTTGACTCCGAGTTCTGAATTCGGTGATTTTTAGCTTGATTTCGCACTAATTTTCGAGCACCAAAATCCTGGCATTTCGGAATTTGATTTCAGAACTCGTGCCTAGTAGGTATCGTTTCACCTAGTTAGCTGCGAAATATGGTTTCTTTACGTAAACGGTTTTATGAATATCCGTTTACTCCGAGTTCTGAATTCGGTGATTTTTAGCTTGATTTCACACTACTTTTCGAGCACTACAATCCTGCGGTTTCGGATTTTGATTTCAGACCTCGTGGCTAGTAGGTCTCGTTTCACCTAGTTAGCCGCGAAATGTGGTTTCTTTACGTAAACGGTTTTATGAATATCCGTTGACTCCGAGTTCTGAATTCGGTGATTTTTAGATTGATTTGACACTACTTTTCGAGCTCTACAATCCAGGAATTTCGTATTTTTATTTCAGAACTCGTGGCTAGTAGGTCTCGTTTCACCTAGTTAGCCGCGAAATGTGGTTTCTTTACGTAAACGCTTTTCTGAATATCCATTGACTCCGAGTTCTGAAATCGGTGATTTTTAGCTTGATTTCACACTACTTTTCGAGCTCTACAATCCAGACATTTCAGATTTTGATTTCAGAACTCGTGCCTAGTAGTTCTCGTTTCACCTAGTTAGCTGCGGAATGTGGTTTCTTTACGTAAACGCTTTTCTGAATATCCGTTGACTCCGAGTTCTGAATTCGGTGATTTTTAGCTTGATTTCGCACTAATTTTCGAGCACTACAATCCTGCCGTTTCGGCATTTGATTTCAGAACTCGTGGCTAGTAGGTCTCGTTTCACCTAGTTAGTCGCGAAATGTGGTTTCTTTACGTAAACGGTTTTAAGAATATCCGTTTACTCCGAGTTCCGAATTCGGTGATTTTTAGCTTGATTTCGTACTACTTTTGGAGCACTACAATCCTGGGGTTTCGGATTTTGATTTCAGAACTCGTGCCTAGTAGGTCTTGTTTCACTTATTTAGCCGCGAAATGTAGTTTCTTAATTTAAACGCTTTTCTGAATATCCATTGACTCCGAGTTCTGAAATCGGTGATTTTTAGCTTCATTTCATACTACTATTCGAGCACTACAATCCTGGGGTTTCAGATTTTGATTTCAGACCTCGTGGCTAGTAGGTCTCGTTTCACCTAGTTAGCCGCGAAATGTGGTTTTTTTACGTAAACGGTTTTATGAATATCCGTTGACTCCGAGTTCTGAATTCGGTGATTTTTAGATTGATTTCACATTACTTTTCGAGCTCTACAATCCAGGAATTTCGAATTTTTATTTCAGAACTCGTGGCTAGTAGGTCTCGTTTCACCTAGTTAGCCGCGAAATGTGGTTTCTTTACGTAAACGCTTTTCTGAATATCCACTGACTCCGAGTTCTGAAATCGGTGATTTTTAGCTTGATTTCACACTACTTTTTGAGCTCTACAATCCTGGCATTTCAGATTTTGATTTCAGAACTCGTGGCTAGTAGGTCTCGTTTCACCTAGTTAGCAGCGAAATGTGGTTTTTTTACGTAAACGGTTTTATGAATATCCGTTGACTCCGAGTTCTGAATTCGGTGATTTTTAGCTTGATTTCACACTGCTTTTCGAGCTCTACAATCCTAATATTTCAGATTTTGATTTCAGAACTCGTGGCTAGTAGGTCTCGTTTCACCTAGTTAGCCGCGAAATGTGGTTTCTTTACGTAAACGGTTTTATGAATATCCGTTTACTCCGAGTTCTGAATTCGGTGATTTTTAGCTTGATTTCGCACTACTTTTTGAGCACTACAATCCTGGGGTTTCGGATTTTGATTTCAGACCTCGTGGCTAGTAGGTCTCGTTTCACCTAGTTAGCCGCGAAATGTGGTTTCTTTACGTAAACGGTTTTATGAATATCCGTTGACTCCGAGTTCTGAATTCGGTGATTTTTAGATTGATTTCACACTACTTTTCGAGCTCTACAATCCAGGAATTTCGAATTTTGATTTCAGAACTCGTGGCTAGTAGGTCTCGTTTCACCTAGTTAGCCGCGAAATGTGGTTTCTTTACGTAAACGCTTTTCTGAATATCCATTGACTCCGAGTTCTGAAATCGGTGATTTTTAGCTTGATTTCGCACTACTTTTCGAGCACTACAATCCTGGCATTTCGGATTTTGATTTCAGAACTCGTGGCTAGTAAGTCTAGTTTCACCTAGTTAGCAGCGAAATGTGGTTTTTTTACGTAAACGGTTTTATGAATATCCGTTGACTCCGAGTTCTGAATTCGGTGATTTTTAGGTTGATTTCGCACTACTTTTCGAGCACTACAACCCTGGGGTTTTGGATTTTGATTTCAGAAGTTGTGGCTAGTAGGTCCCATTTCACCAAGTTAGCCGCGAAATGTGATTTCTTTACGTAAACGGTTTTATGAATATCCGTTCACTCCGAGTTCTGAATTCGGTGATTTTTAGCTTGATTTAACACTACTTTTTGAGCTCTACAATCCTGGCATTTCGGATTTTGATTTCAGAACTCGTGGCTAGTAGGTCTTGTTTCACTTAGTTAGCCGCGAAATGTAGTTTCTTTATGTAAACGCTTTTCTGAATATCCACTGATTCCGAGTTCTGAAATCGGTAATTTTTAGCTTGATTTCACACTACTTTTCGAGCACTACAATCCTGGGGTTTCGGATTTTGATTTCAGAACTCGTGGCTAGTATATCTCTTTTCAACTAGTTAGCCGCGAAATGTGGTTTCTTTACGTAAACGGTTTTATGAATATCCGTTGACTCCGAGTTCTGAATTCGGTGATTTTTAGATTGATTTCACACTACTTTTCGAGCTCTACAATCCTGGCATTTCGGATTTTGATTTCAGAACTCGTGGCTAGTAGGTCTTGTTTCACCTAGTTAGCCGCGAAATGTGGTTTCTTTACGTAAACGCTTTTCTGAATATCCATTGACTCCGAGTTCTGAAATCGGTGATTTTTAGCTTGATTTCGCACTACTTTTCGAGCACTACAATCCTGGCATTTCGGATTTTGATTTCAGAACTCGTGGCTAGTAGGTCTAGTTTCAACTAGTTAGCAGCGAAATGTGGTTTTTTTACGTAAACGGTTTTATGAATATCCGTTCACTCCGAGTTTTGAATTCGGTGATTTTTAGGTTGATTTCGCATTACTTTTCGAGCACTACAACCCTGGGGTTTTGGATTTTGATTTCAGAAGTCGTGGCTAGTAGGTCCCATTTCACCAAGTTAGCCGGGAAATGTGATTTCTTTACGTAAACGGTTTTATGAATATCCGTTCACTCCGAGTTCTGAATTCGGTGATTTTTAGCTTGATTTAACACTACTTTTTGAGCTCTACAATCCTGGCATTTCGGATTTTGATTTCAGAACTCGTGGCTAGTAGGTCTTGTTTCACTTAGTTAGACGCGAAATGTGGTTTCTTTACGTAAACGGTTTTATGAATATCCGTTGACTCCGAGTTCTGAATTCGGTGATTTTTAGATTGATTTGACACTACTTTTCGAGCACTACAATCCTGGGGTTTCGGATTTTGATTTCAGACCTCGTGGCTAGTAGGTCTCGTTTCACCTAGTTAGCCGCGAAATGTGGTTTCTTTACGTAAACGGTTTTATGAATATCCGTTGACTCCGAGTTCTGAATTCGGTGATTTTTAGATTGATTTGACACTACTTTTTGAGCTCTACAATCCAGGAATTTCGTATTTTTATTTCAGAACTCGTGGCTAGTAGGTCTCGTTTCACCTAGTTAGCCGCGAAATGTGGTTTCTTTACGTAAACGGTTTTATGAATATCCGTTGACTCCGAGTTCTGAATTCGGTGATTTTTAGATTGATTTGACACTACTTTTTGAGCTCTACAATCCAGGAATTTCATATTTTGATTTCAGAACTCGTGGCTAGTAGGTCTCGTTTCACCTAGTTAGCAGCGAAATGTTGTTTTTTTACACAAACGGTTTTATGAATATCCGTTGACTCCGAGTTCTGAATTCGGTGATTTTTAGCTTGATTTCACACTACTTTTTGAGCTCTACAATCCAGACATTTCAGATTTTGATTTCAGAACTCGTGCCTAGTAGGTCTCGTTTCACCTAGTTAGCTGCGAAATGTGGTTTCTTTACGTAAACGCTTTTCTGAATATCCGTTGACTCCGAGTTCTGAATTCGGTGATTTTTAGCTTGATTTCGCACTAATTTTCGAGCACCAAAATCCTGGCATTTCGGAATTTGATTTCAGAACTCGTGCCTAGTAGGTATCGTTTCACCTAGTTAGCTGCGAAATATGGTTTCTTTACGTAAACGGTTTTATGAATATCCGTTTACTCCGAGTTCTGAATTCGGTGATTTTTAGCTTGATTTCACACTACTTTTCGAGCACTACAATCCTGCGGTTTCGGATTTTGATTTCAGACCTCGTGGCTAGTAGGTCTCGTTTCACCTAGTTAGCCGCGAAATGTGGTTTCTTTACGTAAACGGTTTTATGAATATCCGTTGACTCCGAGTTCTGAATTCGGTGATTTTTAGATTGATTTGACACTACTTTTCGAGCTCTACAATCCAGGAATTTCGTATTTTTATTTCAGAACTCGTGGCTAGTAGGTCTCGTTTCACCTAGTTAGCCGCGAAATGTGGTTTCTTTACGTAAACGCTTTTCTGAATATCCATTGACTCCGAGTTCTGAAATCGGTGATTTTTAGCTTGGTTTCACACTACTTTTCGAGCTCTACAATCCTGGCATTTCGGATTTTGATTTCAGAACTCGTGGCTAGTAGGTCTCGTTTCACCTAGTTAGCAGCGAAATGTGGTTTTTTTACGTAAACGGTTTTATGAATATCCGTTGACTCCGAGTTCTGAATTCGGTGATTTTTAGCTCGATTTCGCACTAATTTTCGAGCACTAAAATCCTGGCGTTTCGGAATTTGATTTCAGAACTCGTGGCTAGTAGGTCTCGTTTCACCTAGTTAGCCGCGAAATGTGGTTTCTTTACGTAAACGGTTTTATGAATATCCGTTTACTCCGAGTTCTGAATTCGGTGATTTTTAGCTTGATTTCGCACTACTTTTCGAGCACTACAATCCTGGCATTTCGAATTTTGATTTCAGAACTCGTGGCTAGTAGGTCTCCTTTCACCTAGTTAGCCGCGAAATGTGGTTTCTTTACGTAAACGCTTTTCTGAATATCCATTGACTCCGACTTCTGAAATCGGTGATTTTTAGCTTGATTTCACACTACTTTTCGAGATCTACAATCCTGGCATTTCGGATTTTGATTTCAGAACTCGTGGCTAGTAGGTCTCGTTTCACCTAGTTAGCAGCGAAATGTTGTTTTTTTACGTAAACGGTTTTATGAATATCCGTTGACTCCGAGTTCTGAATTCGGTGATTTTTAGCTTGATTTCACACTACTTTTCGAGCTCTACAATCCGGACATTTCAGATTTTGATTTCAGAACTCGTGCCTAGTAGGTCTCGTTTCACCTAGTTAGCTGCGAAATGTGGTTTCTTTACGTAAACGCTTTTCTGAATATCCGTTGACTCCGAGTTCTGAATTCGGTGATTTTTAACTTGATTTCGTACTAATTTTCGAGCACTAAAATCCTGGCGTTTCGGAATTTGATTTCAGAACTCGTGGCTAGTAGGTCTCGTTTCACCTAGTTGGCCGCGAAATGTGGTTTCTTTACGTAAACGGTTTTATGAATATCCGTTTACTCCGAGTTCTGAATTCGGTGATTTTTAGCTTGATTTCGCACTACTTTTCGAGCACTACAATTCTGGCATTTCGGATTTTGATTTCAGAACTCGTGGCCAGTAGGTCTCGTTTCACCTAGTTAGCCGCGAAATGTGGTTTCTTTACGTAAACGGTTTTAAGAATATCCGTTGACTCTGAGTTCTGAATTCGGTGATTTTTAGCTTAATTGCGAACTACTTTTTGAGAACTACAATCATGGGGTTTCGGATTTTTATTTCAGAACTCGTGGCTAGTAGGTCTCGTTTCACCTAGTTAGTCGCGAAATATGATTTCTTTACGTAAACGGTTTTATGAATATCCGTTGACTCGGAGTTCTTAATTCGGTGATTTTTAGGTTGATTTCGCACTACTTTTCGAGCACTACAATCCTGGAGTTTCGGATTTTGATTTCAGAACTCGTGGCTAGTATATCTCTTTTCAACTAGTTAGCCGCGAAATGTGGTTTCTTTACGTAAACGGTTTTAGGAATATCCGTTGACTCCGAGTTCTGAATTCGGTGATTTTTAGATTGATTTCACCCTACTTTTCGAGCTCTACAATCCTGGCATTTCGGATTTTGATTTCAGAACTCGTGGCTAGTAGGTCTTGTTTCACCTAGATAGCCGCGAAATGTGGTTTCTTTACGTAAACGCTTTTCTGAATATCCACTGACTCCGAGTTCTGAAATCGGTGATTTTTAGCTTGATTTCACACTACTTTTCGAGCTCTACAATCTTGGCATTTCGGATTTTTATTTCAGAACTCGTGGCTAGTAGGTCTCGTTTCACCTAATTAGCCGCAAAATGTGGTTTCTTTACGTAAACGCTTTTCTGAATATCCGTTGACTCTGAGTTCTGAATTCGGTGATTTTAGCTTGATTTCGCACTACTTTTTGAGCACTACAATCCTGGGGTTTCGGATTTTAATTTCAGAACTCGTGGCTAGTAGGTCTCGTTTCACCTAGTTAGCCGCGAAATGTGGTTTCTTTAAGTAAACGCTTTTCTGAATATCCATTGACTCCGAGTTCTGAAATCGGTGATTTTTAGCTTGGTTTCACACTACTTTTCGAGCTCTACAATCCTGGCATTTCGGAATTTGATTTCAGAACTCGTGGCTAGTTGGTCTCGTTTCACCTAGTTGGCCGCGAAATGTGGTTTCTTTACGTAAACGGTTTTATGAATATCCGTTTACTCCGAGTTCTGAATTCGGTGATTTTTAGCTTGATTTCGCACTACTTTTCGAGCACTACAATCCTGGCATTTCGGATTTTGATTTCAGAACTCGTGGCTAGTAGGTCTCGTTTCACCTAGTTAGCCGCAAAATGTGGTTTCTTTACGTAAACGGTTTTAAGAATATCCGTTGACTCCGAGTTCTGAATTCGGTGATTTTTAGCTTAATTTCGAACTACTTTTTGAGAACTACAATCATGGGGTTTCGGATTTTTATTTCAGAACTCGTGGCTAGTAGGTCTCGTTTCACCTAGTTAGTCGCGAAATATGATTTCTTTACGTAAACGATTTTATGAATATCCCTTTACTACGAGTTCTGAATTCGGTGATTTTTAGCTTGATTTCACACTACTTTTCGAGCTCTACAATCCTGGTGTTTCGGATTTTGATTTCAGAAATCGTGGCTAGTAGGTCTTGTTTCACCTAGTTAGCCGCGAAATGTGGTTTCTTTACGTAAACGCTTTTCTGAATATCCATTGACTCGGAGTTCTTAATTCGGTGATTTTTAGGTTGATTTCGCACTACTTTTCGAGCACTACAATCCTGGGGTTTCGGATTTTGATTTCAGAACTCGTGGCTAGTATATCTCTTTTCAACTAGTTAGCCGCGAAATGTGGTTTCTTTACGTAAACGGTTTTAGGAATATCCGTTGACTCCGAGTTCTGAATTCGGTGATTTTTAGATTGATTTCACCCTACTTTTCGAGCTCTACAATCCTGGCATTTCGGATTTTGATTTCAGAACTCGTGGCTAGTAGGTCTTGTTTCACCTAGTTAGCCGCGAAATGTGGTTTCTTTACGTAAACGCTTTTCTGAATATCCACTGACTCCGAGTTCTGAAATCGGTGATTTTTAGCTTGATTTCACACTACTTTTCGAGCTCTACAATCTTGGCATTTCGGATTTTTATTTCAGAACTCGTGGCTAGTAGGTCTCGTTTCACCTAATTAGCCGCAAAATGTGGTTTCCTTACGTAAACGCTTTTCTGAATATCCGTTGACTCTGAGTTCTGAATTCGGTGATTTTAGCTTGATTTCGCACTACTTTTTGAGCACTACAATCCTGGGGTTTCGGATTTTAATTTCAGAACTCGTGGCTAGTAGGTCTCGTTTCACCTAGTTAGCCGCGAAATGTGGTTTCTTTAAGTAAACGCTTTTCTGAATATCCATTGACTCCGAGTTCTGAAATCGGTGATTTTTAGCTTGGTTTCACACTACTTTTCGAGCTCTACAATCCTGGCATTTCGGAATTTGATTTCAGAACTCGTGGCTAGTTGGTCTCGTTTCACCTAGTTGGCCGCGAAATGTGGTTTCTTTACGTAAACGGTTTTATGAATATCCGTTTACTCCGAGTTCTGAATTCGGTGATTTTTAGCTTGATTTCGCACTACTTTTCGAGCACTACAATCCTGGCATTTCGGATTTTGATTTCAGAACTCGTGGCTAGTAGGTCTCGTTTCACCTAGTTAGCCGCAAAATGTGGTTTCTTTACGTAAACGGTTTTAAGAATATCCGTTGACTCCGAGTTCTGAATTCGGTGATTTTTAGCTTAATTTCGAACTACTTTTTGAGAACTACAATCATGGGGTTTCGGATTTTTATTTCAGAACTCGTGGCTAGTAGGTCTCGTTTCACCTAGTTAGTCGCGAAATATGATTTCTTTACGTAAACGGTTTTATGAATATCCCTTTACTACGAGTTCTGAATTCGGTGATTTTTAGCTTGATTTCACACTACTTTTCGAGCTCTACAATCCTGGTGTTTCGGATTTTGATTTCAGAAATCGTGGCTAGTAGGTCTTGTTTCACCTAGTTAGCCGCGAAATGTGGTTTCTTTACGTAAACGCTTTTCTGAATATCCATTGACTCGGAGTTCTTAATTCGGTGATTTTTAGGTTGATTTCGCACTACTTTTCGAGCACTACAATCCTGGGGTTTCGGATTTTGATTTCAGAACTCGTGGCTAGTATATCTCTTTTCAACTAGTTAGCCGCGAAATGTGGTTTCTTTACGTAAACGGTTTTAGGAATATCCGTTGACTCCGAGTTCTGAATTCGGTGATTTTTAGATTGATTTCACCCTACTTTTCGAGCTCTACAATCCTGGCATTTCGGATTTTGATTTCAGAACTCGTGGCTAGTAGGTCTTGTTTCACCTAGTTAGCCGCGAAATGTGGTTTCTTTACGTAAACGCTTTTCTGAATATCCACTGACTCCGAGTTCTGAAATCGGTGATTTTTAGCTTGATTTCACACTACTTTTCGAGCTCTACAATCTTGGCATTTCGGATTTTTATTTCAGAACTCGTGGCTAGTAGGTCTCGTTTCACCTAGTTAGCCGCAAAATGTGGTTTCTTTACGTAAACGCTTTTCTGAATATCCGTTGACTCTGAGTTCTGAATTCGGTGATTTTAGCTTGATTTCGCACTACTTTTTGAGCACTACAATCCTGGGGTTTCGTATTTTAATTTCAGAACTCGTGGCTAGTAGG
The DNA here is from genome assembly GCA_963580455.1 of Euonymus europaeus. Classification (NCBI taxonomy): domain Eukaryota; kingdom Viridiplantae; phylum Streptophyta; class Magnoliopsida; order Celastrales; family Celastraceae; genus Euonymus; species Euonymus europaeus. The sequence goes on from OY756959.1 coordinate 29,973,268, forward strand.
TCTCGTTTCACCTAGTTAGCCGCGAAATGTTGTTTCTTTAAGTAAACGCTTTTCTGAATATCCATTGACTCCGAGTTCTGAAATCGGTGATTTTTAGCTTGGTTTCACACTACTTTTCGAGCTCTACAATCCTGGCATTTCGGATTTTGATTTCAGAACTCGTGGCTAGTAGGTCTCGTTTCACCTAGTTAGCAGCGAAATGTGGTTTTTTTACGTAAACGGTTTTATGAATATCCGTTGACTGCGAGTTCTGAATTCGGTGATTTTTAGCTTGATTTCGCACTAATTTTCGAGCACTAAAATCCTGGCGTTTCGGAATTTGATTTCAGAACTCGTGGCTAGTAGGTCTCGTTTCACCTAGTTAGCCGCGAAATGTGGTTTCTTTACGTAAACGGTTTTATGAATATCCGTTTACTCCGAGTTCTGAATTCGGTGATTTTTAGCTTGATTTCGCACTACTTTTCGAGCACTACAATCCTGGCATTTCGAATTTTGATTTCAGAACTCGTGGCTAGTAGCTCTCCTTTCACCTAGTTAGCCGCGAAATGTGGTTTCTTTACGTAAACGCTTTTCTGAATATCCATTGACTCCGACTTCTGAAATCGGTGATTTTTAGCTTGATTTCACACTACTTTTCGAGCTCTACAATCCTGGCATTTCGGATTTTGATTTCATAACTCGTGGCTAGTAGGTATCGTTTCACCTAGTTAGCATCGAAATGTTATTTTTTTACGTGAACGGTTTTATGAATATCCGTTGACTCCGAGTTCTGAATTCGGTGATTTTTAGCTTGATTTCACACTACTTTTCGAGCTCTACAATCCAGACATTTCAGATTTTGATTTCAGAACTCGTGCCTAGTAGGTCTCGTTTCACCTAGTTAGCTGCGAAATGTGGTTTCTTTACGTAAACGCTTTTCTGAATATCCGTTGACTCCGAGTTCCGAATTCGGTGATTTTTAGCTTGATTTCGCACTAATTTTCGAGCACAAAAATCCTGGCGTTTCGGTATTTGATTTCAGAACTCGTGGCTAGTAGGTCTCGTTTAACCTAGTTAGCCGCGAAATGTGGTTTCTTTACGTAAACGGTTTTATGAATCTCCGTTTACTCCGAGTTCTGAATTCGGTGATTTTTAGCTTGATTTCGCACTACTTTTCGAGCACTACAATCCTGGCATTTCGGATTTTGATTTCAGAACTCGTGGCTAGTAGGTCTCGTTTCACCTAGTTAGCCGCGAAATGTGGTTTCTTTACGTAAACGGTTTTAAGAATATCCGTTGACTCCGAGTTCTGAATTCGGTGATTTTTAGCTTAATTTCGAACTACTTTTTGAGCACTAAAATCATGGGGTTTCGGATTTTTATTTCAGAACTCGTGGCTAGTAGGTCTCGTTTCACCTAGTTAGTCGCGAAATATGATTTCTTTACGTAAACGGTTTTATGAATATCCCTATACTACGAGTTCTGAATTCGATGATTTTTAGCTTGATTTCACACTACTTTTCAAGCTCTACAATCCTGGCGTTTCGGATTTTGATTTCAGAACTCGTGGCTAGTAGGTCTTGTTTCACCTAGTTAGCCGCGAAATGTGGTTTCTTTACGTAAACGCTTTTCTGAATATCCATTGACTCGGAGTTCTGAATTCGGTGATTTTTAGCTTGATTTCGCACTACTTTTCGAGCACTACAATCTTGGGGTTTCGGATTTTGATTTCAGAACTCGTGGCTAGTATATCTCTTTTCAACTAGTTAGCCGCGAAATGTGGTTTCTTTACGTAAACGGTTTTATGAATATCCGTTGACTCCGAGTTCTGAATTCGGTGATTTTTAGATTGATTTCACACTACTTTTCGAGCTCTACAATCCTGGCATTTCGGATTTTGATTTCAGAACTCGTGGCTAGTAGGTCTTGTTTCACCTAGTTAGCCGCGAAATGTGGTTTCTTTACGTAAACGCTTTTCTGAATATCCATTGACTCCGAGTTCTGAAATCGGTGATTTTTAGCTTGATTTCGCACTACTTTTCGAGCAGTACAATCCTGGCATTTCGAATTTTGATTTCAGAACTCGTGGCTAGTAGGTCTCCTTTCACCTAGTTAGCCGCGAAATGTGGTTTCTTTACGTAAACGCTTTTCTGAATATCCATTGACTCCGAGTTCTGAATTCGGTGATTTTTAGCTTGATTTCACACTACTTTTCGAGCTCTACAATCCTGGCATTTTGGATTTTGATTTCAGAACTCGTGGCTAGTAGGTCTCGTTTCACCTAGTTAGCCGCGAAATGTGGTTTTTTTATGTAAATTCTTTTCTCAATATCCGTTGACTCTGAGTTCTGAATTCGGTGATTTTAGCTTGATTTCGCACTACTTTTCGAGCACTACAATCCTGGGGTTTCGGATTTTAATTTCAGAACTCGTGGCTAGTAGGTCTCGTTTCACCTAGTTAGCCGCGAAATGTGGTTTCTTTACGTAAACGCTTTTCTGAATATCCGTTGACTCCGAGTTCTAAATTCGGTGATTTTTAGCTTGATTTCGCACTACTTTTCGAGCACTACAAACCTGGCATTTCGGATTTTGATTTCAGAACTCGTGGCTAGTAGGTCTCGTTTCACCTAGTTAGCCGCGAAATGTGGTTTCTTTACGTAAACGGTTTTATGAATATCCGTTTACTCCGAGTTCTGTATTCGGTGATTTTTAGGTTGATTTCGCACTACTTTTCGAGCACTACAAACCTGGCATTTCGGATTTTGATTTCAGAACTCGTGGCTAGTAGGTCTCGTTTCACCTAGTTAGCCGCGAAATGTGGTTTCTTTACGTAAACGGTTTTAAGAATATCCGTTGACTCCGAGTTCTGAATTCGGTGATTTTTAGCTTAATTTCGAACTACTCTTTGAGCACTACAATCATGGGGTTTCGGATTTTTATTTCAGAACTCGTGGCTAGTAGGTCTCGTTTCACCTAGTTAGTCGCGAAATATGATTTCTTTACGTAAACGGTTTTATGAATTTCCCTCTACTACGAGTTCTGAATTCGGTGATTTTTAGCTTGATTTCACACTACTTTTCGAGCTCTACAATCCTGGCGTTTCGGATTTTGATTTCAGAACTCGTGGCTAGTAGGTCTTGTTTCACCTAGTTAGCCGCGAAATGTGGTTTCTTTACGTAAACGCTTTTCTGAATATCCATTGACTCGGAGTTCTGAATTCGGTGATATTTAGCTTGATTTCGCACTACTTTTCGAGCACTACAATCCTGGGGTTTCGGATTTTGATTTCAGAACTCGTGGCTAGTATATCTCTTTTCAACTAGTTAGCCGCGAAATGTGGTTTCTTTACGTAAACGGTTTTATGAATATCCGTTGACTCCGAGTTCTGAATTCGGTGATTTTTAGATTGATTTCACACTACTTTTCGAGCTCTACAATCCTGGGGTTTCGGATTTTGATTTCAGAACTCGTGGCTAGTAGGTCTCGTTTCACCTAGTTAGTCGCGAAATATGATTTCTTTACGTAAACGGTTTTATGAATTTCCCTCTACTACGAGTTCTGAATTCGGTGATTTTAGCTTGATTTCGCACTACTTTTCGAGCACTACAATCCTGGGGTTTCGGATTTTAATTTCAGAACTCGTGGCTAGTAGGTCTCGTTTCACCTAGTTAGCCGCGAAATGTGGTTTCTTTACGTAAACGCTTTTCTGAATATCCGTTGACTCCGAGTTCTAAATTCGGTGATTTTTAGCTTGATTTCGCACTACTTTTCGAGCTCTAAAATCCTGTGGTTTCGGATTTTGATTTCAGAATTCGTAGCTAGTAGGTCCCGTTTCACCTAGTTAGCCGCGAAATGTGGTTTCTTTACGTAAACGGTTTTATGAATATCCGTTGACTCCGAGTTCTGAATTCGTTGATTTTTAGATTGATTTCATACTACTTTTCGAGCTCTACAATCCTGGCATTTCGGATTTTGATTTCAGAACTCGTGGCTATTAGTTCTCGTTTCACCTAGTTTGCCTCAAAATGTGGTTTCTTTACGTAAACGGTTTTATGAATATCCGTTTACTCCGAGTTCTGAATTCGGTGATTTTCAGCTTGATTTCGCACTACTTTTCAAGCACTACAATCCTGGCATTTCGGATTTTGTTTTCAGAACTCGTGGTTAGTAGGTCTTGTTTCACCTAGTTAGCCGCGAAATGTGGTTTCTTTACGTAAACGGTTTTATGAAAATCCGTTGACTCCGAGTTCTGAATTCGGTGATTTTTCAATTAATTTCACACTACTTTTCGAGCTCTAAAATCCAGGGGTTTCAGATTTTGATTTCAGAAATTGTGGCTAGTAGGTCTCGTTTCACCTAGTTAGCCGCGAAATGTGTTTCTTTACGTAAACGCTTTTCTGAATATCCGTTGACTCCGAGTTCTGAACTCGTTGATTTTTAGCTTGATTTCGCACTACTATTCGAGCACTACAATCCTGGCTTTTCGGATTTTGATTTCAGAACTCGTGGCTAGTAGGTCTCGTTTCACCTAGTTAGCTGCGAAATGTGGTTTCTTTACGTAAACGCTTTTCTGAATATCCGTTGACTCCGAGTTCTGAATTCGGTGATTTTTAGCTTGATTTCGCACTAATTTTCGAGCACTAAAATCCTGGCGTTTCGGAATTTGATTTCAGAACTCGTGGCTAGTAGGTCTCGTTTCACTTAGTTACCCGCGAAATGTGGTTTCTTTACGTAAACGGTTTTATGAATATCCGTTTACTCCAAGTTCTGAATTCGGTGATTTTTAGCTTGATTTCGTACTACTTTTCGAGCACTACAAACCTGGCATTTCGGATTTTGATTTCAGAACTCGTGGCTAGTAGGTCTCGTTTCACCTAGTTAGCCGCGAAATGTGGTTTCTTTACGTAAACGGTTTTAAGAATATCCGTTGACTCCGAATTCTGAATTCGGTGATTTTTAGCTTAATTTCGAACTACTTTTTGAGCACTACAATCATGGGGTTTCGGATTTTTATTTCAGAACTCGTGGCTAGTAGGTCTCGTTTCACCTAGTTAGTCGCGAAATATGATTTCTTTACGTAAACGGTTTTATGAATATCCCTTTACTACGAGTTCTGAATTCGGTGATTTTTAGCTTGATTTCACACTACTTTTCGAGCTCTACAATCCTGGCGTTTCGGATTTTGATTTCAGAACTCGTGGCTAGTAGGTCTTGTTTCACCTAGTTAGCCGCGAAATGTGGTTTCCTTACGTAAACGCTTTTCTGAATATCCATTGACTCGGAGTTCTGAATTCGGTGATTTTTAGCTTGATTTCGCACTACTTTTCGAGCACTACAATCCTGGGGTTTCAGATTTTGATTTCAGAACTCGTGGCTAGTATATCTCTTTTCAACTAGTTAGCCGCGAAATGTGGTTTCTTTACGTAAACGGTTTTATGAATATCCGTTGACTCGGAGTTCTGAATTCGGTGATTTTTAGATTGATTTCACACTACTTTTTGAGCTCTACAATCCTGGCATTTCGGATTTTGATTTCAGAACTCGTGGCTAGTAGGTCTTGTTTCACCTAGTTAGCCGCGAAATGTGGTTTCTTTACGTAAACGCTTTTCTGAATATCCGTTGACTCTGAGTTCTGAAATCGGTTATTTTAGCTTGATTTCGCACTACTTTTCGAGCACTACAATCCTGGGGTTTCGGATTTTAATTTCAGAACTCGTGGCTAGTAGGTCTCGTTTCACCTAGTTAGCCGCGAAATGTGGTTTCTTTATGTAAACGCTTTTCTGAATATCCGTTGACTCCGAGTTCTAAATTCGGTGATTTTTAGCTTGATTTCGCACTACTTTTCGAGCTCTAAAATCCTGGGGTTTCGGATTTTGATTTCAGAATTCGTAGCTAGTAGGTCCCGTTTCACCTAGTTAGCCGCGAAATGTGGTTTCTTTACGTAAACGGTTTTATGAATATCCGTTGACTCCGAGTTCTGAATTCGTTGATTTTTTGATTGATTTCATACTACTTTTCGAGCTCTACAATCCTGGCATTTCGGATTTTGATTTCAGAACTCGTGGCTATTAGTTCTCGTTTCACCTAGTTTGCCTCAAAATGTGGTTTCTTTACGTAAACGGTTTTATGAATATCCGTTTACCCCGAGTTCTGAATTCGGTGATTTTTAGCTTGATTTCGCACTACTTTTCAAGCACTACAATCCTGGCATTTCGGATTTTGTTTTCAGAACTCGTGGTTAGTAGGTCTTGTTTCACCTAGTTAGCCGCGAAATGTCGTTTCTTTACGTAAACGGTTTTATGAATATCCGTTGACTCCGAGTTCTGAATTCGGTGATTTTTCAATTAATTTCACACTACTTTTCGAGCTCTAAAATCCAGGGGTTTCAGATTTTGATTTCAGAAATTGTGGCTAGTAGGTCTCGTTTCACCTTGTTAGCCGCGAAATGTGGTTTCTTTACGTAAACGCTTTTCTGAATATCCGTTGACTCCGAGTTCTGAACTCGTTGATTTTTAGCTTGATTTCGCACAACTATTCGAGCACTACAAACCTGGCATTTCGGATTTTGATTTCAGAACTCGTGGCTAGTAGGTCTCGTTTCACCTAGTTAGCCGCGAAATGTGGTTTCTTTACGTAAACGGTTTTATGAATATCCGTTTACTCCGAGTTCTGTATTCGGTGATTTTTAGCTTGATTTCGCACTACTTTTCGAGCACTACAAACCTGGCATTTCGGATTTTGATTTCAGAACTCGTGGCTAGTAGGTCTCGTTTCACCTAGTTAGCCGCGAAATGTGGTTTCTTTACGTAAACGGTTTTAAGAATATCCGTTGACTCCGAGTTCTGAATTCGGTGATTTTTAGCTTAATTTCGAACTACTTTTTGAGCACTACAATCATGGGGTTTCGGATTTTTATTTCAGAACTCGTGGCTAGTAGGTCTCGTTTCACCTAGTTAGTCGCGAAATATGATTTCTTTACGTAAACGGTTTTATGAATTTCCCTCTACTACGAGTTCTGAATTCGGTGATTTTTAGCTTGATTTCACACTACTTTTCGAGCTCTACAATCCTGGCGTTTCGGATTTTGATTTCAGAACTCGTGGCTAGTAGGTCTTGTTTCACCTAGTTAGCCGCGAAATGTGGTTTCTTTACGTAAACGCTTTTCTGAATATCCATTGACTCGGAGTTCTGAATTCGGTGATTTTTAGCTTGATTTCGCACTACTTTTCGAGCACTACAATCCTGGGGTTTCGGATTTTGATTTCAGAACTCGTGGCTAGTATATCTCTTTTCAACTAGTTAGCCGCGAAATGTGGTTTCTTTACGTAAACGGTTTTATGAATATCCGTTGACTCCGAGTTCTGAATTCGGTGATTTTTAGATTGATTTCACACTACTTTTCGAGCTCTACAATCCTGGCATTTCGGATTTTGATTTCAGAACTCGTGGCTAGTAGGTCTTGTTTCACCTAGTTAACCGCGAAATGTGGTTTCTTTACGTAAACGCTTTTCTGAATATCCGTTGACTCTGAGTTCTGAATTCGGTGATTTTAGCTTGATTTCGCACTACTTTTCGAGCACTACAATCCTGGGGTTTCGGATTTTAATTTCAGAACTCGTGGCTAGTAGGTCTCGTTTCACCTAGTTAGCCGCGAAATGTGGTTTCTTTACGTAAACGCTTTTCTGAATATCCGTTGACTCCGAGTTCTAAATTCGGTGATTTTTAGCTTGATTTCGCACTACTTTTCGAGCTCTAAAATCCTGTGGTTTCGGATTTTGATTTCAGAATTCGTAGCTAGTAGGTCCCGTTTCACCTAGTTAGCCGCGAAATGTGGTTTCTTTACGTAAACGGTTTTATGAATATCCGTTGACTCCGAGTTCTGAATTCGTTGATTTTTAGATTGATTTCATACTACTTTTCGAGCTCTACAATCCTGGCATTTCGGATTTTGATTTCAGAACTCGTGGCTATTAGTTCTCGTTTCACCTAGTTTGCCTCAAAATGTGGTTTCTTTACGTAAACGGTTTTATGAATATCCGTTTACTCCGAGTTCTGAATTCGGTGATTTTCAGCTTGATTTCGCACTACTTTTCAAGCACTACAATCCTGGCATTTCGGATTTTGTTTTCAGAACTCGTGGTTAGTAGGTCTTGTTTCACCTAGTTAGCCGCGAAATGTGGTTTCTTTACGTAAACGGTTTTATGAAAATCCGTTGACTCCGAGTTCTGAATTCGGTGATTTTTCAATTAATTTCACACTACTTTTCGAGCTCTAAAATCCAGGGGTTTCAGATTTTGATTTCAGAAATTGTGGCTAGTAGGTCTCGTTTCACCTAGTTAGCCGCGAAATGTGTTTCTTTACGTAAACGCTTTTCTGAATATCCGTTGACTCCGAGTTCTGAACTCGTTGATTTTTAGCTTGATTTCGCACTACTATTCGAGCACTACAATCCTGGCTTTTCGGATTTTGATTTCAGAACTCGTGGCTAGTAGGTCTCGTTTCACCTAGTTAGCTGCGAAATGTGGTTTCTTTACGTAAACGCTTTTCTGAATATCCGTTGACTCCGAGTTCTGAATTCGGTGATTTTTAGCTTGATTTCGCACTAATTTTCGAGCACTAAAATCCTGGCGTTTCGGAATTCGATTTCAGAACTCGTGGCTAGTAGGTCTCGTTTCACTTAGTTACCCGCGAAATGTGGTTTCTTTACGTAAACGGTTTTATGAATATCCGTTTACTCCGAGTTCTGAATTCGGTGATTTTTAGCTTGATTTCGTACTACTTTTCGAGCACTACAAACCTGGCATTTCGGATTTTGATTTCAGAACTCGTGGCTAGTAGGTCTCGTTTCACCTAGTTAGCCGCGAAATGTGGTTTCTTTACGTAAACGGTTTTAAGAATATCCGTTGACTCCGAATTCTGAATTCGGTGATTTTTAGCTTAATTTCGAACTACTTTTTGAGCACTACAATCATGGGGTTTCGGATTTTTATTTCAGAACTCGTGGCTAGTAGGTCTCGTTTCACCTAGTTAGTCGCGAAATATGATTTCTTTACGTAAACGGTTTTATGAATATCCCTTTACTACGAGTTCTGAATTCGGTGATTTTTAGCTTGATTTCACACTACTTTTCGAGCTCTACAATCCTGGCGTTTCGGATTTTGATTTCAGAACTCGTGGCTAGTAGGTCTTGTTTCACCTAGTTAGCCGCGAAATGTGGTTTCCTTACGTAAACGCTTTTCTGAATATCCATTGACTCAGAGTTCTGAATTCGGTGATTTTTAGCTTGATTTCGCACTACTTTTCGAGCACTACAATCCTGGGGTTTCAGATTTTGATTTCAGAACTCGTGGCTAGTATATCTCTTTTCAACTAGTTAGCCGCGAAATGTGGTTTCTTTACGTAAACGGTTTTATGAATATCCGTTGACTCGGAGTTCTGAATTCGGTGATTTTTAGATTGATTTCACACTACTTTTCGAGCTCTACAATCCTGGCATTTCGGATTTTGATTTCAGAACTCGTGGCTAGTAGGTCTTGTTTCACCTAGTTAGCCGCGAAATGTGGTTTCTTTACGTAAACGCTTTTCTGAATATCCGTTGACTCTGAGTTCTGAATTCGGTTATTTTAGCTTGATTTCGCACTACTTTTCGAGCACTACAATCCTGGGGTTTCGGATTTTAATTTCAGAACTCGTGGCTAGTAGGTCTCATTTCACCTAGTTAGCCGCGAAATGTGGTTTCTTTATGTAAACGCTTTTCTGAATATCCGTTGACTCCGAGTTCTAAATTCGGTGATTTTTAGCTTGATTTCGCACTACTTTTCGAGCTCTAAAATCCTGGGGTTTCGGATTTTGATTTCAGAATTCGTAGCTAGTAGGTCCCGTTTCACCTAGTTAGCCGCGAAATGTGGTTTCTTTACGTAAACGGTTTTATGAATATCCGTTGACTCCGAGTTCTGAATTCGTTGATTTTTTGATTGATTTCATACTACTTTTCGAGCTCTACAATCCTGGCATTTCGGATTTTGATTTCAGAACTCGTGGCTATTAGTTCTCGTTTCACCTAGTTTGCCTCAAAATGTGGTTTCTTTACGTAAACGGTTTTATGAATATCCGTTTACCCCGAGTTCTGAATTCGGTGATTTTTAGCTTGATTTCGCACTACTTTTCAAGCACTACAATCCTGGCATTTCGGATTTTGTTTTCAGAACTCGTGGTTAGTAGGTCTTGTTTCACCTAGTTAGCCGCGAAATGTGGTTTCTTTACGTAAACGGTTTTATGAATATCCGTTGACTCCGAGTTCTGAATTCGGTGATTTTTCAATTAATTTCACACTACTTTTCGAGCTCTAAAATCCAGGGGTTTCAGATTTTGATTTCAGAAATTGTGGCTAGTAGGTCTCGTTTCACCTTGTTAGCCGCGAAATGTGGTTTCTTTACGTAAACGCTTTTCTGAATATCCGTTGACTCCGAGTTCTGAACTCGTTGATTTTTAGCTTGATTTCGCACTACTATTCGAGCACTACAATCCTGGCTTTTCGGATTTTGATTTCAGAACTCGTGGCTAGTAGGTCTCGTTTCACCTAGTTAGCCGCGAAATGTGGTTTCTTTACGTAAACGGTTTTATGAATATCCGTTGACTCCGAGTTCTGAATTCGTTGATTTTTAAATTGATTTCACACTACTTTTCGAGCTCTAAAATCCTGGGATTTCGGATTTTTATTTCAGAAGTCGTGGCTAGTAGGTCCCGTTTCACCTAGTTAGCCGCGAAATGTGATTTCTTTACGTAAACGGTTTTATGAATATCCGTTTACTCCGAGTTCTGAATTCGGTGATTTTTAGCTTGATTTCACACTACTTTTCGAGCTCTACAATCCTGGCGTTTCGGATTTTGATTTCAGAACTCGTGGCTAGTAGGTCTTGTTTCACCTAGTTAGCCGCGAAATGTGGTTTCTTTACGTAAACGCTTTTCTGAATATCCATTGACTCGGAGTTCTGAATTCGGTGATTTTTAGCTTGATTTCGCACTACTTTTCGAGCACTACAATCCTCGGGTTTTGGATTTTGATTTCAGAACTCGTGGCTAGTATATCTCTTTTCAACTAGTTAGCCGCGAAATGTGGTTTCTTTACGTAAACGGTTTTATGAATATCCGTTGACTCCGAGTTCTGAATTCGGTGATTTTTAGATTGATTTCACACTACTTTTCGAGCTCTACAATCCTGGCTTTTCGGATTTTGATTTCAGAACTCGTGGCTAGTAGGTCTTGTTTCACCTAGTTAGCCGCGAAATGTGGTTTCTTTACGTAAACGCTTTTCTGAATATCCGTTGACTCTGAGTTCTGAATTCGGTGATTTTAGCTTGATTTCGCACTACTTTTCGAGCACTACAATCCTGGGGTTTCGGATTTTAATTTCAGAACTCGTGGCTAGTAGGTCTCGTTTCACCTAGTTAGCCGCGAAATGTGGTTTCTTTACGTAAACGCTTTTCTGAATATCCGTTGACTCTGAGTTCTGAATTCGGTGATTTTAGCTTGATTTCGCACTACTTTTCGAGCACTACAATCCTGGGGTTTCGGATTTTAATTTCAGAACTCGTGGCTAGTAGGTCTCGTTTCACCTAGTTAGCCGCGAAATGTGGTTTCTTTACGTAAACGCTTTTCTGAATATCCGTTGACTCCGAGTTCTAAATTCGGTGATTTTTAGCTTGATTTAGCACTACTTTTCGAGCTCTAAAATCCTGGGGTTTCGGATTTTGATTTCAGAATTCGTAGCTAGTAGGTCCCGTTTCACCTAGTTAGCCGCGAAATGTGGTTTCTTTACGTAAACGGTTTTATGAATATTCGTTGACTCCGAGTTCTGAATTCGTTGATTTTTAGATTGATTTCATACTACTTTTCGAGCTCTACAATCCTAGCATTTCAGATTTTGATTTCAGAACTCGTGGCTATTAGTTCTCGTTTCACCTAGTTTGCCTCAAAATGTGGTTTCTTTACGTAAACGGTTTTATGAATATCCGTTTACTCCGAGTTCTGAATTCGGTGATTTTTAGCTTGATTTCGCACTACTTTTCAAGCACTACAATCCTCGGGTTTTGGATTTTGATTTCAGAACTCGTGGCTAGTATATCTCTTTTCAACTAGTTAGCCGCGAAATGTGGTTTCTTTACGTAAACGGTTTTATGAATATCCGTTGACTCCGAGTTCTGAATTCGGTGATTTTTAGATTGATTTCACACTACTTTTCGAGCTCTACAATCCTGGCTTTTCGGATTTTGATTTCAGAACTCGTGGCTAGTAGGTCTTGTTTCACCTAGTTAGCCGCGAAATGTGGTTTCTTTACGTAAACGCTTTTCTGAATATCCGTTGACTCTGAGTTCTGAATTCGGTGATTTTAGCTTGATTTCGCACTACTTTTCGAGCACTACAATCCTGGGGTTTCGGATTTTAATTTCAGAACTCGTGGCTAGTAGGTCTCGTTTCACCTAGTTAGCCGCGAAATGTGGTTTCTTTACGTAAACGCTTTTCTGAATATCCGTTGACTCCGAGTTCTAAATTCGGTGATTTTTAGCTTGATTTAGCACTACTTTTCGAGCTCTAAAATCCTGGGGTTTCGGATTTTGATTTCAGAATTCGTAGCTAGTAGGTCCCGTTTCACCTAGTTAGCCGCGAAATGTGGTTTCTTTACGTAAACGGTTTTATGAATATTCGTTGACTCCGAGTTCTGAATTCGTTGATTTTTAGATTGATTTCATACTACTTTTCGAGCTCTACAATCCTAGCATTTCAGATTTTGATTTCAGAACTCGTGGCTATTAGTTCTCGTTTCACCTAGTTTGCCTCAAAATGTGGTTTCTTTACGTAAACGGTTTTATGAATATCCGTTTACTCCGAGTTCTGAATTCGGTGATTTTTAGCTTGATTTCGCACTACTTTTCAAGCACTACAATCCTCGGGTTTTGGATTTTGATTTCAGAACTCGTGGCTAGTATATCTCTTTTCAACTAGTTAGCCGCGAAATGTGGTTTCTTTACGTAAACGGTTTTATGAATATCCGTTGACTCCGAGTTCTGAATTCGGTGATTTTTAGATTGATTTCACACTACTTTTCGAGCTCTACAATCCTGGCTTTTCGGATTTTGATTTCAGAACTCGTGGCTAGTAGGTCTTGTTTCACCTAGTTAGCCGCGAAATGTGGTTTCTTTACGTAAACGCTTTTCTGAATATCCGTTGACTCTGAGTTCTGAATTCGGTGATTTTAGCTTGATTTCGCACTACTTTTCGAGCACTACAATCCTGGGGTTTCGGATTTTAATTTCAGAACTCGTGGCTAGTAGGTCTCGTTTCACCTAGTTAGCCGCGAAATGTGGTTTCTTTACGTAAACGCTTTTCTGAATATCCGTTGACTCCGAGTTCTAAATTCGGTGATTTTTAGCTTGATTTAGCACTACTTTTCGAGCTCTAAAATCCTGGGGTTTCGGATTTTGATTTCAGAATTCGTAGCTAGTAGGTCCCGTTTCACCTAGTTAGCCGCGAAATGTGGTTTCTTTACGTAAACGGTTTTATGAATATTCGTTGACTCCGAGTTCTGAATTCGTTGATTTTTAGATTGATTTCATACTACTTTTCGAGCTCTACAATCCTAGCATTTCAGATTTTGATTTCAGAACTCGTGGCTATTAGTTCTCGTTTCACCTAGTTTGCCTCAAAATGTGGTTTCTTTACGTAAACGGTTTTATGAATATCCGTTTACTCCGAGTTCTGAATTCGGTGATTTTTAGCTTGATTTCGCACTACTTTTCAAGCACTACAATCCTGGCATTTCGGATTTTGTTTTCAGAACTCGTGGTTAGTAGGACTTGTTTCACCTAGTTAGCCGCGAAATGTGGTTTCTTTACGTAAACGGTTTTATGAATATCCGTTGACTCCGAGTTCTGAATTCGGTGATTTTTCAATTAATTTCACACTACTTTTCGAGCTCTAAAATCCAGGGGTTTCAGATTTTGATTTCAGAAATTGTGGCTAGTAGGTCTCGTTTCACCTAGTTAGCCGCGAAATGTGGTTTCTTTACGTAAACGCTTTTCTGAATATCCGTTGACTCCGAGTTCTGAACTCGTTGATTTTTAGCTTGATTTCGCACTACTATTCGAGCACTACAATCCTGGCTTTTCGGATTTTGATTTCAGAACTCGTGGCTAGTAGGTCTCGTTTCACCTAGTTAGCCGCGAAATGTGGTTTCTTTACGTAAACGGTTTTATGAATATCCGTTGACTCCGAGTTCTGAATTCGGTGATTTTTAAATTGATTTCACACTACTTTTCGAGCTCTAAAATCCTGGGATTTCGGATTTTTATTTCAGAAGTCGTGGCTAGTAGGTCCCGTTTCACCTAGTTAGCCGCGAAATGTGATTTCTTTACGTAAACGGTTTTATGAATATCCGTTTACTCCGAGTTCTGAATTCGGTGATTTTTAGCTTGACTTCACACTACTTTTCGAGCTCTACAATCCTGGCGTTTCGGATTTTGATTTCAGAACTCGTGGCTAGTAGGTCTGGTTTCACCTAGTTAGCCGCGAAATGTGGTTTCTTTACGTAAACGCTTTTCTGAATATCCATTGACTCCGAGTTCTGAATTCGGTGATTTTTAGGTTGATTTCGCACTACTTTTCGAGCACTACAACCCTGGGGTTTCGGATTTTGATTTCAGAAGTCGTGGCTAGTAGTTCCCGTTTCACCAAGTTAGCCGCGAAATGGGATTTCTTTACGTAAACGGTTTTATGAATATCCGTTGACTCGGAGTTCTGAATTCGGTGATTTTTAGCTTGATTTAACACTACTTTTCGAGCTCTACAATCCAGGCATTTCGGATTTTGATTTCAGAACTCGTGGCTAGTAGGTCTTGTTTCACTTAGTTAGCCGCGAAATGTAGTTTCTTTATCTAAACGCTTTTCTGAATATCCATTGACTCCGAGTTCTGAAATCGGTGATTTTTAGCTTGATTTCACACTACTTTTTGAGCACTACAATCCTGGGGTTTCGGATTTTGATTTCAGACCTCGTGGCTAGTAGGTCTCGTTTCACCTAGTTAGCCGCGAAATGTGGTTTCTTTACGTAAACGGTTTTATGAATATCCGTTTACTCCGACTTCTGAATTCGGTGATTTTTAGATTGATTTGACACTAATTTTCGAGCTCTACAATCCAGGAATTTCGAATTTTGATTTCAGAACTCGTGGCTAGTAGGTCTCGTTTCACCTAGTTAGCCGCGAAATGTGGTTTCTTTACGTAAACGCTTTTCTGAATATCCATTGACTCCGAGTTCTGAAATCGGTGATTTTTAGCTTGATTTCACACTACTTTTCGAGCTCTACAATCCTGGCATTTCGGATTTTGATTTCAGAACTCGTGGCTAGTAGGTCTCGTTTCACCTAGTTAGCAGCGAAATGTGGTTTTTTTACGTAAACGGTTTTATGAATATCCGTTGACTCCGAGTTCTGAATTCGGTGATTTTTAGCTTGATTTCACACTACTTTTTGAGCACTACAATCCTGGGGTTTCGGATTTTGATTTCAGACCTCGTGGCTAGTAGGTCTCGTTTCACCTAGTTAGCCGCGAAATGTGGTTTCTTTACGTAAACGGTTTTATGAATATCCGTTTACTCCGACTTCTGAATTCGGTGATTTTTAGATTGATTTGACAATAATTTTCGAGCTCTACAATCCAGGAATTTCGAATTTTGATTTCAGAACTCGTGGCTAGTAGGTCTCGTTTCACCTAGTTAGCCGCGAAATGTGGTTTCTTTACGTAAACGCTTTTCTGAATATCCATTGACTCCGAGTTCTGAAATCGGTGATTTTTAGCTTGATTTCACACTACTTTTCGAGCTCTACAATCCTGGCATTTCGGATTTTGATTTCAGAACTCGTGGCTAGTAGGTCTCGTTTCACCTAGTTAGCAGCGAAATGTGGTTTTTTTACGTAAACGGTTTTATGAATATCCGTTGACTCCGAGTTCTGAATTCGGTGATTTTTAGCTTGATTTCACACTACTTTTCGAGCTCTAGAATCCTGACATTTCAGATTTTGATTTCAGAACTCGTGGCTAGTAGGTCTTGTTTCACCTACTTAGCTGCGGAATGTGGTTTCTTTACATAAACGCTTTTCTGAATATCCGTTGACTCCGAGTTCTGAATTCGGTGATTTTTAGCTTGATTTCGCACTAATTTTTGAGCACTACAATCCTGCCGTTTCGGCATTTGATTTCAGAACTCGTGGCTAGTAGGTCTCGTTTCACCTAGTTAGTCGCGAAATGTGGTTTCTTTACGTAAACGGTTTTATGAATATCCGTTGACTCCGAGTTCTGAATTCGGTGATTTTTAGATTGATTTCACATTACTTTTCGAGCTCTACAATCCAGGAATTTCGAATTTTTATTTCAGAACTCGTGGCTAGTAGGTCTCGTTTCACCTAGTTAGCCGCGAAATGTGGTTTCTTTACGTAAACGCTTTTAGGAATATCCACTGACTCCGAGTTCTGAAATCGGTGATTTTTAGCTTGATTTCACACTAATTTTCGAGCTCTACAATCCTGGCATGTCGGATTTTGATTTCAGAACTCGTGGCTAGTATGTCTCGTTTCACCTAGTTAGCAGCGAAATGTGGTTTTTTTACGTAAACGGTTTTATGAATATCCGTTGACTCCGAGTTCTGAATTCAGTGATTTTTAGCTTGATTTCACACTACTTTTCGAGCTCTACAATCCTGACATTTCAGATTTTGATTTCAGAACTCGTGGCTAGTAGGTCTCGTTTCACCTAGTTAGCCGCGAAATGTGGTTTCTTTACGTAAACGGTTTTATGAATATCCGTTTACTCCGAGTTCTGAATTTGGTGATTTTTAGCTTGATTTCGCACTACTTTTTGAGCACTACAATCCTGGGGTTTCGGATTTTGATTTCAGACCTCGTGGCTAGTAGGTCTCGTTTCACCTAGTTAGCCGCGAAATGTGGTTTCTTTACGTAAACGGTTTTATGAATATCCGTTGACTCCGAGTTCTGAATTCGGTGATTTTTAGATTGATTTCACACTACTTTTCGAGCTCTACAATCCAGGAATTTCGAATTTTGATTTCAGAAATCGTGGCTAGTAGGTCTCGTTTCACCTAGTTAGCCGCGAAATGTGGTTTCTTTACGTAAACGCTTTTCTTAATATCCATTGACTCCGAGTTCTGAAATCGGTGATTTTTAGCTTGATTTCGCACTACTTTTCGAGCACTACAATCCTCGCATTTTGGATTTTGATTTCAGAACTCGTGGCTAGTAGGTCTAGTTTCACCTAGTTAGCCGCGAAATGTGGTTTCTTTACGTAAACGCTTTTCTGAATATCCATTGACTCCGAGTTCTGAAATCGGTGATTTTTAGCTTGATTTCGCACTACTTTTCGAGCACTACAATCCTCGCATTTCGGATTTTGATTTCAGAACTCGTGGCTAGTAGGTCTAGTTTCACCTAGTTAGCAGCGAAATGTGGTTTTTTTACGTAAACGGTTTTATGAATATCCGTTGACTCCGTGTTCTGAATTCGGTGATTTTTAGGTTGATTTCGCACTACTTTTCGTGCACTACTACCCTGGGGTTTTGGATTTTGATTTCAGAAGTCGTGGCTAGTAGGTCCCATTTCACTAAGTTAGCCGCGAAATGTGATTTCTTTACGTAAACGGTTTTATGAATATCCGTTCACTCCGAGTTCTGAATTCGGTGATTTTTAGCTTGATTTAACACTAGTTTTTGAGCTCTACAATCCTGGCATTTCGGATTTTGATTTCAGAACTCGTGGCTAGTAGGTCTTGTTTCACTTAGTTAGCCGCGAAATGTAGTTTCTTTATGTAAACGCTTTTCTGAATATCCACTGATTTCGAGTTCTGAAATCGGTGATTTTTAGCTTGATTTCACACTACTTTTCGAGCACTACAATCCTGGGGTTTCGGATTTTGATTTCAGACCTCGTGGCTAGTAGGTCTCGTTTCACCTAGTTAGCCGCGAAATGTGGTTTCTTTACGTAAACGGTTTTATGAATATCCGTTGACTCCGAGTTCTGAATTCGGTGATTTTTAGATTCATTTGACACTACTTTTCGAGCTCTACAATCCAGGAATTTCGTATTTTTATTTCAGAACTCGTGGCTAGTAGGTCTCGTTTCACCTAGTTAGCCGCGAAATGTGGTTTCTTTACGTAAACGTTTTTCTGAATATCCATTGACTCCGAGTTCTGAAATCGGTGATTTTTAGCTTGGTTTCACACTACTTTTCGAGCTCTACAATCCTGGCATTTCGGATTTTGATTTCAGAACTCGTGGCTAGTAGGTCTCGTTTCACCTAGTTAGCAGCGAAATGTGGTTTTTTTACGTAAACGGTTTTATGAATATCCGTTGACTCCGAGTTCTGAATTCGGTGATTTTCAGCTTGATTTCACACTACTTTTCGAGCTCTACAATCCTGACATTTCAGATTTTGATTTCAGAACTCGTGGCTAGTAGGTCTTGTTTCTCCTAGTTAGCTGCGAAATGTGGTTTCTTTACGTAAACACTTTTCTGAATATCCGTTGACTCCGAGTTCCGAATTCGGTGATTTTTAGCTTGATTTCGCACTAATTTTCGAGCAGTACAATCCTGGCATTTCGGAATTTGATTTCAGAACTCGTGGCTAGTAGGTCTCGTTTCACCTAGTTAGCCGCGAAATGTGGTTTCTTTACGTAAACGGTTTTAAGAATATCCGTTTACTCCGAGTTCTGAATTCGGTGATTTTTAGCTTGATTTCGTACTACTTTTGGAGCACTACAATCCTGGGGTTTCGGATTTTGATTTCAGAACTCGTGGTTAGTAGGTCTTGTTTCACGTATTTAGCCGCGAAATGTAGTTTCTTTATGTAAACGCTTTTCTGAATATCAATTGACTCCGAGTTCTGAAATCGGTGATTTTTAGCTTGATTTCATACTACTTTTCGAGCACTACAATCCTGGGTTTTTGGATTTTGATTTCAGACCTCGTGGCTAGTAGGTCTCGTTTCACCTAGTTAGCCGCGAAATGTGGTTTCTTTACGTAAACGGTTTTATGAATATCCGTTGACTCCGAGTTCTGAATTCGGTGATTTTTAGATTGATTTCACACTACTTTTCGAGCTCTACAATCCAGGAATTTCGAATTTTGATTTCAGAAATCGTGGCTAGTAGGTCTCGTTTCACCTAGTTAGCCGCGAAATGTGGTTTCTTTACGTAAACGCTTTTCTGAATATCCATTGACTCCGAGTTCTGAAATCGGTGATTTTTAGCTTGATTTCGCACTACTTTTGGAGCACTACAATCCTCGCATTTTGGATTTTGATTTCAGAACTCGTGGCTAGTAGGTCTAGTTTCACCTAGTTAGCCGCGAAATGTGGTTTCTTTACGTAAACGCTTTTCTGAATATCCATTGACTCCGAGTTCTGAAATCGGTGATTTTTAGCTTGATTTCGCACTACTTTTCGAGCACTACAATCCTCGCATTTCGGATTTTGATTTCAGAACTCGTGGCTAGTAGGTCTAGTTTCACCTAGTTAGCAGCGAAATGTGGTTTTTTTACGTAAACGGTTTTATGAATATCCGTTGACTCCGTGTTCTGAATTCGGTGATTTTTAGGTTGATTTCGCACTACTTTTCGTGCACTACTACCCTGGGGTTTTGGATTTTGATTTCAGAAGTCGTGGCTAGTAGGTCCCATTTCACTAAGTTAGCCGCGAAATGTGATTTCTTTACGTAAACGGTTTTATGAATATCCGTTCACTCCGAGTTCTGAATTCGGTGATTTTTAGCTTGATTTAACACTACTTTTTGAGCTCTACAATCCTGGCATTTCGGATTTTGATTTCAGAACTCGTGGCTAGTAGGTCTTGTTTCACTTAGTTAGCCGCGAAATGTAGTTTCTTTATGTAAACGCTTTTCTGAATATCCACTGATTTCGAGTTCTGAAATCGGTGATTTTTAGCTTGATTTCACACTACTTTTCGAGCACTACAATCCTGGGGTTTCGGATTTTGATTTCAGACCTCGTGGCTAGTAGGTCTCGTTTCACCTAGTTAGCCGCGAAATGTGGTTTCTTTACGTAAACGGTTTTATGAATATCCGTTGACTCCGAGTTCTGAATTCGGTGATTTTTAGATTCATTTGACACTACTTTTCGAGCTCTACAATCCAGGAATTTCGTATTTTTATTTCAGAACTCGTGGCTAGTAGGTCTCGTTTCACCTAGTTAGCCGCGAAATGTGGTTTCTTTACGTAAACGTTTTTCTGAATATCCATTGACTCCGAGTTCTGAAATCGGTGATTTTTAGCTTGGTTTCACACTACTTTTCGAGCTCTACAATCCTGGCATTTCGGATTTTGATTTCAGAACTCGTGGCTAGTAGGTCTCATTTCACCTAGTTAGCAGCGAAATGTGGTTTTTTTACGTAAACGGTTTTATGAATATCCGTTGACTCCGAGTTCTGAATTCGGTGATTTTCAGCTTGATTTCACACTACTTTTCGAGCTCTACAATCCTGACATTTCAGATTTTGATTTCAGAACTCGTGGCTAGTAGGTCTTCTTTCTCCTAGTTAGCTGCGAAATGTGGTTTCTTTACGTAAACACTTTTCTGAATATCCGTTGACTCCGAGTTCCGAATTCGGTGATTTTTAGCTTGATTTCGCACTAATTTTCGAGCAGTACAATCCTGGCATTTCGGAATTTGATTTCAGAACTCGTGGCTAGTAGGTCTCGTTTCACCTAGTTAGCCGCGAAATGTGGTTTCTTTACGTAAACGGTTTTAAGAATATCCGTTTACTCCGAGTTCTGAATTCGGTGATTTTTAGCTTGATTTCGTACTACTTTTGGAGCACTACAATCCTGGGGTTTCGGATTTTGATTTCAGAACTCGTGGTTAGTAGGTCTTGTTTCACGTATTTAGCCGCGAAATGTAGTTTCTTTATGTAAACGCTTTTCTGAATATCAATTGACTCCGAGTTCTGAAATCGGTGATTTTTAGCTTGATTTCATACTACTTTTCGAGCACTACAATCCTGGGTTTTTGGATTTTGATTTCAGACCTCGTGGCTAGTAGGTCTCGTTTCACCTAGTTAGCCGCGAAATGTGGTTTCTTTACGTAAACGGTTTTATGAATATCCGTTGACTCCGAGTTCTGAATTCGGTGATTTTTAGATTGATTTCACACTACTTTTCGAGCTCTACAATCCAGGAATTTCGAATTTTGATTTCAGAACTCGTGGCTAGTAGGTCTCGTTTCACCAAGTTAGCCGCGAAATGTGGTTTCTTTACGTAAACGCTTTTCTGAATATCCATTGACTCCGAGTTCTGAAATCGGTGATTTTTAGCTTGATTTCACACTACTTTTCGAGCTCTACAATCCTGGCATTTCGGATTTTGATTTCAGAACTCGTGGCTAGTAGGTCTCGTTTCCCCTAGTTAGCAGCGAAATGTGGTTTTTTTACGTAAACGGTTTTATGTATATCCGTTGACTCCGAGTTCTGAATTCGGTGATTTTTAGCTTGATTTCACACTACTTTTCGAGCTCTACAATCCTGACATTTCAGATTTTGATTTCAGAACTCGTGGCTAGTAAGTCTCGTTTCACCTAGTTAGCCGCGAAATGTGGTTTCTTTACGTAAACGGTTTTATGAATATCCGTTTACTCCGAGTTCTGAATTCGGTGATTTTTAGCTTGATTTCGCACCACTTTTTGAGCACTACAATCCTGGGGTTTCGGATTTTGATTTCAGACCTCGTGGCTAGTAGGTCTCGTTTCACCTAGTTAGCCGCGAAATGTGGCTTCTTTACGTAAACGGTTTTATGAATATCCGTTGACTCCGAGTTCTGAATTCGGTGATTTTTAAATTGATTTCACACTACTTTTCGAGCTCTACAATCCAGGAATTTCGAATTTTGATTTCAGAACTCGTGGCTAGTAGGTCTCGTTTCCCCTAGTTAGCAGCGAAATGTGGTTTTTTTACGTAAACGGTTTTATGTATATCCGTTGACTCCGAGTTCTGAATTCGGTGATTTTTAGCTTGATTTCACACTACTTTTCGAGCTCTACAATCCTGACATTTCAGATTTTGATTTCAGAACTCGTGGCTAGTAGGTCTCGTTTCACCTAGTTAGCCGCGAAATGTGGTTTCTTTACGTAAACGGTTTTATGAATATCCGTTTACTCCGAGTTCTGAATTCGGTGATTTTTAGCTTGATTTCGCACTACTTTTTGAGCACTACAATCCTGGGGTTTTGGATTTTGATTTCAGACCTCGTGGCTAGTAGGTCTCGTTTCACCTAGTTAGCCGCGAAATGTGGCTTCTTTATGTAAACGGTTTTATGAATATCCGTTGACTCCGAGTTCTGAATTCGGTGATTTTTAGCTTGATTTCGCACTACTTTTTGAGCACTACAATCCTGGGGTTTCGGATTTTGATTTCAGACCTCGTGGCTAGTAGGTCTCATTTCACCTAGTTAGCCGCGAAATGTGGTTTCTTTACGTAAACGGTTTTATGAATATCCGTTTACTCCGAGTTCTGAATTCGGTGATTTTTAGCTTGATTTCGCACTACTTTTTGAGCACTACAATCCTGGGGTTTCGGATTTTGATTTCAGACCTCGTGGCTAGTTCGTCTCGTTTCACCTAGTTAGCCGCGAAATGTGGTTTCTTTAAGTAAACGGTTTTATGAATATCCGTTGACTCCGAGTTCTGAATTCGGTGATTTTTAGCTTGATTTCACACTACTTTTCGAGCTCTACAATCCTGGCATTTCGGATTTTGATTTCAGAACTCGTGGCTAGTAGGTCTCGTTTCACCTAGTTAGCCGCGAAATGTGGTTTCTTTACGTAAACGCTTTTCTGAATATCCATTGACTCCGAGTTCTGAAATCGGTGATTTTTAGCTTGATTTCACACTACTTTTCGAGCTCTACAATCCTGGCATTTCGGATTTTGATTTCAGAACTCGTGGCTAGTAGGTCTCGTTTCCCCTAGTTAGCAGCGAAATGTGGTTTTTTTACGTAAACGGTTTTATGTATATCCGTTGACTCCGAGTTCTGAATTCGGTGATTTTTAGCTTGATTTCACACTACTTTTCGAGCTCTACAATCCTGACATTTCAGATTTTGATTTCAGAACTCGTGGCTAGTAGGTCTCGTTTCACCTAGTTAGCCGCGAAATGTGGTTTCTTTACGTAAACGGTTTTATGAATATCCGTTTACTCCGAGTTCTGAATTCGGTGATTTTTAGCTTGATTTCGCACTACTTTTTGAGCACTACAATCCTGGGGTTTCGGATTTTGATTTCAGACCTCGTGGCTAGTAGGTCTCGTTTCACCTAGTTAGCCGCGAAATGTGGCTTCTTTACGTAAACGGTTTTATGAATATCCGTTGACTCCGAGTTCTGAATTCGGTGATTTTTAAATTGATTTCACACTACTTTTCGAGCTCTACAATCCAGGAATTTCGAATTTTGATTTCAGAACTCGTGGCTAGTAGGTCTCGTTTCACCTAGTTAGCCGCGAAATGTAGTTTCTTTACGTAAACGCTTTTCTGAATATCCATTGACTCCGAGTTCTGAAATCGGTGATTTTTAGCTTGATTTCACACTACTTTTCGAGCTCTACAATCCTGGCATTTCGGATTTTGATTTCAAAAGTCTTGGCTAGTAGGTCTCGTTTCACCTAGTTAGCAGCGAAATGTGGTTTTTTTACGTAAACGGTTTTATGTATATCCGTTGACTCCGAGTTCTGAATTCGGTGATTTTTAGCTTGATTTCACACTACTTTTCGAGCTCTACAATCCTGACATTTCAGATTTTGATTTCAGAACTCGTGGCTAGTAGGTCTCGTTTCACCTAGTTAGCCGCGAAATGTGGTTTCTTTACGTAAACGGTTTTATGAATATCCGTTTACTCCGAGTTCTGAATTCGGTGATTTTTAGCTTGATTTCGCACTACTTTTTGAGCACTACAATCCTGGGGTTTCGGATTTTGATTTCAGACCTCGTGGCTAGTAGGTCTCATTTCACCTAGTTAGCCGCGAAATGTGGTTTCTTTACGTAAACGGTTTTATGAATATCCGTTTACTCCGAGTTCTGAATTCGGTGATTTTTAGCTTGATTTCGCACTACTTTTTGAGCACTACAATCCTGGGGTTTCGGATTTTGATTTCAGAACTCGTGGCTAGTAGGTCTCGTTTCACCTAGTTAGCCGCGAAATGTGGTTTCTTTACGTAAACGTTTTTCTGAATATCCATTGACTCCGAGTTCTGAAATCGGTGATTTTTAGCTTGGTTTCACACTACTTTTCGAGCTCTACAATCCTGGCATTTCGGATTTTGATTTCAGAACTCGTGGCTAGTAGGTCTCGTTTCACCTAGTTAGCAGCGAAATGTGGTTTTTTTACGTAAACGGTTTTATGAATATCCGTTGACTCCGAGTTCTGAATTCGGTGATTTTTAGCTTGATTTCACACTACTTTTCGAGCTCTACAATCCTGACATTTCAGATTTTGATTTCAGAACTTGTGGCTAGTAGGTCTTGTTTCTCCTAGTTAGCTGCGAAATGTGGTTTCTTTACGTAAACGCTTTTCTGAATATCCGTTGACTCCGAGTTCCGAATTCGGTGATTTTTAGCTTGATTTCGCACTAATTTTTGAGCAGTACAATCCTGGCATTTCGGAATTTGATTTCAGAACTCGTGGCTAGTAGGTCTCGTTTCACCTAGTTAGCCGCGAAATGTGGTTTCTTTACGTAAACGGTTTTAAGAATATCCGTTTACTCCGAGTTCTGAATTCGGTGATTTTTAGCTTGATTTCGTACTACTTTTGGAGCACTACAATCCTGGGGTTTCGGATTTTGATTTCAGAACTCGTGGTTAGTAGGTCTTGTTTCACGTATTTAGCCGCGAAATGTAGTTTCTTTATGTAAACGCTTTTCTGAATATCCATTGACTCCGAGTTCTCAAATCGGTGATTTTTAGCTTGATTTCATACTACTTTTCGAGCACTACAATCCTGGGGTTTTGGATTTTGATTTCAGACCTCGTGGCTAGTAGGTCTTGTTTCACCTAGTTAGCCGCGAAATGTGGTTTCTTTACGTAAACGGTTTTATGAATATCCGTTGACTCCGAGTTCTGAATTCGGTGATTTTTAGATTGATTCACACTACTTTTCGAGCTCTACAATCCAGGAATTTCGAATTTTGATTTCAGAACTCGTGGCTAGTAGGTCTCGTTTCACCTAGTTAGCCGCGAAATGTGGTTTCTTTACGTAAACGCTTTTCTGAATATCCATTGACTCCGAGTTCTGAAATCGGTGATTTTTAGCTTGATTTCACACTACTTTTCGAGCTCTACAATCCTGGCATTTCGGATTTTGATTTCAGAACTCGTGGCTAGTAGGTCTCGTTTCCCCTAGTTAGCAGCGAAATGTGGTTTTTTTACGTAAACGGTTTTATGTATATCCGTTGACTCCGAGTTCTGAATTCGGTGATTTTTAGCTTGATTTCACACTACTTTTCGAGCTCTACAATCCTGACATTTCAGATTTTGATTTCAGAACTCGTGGCTAGTAGGTCTCGTTTCACCTAGTTAGCCGCGAAATGTGGTTTCTTTACGTAAACGGTTTTATGAATATCCGTTTACTCCGAGTTCTGAATTCGGTGATTTTTAGCTTGATTTCGCACTACTTTTTGAGCACTACAATCCTGGGGTTTCGGATTTTGATTTCAGACCTCGTGGCTAGTAGGTCTCGTTTCACCTAGTTAGCCGCGAAATGTGGCTTCTTTACGTAAACGGTTTTATGAATATCCGTTGACTCCGAGTTCTGAATTCGGTGATTTTTAAATTGATTTCACACTACTTTTCGAGCTCTACAATCCAGGAATTTCGAATTTTGATTTCAGAACTCGTGGCTAGTAGGTCTCGTTTCACCTAGTTAGCCGCGAAATGTAGTTTCTTTACGTAAACGCTTTTCTGAATATCCATTGACTCCGAGTTCTGAAATCGGTGATTTTTAGCTTGATTTCACACTACTTTTCGAGCTCTACAATCCTGGCATTTCGGATTTTGATTTCAAAAGTCTTGGCTAGTAGGTCTCGTTTCACCTAGTTAGCAGCGAAATGTGGTTTTTTTACGTAAACGGTTTTATGTATATCCGTTGACTCCGAGTTCTGAATTCGGTGATTTTTAGCTTGATTTCACACTACTTTTCGAGCTCTACAATCCTGACATTTCAGATTTTGATTTCAGAACTCGTGGCTAGTAGGTCTCGTTTCACCTAGTTAGCCGCGAAATGTGGTTTCTTTACGTAAACGGTTTTATGAATATCCGTTTACTCCGAGTTCTGAATTCGGTGATTTTTAGCTTGATTTCGCACTACTTTTTGAGCACTACAATCCTGGGGTTTCGGATTTTGATTTCAGACCTCGTGGCTAGTAGGTCTCATTTCACCTAGTTAGCCGCGAAATGTGGTTTCTTTACGTAAACGGTTTTATGAATATCCGTTTACTCCGAGTTCTGAATTCGGTGATTTTTAGCTTGATTTCGCACTACTTTTTGAGCACTACAATCCTGGGGTTTCGGATTTTGATTTCAGAACTCGTGGCTAGTAGGTCTCGTTTCACCTAGTTAGCCGCGAAATGTGGTTTCTTTACGTAAACGTTTTTCTGAATATCCATTGACTCCGAGTTCTGAAATCGGTGATTTTTAGCTTGGTTTCACACTACTTTTCGAGCTCTACAATCCTGGCATTTCGGATTTTGATTTCAGAACTCGTGGCTAGTAGGTCTCGTTTCACCTAGTTAGCAGCGAAATGTGGTTTTTTTACGTAAACGGTTTTATGAATATCCGTTGACTCCGAGTTCTGAATTCGGTGATTTTTAGCTTGATTTCACACTACTTTTCGAGCTCTACAATCCTGACATTTCAGATTTTGATTTCAGAACTTGTGGCTAGTAGGTCTTGTTTCTCCTAGTTAGCTGCGAAATGTGGTTTCTTTACGTAAACGCTTTTCTGAATATCCGTTGACTCCGAGTTCCGAATTCGGTGATTTTTAGCTTGATTTCGCACTAATTTTTGAGCAGTACAATCCTGGCATTTCGGAATTTGATTTCAGAACTCGTGGCTAGTAGGTCTCGTTTCACCTAGTTAGCCGCGAAATGTGGTTTCTTTACGTAAACGGTTTTAAGAATATCCGTTTACTCCGAGTTCTGAATTCGGTGATTTTTAGCTTGATTTCGTACTACTTTTGGAGCACTACAATCCTGGGGTTTCGGATTTTGATTTCAGAACTCGTGGTTAGTAGGTCTTGTTTCACGTATTTAGCCGCGAAATGTAGTTTCTTTATGTAAACGCTTTTCTGAATATCCATTGACTCCGAGTTCTCAAATCGGTGATTTTTAGCTTGATTTCATACTACTTTTCGAGCACTACAATCCTGGGGTTTTGGATTTTGATTTCAGACCTCGTGGCTAGTAGGTCTTGTTTCACCTAGTTAGCCGCGAAATGTGGTTTCTTTACGTAAACGGTTTTATGAATATCCGTTGACTCCGAGTTCTGAATTCGGTGATTTTTAGATTGATTCACACTACTTTTCGAGCTCTACAATCCAGGAATTTCGAATTTTGATTTCAGAACTCGTGGCTAGTAGGTCTCGTTTCACCTAGTTAGCCGCGAAATGTGGTTTCTTTACGTAAACGCTTTTCTGAATATCCATTGACTCCGAGTTCTGAAATCGGTGATTTTTAGCTTGATTTCACACTACTTTTCGAGCTCTACAATCCTGGCATTTCGGATTTTGATTTCAGAACTCGTGGCTAGTAGGTCTCGTTTCCCCTAGTTAGCAGCGAAATGTGGTTTTTTTACGTAAACGGTTTTATGTATATCCGTTGACTCCGAGTTCTGAATTCGGTGATTTTTAGCTTGATTTCACACTACTTTTCGAGCTCTACAATCCTGACATTTCAGATTTTGATTTCAGAACTCGTGGCTAGTAGGTCTCGTTTCACCTAGTTAGCCGCAAAATGTGGTTTCTTTACGTAAACGGTTTTATGAATATCCGTTTACTCCGAGTTCTGAATTCGGTGATTTTTAGCTTGATTTCGCACTACTTTTTGAGCACTACAATCCTGGGGTTTCGGATTTTGATTTCAGACCTCGTGGCTAGTAGGTCTCGTTTCACCTAGTTAGCCGCGAAATGTGGCTTCTTTACGTAAACGGTTTTATGAATATCCGTTGACTCCGAGTTCTGAATTCGGTGATTTTTAAATTGATTTCACACTACTTTTCGAGCTCTACAATCCAGGAATTTCGAATTTTGATTTCAGAACTCGTGGCTAGTAGGTCTCGTTTCACCTAGTTAGCCGCGAAATGTAGTTTCTTTACGTAAACGCTTTTCTGAATATCCATTGACTCCGAGTTCTGAAATCGGTGATTTTTAGCTTGATTTCACACTACTTTTCGAGCTCTACAATCCTGGCATTTCGGATTTTGATTTCAGAAGTCGTGGCTAGTAGGTCTCGTTTCACCTAGTTAGCAGCGAAATGTGGTTTTTTTACGTAAAGTGTTTTATGTATATCCGTTGACTCCGAGTTCTGAATTCGGTGATTTTTAGCTTGATTTCACACTACTTTTCGAGCTCTACAATCCTGACATTTCAGATTTTGATTTCAGAACTCGTGGCTAGTAGGTCTCGTTTCACCTAGTTTGCCGCGAAATGTGGTTTCTTTACGTAAACGGTTTTATGAATATCCGTTTACTCCGAGTTCTGAATTCGGTGATTTTTAGCTTGATTTCGCACTACTTTTTGAGCACTACAATCCTGGGGTTTCGGATTTTGATTTCAGACCTCGTGGCTAGTAGGTCTCGTTTCACCTAGTTAGCCGCGAAATGTGGCTTCTTTACGTAAACGGTTTTATGAATATCCGTTGACTCCGAGTTCTGAATTCGGTGATTTTTAAATTGATTTCACACTACTTTTCGAGCTCTACAATCCAGGAATTTCGAATTTTGATTTCAGAACTCGTGGCTAGTAGGTCTCGTTTCACCTAGTTAGCCGCGAAATGTAGTTTCTTTACGTAAACGCTTTTCTGAATATCCATTGACTCCGAGTTCTGAAATCGGTGATTTTTAGCTTGATTTCACACTACTTTTCGAGCTCTACAATCCTGGCATTTCGGATTTTGATTTCAGAAGTCGTGGCTAGTAGGTCTCGTTTCACCTAGTTAGCAGCGAAATGTGGTTTTTTTACGTAAAGTGTTTTATGTATATCCGTTGACTCCGAGTTCTGAATTCGGTGATTTTTAGCTTGATTTCACACTACTTTTCGAGCTCTACAATCCTGACATTTCAGATTTTGATTTCAGAACTCGTGGCTAGTAGGTCTCGTTTCACCTAGTTTGCCGCGAAATGTGGTTTCTTTACGTAAACGGTTTTATGAATATCCGTTTACTCCGAGTTCTGAATTCGGTGATTTTTAGCTTGATTTCGCACTACTTTTTGAGCACTACAATCCTGGGGTTTCGGATTTTGATTTCAGACCTCGTGGCTAGTAGGTCTCGTTTCACCTAGTTAGCCGCGAAATGTGGTTTCTTTACGTAAACGGTTTTATGAATATCCATTGACTTCGAGTTCTGAATTCGGTGATTTTTAGCTTGATTTCACACTACTTTTCGAGCTCTACAATCCTGGCATTTCGGATTTTGATTTCAGAACTCATGGCTAGTAGGTCTCGTTTCACCTAGTTAGCAGCGAAATGTGGTTTTTTTACGTAAACGGTTTTATGTATATCCGTTGACTCCGAGTTCTGAATTCGGTGATTTTTAGCTTGATTTCACACTACTTTTCGAGCTCTACAATCCTGACATTTCAGATTTTGATTTCAGAACTCGTGGCTAGTAGGTCTCGTTTCACCTAGTTAGCCGCGAAATGTGGTTTCTTTACGTAAACGGTTTTATGAATATCCGTTTACTCCGAGTTCTGAATTCGGTGATTTTTAGCTTGATTTCGCACTACTTTTTGAGCACTACAATCCTGGGGTTTCGGATTTTGATTTCAGACCTCGTGGCTAGTAGGTCTCGTTTCACCTAGTTTTCCGCGAAATGTGGTTTGTTTACGTAAACGGATTTATGAATATCCGTTGACTCCGAGTTCTGAATTCGGTGATTTTTAGATTGATTTCACACTACTTTTCGAGCTCTACAATCCAGGAATTTCGAATTTTGATTTCAGAACTCGTGGCTAGTAGGTCTCGTTTCACCTAGTTAGCCGCAAAATGTGGTTTCTTTACGTAAACGGTTTTATGAATATCCGTTGACTCCGAGTTCTGAATTCGGTGATTTTTAGCTTGATTTCCCACTACTTTTCGAGCTCTACAATCCTGACATTTGGGATTTTGATTTCAGAACTCGTGGCTAGTAGGTCTCGTTTCACCTAGTTAGCCACGAAATGTGGTTTCTTTACGTAAACGGTTTTATGAATATCCGTTTACTCCGAGTTCTGAATTCGGTGATTTTTAGCTTGATTTCGCACTACTTTTTGAGCACTACAATCCTGGGGTTTCGGATTTTGATTTCAGACCTCGTGGCTAGTAGGTCTCATTTCACCTAGTTAGCCGCGAAATGTGGTTTCTTTACGTAAACGGTTTTATGAATATCCGTTGACTCCGAGTTCTGAATTCGGTGATTTTTAAATTGATTTCACACTACTTTTCGAGCTCTACAATCCAGGAATTTCGAATTTTGATTTCAGAACTCGTGGCTAGTAGGTCTCGTTTCACCTAGTTAGCCGCGAAATGTAGTTTCTTTACGTAAACG
Organism: Euonymus europaeus; assembly: GCA_963580455.1. Lineage (NCBI taxonomy): Eukaryota > Viridiplantae > Streptophyta > Magnoliopsida > Celastrales > Celastraceae > Euonymus > Euonymus europaeus. Next base: position 30,004,097 of record OY756959.1, read on the forward strand.
CTTTTCTGAATATCCATTGACTCCGAGTTCTGAATTCGGTGATTTTTAGCTTGATTTCACACTACTTTTCGAGCTCTACAATCCTGGCATTTCGGATTTTGATTTCATAACTCGTGGCTAGTAGGTCTCGTTTCACCTAGTTAGCAGCGAAATGTGGTTTTTTTACGTAAACGGTTTTATGTATATCCGTTGACTCCGAGTTCTGAATTCGGTGATTTTTAGCTTGATTTCACACTACTTTTCGAGCTCTACAATCCTGACATTTCAGATTTTGATTTCAGAACTCGTGGATAGTAGGTCTCGTTTCACCTAGTTAGCCGCGAAATGTGGTTTCTTTACGTAAACGGTTTTATGAATATCCGTTTACTCCGAGTTCTGAATTCGGTGATTTTTAGCTTGATTTCGCACTACTTTTTGAGCACTACAATCCTGGGGTTTCGGATTTTGATTTCAGACCTCGTGGCTAGTAGGTCTCGTTTCACCTAGTTAGCCGCGAAATGTGGTTTCTTTACGTAAACGGTTTTATGAATATCCGTTGACTCCGAGTTCTGAATTCGGTGATTTTTAGCTTGATTTCACACTACTTTTCGAGCTCTACAATCCTGGCATTTCGGATTTTGATTTCAGAACTCGTGGCTAGTAGGTCTCGTTTCACCTAGTTAGCAGCGAAATGTGGTTTTTTTACGTAAACGGTTTTATGTATATCCGTTGACTCCGAGTTCTGAATTCGGTGATTTTTAGCTTGATTTCACACTAATTTTCGAGCTCTACAATCCTGACATTTCAGATTTTTATTTCAGAACTCGTGGCTAGTAGGTCTCGTTTCACCTAGTTAGCCGCGAAATGTGGTTTCTTTACGTAAACGGTTTTATGAATATCCGTTTACTCCGAGTTCTGAATTCGGTGATTTTTAGCTTGATTTCGCACTACTTTTTGAGCACTACAATCCTGGGGTTTCCGATTTTGATTTCAGACCTCGTGGCTAGTAGGTCTCGTTTCACCTAGTTTGCCGCGAAATGTGGTTTGTTTACGTAAACGGTTTTATGAATATCCGTTGACCCCGAGTTCTGAATTCGGTGATTTTTAGATTGATTTCACACTACTTTTCGAGCTCTACAATCCAGTAATTTCGAATTTTGATTTCAGAACTCGTTGCTAGTAGGTCTCGTTTCACCTAGTTAGCCGCAAAATGTGGTTTCTTTACGTAAACGGTTTTATGAATATCCGTTGACTCCGAGTTCTGAATTCGGTGATTTTTAGCTTGATTTCACACTACTTTTCGAGCTCTACAATCCTGGCATTTCGGAATTTTATTTCAGAACTCGTGGCTAGTAGGTCTCGTTTCACCTAGTTAGCCGCGAAATGTGGTTTCTTTACGTAAACGGTTTTATGAATATCCGTTGACTCCGAGTTCTGAATTCGGTGATTTTTAGCTTGATTTCACACTACTTTTCGAGCTCTACAATCCTGGCATTTCGGATTTTGATTTCAGAACTCGTGGCTAGTAGGTCTCGTTTCACCTAGTTAGCAGCGAAATGTGGTTTTTTTACGTAAACGGTTTTATGTATATCCGTTGACTCCGAGTTCTGAATTCGGTGATTTTTAGCTTGATTTCACACTAATTTTCGAGCTCTACAATCCTGACATTTCAGATTTTGATTTCAGAACTCGTGGCTAGTAGGTCTCGTTTCACCTAGTTAGCCGCGAAATGTGGTTTCTTTACGTAAACGGTTTTATGAATATCCGTTTACTCCGAGTTCTGAATTCGGTGATTTTTAGCTTGATTTCGCACTACTTTTTGAGCACTACAATCCTGGGGTTTCGGATTTTGATTTCAGAACTCGTGGCTAGTAGGTCTCGTTTCACCTAGTTAGCCGCGAAATGTGGTTTCTTTACGTAAACGTTTTTCTGAATATCCATTGACTCCGAGTTCTGAAATCGGTGATTTTTAGCTTGGTTTCACACTACTTTTCGAGCTCTACAATCCTGGCATTTCGGATTTTGATTTCAGAACTCGTGGCTAGTAGGTCTCGTTTCACCTAGTTAGCAGCGAAATGTGGTTTTTTTACGTAAACGGTTTTATGAATATCCGTTGACTCCGAGTTCTGAATTCGGTGATTTTTAGCTTGATTTCACACTACTTTTCGAGCTCTACAATCCTGACATTTCAGATTTTGATTTCAGAACTCGTGGCTAGTAGGTCTTGTTTCTCCTAGTTAGCTGCGAAATGTGGTTTCTTTACGTAAACGCTTTTCTGAATATCCGTTGACTCCGAGTTCCGAATTCGGTGATTTTTAGCTTGATTTCGCACTAATTTTTGAGCAGTACAATCCTGGCATTTCGGAATTTGATTTCAGAACTCGTGGCTAGTAGGTCTCGTTTCACCTAGTTAGCCGCGAAATGTGGTTTCTTTACGTAAACGGTTTTAAGAATATCCGTTTACTCCGAGTTCTGAATTCGGTGATTTTTAGCTTGATTTCGTACTACTTTTGGAGCACTACAATCCTGGGGTTTCGGATTTTGATTTCAGAACTCGTGGTTAGTAGGTCTTGTTTCACGTATTTAGCCGCGAAATGTAGTTTCTTTATGTAAACGCTTTTCTGAATATCCATTGACTCCGAGTTCTGAAATCGGTGATTTTTAGCTTGATTTCATACTACTTTTCGAGCACTACAATCCTGGGGTTTTGGATTTTGATTTCAGACCTCGTGGCTAGTAGGTCTCGTTTCACCTAGTTAGCCGCGAAATGTGGTTTCTTTACGTAAACGGTTTTATGAATATCCGTTGACTCCGAGTTCTGAATTCGGTGATTTTTAGATTGATTTCACACTACTTTTCGAGCTCTACAATCCAGGAATTTCGAATTTTGATTTCAGAACTCGTGGCTAGTAGGTCTCGTTTCACCTAGTTAGCCGCGAAATGTGGTTTCTTTACGTAAACGCTTTTCTGAATATCCATTGACTCCGAGTTCTGAAATCGGTGATTTTTAGCTTGATTTCACACTACTTTTCGAGCTCTACAATCCTGGCAATTCGGATTTTGATTTCAGAACTCGTGGCTAGTAGGTCTCGTTTCCCCTAGTTAGCAGCGAAATGTGGTTTTTTTACGTAAACGGTTTTATGTATATCCGTTGACTCCGAGTTCTGAATTCGGTGATTTTTAGCTTGATTTCACACTACTTTTCGAGCTCTACAATCCTGACATTTCAGATTTTGATTTCAGAACTCGTGGCTAGTAGGTCTCGTTTCACCTAGTTAGCCGCGAAATGTGGTTTCTTTACGTAAACGGTTTTATGAATATCCGTTTACTCCGAGTTCTGAATTCGGTGATTTTTAGCTTGATTTCGCACTACTTTTTGAGCACTACAATCCTGGGGTTTCGGATTTTGATTTCAGACCTCGTGGCTAGTAGGTCTCGTTTCACCTAGTTAGCCGCGAAATGTGGCTTCTTTACGTAAACGGTTTTATGAATATCCGTTGACTCCGAGTTCTGAATTCGGTGATTTTTAAATTGATTTCACACTACTTTTCGAGCTCTACAATCCAGGAATTTCGAATTTTGATTTCAGAACTCGTGGCTAGTAGGTCTCGTTTCACCTAGTTAGCCGCGAAATGTAGTTTCTTTACGTAAACGCTTTTCTGAATATCCATTGACTCCGAGTTCTGAAATCGGTGATTTTTAGCTTGATTTCACACTACTTTTCGAGCTCTACAATCCTGGCATTTCGGATTTTGATTTCAGAAGTCGTGGCTAGTAGGTCTCGTTTCACCTAGTTAGCAGCGAAATGTGGTTTTTTTACGTAAAGTGTTTTATGTATATCCGTTGACTCCGAGTTCTGAATTCGGTGATTTTTAGCTTGATTTCACACTACTTTTCGAGCTCTACAATCCTGACATTTCAGATTTTGATTTCAGAACTCGTGGCTAGTAGGTCTCGTTTCACCTAGTTTGCCGCGAAATGTGGTTTCTTTACGTAAACGGTTTTATGAATATCCGTTTACTCCGAGTTCTGAATTCGGTGATTTTTAGCTTGATTTCGCACTACTTTTTGAGCACTACAATCCTGGGGTTTCGGATTTTGATTTCAGACCTCGTGGCTAGTAGGTCTCGTTTCACCTAGTTATCCGCGAAATGTGGTTTCTTTACGTAAACGGTTTTATGAATATCCGTTGACTCCGAGTTCTGAATTCGGTGATTTTTAGCTTGATTTCACACTACTTTTCGAGCTCTACAATCCTGGCATTTCGGATTTTGATTTCAGAACTCATGGCTAGTAGGTCTCGTTTCACCTAGTTAGCAGCGAAATGTGGTTTTTTTACGTAAACGGTTTTATGTATATCCGTTGACTCCGAGTTCTGAATTCGGTGATTTTTAGCTTGATTTCACACTACTTTTCGAGCTCTACAATCCTGACATTTCAGATTTTGATTTCAGAACTCGTGGCTAGTAGGTCTCGTTTCACCTAGTTAGCCGCGAAATGTGGTTTCTTTACGTAAACGGTTTTATGAATATCCGTTTACTCCGAGTTCTGAATTCGGTGATTTTTAGCTTGATTTCGCACTACTTTTTGAGCACTACAATCCTGGGGTTTCGGATTTTGATTTCAGACCTCGTGGCTAGTAGGTCTCGTTTCACCTAGTTTTCCGCGAAATGTGGTTTGTTTACGTAAACGGATTTATGAATATCCGTTGACTCCGAGTTCTGAATTCGGTGATTTTTAGATTGATTTCACACTACTTTTCGAGCTCTACAATCCAGGAATTTCGAATTTTGATTTCAGAACTCGTGGCTAGTAGGTCTCGTTTCACCTAGTTAGCCGCAAAATGTGGTTTCTTTACGTAAACGGTTTTATGAATATCCGTTGACTCCGAGTTCTGAATTCGGTGATTTTTAGCTTGATTTCCCACTACTTTTCGAGCTCTACAATCCTGACATTTCGGATTTTGATTTCAGAACTCGTGGCTAGTAGGTCTCGTTTCACCTAGTTAGCCGCGAAATGTGGTTTCTCTACGTAAACGGTTTTATGAATATCCGTTTACTCCGAGTTCTGAATTCGGTGATTTTTAGCTTGATTTCGCACTACTTTTTGAGCACTACAATCCTGGGGTTTCGGATTTTGATTTCAGACCTCGTGGCTAGTAGGTCTCATTTCACCTAGTTAGCCGCGAAATGTGGTTTCTTTACGTAAACGGTTTTATGAATATCCGTTGACTCCGAGTTCTGAATTCGGTGATTTTTAAATTGATTTCACACTACTTTTCGAGCTCTACAATCCAGGAATTTCGAATTTTGATTTCAGAACTCGTGGCTAGTAGGTCTCGTTTCACCTAGTTAGCCGCGAAATGTAGTTTCTTTACGTAAACGCTTTTCTGAATATCCATTGACTCCGAGTTCTGAAATCGGTGATTTTTAGCTTGATTTCACACTACTTTTCGAGCTCTACAATCCTGGCATTTCGGATTTTGATTTCATAACTCGTGGCTAGTAGGTCTCGTTTCACCTAGTTAGCAGCGAAATGTGGTTTTTTTACGTAAACGGTTTTATGTATATCCGTTGACTCCGAGTTCTGAATTCGGTGATTTTTAGCTTGATTTCACACTACTTTTCGAGCTCTACAATCGTGACATTTCAGATTTTGATTTCAGAACTCGTGGATAGTAGGTCTCGTTTCACCTAGTTAGCCGCGAAATGTGGTTTCTTTACGTAAACGGTTTTATGAATATCCGTTTACTCCGAGTTCTGAATTCGGTGATTTTTAGCTTGATTTCGCACTACTTTTTGAGCACTACAATCCTGGGGTTTCGGATTTTGATTTCAGACCTCGTGGCTAGTAGGTCTCGTTTCACCTAGTTAGCCGCGAAATGTGGTTTCTTTACGTAAACGGTTTTATGAATATCCGTTGACTCCGAGTTCTGAATTCGGTGATTTTTAGCTTGATTTCACACTACTTTTCGAGCTCTACAATCCTGGCATTTCGGATTTTGATTTCAGAACTCGTGGCTAGTAGGTCTCGTTTCACCTAGTTAGCAGCGAAATGTGGTTTTTTTACGTAAACGGTTTTATGTATATCCGTTGACTCCGAGTTCTGAATTCGGTGATTTTTAGCTTGATTTCACACTAATTTTCGAGCTCTACAATCCTGACATTTCAGATTTTTATTTCAGAACTCGTGGCTAGTAGGTCTCGTTTCACCTAGTTAGCCGCGAAATGTGGTTTCTTTACGTAAACGGTTTTATGAATATCCGTTTACTCCGAGTTCTGAATTCGGTGATTTTTAGCTTGATTTCGCACTACTTTTTGAGCACTACAATCCTGGGATTTCCGATTTTGATTTCAGACCTCGTGGCTAGTAGGTCTCGTTTCACCTAGTTTGCCGCGAAATGTGGTTTGTTTACGTAAACGGTTTTATGAATATCCGTTGACCCCGAGTTCTGAATTCGGTGATTTTTAGATTGATTTCACACTACTTTTCGAGCTCTACAATCCAGTAATTTCGAATTTTGATTTCAGAACTCGTTGCTAGTAGGTCTCGTTTCACCTAGTTAGCCGCAAAATGTGGTTTCTTTACGTAAACGGTTTTATGAATATCCGTTGACTCCGAGTTCTGAATTCGGTGATTTTTAGCTTGATTTCACACTACTTTTCGAGCTCTACAATCCTGGCATTTCGGAATTTTATTTCAGAACTCGTGGCTAGTAGGTCTCGTTTCACCTAGTTAGCCGCGAAATGTGGTTTCTTTACGTAAACGGTTTTATGAATATCCGTTTACTCCGAGTTCTGAATTCGGTGATTTTAACTTGATTTCGCACTACTTTTTGAGCACTACAATCCTGGGGTTTCGGATTTTTATTTCAGAACTCGTGGCTAGTAGGTCTCGTTTCACCTAGTTAGCCGCGAAATGTGGTTTCTTTACGTAAACGGTTTTATGAATATCCGTTGACTCCGAGTTCTGAATTCGGTGATTTTTAGCTTGATTTCACACTACTTTTCGAGCTCTGCAATCCTGACATTTCAGATTTTGATTTCAGAACTCGTGGCTAGTAGGTCTCGTTTCACCTAGTTAGCTGCGAAATGTGGTTTCTTTGGTAAACGCTTTTCTGAATATCCGTTGACTCCGAGTTCTGAATTCGTTGATTTTTAGCTTGATTTCCCACTACTTTTCGAGCTCTACAATCCTGACATTTCAGATTTTGATTTCAGAACTCGTGGCTAGTAGGTCTCGTTTCACCTAGTTAGCCGCGAAATGTGGTTTCTTTACGTAAACGGTTTTATGAATATCCGTATACTCCGACTTCTGAATTCGGTGATTTTTAGCTTGATTTCTCACTACTTTTTGAGCACTACAATCCTGGGGTTTCGGATTTTGATTTCAGACCTCGTGGCTAGTAGGTCTCGTTTCACCTAGTTAGCCGCGAAATGTGGTTTCTTTACGTAAACGCTTTTCTGAATATCCATTGACTCCGAGTTATGAAATCAGTGATTTTTAGCTTGATTTCACACTACTTTTCGAGCTCTACAATCCTGGCATTTCGGATTTTGATTTCAGAACTCGTGGCTAGTAGGTCTCGTTTCACCTATTTAGCAGCGAAATGTGGTTTTTTTACGTAAACGGTTTTATGAATATCCGTTGACTCCAAGTTCTGATTTCGGTGATTATTAGCTTGATTTCACACTACTTTTCGAGCTCTACAATCCTGACATTTCAGATTTTGATTTCAGAACTCGTCGCTAGTAGGACTTGTTTCACCTAGTTAGCTGCGAAATGTGGTTTCTTTACGTAAACGCTTTTCTGAATATCCGTTGACTCCGAGTTCTGAATTCGGTGATTTTTAGCTTGATTTCGCACTAATTTTCGAGCACTACAATCCTGGAGTTTCGGCATTTGATTTCAGAACTCGTGGCTAGTAGGTCTCGTTTCACCTAGTTAGCCGCGAAATATGGTTTCTTTACGTAAACGGTTTTAAGAATATCCGTTTACTCCGAGTTCTGAATTCGGTGATTTTTAGCTTGATTTCGTACTACTTTTGGAGCACTACAATCCTGGGTTTTCGGATTTTGATTTCAGAACTCGTGCCTAGTAGGTCTTGTTTCACTTATTTAGCCGCGAAATGTAGTTTCTTTATGTAAACGCTTTTCTGAATATCCATTGACTCCGAGTTCTGAAATCGGTGATTTTTTGCTTCATTTCATACTACTTTTCGAGCACTACAATCCTGGGGTTTCGGATTTTGATTTCAGACCTCGTGGCTAGTAGGTCTCGTTTCACCTAGTTAGCCGCGAAATGTGGTTTCTTTACGTAAACGGTTTTATGAATATCCGTTGACTCCGAGTTCTGAATTCGGTGATTTTTAGATTGATTTCACACTACTTTTCGAGCTCTACAATCCAGGAATTTCGAATTTTGATTTCAGAACTCGTGGCTAGTAGGTCTCGTTTCACCTAGTTAGCCGCGAAATGTGGTTTCTTTACGTAAACGCTTTTTTGAATATCCACTGACTCCGAGTTCTGAAATTGGTGATTTTAAGCTTGATTTCACACTACTTTTCGAGCTCTACAATCCTGGCATTTCGGATTTTGATTTCAGAACTCGTGGCTAGTAGGTCTCGTTTCACCTAGTTAGCAGCGAAATGTGGTTTTTTTACGTAAACGGTTTTATGAATATCCGTTGACTCCGAGTTCTGAATTCGGTGATTTTTAGCTTGATTTCACACTACTTTTCGAGCTCTACAAGCCTGACATTTCAGATTTTGATTTCAGAACTCGTCGCTAGTAGGACTTGTTTCACCTAGTTAGCTGCGAAATGTGGTTTCTTTACGTAAACGCTTTTCTGAATATCCGTTGACTCCGAGTTCTGAATTCTGTGATTTTTAGCTTGATTTCGCACTAATTTTCGAGCACTACAATCCTGGAGTTTCGGCATTTGATTTCAGAACTCGTGGCTAGTAGGTCTCGTTTCACCTAGTTAGCCGCGAAATATGGTTTCTTTACGTAAACGGTTTTAAGAATATCCGTTTACTCCGAGTTCTGAATTCGGTGATTTTTAGCTTGATTTCGTACTACTTTTGGAGCACTACAATCCTGGGTTTTCGGATTTTGATTTCAGAACTCGTGCCTAGTAGGTCTTGTTTCACTTATTTAGCCGCGAAATGTAGTTTCTTTATGTAAACGCTTTTCTGAATATCCATTGACTCCGAGTTCTGAAATCGGTGATTTTTAGCTTCATTTCATACTACTTTTCGAGCACTACAATCCTGGGGTTTCGGATTTTGATTTCAGACCTCGTGGCTAGTAGGTCTCGTTTCACCTAGTTAGCCGCGAAATGTGGTTTCTTTACGTAAACGGTTTTATGAATATCCGTTGACTCCGAGTTCTGAATTCGGTGATTTTTAGATTGATTTCACACTACTTTTCGAGCTCTACAATCCAGGAATTTCGAATTTTGATTTAAGAACTCGTGGCTAGTAGGTCTCGTTTCACCTAGTTAGCCGCGAAATGTGGTTTCTTTACGTAAACGCTTTTCTGAATATCCACTGACTCCGAGTTCTGAAATTGGTGATTTTAAGCTTGATTTCACACTACTTTTCGAGCTCTACAATCCTGGCATTTCGGATTTTGATTTCAGAACTCGTGGCTAGTAGGTCTCGTTTCACCTAGTTAGCAGCGAAATGTGGTTTTTTTACGTAAACGGTTTTATGAATATCCGTTGACTCCGAGTTCTGAATTCGGTGATTTTTAGCTTGATTTCACACTACTTTTCGAGCTCTACAAGCCTGACATTTCAGATTTTGATTTCAGAACTCGTGGATAGTAGGTCTCGTTTCACCTAGTTAGCCGCGAAATGTGGTTTCTTTACGTAAATGGTTTTACGAATATCCGTTTACTCCGAGTTCTGAATTCGGTGATTTTTAGCTTGATTTCGCACTACTTTTTGAGCACTACAATCCTGGGGTGTCGGATTTTGATTTCAGACCTCGTGGCTAGTAGGTCTCGTTTCACCTAGTTAGCCGCGAAATGTGGTTTCTTTACGTAAACGGTTTTATGAATATCCGTTGACTCCGAGTTCTGAATTCGGTGATTTTTAGATTGATTTCACACTACTTTTCGAGCTCTACGATCCAGGAATTTCGAATTTTTATTTCAGAACTCGTGGCTAGTAGGTCTCGTTTCACCTAGTTAGCCGCGAAATTTGGTTTCTTTACGTAAACGCTTTTCTGAATATCCATTGACTCCGAGTTCTGAAATCAGTGATTTTTAGCTTGATTTCACACTACTTTTCGAGCTCTACAATCCTGGCATTTCGGATTTTGATTTCAGAACTCGTGGCTAGTAGGTCTCGTTTCACCTATTTAGCAGCGAAATGTGGTTTTTTTACGTAAACGGTTTTATGAATATCCGTTGACTCCAAGTTCTGATTTCGGTGATTATTAGCTTGATTTCACACTACTTTTCGAGCTCTACAATCCTGACATTTCAGATTTTGATTTCAGAACTCGTCGCTAGTAGGACTTGTTTCACCTAGTTAGCTGCGAAATGTGGTTTCTTTACGTAAACGCTTTTCTGAATATCCGTTGACTCCGAGTTCTGAATTCGGTGATTTTTAGCTTGATTTCGCACTAATTTTCGAGCACTACAATCCTGGAGTTTCGGCATTTGATTTCAGAACTCGTGGCTAGTAGGTCTCGTTTCACCTAGTTAGCCGCGAAATATGGTTTCTTTACGTAAACGGTTTTAAGAATATCCGTTTACTCCGAGTTCTGAATTCGGTGATTTTTAGCTTGATTTCGTACTACTTTTGGAGCACTACAATCCTGGGTTTTCGGATTTTGATTTCAGAACTCGTGCCTAGTAGGTCTTGTTTCACTTATTTAGCCGCGAAATGTAGTTTCTTTATGTAAACGCTTTTCTGAATATCCATTGACTCCGAGTTCTGAAATCGGTGATTTTTAGTATCATTTCATACTACTTTTCGAGCACTACAATCCTGGGGTTTCGGATTTTGATTTCAGACCTCGTGGCTAGTAGGTCTCGTTTCACCTAGTTAACCGCGAAATGTGGTTTCTTTACGTAAACGGTTTTATGAATATCCGTTGACTCCGAGTTCTGAATTCGGTGATTTTTAGATTGATTTCACACTACTTTTCGAGCACTACAATCCAGGAATTTCGAATTTTGATTTCAGAACTCGTGGCTAGTAGGTCTCGTTTCACCTAGTTAGCCGCGAAATGTGGTTTCTTTACGTAAACGCTTTTCTGAATATCCACTGACTCCGAGTTCTGAAATTGGTGATTTTTAGCTTGATTTCACACTACTTTTCGAGCTCTACAATCCTGGCATTTCGGATTTTGATTTCAGAACTCGTGGCTAGTAGGTCTCGTTTCACCTAGTTAGCAGCGAAATGTGGTTTTTTTACGTAAACGGTTTTATGAATATCCGTTGACTCCGAGTTCTGAATTCGGTGATTTTTAGCTTGATTTCACACTACTTTTCGAGCTCTACAGGCCTGACATTTCAGATTTTGATTTCAGAACTCGTGGATAGTAGGTCTCGTTTCACCTAGTTAGCCGCGAAATGTGGTTTCTTTACGTAAATGGTTTTACGAATATCCATTTACTCCGAGTTCTGAATTCGGTGATTTTTAGCTTGATTTCGCACTACTTTTTGAGCACTACAATCCTGGGGTTTCGGATTTTGATTTCAGACCTCGTGGCTAGTAGGTCTCGTTTCACCTAGTTAGCCGCGAAATGTGGTTTCTTTACGTAAACGGTTTTATGAATATCCGCTGACTCCGAGTTCTGAATTCGGTCATTTTTAGATTGATTTCACACTACTTTTCGAGCTCTACGATCCAGGAATTTCGAATTTTTATTTCAGAACTCGTGGCTAGTAGGTCTCGTTTCACCTAGTTAGCCGCGAAATGTAGTTTCTTTATGTAAACGCTTTTCTGAATATCTATTGACTCCGAGTTCTGAAATCGGTGATTTTTAACTTGATTTCACACTACTTTTCGAGCACTACAATCCTGGTGTTTCGGATTTTGATTTCAGACCTCGTGGCTAGTAGGTCTCGTTTCACCTAGTTAGCCGCGAAATGTGGTTTCTTTACGTAAACGGTTTTATGAATATCCGTTGACTCCGAGTTCTGAATTCGGTGATTTTTAGATTGATTTCACACTAATTTTTGAGCTCTACAATCCAGGAATTTCGTATTTTTATTTCAGAACTCGTGGCTGGTAGGTCTCTTTTCACCTAGTTAGCCGCGAAATGTGGTTTCTTTACGTAAACGCTTTTCTGAATATCCATTGACTCCGAGTTCTGAAATCGGTAATTTTTAGCTTGATTTCACACTACTTTTCGAGCTCTACAATCCTGGCATTTCGGATTTTGATTTCAGAAATCGTGGCTAGTAGGTCTCGTTTCGCCTAGTTAGCAGCGAAATGTGGTTTTTTTACGTAAACGGTTTTATGAATATCCGTTGACTCCGAGTTCTGAATTTTGGGATTTTTAGCTTAATTTCACACTACTTTTCGAGCTCTACAATCCTGACATTTCAGATTTTGATTTCAGAACTCGTGGCTAGTAAGTCTTGTTTCACCTAGTTAGCTGCGAAATGTGGTTTCTTTACGTAAACGCTTTTCAGAATATCCGTTGACTCCGAGTTCGGAATTCGGTGATTTTTAGCTTGATTTCGCACTAATTTTCGAGCACTACAATCCTAGCATTTCGGAATTTGATTTCAGAACTCGTGGCTAGTAGGTCTCGTTTCCCCTAGTTATCAGCGAAATGTGGTTTTTTTACGTAAACGGTTTTATGAATATCCGTTGACTCCGAGTTCTGAATTCGATGATTTTTAGCTTGATTTCACACTACTTTTCGAGCTCTACAATCCTGACATTTCAGACTTTGATTTCAGAACTCGTGGCTAGTAGGTCTCGTTTCACCTAGTTAGCCGCGAAATGTGGTTTCTTTACGTAAACGCTTTTCTGAATATCCATTGACTCCGAGTTCTGAATTCGGTGATTTTTAGCTTGATTTCACACTAGTTTTTGAGCTCTACAATCCTGGCATTTCTGATTTTGATTTCAGACCTCGTGGCTAGTAGGTCTCGTTTCACCTAGTTAGCCGCGAAATGTGGTTTCTTTACGTAAACGGTTTTATGAATATCCGTTGACTCCGAGTTCTGAATTCGGTGATTTTTAGATTGATTTCACACTACTTTTCGAGCTCTACAATCCAGGAATTTCGAATTTTGATTTCAGAACTCGTGGCTAGTAGGTCTCGTTTCACCTAGTTAGCCGCGAAATGTGGTTTCTTTACGTAAACGCTTTTCTGAATATCCACTGACTCCGAGTTCTGAAATTGGTGATTTTTAGCTTGATTTCACACTACTTTTCGAGCTCTACAATCCTGGCATTTCGGATTTTGATTTCAGAACTCGTGGCTAGTAGGTCTCGTTTCACCTAGTTAGCAGCGAAATGTGGTTTTTTTACGTAAACGGTTTTATGAATATCCGTTGACTCCGAGTTCTGAATTCGGTGATTTTTAGCTTGATTTCACACTACTTTTCGAGCTCTACAAGCCTGACATTTCAGATTTTGATTTCAGAACTCGTGGATAGTAGGTCTCGTTTCACCTAGTTAGCCGCGAAATGTGGTTTCTTTACGTAAATGGTTTTACGAATATCCATTTACTCCGAGTTCTGAATTCGGTGATTTTTAGCTCGATTTCGCACTACTTTTTGAGCACTACAATCCTGGGGTTTCGGATTTTGATTTCAGACCTCGTGGCTAGTAGGTCTCGTTTCACCTAGTTAGCCGCGAAATGTGGTTTCTTTACGTAAACGGTTTTATGAATATCCGTTGACTCCGAGTTCTGAATTCGGTGATTTTTAGATTGATTTCACACTACTTTTCGAGCTCTACGATCCAGGAATTTCGAATTTTTATTTCAGAACTCGTGGCTAGTAGGTCTCGTTTCACCTAGTTAGCCGCGAAATGTAGTTTCTTTATGTAAACGCTTTTCTGAATATCTATTGACTCCGAGTTCTGAAATCGGTGATTTTTAGCTTGATTTCACACTACTTTTCGAGCTCTACAATCCTGACATTTCAGATTTTGATTTCAGAACTCGTGGCTAGTAAGTCTTGTTTCACCTAGTTAGCTGCGAAATGTGGTTTCTTTACGTAAACGCTTTTCAGAATATCGGTTGACTCCGAGTTCGGAATTCGGTGATTTTTAGCTTGATTTCGCACTAATTTTCGAGCACTACAATCCTGGCATTTCGGAATTTGATTTCAGAACTCGTGGCTAGTAGGTCTCGTTTCCCCTAGTTAGCAGCGAAATGTGGTTTTTTTACGTAAACGGTTTTATGAATATCCGTTGACTCCGAGTTCTGAATTCGATGATTTTTAGCTTGATTTCACACTACTTTTCGAGCTCTACAATCCTGACATTTCAGACTTTGATTTCAGAACTCGTGGCTAGTAGGTCTCGTTTCGCCTAGTTAGCAGCGAAATGTGGTTTTTTTACGTAAACGGTTTTATGAATATCCGTTGACTCCGAGTTCTGAATTCGGTGATTTTTAGCTTGATTTTGCACTACTTTTTGAGCACTACAATCCAGGAATTTCGTATTTTGATTTCAGAACTCGTGGCTGGTAGGTCTCTTTTCACCTAGTTAGCCGCGAAATGTGGTTTCTTTACGTAAACGCTTTTCTGAATATCCATTGACTCCGAGTTCTGAAATCGGTAATTTTTAGCTTGATTTCACACTACTTTTCGAGCTCTACAATCCTGGCATTTCGGATTTTGATTTCAGAAATCGTGGCTAGTAGGTCTCGTTTCGCCTAGTTAGCAGCGAAATGTGGTTTTTTTACGTAAACGGTTTTATGAATATCCGTTGACTCCGAGTTCTGAATTTTGGGATTTTTAGCTTAATTTCACACTACTTTTCGAGCTCTACAATCCTGAAATTTCAGATTTTGATTTCAGAACTCGTGGCTAGTAAGTCTTGTTTCACCTAGTTAGCTGCGAAATGTGGTTTCTTTACGTAAACGCTTTTCAGAATATCCGTTGACTCCGAGTTCGGAATTCGGTGATTTTTAGCTTGATTTCGCACTAATTTTCGAGCACTACAATCCTGGCATTTCGGAATTTGATTTCAGAACTCGTGGCTAGTAGGTCTCGTTTCCCCTAGTTAGCAGCGAAATGTGGTTTTTTTACGTAAACGGTTTTATGAATATCCGTTGACTCCGAGTTCTGAATTCGATGATTTTTAGCTTGATTTCACACTACTTTTCGAGCTCAACAATCCTGACATTTCAGACTTTGATTTCAGAACTCGTGGCTAGTAGGTCTCGTTTCACCTAGTTAGCCGCGAAATGTGGTTTCTTTACGTAAACGCTTTTCTGAATATCCATTGACTCCGAGTTCTGAATTCGGTGATTTTTAGCTTGATTTCACACTAGTTTTTGAGCTCTACAATCCTGGCATTTCTGATTTTGATTTCAGACCTCGTGGCTAGTAGGTCTCGTTTCACCTAGTTAGCCGCGAAATGTGGTTTCTTTACGTAAACGGTTTTATGAATATCCGTTGACTCCGAGTTCTGAATTCGGTGATTTTTAGATTGATTTCACACTACTTTTCGAGCTCTACAATCCAGGAATTTCGAATTTTGATTTCAGAACTCGTGGCTAGTAGGTCTCGTTTTACCTAGTTAGCCTTGAAATGTGGTTTCTTTACGTAAACGCTTTTCTTAATATCCTTTGACTCCGAGTTCTGAAATCGGTGATTTTTAGCTTGATTTCACACTACTTTTCGAGCTCTACAATCCTGGCATTTCGGATTTTGATTTCAGAACTCGTGGCTAGTAGGTCTCGTTTCCCCTAGTTAGAAGCGAAATGTGATTTTTTTACGTAAACGGTTTTATGAATATCCGTTGACTCCGAGTTCTGAATTCGATGATTTTTAGCTTGATTTCACACTACTTTTCGAGCTCTACAATCCTGACATTTCAGATTTTGATTTCAGAACTCGTGGCTAGTAGGTCTCGTTTCACCTAGTTAGCCGCGAAATGTGGTTTCTTTACGTAAACAGTTTTATGAATATCCGTTTACTCCGAGTTCTGAATTCGGTGATTTTTAGCTTGATTTCGCACTACTTTTTGAGCACTACAATCCTGGGGTTTCGGATTTTGATTTCAGACCTCGTGGCTAGTAGGTCTCGTTTCACCTAGTTAGCCGCGAAATGTGGTTTCTTTACGTAAACGGTTTTATGAATATCCGTTGACTCCGAGTTCTGAATTCGGTGATTTTTAGCTTGATTTCACACTACTTTTCGAGCTCTACAATCCTGGCATTTCGGATTTTGATTTCAGAACTCGTGGCTAGTAGGTCTCGTTTCACCTAGTTAGCCGCGAAATGTGATTTCTTTACGTAAACGGTTTTATGAATATCCGTTCACTCCGAGTTCTGAATTCGGTGATTTTTAGCTTGATTTAACACTACTTTTCGAGCTCTACAATCCTGGCATTTCGGATTTTGATTTCAGAACTCGTGGCTAGTAGGTCTTGTTTCACTTAGTTAGCCGCGAAATGTAGTTTCTTTATGTAAACGCTTTTCTGAATATCTATTGACTCCGAGTTCTGAAATCGGTGATTTTTAGCTTGATTTCACACTACTTTTCGAGCACTACAATCCTGGTGTTTCGGATTTTGATTTCAGACCTCGTGGCTAGTAGGTCTCGTTTCACCTAGTTAGCCGCGAAATGTGGTTTCTTTACGTAAACGGTTTTATGAATATCCGTTGACTCCGAGTTCTGAATTCGGTGATTTTTAGATTGATTTCACACTAATTTTCGAGCTCTACAATCCAGGAATTTCGTATTTTTATTTCAGAACTCGTGGCTGGTAGGTCTCGTTTCACCTAGTTAGCCGCGAAATGTGGTTTCTTTACGTAAACGCTTTTCTGAATATCCATTGACTCCGAGTTCTGAAATCGGTGATTTTTAGCTTGATTTCACACTACTTTTTGAGCTCTACAATCCTGGCATTTCTGATTTTGATTTCAGACCTCGTGGCTAGTAGGTCTCGTTTCACCTAGTTAGCCGCGAAATGTGGTTTCTTTACGTAAACGGTTTTATGAATATCCGTTGACTCCGAGTTCTGAATTCGGTGATTTTTAGATTGATTTCACACTACTTTTCGAGCTCTACAATCCAGGAATTTCGAATTTTGATTTCAGAACTCGTGGCTAGTAGGTCTCGTTTTACCTAGTTAGCCTTCAAATGTGGTTTCTTTACGTAAACGCTTTTCTGAATATTCTTTGACTCCGAGTTCTGAAATCGGTGATTTTTAGCTTGATTTCACACTACTTTTCGAGCTCTACAATCCTGGCATTTCGGATTTTGATTTCAGAACTCGTGGCTAGTAGGTCTCGTTTCCCCTAGTTAGCAGCGAAATGTGATTTTTTTACGTAAACGGTTTTATGAATATCCGTTGACTCCGAGTTCTGAATTCGATGATTTTTAGCTTGATTTCACACTACTTTTCGAGCTCTACAATCCTGACATTTCAGATTTTGATTTCAGAACTCGTGGCTAGTAGGTCTCGTTTCACCTAGTTAGCCGCGAAATGTGGTTTCTTTTCGTAAACAGTTTTATGAATATCCGTTTACTCCGAGTTCTGAATTCGGTGATTTTTAGCTTGATTTTGCACTACTTTTTGAGCACTACAATCCTGGGGTTTCGGATTTTGATTTCAGACCTCGTGGCTAGTAGGTCTCGTTTCACCTAGTTAGCCGCGAAATGTGGTTTCTTTACGTAAACGGTTTTATGAATATCCGTTGACTCCGAGTTCTGAATTCGGTGATTTTTAGCTTGATTTCACACTACTTTTCGAGCTCTACAATCCTGGCATTTCGGATTTTGATTTCAGAACACGTGGCTAGTAGTTCTCATTTCACCTAGTTAGCAGCGAAATGTGGTTTTTTTACGTAAACGGTTTTATGTATATCCGTTGACTCCGAGTTCTGAATTCGGTGATTTTTAGCTTGATTTCACACTACTTTTCGAGCTCTACAATACAGGAATTTCGAATTTTGATTTCAGAACTCGTGGCTAGTAGGTCTCGTTTCACCTAGTTAGCCGCAAAATGTGGTTTCTTTACGTAAACGGTTTTATGAATATCCGTTGACTCCGAGTTCTGAATTCGGTGATTTTTAGCTTGATTTCACACTACTTTTCGAGCTCTACAATCCTGGCATTTCGGAATTTTATTTCAGAACTCGTGGCTAGTAGGTCTCGTTTCACCTAGTTAGCCGCGAAATGTGGTTTCTTTACGTAAACGGTTTTATGAATATCCGTTTACTCCGAGTTCTGAATTCGGTGATTTTAGCTTGATTTCGCACTACTTTTTGAGCACTACAATCCTGGGGTTTCGGATTTTGATTTCAGACCTCGTGGCTAGTAGGTCTCGTTTCACCTAGTTAGCCGCGAAATGTGGTTTCTTTACGTAAACGGTTTTATGAATATCCGTTGACTCCGAGTTCTGAATTCGGTGATTTTTAGCTTGATTTCACACTACTTTTCGAGCTCTACAATCCTGGCATTTCGGATTTTGATTTCAGAACTCGTGGCTAGTAGGTCTCGTTTCACCTAGTTAGCCGCGAAATGTGATTTCTTTACGTAAACGGTTTTATGAATATCCGTTCACTCCGAGTTCTGAATTCGGTGATTTTTAGCTTGATTTAACACTACTTTTCGAGCTCTACAATCCTGGCATTTCGGATTTTGATTTCAGAACTCGTGGCTAGTAGGTCTTGTTTCACTTAGTTAGCCGCGAAATGTAGTTTCTTTATGTAAACGCTTTTCTGAATATCTATTGACTCCGAGTTCTGAAATCGGTGATTTTTAGCTTGATTTCACACTACTTTTCGAGCACTACAATCCTGGTGTTTCGGATTTTGATTTCAGACCTCGTGGCTAGTAGGTCTCGTTTCACCTAGTTAGCCGCGAAATGTGGTTTCTTTACGTAAACGGTTTTATGAATATCCGTTGACTCCGAGTTCTGAATTCGGTGATTTTTAGATTGATTTCACACTAATTTTCGAGCTCTACAATCCAGGAATTTCGTATTTTTATTTCAGAACTCGTGGCTGGTAGGTCTCGTTTCACCTAGTTAGCCGCGAAATGTGGTTTCTTTACGTAAACGCTTTTCTGAATATCCATTGACTCCGAGTTCTGAAATCGGTGATTTTTAGCTTGATTTCACACTACTTTTTGAGCTCTACAATCCTGGCATTTCTGATTTTGATTTCAGACCTCGTGGCTAGTAGGTCTCGTTTCACCTAGTTAGCCGCGAAATGTGGTTTCTTTACGTAAACGGTTTTATGAATATCCGTTGACTCCGAGTTCTGAATTCGGTGATTTTTAGATTGATTTCACACTACTTTTCGAGCTCTACAATCCAGGAATTTCGAATTTTGATTTCAGAACTCGTGGCTAGTAGGTCTCGTTTTACCTAGTTAGCCTTCAAATGTGGTTTCTTTACGTAAACGCTTTTCTGAATATTCTTTGACTCCGAGTTCTGAAATCGGTGATTTTTAGCTTGATTTCACACTACTTTTCGAGCTCTACAATCCTGGCATTTCGGATTTTGATTTCAGAACTCGTGGCTAGTAGGTCTCGTTTCCCCTAGTTAGCAGCGAAATGTGATTTTTTTACGTAAACGGTTTTATGAATATCCGTTGACTCCGAGTTCTGAATTCGATGATTTTTAGCTTGATTTCACACTACTTTTCGAGCTCTACAATCCTGACATTTCAGATTTTGATTTCAGAACTCGTGGCTAGTAGGTCTCGTTTCACCTAGTTAGCCGCGAAATGTGGTTTCTTTTCGTAAACAGTTTTATGAATATCCGTTTACTCCGAGTTCTGAATTCGGTGATTTTTAGCTTGATTTTGCACTACTTTTTGAGCACTACAATCCTGGGGTTTCGGATTTTGATTTCAGACCTCGTGGCTAGTAGGTCTCGTTTCACCTAGTTAGCCGCGAAATGTGGTTTCTTTACGTAAACGGTTTTATGAATATCCGTTGACTCCGAGTTCTGAATTCGGTGATTTTTAGCTTGATTTCACACTACTTTTCGAGCTCTACAATCCTGGCATTTCGGATTTTGATTTCAGAACACGTGGCTAGTAGTTCTCATTTCACCTAGTTAGCAGCGAAATGTGGTTTTTTTACGTAAACGGTTTTATGTATATCCGTTGACTCCGAGTTCTGAATTCGGTGATTTTTAGCTTGATTTCACACTACTTTTCGAGCTCTACAATACAGGAATTTCGAATTTTGATTTCAGAACTCGTGGCTAGTAGGTCTCGTTTCACCTAGTTAGCCGCAAAATGTGGTTTCTTTACGTAAACGGTTTTATGAATATCCGTTGACTCCGAGTTCTGAATTCGGTGATTTTTAGCTTGATTTCACACTACTTTTCGAGCTCTACAATCCTGGCATTTCGGAATTTTATTTCAGAACTCGTGGCTAGTAGGTCTCGTTTCACCTAGTTAGCCGCGAAATGTGGTTTCTTTACGTAAACGGTTTTATGAATATCCGTTTACTCCGAGTTCTGAATTCGGTGATTTTAACTTGATTTCGCACTACTTTTTGAGCACTACAATCCTGGGGTTTCGGATTTTTATTTCAGAACTCGTGGCTAGTAGGTCTCGTTTCACCTAGTTAGCCGCGAAATGTGGTTTCTTTACGTAAACGGTTTTATGAATATCCGTTGACTCCGAGTTCTGAATTCGGTGATTTTTAGCTTGATTTCACACTACTTTTCGAGCTCTACAATCCTGACATTTCAGATTTTGATTTCAGAACTCGTGGCTAGTAGGTCTCGTTTCACCTAGTTAGCTGCGAAATGTGGTGCCTTTGATAAACGCTTTTCTGAATATCCGTTGACTCCGAGTTCTGAATTCGTTGATTTTTAGCTTGATTTCTCACTACTTTTTGAGCACTACAATTCTGGGGTTTCGGATTTTGATTTCAGACCTCGTGGCTAGTAGGTCTCGTTTCACCTAGTTAGCCGCGAAATGTGGTTTCTTTACGTAAACGCTTTTCTGAATATCCATTGACTCCGAGTTCTGAAATCGGTGATTTTTAGCTTGATTTCACACTACTTTTCGAGCTCTACAATCCTGGCATTTCGGATTTTGATTTCAGAACTCGTGGTTAGTAGGTCTTGTTTCACCTAGTTAGCTGCGAAATGTGGTTTCTTTACGTAAACGCTTTTCTGAATATCCGTTGACTCCGAGTTCTGAATTCGGTGATTTTTAGCTTGATTTCGCACTAATTTTCGAGCACTACAATCCTGGAGTTTCGGCATTTGATTTCAGAACTCGTGGCTAGTAGGTCTCGTTTCATCTAGTTAGCCGCGAAATATGGTTTCTTTACGTAAACGGTTTTAAGAATATCCGTTTACTCCGAGTTCTGAATTCGGTGATTTTTAGCTTGATTTCGTACTACTTTTGGAGCACTACAATCCTGGGGTTTCGGATTTTGATTTCAGAACTCGTGCCTAGTAGGTCTTGTTTCACTTATTTAGCCGCGAAATGTAGTTTCTTTATGTAAACGCTTTTCTGAATATCCATTGACTCCGAGTTCTGAAATCGGTGATTTTTAGCTTCATTTCATACTACTTTTCGAGCACTACAATCCTGGGGTTTCGGATTTTGATTTCAAACCTCGTGGCTAGTAGGTCTCGTTTCACCTAGTTAGCCGCGAAATGTGGTTTCTTTACGTAAACGGTTTTATGAATATCCGTTGACTCCGAGTTCTGAATTCGGTGATTTTTAGATTGATTTCACACTACTTTTCGAGCTCTACAATCCAGGAATTTCGAATTTTGATTTCAGAACTCGTGGCTTGTAGGTCTCGTTTCACCTAGTTAGCCGCGAAATGTGGTTTCTTTACGTAAACGCTTTTCTGAATATCCACTGACTCCGAGTTCTGAAATTGGTGATTTTTAGCTTGATTTCACACTACTTTTCGAGCTCTACAATCCTGGCATTTCGGATTTTGATTTCAGAACTCGTGGCTAGTAGGTCTCGATTCACCTAGTTAGCGGCGAAATGTGGTTTTTTACGTAAACGGTTTTATGAATATCCGTTGACTCTGAGTTCTGAATTCGGTGATTTTTAGCTTGATTTCACACTACTTTTCGAGCTCTACAATCCTGACATTTCAGATTTTGATTTCAGAACTCGTGGCTAGTAGGTCTCGTTTCACCTAGTTAGCCGCGAAATGTGGTTTCTTTACGTAAACGGTTTTATGAATATCCGTTTACTCCGAGTTCTGAATTCGGTGATTTTTAGCTTGATTTCGGACTACTTTTTGAGCACTACAATCCTGGGGTTTCGGATTTTGATTTCAGACCTCGTGGCTAGTAGGTCTCGTTTCACCTAGTTAGCCGCGAAATGTGGTTTCTTTACGTAAACGGTTTTATTAATATCCGTTGACTCCGAGTTCTGAATTCGGTGATTTTTAGATTGATTTCACACTACTTTTCGAGCTCTACGATCCAGGAATTTCGAACTTCTATTTCGGAACTCGTGGCTAGTAGGTCTCGTTTCACCTAGTTAGCCGCGAAATGTGGTTTCTTTACGTAAACGCTTTTCTGAATATCCCTTGACTCCGAGTTCTGAAATCGGTGATTTTTAGCTTGATTTCGCACTACTTTTCGAGCACTACAATTCTGGCATTTCGGATTTTTATTACAGAACTCGTGGATAGTAGGTCTCGTTTCACCTAGTTAGCAGCGAAAGGTGGTTTTTTTACGTAAACGGTTTTACGAATATCCGTTGACTCCGAGTTCTGAATTCGGTGATTTTTAGGTTGATTTCGCACTACTTTTCGAGCACTACAACCCTGGGGTTTCGGATTTTGATTTCAGAAGTCGTGGCTAGTTGGTCCATTTCACCAAGTTAGCCGCGAAATGTGATTTCTTTACGTAAACGGTTTTATGAATATCCGTTCACTCCGAGTTCTGAATTCGGTGATTTTTAGCTTGATTTAACACTACTTTTCGAGCTCTACAATCCTGGCATTTCGGATTTTGATTTCAGAACTCGTGGCTAGTAGGTCTTGTTTCACTTAGTTAGCCGCGAAATGTAGTTTCTTTATGTAAACGCTTTTCTGAATATCTATTGACTCAGAGTTCTGAAATCGGTGATTTTTAGCTTGATTTCACACTACTTTTCGAGCACTACAATCCTGGTGTTTCGGATTTTGATTTCAGACCTCGTGGCTAGTAGGTCTCGTTTCACCTAGTTAGCCGCGAAATGTGGTTTCTTTACGTAAACGGTTTTATGAATATCCGTTGACTCCGAGTTCTGAATTAGGTGATTTTTAGATTGATTTCACACTAATTCTCGAGCTCTACAATCCAGGAATTTCGTATTTTTATTTCAGAACTCGTGGCTGGTAGGTCTCGTTTCACCTAGTTAGCCGCGAAATGTGGTTTCTTTACGTAAACGCTTTTCTGAATATCCATTGACTCCGAGTTCTGAAATCGGTGATTTTTAGCTTGATTTCACACTACTTTTCGAGCTCTACAATCCTGGCATTTTGGATTTTGATTTCAGACCTCGTGGCTAGTAGGTCTCGTTTCACCTAGTTAGCCGCGAAATGTGGTTTCTTTACGTAAACGCTTTTCTGAATATCCATTGACTCCGAGTTCTGAAATCGGTGATTTTTAGCTTGATTTCACACTACTTTTCGAGCTCTACAATCCTGGCATTTCGGATTTTGATTTCAGAACTCGTGGCTAGTAGGTCTCGTTTCACCTAGTTAGCCGCGAAATGTGGTTTTTTTACGTAAACGGTTTTATGAATATCCGTTGACTCTAAGTTCTGATTTCGGTGATTTTTAGCTTGATTTCACACTACTTTTCGAGCTCTACAATCCTGACATTTCAGATTTTGATTTCAGAACTCGTCGCTAGTAGGACTTGTTTCACCTAGTTAGCTGCGAAATGTGGTTTCTTTACGTAAACGCTTTTCTGAATATCCGTTGACTCCGAGTTCTGAATTCGGTGATTTTTAGCTTGATTTCGCACTAATTTTCGAGCACTACAATCCTGGAGTTTCGGCATTTGATTTCAGACCTCGTGGCTAGTAGGTCTCGTTTCACCTAGTTAGCCGCGAAATGTGGTTTCTTTACGTAAACGGTTTTATTAATATCCGTTGACTCCGAGTTCTGAATTCGGTGATTTTTAGATTGATTTCGCACTACTTTTCGAGCTCTACAATCCAGGAATTTCGAATTTTGATTTCAGAACTCGTGGCTTGTAGGTCTCGTTTCACCTAGTTAGCCGCGAAATGTGGTTTCTTTACGTAAACGCTTTTCTGAATATCCACTGACTCCGAGTTCTGAAATTGGTGATTTTTAGCTTGATTTCACACTACTTTTCGAGCTCTACAATCCTGGCATTTCGGATTTTGATTTCAGAACTCGTGGCTAGTAGGTCTCGATTCACCTAGTTAGCAGCGAAATGTGGTTTTTTACGTAAACGGTTTTATGAATATCCGTTGACTCAGAGTTCTGAATTCGGTGATTTTTAGCTTGATTTCACACTACTTTTCGAGCTCTACAATCCTGACATTTCAGATTTTGATTTCAGAACTCGTGGCTAGTAGGTCTCGTTTCACCTAGTTAGCCGCGAAATGTGGTTTCTTTACGTAAACGGTTTTATGAATATCCGTTTACTCCGAGTTCTGAATTCGGTGATTTTTAGCTTGATTTCGGACTACTTTTTGAGCACTACAATCCTGGGGTTTCGGATTTTGATTTCAGACCTCGTGGCTAGTAGGTCTCGTTTCACCTAGTTAGCCGCGAAATGTGGTTTCTTTACGTAAACGGTTTTATTAATATCCGTTGACTCCGAGTTCTGAATTCGGTGATT
The DNA here is from genome assembly GCA_963580455.1 of Euonymus europaeus. Taxonomy (NCBI): domain Eukaryota; kingdom Viridiplantae; phylum Streptophyta; class Magnoliopsida; order Celastrales; family Celastraceae; genus Euonymus; species Euonymus europaeus. The sequence goes on from OY756959.1 coordinate 30,029,045, forward strand.
TTTAGATTGATTTCACACTACTTTTCGAGCTCTACGATCCAGGAATTTCGAATTTTTATTTCGGAACTCGTGGCTAGTAGGTCTCGTTTCACCTAGTTAGCCGCGAAATGTGGTTTCTTTACGTAAACGCTTTTCTGAATATCCCTTGACTCCGAGTTCTGAAATCGGTGATTTTTAGCTTGATTTCGCACTACTTTTCGAGCACTACAATCCTGGTATTTCGGATTTTTATTACAGAACTCGTGGATAGTAGGTCTCGTTTCACCTAGTTAGCAGCGAAAGGTGGTTTTTTTACGTAAACGGTTTTACGAATATCCGTTGACTCCGAGTTCTGAATTCGGTGATTTTTAGGTTGATTTCGCACTACTTTTCGAGCACTACAACCCTGGGGTTTCGGATTTTGATTTCAGAAGTCGTGGCTAGTTGGTCCATTTCACCAAGTTAGCCGCGAAATGTGATTTCTTTACGTAAACGGTTTTATGAATATCCGTTCACTCCGAGTTCTGAATTCGGTGATTTTTAGCTTGATTTAACACTACTTTTCGAGCTCTACAATCCTGGCATTTCGGATTTTGATTTCAGAACTCGTGGCTAGTAGGTCTTGTTTCACTTAGTTAGCCGCGAAATGTAGTTTCTTTATGTAAACGCTTTTCTGAATATCTATTGACTCCGAGTTCTGAAATCGGTGATTTTTAGCTTGATTTCACACTACTTTTCGAGCACTACAATCCTGGTGTTTCGGATTTTGATTTCAGACCTCGTGGCTAGTAGGTCTCGTTTCACCTAGTTAGCCGCGAAATGTGGTTTCTTTACGTAAACGGTTTTATGAATATCCGTTGACTCCGAGTTCTGAATTAGGTGATTTTTAGATTGATTTCACACTAATTCTCGAGCTCTACAATCCAGGAATTTCGTATTTTTATTTCAGAACTCGTGGCTGGTAGGTCTCGTTTCACCTAGTTAGCCGCGAAATGTGGTTTCTTTACGTAAACGCTTTTCTGAATATCCATTGACTCCGAGTTCTGAAATCGGTGATTTTTAGCTTGATTTCACACTACTTTTCGAGCTCTACAATCTTGGCATTTCGGATTTTGATTTCAGAACTCGTGGCTAGTAGGTCTCATTTCACCTAGTTAGCAGCGAAATGTGGTTTTTTTACGTAAACGGTTTTATGAATATCCGTTGACTCCGAGTTCCGAATTTGGTGATTTTTAGCTTAATTTCACACTACTTTTCGAGCTCTACAATCCTGACATTTCAGATTTTGATTTCAGAACTCGTGGCTAGTAGGTATTGTTTCACCTAGTTAGCTGCGAAATGTGGTTTCTTTACGTAAACGCTTTTCAGAATATCCGTTGACTCCGAGTTCTGAATTCGGTGATTTTTAGCTTGATTTCGCACTAATTTTCGAGCACTACAATCCTGGCATTTCGGAATTTGATTTCAGAACTCGTGGCTAGTAGGTCTCGTTTCCCTTAGTTAGCAGCGAAATGTGGTTTTTTTACGTAAACGGTTTTATGAATATCCGTTGACTCCGAGTTCTGAATTCGATGATTTTTAGCTTGATTTCACACTACTTTTCGAGCTCTACAATCCTGACATTTCAGATTTTGATTTCAGAACTCGTGGCTGGAAGGTCTCGTTTCACCTAGTTAGCCGCGAAATGTGGTTTCTTTACGTAAACGCTTTTCTGAATATCCATTGACTCCGAGTTCTGAATTCGGTGATTTTTAGCTTGATTTCACACTACTTTTTGAGCTCTACAATCCTGGCATTTCTGATTTTGATTTCAGACCTCGTGGCTAGTAGGTCTCGTTTCACCTAGTTAGCCGCGAAATGTGGTTTCTTTACGTAAACGGTTTTATGAATATCCGTTGACTCCGAGTTCTGAATTCGGTGATTTTTAGATTGATTTCACACTACTTTTCGAGCTCTACAATCCAGGAATTTCGAATTTTGATTCCAGAACTCGTGGCTAGTAGGTCTCGTTTTACCTAGTTAGCCTTGAAATGTGGTTTCTTTACGTAAACGCTTTTCTGAATATCCTTTGACTCCGAGTTCTGAAATCGGTGATTTTTAGCTTGATTTCACACTACTTTTCGAGCTCTACAATCCTGGCATTTCGGATTTTGATTTCAGAACTCGTGGCTAGTAGGTCTCTTTTCCCCTAGTTAGCAGCGAAATGTGGTTTTTTTACGTAAACGGTTTTATGAATATCCGTTGACTCCGAGTTCTGAATTCGATGATTTTTAGCTTGATTTCACACTACTTTTCGAGCTCTACAATCCTGACATTTCAGATTTTGATTTCAGAACTTGTGGCTAGTAGGTCTCGTTTCACCTAGTTAGCCGCGAAATGTGGTTTCTTTACGTAAACGCTTTTCTGAATATCCATTGACTCCGAGTTCTGAATTCGGTGATTTTTAGCTTGATTTCACACTACTTTTCGAGCTCTACAATCCTGGCATTTCGGATTTTGATTTCAGAACTCGTGGCTAGTAGGTCTCGTTTCCCCTAGTTAGCAGCGAAATGTGGTTTTTTTACGTAAACGGTTTTATTAATATCCGTTGACTCCGAGTTCTGAATTCGATGATTTTTAGCTTGATTTCACACTACTTTTCGAGCTCTACAATCTTGACATTTCAGATTTTGATTTCAGAACTCGTGGCTAGTAGGTCTCGTTTCACCTAGTTAGCCGCGAAATGTTGTTTCTTTACGTAAACGCTTTTCTGAATATCCATTGACTCCGAGTTCTGAATTCGGTGATTTTTAGCTTGATTTCACACTACTTTTCGAGCTCTACAATCCTGGCGTTTCGGATTTTGATTTCAGAACTCGTGGCTAGTAGGTCTCGTTTCACCTAGTTAGCCGCGAAATGTGGTTTCTTTACGTAAACGCTTTTCTGAATATCCCTTGACTCCGAGTTCTGAAATCGGTGATTTTTAGCTTGATTTCGCACTACTTTTCGAGCACTACAATCCTGGAATTTCGGATTTTGATTTCAGAACTCGTGGATAGTAGGTCTCGTTTCACCTAGTTAGCAGCGAAATGTGGTTTTTTTACGTAAACGGCTTTACGAATATCCGTTGACTCCGAGTTCTGAATTCGGTGATTTTTAGGTTGATTTCGCACTACTTTTCGAGCACTACAACCCTGGGGTTTCGGATTTTGATTTCAGAAGTCGTGGCTAGTTGGTCCATTTCACCAAGTTAGCCGCGAAATGTGATTTCTTTACGTAAACGGTTTTATGAATATCCGTTCACTCCGAGTTCTGAATTCGTGATTTTTAGCTTGATTTAACACTACTTTTCGAGCTTTACAATCCTGGAATTTCGGATTTTGATTTCAGAACTCGTGGCTAGTAGGTCTTGTTTCACTTAGTTAGCCGCGAAATGTAGTTTCCTTATGTAAACGCTTTTCTGAATATCTATTGACTCCGAGTTCTGAAATCGGTGATTTTTAGCTTGATTTTACACTACTTTTCGAGCACTACAATCCTGGTGTTTCGGATTTTGATTTCAGACCTCGTGGCTAGTAGGTCTCGTTTCACCTAGTTAGCCGCGAAATGTGGTTTCTTTACGTAAACGGTTTTATGAATATCCGTTGACTCCGAGTTCTGAATTCGGTGATTTTTAGATTGATTTCACACTAATTTTCGAGCTCTACAATCCAGGAATTTCGTATTTTTATTTCAGAACTCGTGGCTGGTAGGTCTCATTTCACCTAGTTAGCCGCAAAATGTGGTTTTTTTACGTAAACGCTTTTCTGAATATCCATTGACTCCGAGTTCTGAAATCGGTGATTTTTAGCTTGATTTCACACTACTTTTCGAGCTCTAGAATCCTGGCATTTCGGATTTTGATTTCAGAACTCGTGGCTAGTAGGTCTCGTTTCACCTAGTTAGCCGCGAAATGTGGTTTTTTTACGTAAACGGTTTTATGAATATCCGTTGACTCCGAGTTCTGAATTTGGTGATTTTTAGCTTAATTTCACACTACTTTTCGAGCTCTACAATCCTGACATTTCAGATTTTGATTTCAGAACTCGTGGCTAGTAGGTCTTGTTTCACCTAATTAGCTGCGAAATGTGGTTTCTTTACGTAAACGCTTTTCAGAATATCCGTTGACTCCGAGTTCTGAATTCGGTGATTTTTAGCTTGATTTCGCACTAATTTTCGAGCACTACAATCCTGGCATTTCGGAATTTGATTTCAGAACTCGTGGCTAGTAGGTCTCGTTTCCCCTAGTTAGCAGCGAAATGTGGTTTTTTTACGTAAACGATTTTATGAATATCCGTTGACTCCGAGTTCTGAATTCGATGATTTTTAGCTTGATTTCACACTACTTTTCGAGCTCTACAATCCTGACATTTCAGATTTTGATTTCAGAACTCGTGGCTAGTAGGTCTCGTTTCACCTAGTTAGCCGCGAAATGTGGTTTCTTTACGTAAACGCTTTTCTGAATATCCATTGACTCCGAGTTCTGAATTCGGTGATTTTTAGCTTGATTTCACACTACTTTTCGAGCTCTACAATCCTGGCATTTCTGATTTTGATTTCAGACCTCGTGGCTAGTAGGTCTCGTTTCACCTAGTTAGCCGCGAAATGTGGTTTCTTTACGTAAACGGTTTTATGAATATCCGTTGACTCCGAGTTCTGAATTCGGTGATTTTTAGATTGATTTCACACTACTTTTCGAGCTCTACAATCCAGGAATTTCGAATTTTGATTTCAGAACTCGTGGCTAGTAGGTCTCGTTTTACCTAGTTAGCCTTGAAATGTGGTTTCTTTACGTAAACGCTTTTCTGAATATCCTTTGACTCCGAGTTCTGAAATCGGTGATTTTTAGCTTGATTTCACACTACTTTTCGAGCTCTACAATCCTGGCATTTCGGATTTTGATTTCAGAACTCGTGGCTAGTAGGTCTCTTTTTCCCTAGTTAGCAGCGAAATGTGGTTTTTTTACGTAAACGGTTTTATGAATATCCGTTGACTCCGAGTTCTGAATTCGATGATTTTTAGCTTGATTTCACACTACTTTTCGAGCTCTACAATCCTGACATTTCAGATTTTGATTTCAGAACTCGTGGCTAGTAGGTCTCGTTTCACCTAGTTAGCCGCGAAATGTGGTTTCTTATCGTAAACGCTTTTCTGAATATCCATTGACTCCGAGTTCTGAATTCGGTGATTTTTAGCTTGATTTCACACTACTTTTCGAGCTCTACAATCCTGGCATTTCGGATTTTGATTTCAGAACTCGTGGCTAGTAGGTCTCGTTTCCCCTAGTTAGCATCGAAATGTGGTTTTTTTACGTAAACGGTTTTATTAATATCCGTTGACTCCGAGTTCTGAATTCGACGATTTTTAGCTTGATTTCACACTACTTTTCGATCTCTACAATCCTGACATTTCAGATTTTGATTTCAGAACTCGTGGCTAGTAGGTCTCGTTTCACCTAGTTAGCCGCGAAATGTGGTTTATTTACGTAAACGCTTTTCTGAATATCCATTGACTCCGAGTTCTGAATTCGGTGATTTTTAGCTTGATTTCACACTACTTTTTGAGCTCTACAATCCTGGCGTTTCGGATTTTGATTTCAGAACTCGTGGCTATTAGGTCTCGTTTCACCTAGTTAGCCGCGAAATGTGGTTTCTTTACGTAAACGCTTTTCTTAATATCCACTAACTCCGAGTTCTGAAATCGGTGATTTTTAGCTTGATTTCACACTACTTTTTGAGCTCTACAATCCTGGCATTTCGGATTTTGATTTCAGAACTCGTGGCTAGTAGGTCCCGTTTCCTCTAGTTAGCAGCGAAATGTGGTTTTTTTACGTAAACGGTTTTATTAATATCCGTTGACTCCGAGTTCTGAATTCGATGATTTTTAGCTTGATTTCACACTACTTTTCGAGCTCTACAATCCTGACATTTCAGATTTTGATTTCAGAACTCGTGGCTAGTAGGTCTCGTTTCACCTAGTTAGCCGCGAAATGTGGTTTCTTTACGTAAACGCTTTTCTGAATATCCATTGACTCCGAGTTCTGAATTCGGTGATTTTTAGCTTGATTTCACACTACTTTTCGAGCTCTACAATCCTGGGGTTTCGGATTTCGATTTCAGAACTCGTGCCTAGTAGGTCTCGCTTCACCTAGTTAGCCGCGAAATGTGGTTTCTTTACGTAAACGCTTTTCTGAATAACCGTTGACTCCGAGTTCTGAATTCGGTGATTTTTAAGCTTGATTTCGCACTACTTTTTGAGCTCTACAATCCTGGCATTTCGGATTTTGATTTCAAAACTCGTGGCTAGTAGGTCTCGTTTCCCCTAGTTAGCAGCGAAATGTGGTTTTTTTACGTAAACGGTTTTATGAATATCCGTTGACTCCGAGTTCTGAATTCGATGATTTTTAGCTTGATTTCACACTACTTTTTGAGCTCTACAATCCTGACATTTCAGATTTTGATTTCAGAACTCGTGGCTAGTAGGTCTCGTTTCACCTAGTTAACTGCGAAATGTGGTTTCTTTACGTAAACGCTTTTCTGAATATCCATTGACTTCGAGTTCTGAATTCGGTGATTTTTAGCTTGATTTCACACTACTTTTCGAGCTCTACAATCCTGGCGTTTCGGATTTTGATTTCAGAACTCGTGGCTAATAGGTCTCGTTTCACCTAGTTAGCCGCGAAATGTGGTTTCTTTACGTAAACGATTTTCTGAATATCCGTTGACTCCGAGTTCTGAATTCGGTGATTTTTAGCTTGATTTTGCACTACTTTTCGAGCACTACAATCCTGGCATTTCGGATTTTGATTTCAGAACTCGTGGCTAGTAGGTTTCGTTTCACCTAGTTAGCCGCGAAATGTGGTTTCTTTACGTAAACGCTTTTCTAAATATCCGCTGACTCCGAGTTCTGAATTCGGTGATTTTTAGCTTGATTTCGCACTACTTTTCGAGCACTACAATCCTGGGGTTTCTGATTTTTATTTCAGAACTCGTAGCTAGAAGGACTCATTTCACCTAGTTAGCCGCGAAATGTGTTTTCTTTACTTAAACGGTTTTATGAATATCCGTTGACTCCGAGTTCTGAATTCGGTGATTTTTAACTTGATTTCGCACTACTTTTCGAGCACTACAATCCTGGCATTTCGGATTTTGATTTCAGAACTCGTGGCTAGTAGGTCTCGTTTCCCCTAGTTAGCATCGAAATGTGGTTTTTTTACGTAAACGGTTTTATTAATATCCGTTGACTCCGAGTTCTGAATTCGATGATTTTTAGCTTGATTTCACACTACTTTTCGATCTCTACAATCCTGAAATTTCAGATTTTGATTTCAGAACTCGTGGCTAGTAGGTCTCGTTTCACCTAGTTAGCCGCGAAATGTGGTTTCTTTACGTAAACGCTTTTCTGAATATCCATTGACTCCGAGTTCTGAATTCGGTGATTTTTAGCTTGATTTCACACTACTTTTTGAGCTCTACAATCCTGGCGTTTCGGATTTTGATTTCAGAACTCGTGGCTATTAGGTCTCGTTTCACCTAGTTAGCCGCGAAATGTGGTTTCTTTACGTAAACGCTTTTCTTAATATCCACTAACTCCGAGTTCTGAAATCGGTGATTTTTAGCTTGATTTCACACTACTTTTCGAGCTCTACAATCCTGGCATTTCGGATTTTGATTTCAGAACTCGTGGCTAGTAGGTCCCGTTTCCCCTAGTTAGCAGCGAAATGTGGTTTTTTTACGTAAACGGTTTTATTAATATCCGTTGACTCCGAGTTCTGAATTCGATGATTTTTAGCTTGATTTCACACTACTTTTCGAGCTCTACAATCCTGACATTTCAGATTTTGATTTCAGAACTCGTGGCTAGTAGGTCTCGTTTCACCTAGTTAGCCGCGAAATGTGGTTTCTTTACGTAAACGCTTTTCTGAATATCCATTGACTCCGAGTTCTGAATTCGGTGATTTTTAGCTTGATTTCACACTACTTTTCGAGCTCTACAATCCTGGGGTTTCGGATTTCGATTTCAGAACTCATGGCTAGTAGGTCTCGCTTCACCTAGTTAGCCGCGAAATGTGGTTTCTTTACGTAAACGCTTTTCTGAATAACCGTTGACTCCGAGTTCTGAATTCGGTGATTTTTAGCTTGATTTTGCACTACTTTTCGAGCACTACAATCCTGGCATTTCGGATTTTGATTTCAGAACTCGTGGCTAGTAGGTCTCATTTCACCTAGTTAGCAGCGAAATGTGGTTTCTTTACGTAAACGCTTTTCTGAATATCCGCTGACTCCGAGTTCTGAATTCGGTGATTTTTAGCTTGATTTCGCACTACTTTTCGAGCACTACAATCCTAGGGTTTCTGATTTTTATTTCAGAACTCGTAGCTAGAAGGACTCATTTCACCTAGTTAGCCGCGAAATGTGTTTTCTTTACTTAAACGGTTTTATGAATATCCGTTGACTCCGAGTTCTGAATTCGGTGATTTTTAACTTGATTTCGCACTACTTTTCGAGCACTACAATCCTGGCATTTCGGATTTTGATTTCAAAACTCGTGGCTAGTAGGTCTCGTTTCCCCTAGTTAGCAGCGAAATGTGGTTTTTTTACGTAAACGGTTTTATGAATATCCGTTGACTCCGAGTTCTGAATTCGATGATTTTTAGCTTGATTTCACACTACTTTTTGAGCTCTACAATCCTGACATTTCAGATTTTGATTTCAGAACTCGTGGCTAGTAGGTCTCGTTTCACCTAGTTAGCTGCGAAATGTGGTTTCTTTACGTAAACGCTTTTCTGAATATCCATTGACTCCGAGTTCTGAATTCGGTGATTTTTAGCTTGATTTCACACTACTTTTCGAGCTCTACAATCCTGGCGTTTCGGATTTTGATTTCAGAACTCGTGGCTACTAGGTCTCGTTTCACCTAGTTAGCCGCGAAATGTGGTTTCTTTACGTAAACGATTTTCTGAATATCCGTTGACTCCGAGTTCTGAATTCGGTGATTTTTAGCTTGATTTTGCACTACTTTTTGAGCACTACAATCCTGGCATTTCGGATTTTGATTTCAGAACTCGTGGCTAGTAGGTTTCGTTTCACCTAGTTAGCCGCGAAATGTGGTTTCTTTACGTAAACGCTTTTCTAAATATCCGTTGACTCCGAGTTCTGAATTCGGTGATTTTTAGCTTGATTTCGCACTACTTTTCGAGCACTACAATCCTGGGATTTCGGATTTTTATTTCAGAACTCGTGGCTAGAAGGACTCATTTCACCTAGTTAGCCGCGAAATGTGGTTTCTTTACTTAAACGGTTTTATGAATATCCGTTGACTCCGAGTTCTGAATTCGGTGATTTTTAACTTGATTTCGCACTACTTTTCGAGCACTACAATCCTGGCATTTCGGATTTTTATTTCAGAACTCGTGGCTAGTAGGTCTCGTTTCACTTAGTTTGCCTCAAAATGTGGTTTCTTTACGTAAACGGTTTTATGAATATCCTTTTACTCCGAGTTCTGAATTCGGTGATTTTTAGCTTGATTTCACACTACTTTTCGAGCTCTACAATCCTGGAATTTCGGATTTTGATTTCCGAACTCGTGGCTAGTAGGTCTCGTTTCACCTAGTTAGCCGCAAAATGTGGTTTCTTTACGTAAACGCTTTTCTGAATATCCGTTGACTCCGAGTTCTGAATTCGGTGATTTTTAGCTTGATTTCGCACTACGTTTCGAGCACTACAATCCTGGAATTTCGGATTTTGATTTCAGAACTCGTGGCTAGTAGGTCTCGTTTCACCTAGTTAGCCGCGAAATGTGGTTTCTTTACGTAAACGGTTTTATGAATATCCATTGACTCCGAGTTCTGAATTCGGTGTTTTTTAGATTGATTTCACACTACTTTTCGAGCTCTACAATCCTGGCATTTCGGATTTTGATTTCAGAACTCGTGGCTAGTAAGTCTCGTTTCACCTAGTTTGCCTCAAAATGTAGTTTATTTACGTTAACGGTTTTATGAATATCCGTTTATTCCGAGTTCTGAATTCGGTGATTTTTAGCTTGATTTCGCACTACTTTTCGAGCACTAGAATCCTGGCATTTCGGACTTTGATTTCAGAACTCGTGGCTAGTAGGTCTCGTTTCACCAAGTTAGCCGCAAAATGTGGTTTCTTTACGTAAACGGTTTTATGAATATCCGTTGACTCCGGTTTCTGAAATCGGTGATTTTTAACTTGATTTCACAATAATTTTCGAGCTCTAAAATCCCGGCGTTTGGGATTTTGATTTCAGAACTCGTGGCTAGTAGGTCTCGTTTCACCAAGTTAGCCGCGAAATGTGGTTTCTTTACGTAAACGGTTTTATGAATATCCGTTGACTCCGGTTTCTGAAATCGGTGATTTTTAACTTGATTTCACACTACTTTTCGAGCTCTACAATCCTGGAATTTCAGATTTTGATTTCAGAACTCGTGGTTAGTAGGTCTCGTTTCACCTAGTTTGCCTCAAAATGTGGTTTCTTTACGTAAACGGTTTTATGAATATCTGTTGACTCCGAGTTCTCAATTCGTTGATTTTTAGCTTGATTTCACACTACTTTTCGAGCTCTACAATCCTGGCATTTCGGATTTGGATTTCAGAACTCATGGCTAGTAGGTATCATTTCACCTATTTAGCAGCAAAATGTGGTTTCTTTACGTAAACGCTTTTCTGAATATCCGTTTACTTCGAGTTCTGAAATTGGTGATTTTTAGCTTGATTTCGCACTACTTTTCGAGCTCTACAATCCTGGCATTTCGGATTTTGATTTCAGAACTCGTGGCTAGTAGGTCTCGTTTCAACTAGTTAGCCGCGAAATGTGGTTTCTTTACGTAAACGGTTTTATGAATATCCGTTGACTCCTAGTTCTGAATTCGCTGATTTTTAAATTGATTTCGCACTACTTTTCGAGCACTAGAATCCTGGAATTTCGGATTTTGATTTCAGAACTCGTGGCTACTAGGTCTCGTTTCACCTAGTTAGCCGCGAAATGTGGTTTCTTTACGTAAACGATTTTCTGAATATCCGTTGACTCCGAGTTCTGAATTCGGTGATTTTTAGCTTGATTTTGCACTACTTTTCGAGCACTACAATCCTGGCATTTCGGATTTTGATTTCAGAACTCGTGGCTAGTAGGTTTCGTTTCACCTAGTTAGCCGCGAAATGTGGTTTCTTTACGTAAACGCTTTTCTAAATATCCGTTGACTCCGAGTTCTGAATTCGGTGATTTTTAGCTTGATTTCGCACTACTTTTCGAGCACTACAATCCTGGGATTTCGGATTTTTATTTCAGAACTCGTGGCTAGAAGGACTCATTTCACCTAGTTAGCCGCGAAATGTGGTTTCTTTACTTAAACGGTTTTATGAATATCCGTTGACTCCGAGTTCTGAATTCGGTGATTTTTAACTTGATTTCGCACTACTTTTCGAGCACTACAATCCTGGCATTTCGGATTTTTATTTCAGAACTCGTGGCTAGTAGGTCTCGTTTCACTTAGTTTGCCTCAAAATGTGGTTTCTTTACGTAAACGGTTTTATGAATATCCTTTTACTCCGAGTTCTGAATTCGGTGATTTTTAGCTTGATTTCACACTACTTTTCGAGCTCTACAATCCTGGAATTTCGGATTTTGATTTCCGAACTCGTGGCTAGTAGGTCTCGTTTCACCTAGTTAGCCGCAAAATGTGGTTTCTTTACGTAAACGCTTTTCTGAATATCCGTTGACTCCGAGTTCTGAATTCGGTGATTTTTAGCTTGATTTCGCACTACGTTTCGAGCACTACAATCCTGGAATTTCGGATTTTGATTTCAGAACTCGTGGCTAGTAGGTCTCGTTTCACCTAGTTAGCCGCGAAATGTGGTTTCTTTACGTAAACGGTTTTATGAATATCCATTGACTCCGAGTTCTGAATTCGGTGTTTTTTAGATTGATTTCACACTACTTTTCGAGCTCTACAATCCTGGCATTTCGGATTTTGATTTCAGAACTCGTGGCTAGTAAGTCTCGTTTCACCTAGTTTGCCTCAAAATGTAGTTTATTTACGTTAACGGTTTTATGAATATCCGTTTATTCCGAGTTCTGAATTCGGTGATTTTTAGCTTGATTTCGCACTACTTTTCGAGCACTAGAATCCTGGCATTTCGGACTTTGATTTCAGAACTCGTGGCTAGTAGGTCTCGTTTCACCAAGTTAGCCGCAAAATGTGGTTTCTTTACGTAAACGGTTTTATGAATATCCGTTGACTCCGGTTTCTGAAATCGGTGATTTTTAACTTGATTTCACAATAATTTTCGAGCTCTAAAATCCCGGCGTTTGGGATTTTGATTTCAGAACTCGTGGCTAGTAGGTCTCGTTTCACCAAGTTAGCCGCGAAATGTGGTTTCTTTACGTAAACGGTTTTATGAATATCCGTTGACTCCGGTTTCTGAAATCGGTGATTTTTAACTTGATTTCACACTACTTTTCGAGCTCTACAATCCTGGAATTTCAGATTTTGATTTCAGAACTCGTGGTTAGTAGGTCTCGTTTCACCTAGTTTGCCTCAAAATGTGGTTTCTTTACGTAAACGGTTTTATGAATATCTGTTGACTCCGAGTTCTCAATTCGTTGATTTTTAGCTTGATTTCACACTACTTTTCGAGCTCTACAATCCTGGCATTTCGGATTTGGATTTCAGAACTCATGGCTAGTAGGTATCATTTCACCTATTTAGCAGCAAAATGTGGTTTCTTTACGTAAACGCTTTTCTGAATATCCGTTTACTTCGAGTTCTGAAATTGGTGATTTTTAGCTTGATTTCGCACTACTTTTCGAGCTCTACAATCCTGGCATTTCGGATTTTGATTTCAGAACTCGTGGCTAGTAGGTCTCGTTTCAACTAGTTAGCCGCGAAATGTGGTTTCTTTACGTAAACGCTTTTATGAATATCCGTTGACTCCTAGTTCTGAATTCGCTGATTTTTAAATTGATTTCGCACTACTTTTCGAGCACTAGAATCCTGGAATTTCGGATTTTGATTTCAGAACTCGTGGCTAGTAGGTCTCGTTTCACCAAGTTAGCCGCGAAATGTGGTTTCTTTACGTAAACGGTTTTATGAATATCTGTTGACTCCGAGTTCTGAATTCGGTGATTTTTAGCTTGATTTCACACTACTTTTCGAGCTCTACAATCCTGGCATTTCGGATTTTGATTTCAGAACTCTTGGCTAGTAGGTCTCGTTTCACCTAGTTAGCCGCGAAATGTGGTTTCTTTACGTAAACGGTTTTATGAATATCCGTTGACTCCGAGTTCTGAATTCGGTGATTTTTAGATTGATTTCACACTACTTTTTGAGCTCTACAATCTTGGAATTTCGGATTTTGATTTCAGAACTCGTGGCTAGTAGGTCTCGTTTCACCTAGTTAGGCTCAAAATGTGGTTTCTTTACGTAAACGGTTTTATGAATATCCGTTGACTCCGAGTTCTGAATTCGGTGATTTTTAGATTGATTTCACACTACTTTTTGAGCTCTACAATCTTGGAATTTCGGATTTTGATTTCAGAACTCGTGGCTAGTAGGTCTCGTTTCACCTAGTTAGCCGCGAAATGTGGTTTCTTTAGATAAACGCTTTTCTGAATATCCGTTGACTCCGAGTTCTGAATTCGGTGATTTTTAGCTTGATTTCGCACTACTTTTCGAGCACTACAATCCTGGCATTTCGGATTTTGATTTCAGAACTCGTGGCTAGTAGGTCTTGTTTCACCTAGTTAGCCGCGAAATGTGGTTTCTTTACGTAAACGGTTTTATGAATATCCGTTGACTCCGAGTTCTGAATTTGGTGATTTTTAGATTGATTTCACACTACTTTTCGACCTCTACAATCCTAGAATTTCGGATTTTGATTTCAGAACTCGTGGCTAGTAGGTCTCGTTTCACCTAGTTTGCCTCCAAATGTGGTTTCTTTACGTAAACGGTTTTATGAATATCCTTTTACTCCGAGTTCTGAATTCGGTGATTTTTAGCTTGATTTCACACTACTTTTCGAGCTCTACAATCCTGGCATTTCGGATTTGGATTTCAGAACTCGTTGCTAGTAGGTCTCGTTTCACCTATTTAGCAGCAAAATGTGGTTTCTTTACATAAACGCTTTTCTGAATATCCGTCGACTTCGAGTTCTGAATTTGGTGATTTTTAGATTGATTTCGCACTACTTTTCGAGCCCTACAATCCTGTCATTTCGGATTTTGATTTCAGAACTCGTGGCTAGTAGGTCTCGTTTCACCTAGTTAGCCGCGAAATGTAGTTTCTTTACGTAAACGGTTTTATGAATATTTGTTGACTCCGAGTTCTGAATTCGTTGATTTTTAGCTTGATTTCGCACAACTTTTCGAGCACTAGAATCCTGGCATTTCGGACTTTGATTTCAGAACTCGTGGCTAGTAGGTCTCGTTTCACCAAGTTAGCCGCAAAATGTGGTTTCTTTACGTAAACGGTTTTATGAATATCCGTTGACTCCGGTTTCTGAAATCGGTGATTTTTAACTTGATTTCACACTAATTTTCGAGCTCTAAAATCCCGGCGTTTCGGATTTTGATTTCAGAACTCGTGGCTAGTAGGTCTCGTTTCACCAAGTTAGCCGCGAAATGTGGTTTCTTTACGTAAACGGTTTTATGAATATCCGTTTACTCCGAGTTCTGAATTCGTTGATTTTTAGCTTGATTTCGCACAACTTTTCGAGCACTAGAATCCTGGCATTTCGGACTTTGATTTCAGAACTCGTGGCTAGTAGGTCTCGTTTCACCAAGTTAGCCGCAAAATGTGGTTTCTTTACGTAAACGGTTTTATGAATATCCGTTGACTCCGGTTTCTGAAATCGGTGATTTTTAACTTGATTTCACACTAATTTTCGAGCTCTAAAATCCCGGCGTTTCGGATTTTGATTTCAGAACACGTGGCTAGTAGGTCTCGTTTCACCTAGTTTGCCTCAAAATGTGGTTTCTTTACGTAAACGGTTTTATGAATATCTGTTGACTCCGAGTTCTCAATTCGTTGATTTTTAGCTTGATTTCACACTACTTTTCGAGCTCTACAATCCTGGCATTTCGGATTTGGATTTCAGAACTCATGGCTAGTAGGTCTCATTTCACCTATTTAGCAGCAAAATGTGGTTTCTTTACGTAAACGCTTTTCTGAATATCCGTTTACTTCGAGTTCTGAAATTGGTGATTTTTAGCTTGATTTCGCACTACTTTTCGAGCTCTACAATCCTGGCATTTCGGATTTTGATTTCAGAACTCGTGGCTAGTAGGTCTCGTTTCAACTAGTTAGCCGCGAAATGTGGTTTCTTTACGTAAACGGTTTTATGAATATCCGTTGACTCCTAGTTCTGAATTCGCTGATTTTTAAATTGATTTCGCACTACTTTTCGAGCACTAGAATCCTGGCATTTCGGATTTTGATTTCAGAACTCGTGGCTAGTAGGTCTCGTTTCACCAAGTTAGCCGCGAAATGTGGTTTCTTTACGTAAACGGTTTTATGAATATCTGTTGACTCCGAGTTCTGAATTCGGTGATTTTTAGCTTGATTTCACACTACTTTTCGAGCTCTACAATCCTGGCATTTCGGATTTTGATTTCAGAACTCGTGGCTAGTAGGTCTCGTTTCACCTAGTTAGGCTCAAAATGTGGTTTCTTTACGTAAACGGTTTTATGAATATCCGTTGACTCGAGTTCTGAATTCGGTGATTTTTAGCTTGATTTCACACTACTTTTCGAGCTCTACAATCCTGGCATTTCAGATTTTAATTTCAGAACTCGTGGCTAGTAGGTCTCGTTTCACCTAGTTAGCCGCGAAATGTGGTTTCTTTACGTAAACGATTTTATGAATATCTGTTGACTCCGAGTTCTGAATTCGGTGATTTTTAACTTGATTTCACACTAATTTTTGAGCTCTAGAATCCTGGAATTTCAGATTTTGATTTTAGAACTCGTGGCTAGTAGGTCTCGTTTCACTTAGTTAGCCTCAAAATGTGTTTTCTTTACGTAAACGGTTTTATGAATATAAGTTGACTCCGAGTTCTGAATTCTTTGATTTTTAGCTTGATTTCACACTACTTTTCAAGCTCTACAATCCTGGCATTTTGGATTTTGATTTCAGAACTCGTGGCTAGTAGGTCTCGTTTCACCTAGTTAGCCAAGAAATGTGGTTTCTTTACGTAAACGCTTTCCTGAATATCCGTTGACTCCGAGTTCTGAATTCGGTGATTTTTAGCTTGATTTCGCACTTATTTTCGAGCACTACAATCCTGTCGTTTCGGATTTTAATTTCAGAACTCGTGGCTAGTAGGTATCGTTTCACCTAGTTAGCCGCGAAATGTGGTTTCTTTACGTAAACGGTTTTATGAATATCTGTTGACTCCGAGTTCTGAATTCGGTGATTTTTAACTTGATTTCACACTAATTTTCGAGCTCTAGAATCCTGGCATTTCAGATTTTGATTTCAGAACTCGTGCCTAGTAGGTCCCGTTTCACCTAGTTAGCCGCGAAATGTGGTTTCTTTACGTAAACGGTATTATGAATATCCGTTGACTCCGAATTCTGAATTCGGTGATTTTTAGCTTGATTTCACACTACTTTTTCGAGCACTACAATCCTGGGGTTTCGGATTTTGTTTTCAGAACTCGTGGCTAGTAGGTCTCGTTTTACCTAGTTTGCATCAAAATGTTGTTTCTTTACTTAAACGGTTTTATGAATATCTGTTGACTCCGAGTTCTGAATTCGGTGATTTTTAGCTTGATTTCACACTAATTTTCGAGCTCTAGAATCCTGGCATTTTGGATTTTGATTTCAGAACTCGTGGCTAGTTGGTCCCGTTTCACCTAGTTAGCCGCAAAATGTGTTTTCTTTACGTAAACGGTTTTATGAATATCCGTTGACTCCGAGTTCTGAATTCGGTGATTTTTAGATTGATTTCAGAACTCGTGGCTAGTAGCTCTCGTTTCACCTAGTTAGCCGCGAAATGTGGTTTCTTTACGTAAACGCTTTTCTGAATATCCGTTGACTCCGAGTTCTGATTTCGGTGATTTTTAGATTGATTTCACACAACTTTTTCGAGCTCTACAATCCTGGCATTTCGGATTTTGATTTCAGAACTCGTGGCTAGTAGGTCTCGTTTCACCTAGTTAGCCGCGAAATGTGGTTTCTTTACGTAAACGGTTTTATGAATATCCGTTGACTCCGAGTTCTGAATTCGATGATTTTTAACTTGATTTCGCACTACTTTTCGAGCACTACAATCCTGGCATTTCGGATTTTGATTTCAGAACTCGTGGCTAGTAGGTCTCGTTTCACCTAGTTAGCCGCGAAATGTGGTTTCTTTAGATAAACGCTTTTCTGAATATCCGTTGACTCCGAGTTCTGAATTCGGTGATTTTTAGCTTGATTTCGCACTACTTTTCGAGCACTACAATCCTGGCATTTCGGATTTTGATTTCAGAACTCGTGGCTAGTAGGTCTTGTTTCACCTAGTTAGCCGCGAATGTGGTTTCTTTACGTAAACGGTTTTATGAATATCCGTTGACTCCGAGTTCTGAATTTGGTGATTTTTAGATTGATTTCACACTACTTTTCGACCTCTACAATCCTAGAATTTCGGATTTTGATTTCAGAACTCGTGGCTAGTAGGTCTCGTTTCACCTAGTTTGCCTCCAAATGTGGTTTGTTTACGTAAACGGTTTTACGAATATCCGTTTACTCCGAGTTCTGAATTCGGTGATTTTTAGCTTGATTTCACACTACTTTTCGAGCTCTACAATCCTGGCATTTTGGATTTGGATTTCAGAACTCGTGGCTAGTAGGTCTCATTTCACCAAGTTAGCCGCAAAATGTGGTTTCTTTACGTAAACGGTTTTATGAATATCTGTTGACTCCGAGTTCTGAATTCGGTGATTTTTAGCTTGATTTCACACTATTTTCGAGCTCTACAATCCTGGCATTTCGGATTTTGATTTCAAAAACACGTGGCTAGTAGGTCTCGTTTCACCTAGTTAGCTAAGAAATGTGGTTTCTTTACGTAAACGCTTTCCTGAATATCCGTTGACTTCGAGTTCTGAATTTGGTGATTTTTAGCTTGATTTCGCACTACTTTTCGAGCCCTACAATCCTGTCAATTCGGATTTTGATTTCAGAACTCGTGGCTAGTAGGTCTCGTTTCACCTAGTTAGCCGCGAAATGCAGTTTCTTTACTTAAACGGTTTTATGAATATTTGTTGACTCCGAGTTCTGAATTCGTTGATTTTTAGCTTGATTTCGCACAACTTTTCGAGCACTAGAATCCTAGCATTTCGGACTTTGATTTCAGAACTCGTGGCTAGTAGGTCTCGTTTCACCAAGTTAGCCGCAAAATGTGGTTTCTTTACGTAAACGGTTTTATGAATATCCGTTGACTCCGGTTTCTGAAATCGGTGATTTTTAACTTGATTTCACACTAATTTTCGAGCTCTAAAATCCCGGCGTTTCGGATTTTGATTTCAGAACTCGTGGCTAGTAGCTCTCGTTTCACCAAGTTAGCCGCGAAATGTGGTTTCTTTACGTAAACGGTTTTATGAATATCCGTTGACTCCGGTTTCTGAAATCGGTGATTTTTAACTTGATTTCACACTACTTTTCGAGCTCTACAATCCTGGAATTTCAGATTTTGATTTCAGAACTCGTGGTTAGTAGGTCTCGTTTCACCTAGTTTGCCTCAAAATGTGGTTTCTTTACGTAAACGGTTTTATGAATATCTGTTGACTCCGAGTTCTCAATTCGTTGATTTTTAGCTTGATTTCACACTACTTTTCGAGCTCTACAATCCTGGAATTTCGGATTTGGATTTCAGAACTCATGGCTAGTAGGTCTCATTTCACCTATTTAGCAGCAAAATGTGGTTTCTTTACGTAAACGCTTTTCTGAATATCCGTTTACTTCGAGTTCTGAAATTGGTGATTTTTAGCTTGATTTCGCACTACTTTTCGAGCTCTACAATCCTGGCATTTCGGATTTTGATTTCAGAAGTCGTGGCTAGTAGGTCTCGTTTCAACTAGTTAGCCGCGAAATGTGGTTTCTTTACGTAAACGGTTTTATGAATATCCGTTGACTCCGAGTTCTGAATTCGCTGATTTTTAAATTGATTTCGCACTACTTTTCGAGCACTAGAATCCTGGCATTTCGGATTTTGATTTCAGAACTCGTGGCTAGTAGGTCTCGTTTCACCAAGTTAGCCGCGAAATGTGGTTTCTTTACGTAAACGGTTTTATGAATATCTGTTGACTCCGAGTTCTGAATTCGGTGATTTTTAGCTTGATTTCACACTACTTTTCGAACTCTACAATCCTGGCATTTCGGATTTTGATTTCAGAACTCTTGGCTAGTAGGTCTCGTTTAACCAATTTAGCCGCGAAATGTGGTTTCTTTACGTAAACGGTTTTATGAATATCCGTTGACTTCGAGTTCTGAATTCGGTGATTTTTATATTGATTTCACACTACTTTTTTAGCTCTACAATCTTGGAATTTCGGATTTTGATTTCAGAACTCGTGGCTAGTAGGTCTCGTTTCACCTAGTTAGGCTCAAAATGTGGTTTCTTTACGTAAACGGTTTTATGAATATCCGTTGACTCGAGTTCTGAATTCGGTGATTTTTAGCTTGATTTCACACTACTTTTCGAGCTCTACAATCCTGGCGTTTCAGATTTTAATTTCAGAACTCGTGGCTAGTAGGTCTCGTTTCACCTAGTTAGCCGCGAAATGTGGTTTCTTTACGTAAACGATTTTAAGTTGACTCCGAGTTCTGAATTCGGTGATTTTTAACTTGATTTCACACTAATTTTTGAGCTCTAGAATCCTGGAATTTCGGATTTTGATTTCAGAACTCGTGGCTAGTAGGTCTCGTTTCACCTAGTTAGCCGCGAAATGTGGTTTCTTTACGTAAACGCTTTTCTGAATATCCGTCACTCCGAGTTCTGAATTCGGTGATTTTTAGCTTTATTTCGCACTACTTTTCGAGCACTACAATCCTGGGGTTTCGGATTTTTATTTCAGAACTCGTGGCTAGTAGGTCTCGTTTCACCTAGTTAGCCGCGAAATGTGGTTTCTTTACGTAAACGGTTTTATGAATATCCGTTGACTCCGAGTTCTGAATTCGGTGATTTTTAACTTTATTTCGCACTACTTTTCGAGCACTACAATCCTGGCATATCGGATTTTGATTTCAGAACTCGTGGCTCGTAGGTCTCGTTTCACCTAGTTAGCCGCGAAATGTGGTTTCTTTACGTAAACGGTATTATGAATATCTGTTGACTCCGAGTTCTGAATTCGGTGATTTTTAGCTTGATTTCACACTACTTTTCGAGCTCTACAATCCTGGCATTTCGGATTTTGATTTATTCGGAGATTTTTAGCTTGATTTCGCACTAATTTTCGAGCTCTACAATCCTGGTGTTTCGAATTTTGATTTCAGAACTCGTGGCTAGTAGGTCTGCTTCACCTAGTTAGCCGCGAAATGTGGTTTCTTTACGTAAACGGTTTTATGAATATCCGTTGACTCCGAGTTCTGAATTCGGAGATTTTTAGCTTGATTTCGCACTACCTTTCGAGCTCTACAATCCTGGCGTTTCGGATTTTGATTTCAGAACTCGTGGCTAGTTGGCCTCGTTTCACCTACTTAGCCGCGAAATGTGGTTTCTTTACGTAAACGGTTTTATGAATATCCGTTGACTCCGAGTTCTGAATTCGGTGATTTTTCGCTTGATTTTGCACTACTTTTCGAGCTCTACAATCCTGGTGTTTCGAATTTTGATTTCAGAACTCGTGGCTAGTAGGTCTGCTTCACCTAGTTAGCCGCGAAATGTGGTTTCTTTACGTAAACGGTTTTATGAATATCCGTTGACTCCGAGTTCTGAATTCGGAGATTTTTAGCTTGATTTCGCACTACCTTTCGAGCTCTACAATCCTGTTGTTTCGGATTTTGATTTCAGAACTCGTGGCTAGTTGGCCTCGTTTCACCTACTTAGCCGCGAAATGTGGTTTCTTTACGTAAACGGTTTTATGAATATCCGTTGACTCCGAGTTCTGAATTCGGAGATTTTTAGCTTGATTTCGCACAACTTTTCGAGCTCTACAATCCTAGCGTTTCGGATTTTGATTTCAGAACTCGTGGCTAGTAGGTCTGCTTTCACCTACTTAGCCGCGAAATGTGGTTTCTTTACATAAACGGTTTTATGAATATCCGTTGACTCCGAGTTCTGAATTCGGAGATTTTTAGCTTGATTTCGCACAACTTTTCGAGCTCTACAATCCTGGCGTTTCGAATTTTGATTTCAGAACTCGTGGCTAGTAGGTCTGCTTCACCTAGTTAGCCGCGAAATGTGGTTTCTTTACGTAAACGGTTTTATGAATATCCGTTGACTCCGAGTTCTGAATTCGGAGATTTTTAGCTTGATTTCGCACTACCTTTCGAGCTCTACAATCCTGGCGTTTCGGATTTTGATTTCAGAACTCGTGGCTAGTTGGTCTTGTTTCACCTACTTAGCCGCGAAATGTGGTTTCTTTACGTAAACGGTTTTATGAATATCCGTTGACTCCGAGTTCTGAATTCGGTGATTTTTCGCATGATTTCGCACTACTTTTCGAGCTCTACAATCCTGGTGTATCGAATTTTGATTTCAGAACTCGTGGCTAGTAGGTCTGCTTCACCTAGTTAGCCGCGAAATGTGGTTTCTTTACGTAAACGGTTTTATGAATATCCGTTGACTCCGAGTTCTGAATTCGGAGATTTTTAGCTTGATTTCGCACTACCTTTCGAGCTCTACAATCCTGGCGTTTCGGATTTTGATTTCAGAACTCGTGGCTAGTTGGCCTCGTTTCACCTACTTAGCCGCGAAATGTGGTTTCTTTACGTAAACGGTTTTATGAATATCCGTTGACTCCGAGTTCTGAATTCGGTGATTTTTCGCTTGATTTTGCACTACTTTTCGAGCTCTACAATCCTGGTGTTTCGAATTTTGATTTCAGAACTCGTGGCTAGTAGGTCTGCTTCACCTAGTTAGCCGCGAAATGTGGTTTCTTTACGTAAACGGTTTTATGAATATCCGTTGACTCCGAGTTCTGAATTCGGAGATTTTTAGCTTGATTTCGCACTACCTTTCGAGCTCTACAATCCTGTTGTTTCGGATTTTGATTTCAGAACTCGTGGCTAGTTGGCCTCGTTTCACCTACTTAGCCGCGAAATGTGGTTTCTTTACGTAAACGGTTTTATGAATATCCGTTGACTCCGAGTTCTGAATTCGGAGATTTTTAGCTTGATTTCGCACAACTTTTCGAGCTCTACAATCCTGGCGTTTCGGATTTTGATTTCAGAACTCGTGGCTAGTAGGTCTGCTTTCACCTACTTAGCCGCGAAATGTGGTTTCTTTACATAAACGGTTTTATGAATATCCGTTGACTCCGAGTTCTGAATTCGGAGATTTTTAGCTTGATTTCGCACAACTTTTCGAGCTCTACAATCCTGGCGTTTCGAATTTTGATTTCAGAACTCGTGGCTAGTAGGTCTGCTTCACCTAGTTAGCCGCGAAATGTGGTTTCTTTACGTAAACGGTTTTATGAATATCCGTTGACTCCGAGTTCTGAATTCGGAGATTTTTAGCTTGATTTCGCACTACCTTTCGAGCTCTACAATCCTGGCGTTTCGGATTTTGATTTCAGAACTCGTGGCTAGTTGGTCTTGTTTCACCTACTTAGCCGCGAAATGTGGTTTCTTTACGTAAACGGTTTTATGAATATCCGTTGACTCCGAGTTCTGAATTCGGAGATTTTTAGCTTGATTTCGCACTACCTTTCGAGCTCTACAATCCTGGCGTTTCGGATTTTGATTTCAGAACTCGTGGCTAGTTGGTCTCGTTTCACCTACTTAGCCGCGAAATGTGGTTTCTTTACGTAAACGGTTTTATGAATATCCGTTGACTCCGAGTTCTGAATTCGGTGATTTTTCGCTTGATTTCGCACTACTTTTCGAGCTCTACAATCCTGGCGTTTTCGGATTTTGATTTCAGAACTCGTGGCTATTAGGTATCGTTTCACCTAGTTAGCCGCGAAATGTGGTTTCTTTACGTAAACGGTTTTATGAATATCCGTTGACTCCGAGTTCTGAATTCGGAGATTTTTAGCTTGATTTCGCACTACCTTTCGAGCTCTACAATCCTGGCGTTTCGGATTTTGATTTCAGAACTCGTGGCTAGTTGGTCTCGTTTCACCTACTTAGCCGCGAAATGTGGTTTCTTTACGTAAACGGTTTTATGAATATCCGTTGACTCCGAGTTCTGAATTCGGTGATTTTTTGCTTGATTTCGCACTACTTTTCGATCTCTACAATCCTGGCGTTTCGGATTTTGATTTCAGAACTCGTGGCTAGTAGGTCTCGTTTCACCTACTTAGCCACGAAATGTGGTTTCTTTACGTAAACGGTTTTATGAATATCCGTTGACTCCGAGTTCTGAATTCGGTGATTTTTAGCTTGATTTCGCACAACTCTTCGAGCTCTACAATCCTGGCGTTTCGGATTTTGATTTCAGAACTCGTGGCTAGTAGGTCTGCTTTCACCTAGTTAGCCGCGAAATGTGGTTTCTTTACGTAAACAGTTTTATGAATATCCGTTGACTCCGAGTTCTGAATTCGGTGATTTTTAGCTTGATTTCGCACTACTTTTCGAGCTCTACAATCCTGGTGTTTCGAATTTTGATTTCAGAACTCGTGGCTAGTAGGTCTGCTTCACCTAGTTAGCCGCGAAATGTGGTTTCTTTACGTAAACGGTTTTATGAGTACCGTTGACTCCGAGTTCTGAATTCGGAGATTTTTAGCTTGATTTCGCACTACCTTTCGAGCTCTACAATCCTGGCGTTTCGGATTTTGATTTCAGAACTCGTGGCTAGTTGGTCTCGTTTCACCTACTTAGCCGCGAAATGTGGTTTCTTTACGTAAACGGTTTTATTAATATCCGTTGACTCCGAGTTCTGAATTCGGTGATTTTTCGCTTGATTTCGCACTACTTTTTGAGCTCTACAATCCTGGCGTTTTCGGATTTTGATTTCAGAACTCGTGGCTATTAGGTCTCGTTTCACCTAGTTAGCCGCGAAATGTGGTTTCTTTACGTAAACGGTTTTATGAATATCCGTTGACTCCGAGTTCTGAATTCGGAGATTTTTAGCTTGATTTCGCACTACCTTTCGAGCTCTACAATCCTGGCGTTTCGGATTTTGATTTTAGAACTCGTGGCTAGTTGGTCTCGTTTCACCTACTTAGCCGCGAAATGTGGTTTCTTTACGTAAACGGTTTTATGAATATCCGTTGACTCCGAGTTCTGAATTCGGTGATTTTTCGCTTGATTTCGCACTACTTTTCGATCTCTACAATCCTGGCGTTTCGGATTTTGATTTCAGAACTCGTGGCTAGTAGGTCTCGTTTCACCTACTTAGCCGCGAAATGTGGTTTCTTTACGTAAACGGTTTTATGAATATCCGTTGACTCCGAGTTCTGAATTCGGTGATTTTTAGCTTGATTTCGCACAACTTTTCGAGCTCTACAATCCTGGCGTTTCGGATTTTGATTTCAGAACTCGTGGCTAGTAGGTCTGCTTTCACCTAGTTAGCCGCGAAATGTGGTTTCTTTACGTAAACAGTTTTATGAATATCCGTTGACTCCGAGTTCTGAATTCGGTGATTTTTAGCTTGATTTCGCACTACTTTTCGAGCTCTACAATCCTGGCATTTTCGGATTTTGATTTCAGAACTCGTGGCTAGTAGGTCTCGCTTCACCTAGTTAGCCGCGAAATGTGTTTTCTTTACGTAAACGGTTTTATGAATATCCGTTGACTCCGAGTTCTGAATTCTGTGATTTTTAGCTTGATTTCGCACTAATTTTCGAGCTCTACAATCCTGGCGTTTCGGATTTTGATTTCAGAACTCGTGGCTAGTAGGTCTGCTTTCACCTACTTAGCCGCGAAATGTGGTTTCTTTACATAAACGGTTTTATGAATATCCGTTGACTCCGAGTTCTGAATTCGAAGATTTTTAGCTTGATTTCGCACAACTTTTCGAGCTCTACAATCCTGGCATTTCGAATTTTGATTTCAGAACTCGTGGCTAGTAGGTCTGCTTCACCTAGTTAGCCGCGAAATGTGGTTTCTTTACGTAAACGGTTTTATGAATATCCGTTGACTCCGAGTTCTGAATTCGGAGATTTTTAGCTTGATTTCGCACTACCTTTCGAGCTCTACAATCCTGGCGTTTCGGATTTTGATTTCAGAACTCGTGGCTAGTTGGTCTTGTTTCACCTACTTAGCCGCGAAATGTGGTTTCTTTACGTAAACGGTTTTATGAATATCCGTTGACTCCGAGTTCTGAATTCGGTGATTTTTCGCTTGATTTCGCACTACTTTTCGAGCTCTACAATCCTGGTGTTTCGAATTTTGATTTCAGAACTCGTGGCTAGTAGGTCTGCTTCACCTAGTTAGCCGCGAAATGTGGTTTCTTTACGTAAACGGTTTTATGAATATCCGTTGACTCCGAGTTCTGAATTCGGAGATTTTTAGCTTGATTTCGCACTACCTTTCGAGCTCTACAATCCTGGCGTTTCGGATTTTGATTTCAGAACTCGTGGCTAGTAGGTCTCGTTTCACCTACTTAGCCGCGAAATGTGGTTTCTTTACGTAAACGGTTTTATGAATATCCGTTGACTCCGAGTTCTGAATTCGGTGATTTTTAGCTTGATTTCGCACAACTTTTCGAGCTCTACAATCCTGGAGTTTCGGATTTTGATTTCAGAACTCGTGGCTAGTAGGTCTGCTTTCACCTAGTTAGCCGCGAAATGTGGTTTCTTTACGTAAACAGTTTTATGAATATCCGTTGACTCCGAGTTCTGAATTCGGTGATTTTTAGCTTGATTTCGCACTACTTTTCGAGCTCTACAATCCTGGCATTTTCGGATTTTGATTTCAGAACTCATGGCTAGTAGGTCTCGCTTCACCTAGTTAGCCGCGAAATGTGTTTTCTTTACGTAAACGGTTTTATGAATATCCGTTGACTCCGAGTTCTGAATTCGGTGATTTTTAGCTTGATTTCGCACAACTTTTCGAGCTCTACAATCCTGGCGTTTCGGATTTTGATTTCAGAACTCGTGGCTAGTAGGTCTGCTTTGACCTACTTAGCCGCGAAATGTGGTTTCTTTACATAATCGGTTTTATGAATATCCGTTGACTCCGAGTTCTGAATTCGAAGATTTTTAGCTTGATTTCGTACAACTTTTCGAGCTCTACAATCCTGGCGTTTCGAATTTTGATTTCAGAACTCGTGGCTAGTAGGTCTGCTTCACCTAGTTAGCCGCGAAATGTGGTTTCTTTACGTAAACGGTTTTATGAATATCCGTTGACTCCGAGTTCTGAATTCGGAGATTTTTAGCTTGATTTCGCACTACCTTTCGAGCTCTACAATCCTGGCGTTTCGGATTTTGATTTCAGAACTCGTGGCTAGTTGGTCTTGTTTCACCTACTTAGCCGCGAAATGTGGTTTCTTTACGTAAACGGTTTTATGAATATCCGTTGACTCCGAGTTCTGAATTCGGTGATTTTTCGCTTGATTTCGCACTACTTTTCGATCTCTACAATCCTGGTGTTTCGGATTTTGATTTCAGAACTCGTGGCTAGTAGGTCTCGTTTCACCTACTTAGCCGCGAAATGTGGTTTCTTTACGTAAACGGTTTTATGAATATCCGTTGACTCCGAGTTCTGAATTCGGTGATTTTTAGCTTGATTTCGCACAACTTTTCGAGCTCTACAATCCTGGCGTTTCGGATTTTGATTTCAGAACTCGTGGCTAGTAGGTCTGCTTTCACCTAGTTAGCCGCGAAATGTGGTTTCTTTACGTAAACAGTTTTATGAATATCCGTTGACTCCGAGTTCTGAATTCGGTGATTTTTAGCTTGATTTCGCACTACTTTTCGAGCTCTACAATCCTGGCATTTTCGGATTTTGATTTCAGAACTCGTGGCTTGTAGGTCTCGCTTCACCTAGTTAGCCGCGAAATGTGTTTTCTTTACGTAAACGGTTTTATGAATATCCGTTGACTCCGAGTTCTGAATTCTGTGATTTTTGTCTTGATTTCGCACTAATTTTCGAGCTCTACAATCCTGGCATTTTCGGATTTTGATTTAAGAACTCGTGGCTAGTAGGTCTCGTTTCACCTAGTTAGCCGCGAAATGTGGTTTCTTTACGTAAAAGGTTTTATGAATATCCGTTGACTCCGAGTTCTGAATTCGGTGATTTTTAGCTTGATTTCGCACAACTTTTCGAGCTCTACAATCCTGGCGTTTCGGATTTTGATTTCAGAACTCGTGGCTAGTAGGTCTGCTTTCACCTACTTAGCCGCGAAATGTGGTTTCTTTACATAAACGGTTTTATGAATATCCGTTGACTCCGAGTTCTGAATTCGGAGATTTTTAGCTTGATTTCGCACAACTTTTCGAGCTCTACAATCCTGGCGTTTTGAATTTTGATTTCAGAACTCGTGCTAGTAGGTCTGCTTCACCTAGTTAGCCGCGAAATGTGGTTTCTTTACGTAAACGGTTTTATGAATATCCGTTGACTCCGAGTTCTGAATTCGGAGATTTTTAGCTTGATTTCGCACTACCTTTCGAGCTCTACAATCCTGGCGTTTCGGATTTTGATTTCAGAACTCGTGGCTAGTTGGTCTTGTTTCACCTACTTAGCCGCGAAATGTGGTTTCTTTACGTAAACGGTTTTATGAATATCCGTTGACTCCGAGTTCTGAATTCGGTGATTTTTCGCTTGATTTCGCACTACTTTTCGAGCTCTACAATACTGGTGTTTCGAATTTTGATTTCAGAACTCGTGGCTAGTAGGTCTGCTTCACCTAGTTAGCCGCGAAATGTGGTTTCTTTACGTAAACGGTTTTATGAATATCCGTTGACTCCGAGTTCTGAATTCGGAGATTTTTAGCTTGATTTCGCACTACCTTTCGAGCTCTACAATCCTGGCGTTTCGGATTTTGATTTCAGAACTCGTGGCTAGTAGGTCTCGTTTCACCTACTTAGCCGCGAAATGTGGTTTCTTTACGTAAACGGTTTTATGAATATCCGTTGACTCCGAGTTCTGAATTCGGTGATTTTTAGCTTGATTTCGCACAACTTTTCGAGCTCTACAATCCTGGAGTTTCGGATTTTGATTTCAGAACTCGTGGCTAGTAGGTCTGCTTTCACCTAGTTAGCCGCGAAATGTGGTTTCTTTACGTAAACAGTTTTATGAATATCCGTTGACTCCGAGTTCTGAATTCGGTGATTTTTAGCTTGATTTCGCACTACTTTTCGAGCTCTACAATCCTGGCATTTTCGGATTTTGATTTCAGAACTCATGGCTAGTAGGTCTCGCTTCACCTAGTTAGCCGCGAAATGTGTTTTCTTTACGTAAACGGTTTTATGAATATCCGTTGACTCCGAGTTCTGAATTCGGTGATTTTTAGCTTGATTTCGCACAACTTTTCGAGCTCTACAATCCTGGCGTTTCGGATTTTGATTTCAGAACTCGTGGCTAGTAGGTCTGCTTTGACCTACTTAGCCGCGAAATGTGGTTTCTTTACATAATCGGTTTTATGAATATCCGTTGACTCCGAGTTCTGAATTCGAAGATTTTTAGCTTGATTTCGTACAACTTTTCGAGCTCTACAATCCTGGCGTTTCGAATTTTGATTTCAGAACTCGTGGCTAGTAGGTCTGCTTCACCTAGTTAGCCGCGAAATGTGGTTTCTTTACGTAAACGGTTTTATGAATATCCGTTGACTCCGAGTTCTGAATTCGGAGATTTTTAGCTTGATTTCGCACTACCTTTCGAGCTCTACAATCCTGGCGTTTCGGATTTTGATTTCAGAACTCGTGGCTAGTTGGTCTTGTTTCACCTACTTAGCCGCGAAATGTGGTTTCTTTACGTAAACGGTTTTATGAATATCCGTTGACTCCGAGTTCTGAATTCGGTGATTTTTCGCTTGATTTCGCACTACTTTTCGATCTCTACAATCCTGGCGTTTCGGATTTTGATTTCAGAACTCGTGGCTAGTAGGTCTCGTTTCACCTACTTAGCCGCGAAATGTGGTTTCTTTACGTAAACGGTTTTATGAATATCCGTTGACTCCGAGTTCTGAATTCGGTGATTTTTAGCTTGATTTCGCACAACTTTTCGAGCTCTACAATCCTGGCGTTTCGGATTTTGATTTCAGAACTCGTGGCTAGTAGGTCTGCTTTCACCTAGTTAGCCGCGAAATGTGGTTTCTTTACGTAAACAGTTTTATGAATATCCGTTGACTCCGAGTTCTGAATTCGGTGATTTTTAGCTTGATTTCGCACTACTTTTCGAGCTCTACAATCCTGGCATTTTCGGATTTTGATTTCAGAACTCGTGGCTTGTAGGTCTCGCTTCACCTAGTTAGCCGCGAAATGTGTTTTCTTTACGTAAACGGTTTTATGAATATCCGTTGACTCCGAGTTCTGAATTCTGTGATTTTTGTCTTGATTTCGCACTAATTTTCGAGCTCTACAATCCTGGCATTTTCGGATTTTGATTTAAGAACTCGTGGCTAGTAGGTCTCGTTTCACCTAGTTAGCCGCGAAATGTGGTTTCTTTACGTAAAAGGTTTTATGAATATCCGTTGACTCCGAGTTCTGAATTCGGTGATTTTTAGCTTGATTTCGCACAACTTTTCGAGCTCTACAATCCTGGCGTTTCGGATTTTGATTTCAGAACTCGTGGCTAGTAGGTCTGCTTTCACCTACTTAGCCGCGAAATGTGGTTTCTTTACATAAACGGTTTTATGAATATCCGTTGACTCCGAGTTCTGAATTCGGAGATTTTTAGCTTGATTTCGCACAACTTTTCGAGCTCTACAATCCTGGCGTTTTGAATTTTGATTTCAGAACTCGTGCTAGTAGGTCTGCTTCACCTAGTTAGCCGCGAAATGTGGTTTCTTTACGTAAACGGTTTTATGAATATCCGTTGACTCCGAGTTCTGAATTCGGAGATTTTTAGCTTGATTTCGCACTACCTTTCGAGCTCTACAATCCTGGCGTTTCGGATTTTGATTTCAGAACTCGTGGCTAGTTGGTCTCGTTTCACCTACTTAGCCGCGAAATGTGGTTTCTTTACGTAAACGGTTTTATGAATATCCGTTGACTCCGAGTTCTGAATTCGGTGATTTTTCGCTTGATTTCGCACTAATTTTCGGGCTCTACAATCCTGGCGTTTTCGGATTTTGATTTCAGAACTCGTGGCTATTAGGTCTCGTTTCACCTAGTTAGCCGCGAAATGTGGTTTCTTTACGTAAACGGTTTTATGAATATCCGTTGACTCCGAGTTCTGAATTCGGAGATTTTTAGCTTGATTTCGCACTACCTTTCGAGCTCTACAATCCTGGCGTTTCGGATTTTGATTTCAGAACTCGTGGCTAGTTGGTCTCGTTTCACCTACTTAGCCGCGAAATGTGGTTTCTTTACGTAAACAGTTTTATGAATATCCGCTGACTCCGAGTTCTGAATTCGGTGATTTTTAGCTTGATTTCGCACTACTTTTCGAGCTCTACAATCCTGGCGTTTTTCGGATTTTGATTTCAGAACTCGTGGCTAGTAGGTCTCGTTTCACCTAGTTAGCCGCGAAATGTGGTTTCTTTACGTAAACGGTTTTATGAATATCCGTTGACTCCGAGTTCTGAATTCGGAGATTTTTAGCTTGATTTCGCACTACCTTTCGAGCTCTACAATCCTGGCGTTTCGGATTTTGATTTCAGAACTCGTGGCTAGTTGGTCTCGTTTCACCTACTTAGCCGCGAAATGTGGTTTCTTTACGTAAACAGTTTTATGAATATCCGCTGACTCCGAGTTCTGAATTCGGTGATTTTTAGCTTGATTTCGCACTACTTTTCGAGCTCTACAATCCTGGCGTTTTTCGGATTTTGATTTCAGAACTCGTGGCTAGTAGGTCTCGTTTCACCTAGTTAGCCGCGAAATGTGGTTTCTTTACGTAAACGGTTTTATGAATATCCGTTGACTCCGAGTTCTGAATTCGGAGATTTTTAGCTTGATTTCGCACTACCTTTCGAGCTCTACAATCCTGGCGTTTCGGATTTTGATTTCAGAACTCGTGGCTAGTAGGTCTCGTTTCACCTACTTAGCCGCGAAATGTGGTTTCTTTACGTAAACGGTTTTATGAATATCCGTTGACTCCGAGTTCTGAATTCGGTGATTTTTAGCTTGATTTCGCACAACTTTTCGAGCTCTACAATCCTGGCGTTTCGGATTTTGATTTCAGAACTCGTGGCTAGTAGGTCTGCTTTCACCTAGTTAGCCGCGAAATGTGGTTTCTTTACGTAAACAGTTTTATGAATATCCGTTGACTCCGAGTTCTGAATTCGGTGATTTTTAGCTTGATTTCGCACTACTTTTCGAGCTCTACAATCCTGGCATTTTCGGATTTTGATTTCAGAACTCGTGGCTAGTAGGTCTCGCTTCACCTAGTTAGCCGCGAAATGTGTTTTCTTTACGTAAACGGTTTTATGAATATCCGTTGACTCCGAGTTCTGAATTCTGTGATTTTTAGCTTGATTTCGCACTAATTTTCGAGCTCTACAATCCTGGCGTTTCGGATTTTGATTTCAGAACTCGTGGCTAGTAGGTCTGCTTTCACCTACTTAGCCGCGAAATGTGGTTTCTTTACATAAACGGTTTTATGAATATCCGTTGACTCCGAGTTCTGAATTCGAAGATTTTTAGCTTGATTTCGCACAACTTTTCGAGCTCTACAATCCTGGCGTTTCGAATTTTGATTTCAGAACTCGTGGCTAGTAGGTCTGCTTCACCTAGTTAGCCGCGAAATGTGGTTTCTTTACGTAAACGGTTTTATGAATATCCGTTGACTCCGAGTTCTGAATTCGGAGATTTTTAGCTTGATTTCGCACTACCTTTCGAGCTCTACAATCCTGGCGTTTCGGATTTTGATTTCAGAACTCGTGGCTAGTAGGTCTCGTTTCACCTACTTAGCCGCGAAATGTGGTTTCTTTACGTAAACGGTTTTATGAATATCCGTTGACTCCGAGTTCTGAATTCGGAGATTTTTAGCTTGATTTCGCACT
Organism: Euonymus europaeus; assembly: GCA_963580455.1. Classification (NCBI taxonomy): domain Eukaryota; kingdom Viridiplantae; phylum Streptophyta; class Magnoliopsida; order Celastrales; family Celastraceae; genus Euonymus; species Euonymus europaeus. The sequence goes on from OY756959.1 coordinate 30,061,251, forward strand.
ACCTTTCGAGCTCTACAATCCTGGCGTTTCGGATTTTGATTTCAGAACTCGTGGCTAGTAGGTCTCGTTTCACCTACTTAGCCACGAAATGTGGTTTCTTTACGTAAACGGTTTTATGAATATCCGTTGACTCCGAGTTCTGAATTCGGTGATTTTTAGCTTGATTTCGCACAACTTTTCGAGCTCTACAATCCTGGCGTTTCGGATTTTGATTTCAGAACTCGTGGCTAGTAGGTCTGCTTTCACCTAGTTAGCCGCGAAATGTGGTTTCTTTACGTAAACAGTTTTATGAATATCCGTTGACTCCGAGTTCTGAATTCGGTGATTTTTAGCTTGATTTCGCACTACTTTTCGAGCTCTACAATCCTGGCATTTTCGGATTTTGATTTCAGAACTCGTGGCTAGTAGGTCTCGCTTCACCTAGTTAGCCGCGAAATGTGTTTTCTTTACGTAAACGGTTTTATGAATATCCGTTGACTCCGAGTTCTGAATTCTGTGATTTTTAGCTTGATTTCGCACTAATTTTCGAGCTCTACAATCCTGGCGTTTCGGATTTTGATTTCAGAACTCGTGGCTAGTAGGTCTGCTTTCACCTACTTAGCCGCGAAATGTGGTTTCTTTACATAAACGGTTTTATGAATATCCGTTGACTCCGAGTTCTGAATTCGAAGATTTTTAGCTTGATTTCGCACAACTTTTCGAGCTCTACAATCCTGGCGTTTCGAATTTTGATTTCAGAACTCGTGGCTAGTAGGTCTGCTTCACCTAGTTAGCCGCGAAATGTGGTTTCTTTACGTAAACGGTTTTATGAATATCCGTTGACTCCGAGTTCTGAATTCGGAGATTTTTAGCTTGATTTCGCACTACCTTTCGAGCTCTACAATCCTGGCGTTTCGGATTTTGATTTCAGAACTCGTGGCTAGTTGGTCTTGTTTCACCTACTTAGCCGCGAAATGTGGTTTCTTTACGTAAACGGTTTTATGAATATCCGTTGACTCCGAGTTCTGAATTCGGTGATTTTTCGCTTGATTTCGCACTACTTTTCGAGCTCTACAATCCCGGTGTTTCGAATTTTGATTTCAGAACTCGTGGCTAGTAGGTCTGCTTCACCTAGTTAGCCGCGAAATGTGGTTTCTTTACGTAAACGGTTTTATGAATATCCGTTGACTCCGAGTTCTGAATTCGGAGATTTTTAGCTTGATTTCGCACTACCTTTCGAGCTCTACAATCCTGGCGTTTCGGATTTTGATTTCAGAACTCGTGGCTAGTAGGTCTCGTTTCACCTACTTAGCCGCGAAATGTGGTTTCTTTACGTAAACGGTTTTATGAATATCCGTTGACTCCGAGTTCTGAATTCGGTGATTTTTAGCTTGATTTCGCACAACTTTTCGAGCTCTACAATCCTGGAGTTTCGGATTTTGATTTCAGAACTCGTGGCTAGTAGGTCTGCTTTCACCTAGTTAGCCGCGAAATGTGGTTTCTTTACGTAAACAGTTTTATGAATATCCGTTGACTCCGAGTTCCGAATTCGGTGATTTTTAGCTTGATTTCGCACTACTTTTCGAGCTCTACAATCCTGGCATTTTCGGATTTTGATTTCAGAACTCATGGCTAGTAGGTCTCGCTTCACCTAGTTAGCCGCGAAATGTGTTTTCTTTACGTAAACGGTTTTATGAATATCCGTTGACTCCGAGTTCTGAATTCGGTGATTTTTAGCTTGATTTCGCACAACTTTTCGAGCTCTACAATCCTGGCGTTTCGGATTTTGATTTCAGAACTCGTGGCTAGTAGGTCTGCTTTGACCTACTTAGCCGCGAAATGTGGTTTCTTTACATAAACGGTTTTATGAATATCCGTTGACTCCGAGTTCTGAATTCGAAGATTTTTAGCTTGATTTCGTACAACTTTTCGAGCTCTACAATCCTGGCGTTTCGAATTTTGATTTCAGAACTCGTGGCTAGTAGGTCTGCTTCACCTAGTTAGCCGCGAAATGTGGTTTCTTTACGTAAACGGTTTTATGAATATCCGTTGACTCCGAGTTCTGAATTCGGAGATTTTTAGCTTGATTTCGCACTACCTTTCGAGCTCTACAATCCTGGCGTTTCGGATTTTGATTTCAGAACTCGTGGCTAGTTGGTCTTGTTTCACCTACTTAGCCGCGAAATGTGGTTTCTTTACGTAAACGGTTTTATGAATATCCGTTGACTCCGAGTTCTGAATTCGGTGATTTTTAGCTTGATTTCGCACAACTTTTCGAGCTCTACAATCCTGGCGTTTCGGATTTTGATTTCAGAACTCGTGGCTAGTAGGTCTGCTTTCACCTAGTTAGCCGCGAAATGTGGTTTCTTTACGTAAACAGTTTTATGAATATCCGTTGACTCCGAGTTCTGAATTCGGTGATTTTTAGCTTGATTTCGCACTACTTTTCGAGCTCTACAATCCTGGAATTTTCGAATTTTGATTTCAGAACTCGTGGCTTGTAGGTCTCGCTTCACCTAGTTAGCCGCGAAATGTGTTTTCTTTACGTAAACGGTTTTATGAATATCCGTTGACTCCGAGTTCTGAATTCTGTGATTTTTGTCTTGATTTCGCACTAATTTTCGAGCTCTACAATCCTGGCATTTTCGGATTTTGATTTAAGAACTCGTGGCTAGTAGGTCTCGTTTCACCTAGTTAGCCGCGAAATGTGGTTTCTTTACGTAAAAGGTTTTATGAATATCCGTTGACTCCGAGTTCTGAATTCGGTGATTTTTAGCTTGATTTCGCACAACTTTTCGAGCTCTATAATCCTGGCGTTTCGGATTTTGATTTCAGAACTCGTGGCTAGTAGGTCTGCTTTCACCTACTTAGCCGCGAAATGTGGTTTCTTTACATAAACGGTTTTATGAATATCCGTTGACTCCGAGTTCTGAATTCGGAGATTTTTAGCTTGATTTCGCACAACTTTTCGAGCTCTACAATCCTGGCGTTTTGAATTTTGATTTCAGAACTCGTGCTAGTAGGTCTGCTTCACCTAGTTAGCCGCGAAATGTGGTTTCTTTACGTAAACGGTTTTATGAATATCCGTTGACTCCGAGTTCTGAATTCGGAGATTTTTAGCTTGATTTCGCACTACCTTTCGAGCTCTACAATCCTGGCGTTTCGGATTTTGATTTCAGAACTCGTGGCTAGTTGGTCTCGTTTCACCTACTTAGCCGCGAAATGTGGTTTCTTTACGTAAACGGTTTTATGAATATCCGTTGACTCCGAGTTCTGAATTCGGTGATTTTTCGCTTGATTTCGCACTAATTTTCGGGCTCTACAATCCTGGCGTTTTCGGATTTTGATTTCAGAACTTGTGGCTATTAGGTCTCGTTTCACCTAGTTAGCCGCGAAATGTGGTTTCTTTACGTAAACGGTTTTATGAATATCCGTTGACTCCGAGTTCTGAATTCGGAGATTTTTAGCTTGATTTCGCACTACCTTTCGAGCTCTACAATCCTGGCGTTTCGGATTTTGATTTCAGAACTCGTGGCTAGTTGGTCTCGTTTCACCTACTTAGCCGCGAAATGTGGTTTCTTTACGTAAACAGTTTTATGAATATCCGCTGACTCCGAGTTCTGAATTCGGTGATTTTTAGCTTGATTTCGCACTACTTTTCGAGCTCTACAATCCTGGCGTTTTTCGGATTTTGATTTCAGAACTCGTGGCTAGTAGGTCTCGTTTCACCTAGTTAGCCGCGAAATGTGGTTTCTTTACGTAAACGGTTTTATGAATATCCGTTGACTCCGAGTTCTGAATTCGGAGATTTTTAGCTTGATTTCGCACTACCTTTCGAGCTCTACAATCCTGGCGTTTCGGATTTTGATTTCAGAACTCGTGGCTAGTTGGTCTCGTTTCACCTACTTAGCCGCGAAATGTGGTTTCTTTACGTAAACGGTTTTATGAATATCCGTTGACTCCGAGTTCTGAATTCGGTGATTTTTCGCTTGATTTCGCACTACTTTTCGATCTCTACAATCCTGGCGTTTCGGATTTTGATTTCAGAACTCGTGGCTAGTAGGTCTCGTTTCACCTACTTAGCCGCGAAATGTGGTTTCTTTACGTAAACGGTTTTATGAATATCCGTTGACTCCGAGTTCTGAATTCGGTGATTTTTTGCTTGATTTCGCACAACTTTTCGAGCTCTACAATCCTGGCGTTTCGGATTTTGATTTCAGAACTCGTGGCTAGTTGGTCTCGTTTCACCTACTTAGCCGCGAAATGTGGTTTCTTTACGTAAACGGTTTTATGAATATCCGTTGACTCCGAGTTCTGAATTCGGTGATTTTTCGCTTGATTTCGCACTAATTTTCGGGCTCTACAATCCTGGCGTTTTCGGATTTTGATTTCAGAACTCGTGGCTATTAGGTCTCGTTTCACCTAGTTAGCCGCGAAATGTGGTTTCTTTACGTAAACGGTTTTATGAATATCCGTTGACTCCGAGTTCTGAATTCGGAGATTTTTAGCTTGATTTCGCACTACCTTTCGAGCTCTACAATCCTGCCATTTCGGATTTTGATTTCAGAACTCGTGGCTAGTAGGTCTCGTTTCACCTACTTAGCCGCGAAATGTGGTTTCTTTACGTAAACGGTTTTATGAATATCCGTTGACTCCGAGTTCTGAATTCGGAGATTTTTAGCTTGATTTCGCACTACCTTTCGACCTCTACAATCCTGGCGTTTCGGATTTTGATTTCAGAACTCGTGGCTAGTTGGTCTCGTTTCAACTACTTAGCCGCGAAATGTGGTTTCTTTACGTAAACAGTTTTATGAATATCCGCTGACTCCGAGTTCTGAATTCGGTGATTTTTAGCTTGATTTCGCACTACTTTTCGAGCTCTACAATCCTGGCGTTTTTCGGATTTTGATTTCAGAACTCGTGGCTAGTAGGTCTCGTTTCACCTAGTTAGCCGCGAAATGTGGTTTCTTTACGTAAACGGTTTTATGAATATCCGTTGACTCCGAGTTCTGAATTCGGAGATTTTTAGCTTGATTTCGCACTACCTTTCGAGCTCTACAATCCTGGCGTTTCGGATTTTGATTTCAGAACTCGTGGCTAGTTGGTCTCGTTTCACCTACTTAGCCGCGAAATGTGGTTTCTTTACGTAAACGGTTTTATGAATATCCGTTGACTCCGAGTTCTGAATTCGGTGATTTTTCGCTTGATTTCGCACTACTTTTCGATCTCTACAATCCTGGCGTTTCGGATTTTGATTTCAGAACTCGTGGCTAGTAGGTCTCGTTTCACCTACTTAGCCGCGAAATGTGGTTTCTTTACGTAAACGGTTTTATGAATATCCGTTGACTCCGAGTTCTGAATTCGGTGATTTTTAGCTTGATTTCGCACAACTTTTCGAGCTCTACAATCCTGGCGTTTCGGATTTTGATTTCAGAACTCGTGGCTAGAAGGTCTGCTTTCACCTAGTTAGCCGCGAAATGTGGTTTCTTTACGTAAACAGTTTTATGAATATCCGTTGACTCCGAGTTCTGAATTCGGTGATTTTTCGCTTGATTTCGCACTACTTTTCGAGATCTACAATCCTGGTGTTTCGAATTTTGATTTCAGAACTCGTGGCTAGTAGGTCTTGTTTTACCTACTTAGCCGCGAAATGTGGTTTCTTTACGTAAACGGTTTTATGAATATCCGTTGACTCCGAGTTCTGAATTCGGAGATTTTTAGCTTGATTTCGCACTACCTTTCGAGCTCTACAATCCTGGCGTTTCGGATTTTGATTTCAGAACTCGTGGCTAGTTGGTCTCGTTTCACCTACTTAGCCGCGAAATGTGGTTTCTTTACGTAAACGGTTTTATGAATATCCGTTGACTCCGAGTTCTGAATTCGGTGATTTTTCGCTTGATTTCGCACTACTTTTCGAGCTCTACAATCCTGGCGTTTTCGGATTTTGATTTCAGAACTCGTGGCTATTAGGTCTCGTTTCACCTAGTTAGCCGCGAAATGTGGTTTCTTTACGTAAACGGTTTTATGAATATCCGTTGACTCCGAGTTCTGAATTCGGAGATTTTTAGCTTGATTTCGCACTACCTTTCGAGCTCTACAATCCTGGCGTTTCGGATTTTGATTTCAGAACCCGTGGCTAGTTGGTCTCGTTTCACCTACTTAGCCGCGAAATGTGGTTTCTTTACGTAAACGGTTTTATGAATATCCGTTGACTCCGAGTTCTGAATTCGGTGATTTTTCGCTTGATTTCGCACTACTTTTCGATCTCTACAATCCTGGCATTTCGGATTTTGATTTCAGAACTTGTGGCTAGTAGGTCTCGTTTCACCTACTTAGCCGCGAAATGTGGTTTCTTTACGTAAACGGTTTTATGAATATCCGTTGACTCCGAGTTCTGAATTCGGTGATTTTTAGCTTGATTTCGCACAACTTTTCGAGCTCTACAATCCTGGCGTTTCGGATTTTGATTTCAGAACTCGTGGCTAGTAGGTCTGCTTTCACCTAGTTAGCCGCGAAATGTGGTTTCTTTACGTAAACAGTTTTATGAATATCCGTTGACTCCGAGTTCTGAATTCGGTGATTTTTAGCTTGATTTCGCACTACTTTTCGAGCTCTATAATCCTGGCATTTTCGGATTTTGATTTCAGAACTCGTGGCTAGTAGGTCTCGCTTCACCTAGTTAGCCGCGAAATGTGTTTTCTTTACGTAAACGGTTTTATGAATATCCGTTGACTCCGAGTTCTGAATTCTGTGATTTTTAGCTTGATTTCGCACTAATTTTCGAGCTCTACAATCCTGGCGTTTTCGGATTTTGATTTCAGAACTCGTATCTAGTAGGTCTCGTTTCACCTAGTTAGTCGCGAAATGTGGTTTCTTTACGTAAAAGGTTTTATGAATATCCGTTGACTCCGAGTTCTGAATTCGTTGATTTTTAGCTTGATTTCGCACAACTTTTCGAGCTCTACAATCCTGGCGTTTCGGATTTTGATTTCAGAACTCGTGGCTAGTAGGTCTGCTTTCACCTACTTAGCCGCGAAATGTGGTTTCTTTACATAAACGGTTTTATGAATATCCGTTGACTCCGAGTTCTGAATTCGGAGATTTTTAGCTTGATTTCGCACAACTTTTCGAGCTCTACAATCCTGGCATTTCGAATTTTGATTTCAGAACTCGTGGCTAGTAGGTCTGCTTCACCTAGTTAGCCGCGAAATGTGGTTTCTTTACGTAAACGGTTTTATGAATATCCGTTGACTCCGAGTTCTGAATTCGGAGATTTTTAGCTTGATTTCGCACTACCTTTCGAGCTCTACAATCCTGGCGTTTCGGATTTTGATTTCAGAACTCGTGGCTAGTTGGTCTCGTTTCACCTACTTAGCCGCGAAATGTGGTTTCTTTACGTAAACGGTTTTATGAATATCCGTTGACTCCAAGTTCTGAATTCGGTGATTTTTCGCTTGATTTCGCACTACTTTTCGAGCTCTACAATCCTGGTGTTTCGAATTTTGATTTCAGAACTCGTGGCTAGTAGGTCTGCTTCACCTAGTTAGCCGCGAAATGTGGTTTCTTTACGTAAACGGTTTTATGAATATCCGTTGACTCCGAGTTATGAATTCGGAGATTTTTAGCTTGATTTCGCACTACCTTTCGAGCTCTACAATCCTGGTGTTTCGGATTTCGATTTCAGAACTCGTGGCTAGTTGGTCTCGTTTCACCTACTTAGCCGCGAAATGTGGTTTCTTTACGTAAACGGTTTTATGAATATCCGTTGACTCCGAGTTCTGAATTCGGTGATTTTTCGCTTGATTTCGCACTACTTTTCGAGCTCTACAATCCTGGCGTTTTCGGATTTTGATTTCAGAACTCGTGGCTAGTTGGTCTCGTTTCACCTACTTAGCCGCGAAATGTGGTTTCTTTACGTAAACAGTTTTATGAATATCCGCTGACTCCGAGTTCTGAATTCGGTGATTTTTAGCTTGATTTCGCACTACTTTTCGAGCTCTACAATCCTGGCGTTTTTTGGATTTTGATTTCAGAACTCGTGGCTAGTAGGTCTCGTTTCACCTAGTTAGCCGCGAAATGTGGTTTCTTTACGTAAACGGTTTTAAGAATATCCGTTGACTCCGAGTTCTGAATTCGGAGATTTTTAGCTTGATTTCGCACTACCTTTCGAGCTCTACAATCCTGGCGTTTCGGATTTTGATTTCAGAACTCGTGGCTAGTTGGTCTCGTTTCACCTACTTAGCCGCGAAATGTGGTTTCTTTACGTAAACGGTTTTATGAATATCCGTTGACTCCGAGTTCTGAATTCGGTGATTTTTTGCTTGATTTCGCACTACCTTTTGATCTCTACAATCCTGGCGTTTCGGATTTTGATTTCAGAACTCGTGGCTAGTAGGTCTCGTTTCACCTACTTAGCCGCGAAATGTGGTTTCTTTACGTAAACGGTTTTATGAATATCCGTTGACTCCGAGTTCTGAATTCGGTGATTTTTAGCTTGATTTCGTACAACTTTTCGAGCTCTACAATTCTGGCGTTTCGGATTTTGATTTCAGAACTCGTGGCTAGTTGGTCTCGTTTCACCTACTTAGCCGCGAAATGTGGTTTCTTTACGTAAACGGTTTTATGAATATCCGTTGACTCCGAGTTCTGAATTCGGTGATTTTTCGCTTGATTTCGCACTAATTTTCGGGCTCTACAATCCTGGCGTTTTCGGATTTTGATTTCAGAACTCGTGGCTATTAGGTCTCGTTTCACCTAGTTAGCCGCGAAATGTGGTTTCTTTACGTAAACGGTTTTATGAATATCCGTTGACTCCGAGTTCTGAATTCGGAGATTTTTAGCTTGATTTCGCACTACCTTTCGAGCTCTACAATCCTGCCATTTCGGATTTTGATTTCAGAACTCGTGGCTAGTAGGTCTCGTTTCACCTACTTAGCCGCGAAATGTGGTTTCTTTACGTAAACGGTTTTATGAATATCCGTTGACTCCGAGTTCTGAATTCGGAGATTTTTAGCTTGATTTCGCACTACCTTTCGACCTCTACAATCCTGGCGTTTCGGATTTTGATTTCAGAACTCGTGGCTAGTTGGTCTTGTTTCACCTACTTAGCCGCGAAATGTGGTTTCTTTACGTAAACAGTTTTATGAATATCCGCTGACTCCGAGTTCTGAATTCGGTGATTTTTAGCTTGATTTCGCACTACTTTTCGAGCTCTACAATCCTGGCGTTTTTCGGATTTTGATTTCAGAACTCGTGGCTAGTAGGTCTCGTTTCACCTAGTTAGCCGCGAAATGTGGTTTCTTTACGTAAACGGTTTTATGAATATCCGTTGACTCCAAGTTCTGAATTCGGAGATTTTTAGCTTGATTTCGCACTACCTTTCGAGCTCTACAATCCTGGCGTTTCGGATTTTGATTTCAGAACTCGTGGCTAGTTGGTCTCGTTTCACCTACTTAGCCGCGAAATGTGGTTTCTTTACGTAAACGGTTTTATGAATATCCGTTGACTCCGAGTTCTGAATTCGGTGATTTTTCGCTTGATTTCGCACTACTTTTCGATCTCTACAATCCTGGCGTTTCGGATTTTGATTTCAGAACTCGTGGCTAGTAGGTCTCGTTTCACCTACTTAGCCGCGAAATGTGGTTTCTTTACGTAAACGGTTTTATGAATATCCGTTGACTCCGAGTTCTGAATTCGGTGATTTTTAGCTTGATTTCGCACAACTTTTCGAGCTCTACAATCCTGGCGTTTCGGATTTTGATTTCAGAACTCGTGGCTAGAAGGTCTGCTTTCACCTAGTTAGCCGCGAAATGTGGTTTCTTTACGTAAACAGTTTTATGAATATCCGTTGACTCCGAGTTCTGAATTCGGTGATTTTTCGCTTGATTTCGCACTACTTTTCGAGCTCTACAATCCTGGTGTTTCGAATTTTGATTTCAGAACTCGTGGCTAGTAGGTCTCGTTTCACCTACTTAGCCGCGAAATGTGGTTTCTTTACGTAAACGGTTTTATGAATATCCGTTGACTCCGAGTTCTGAATTCGGAGATTTTTAGCTTGATTTTGCACTACCTTTCGAGCTCTACAATCCTGGCGTTTCGGATTTTGATTTCAGAACTCGTGGCTAGTTGGTCTCGTTTCACCTACTTAGCCGCGAAATGTGGTTTCTTTACGTAAACGGTTTTATGAATATCCGTTGACTCCGAGTTCTGAATTCGGTGATTTTTCGCTTGATTTCGCACTACTTTTCGAGCTCTACAATCCTGGCGTTTTCGGATTTTGATTTCAGAACTCGTGTCTATTAGGTCTCGTTTCACCTAGTTAGCCGCGAAATGTGGTTTTTTTACGTAAACGGTTTTATGAATATCCGTTGACTCCGAGTTCTGAATTCGGAGATTTTTAGCTTGATTTCGCACTACCTTTCGAGCTCTACAATCCTGGCGTTTCGGATTTTGATTTCAGAACCCGTGGCTAGTTGGTCTCGTTTCACCTACTTAGCCGCGAAATGTGGTTTCTTTACGTAAACGGTTTTATGAATATCCGTTGACTCCGAGTTCTGAATTCGGTGATTTTTCGCTTGATTTCGCACTACTTTTCGATCTCTACAATCCTGGCATTTCGGATTTTGATTTCAGAACTTGTGGCTAGTAGGTCTCGTTTCACCTACTTAGCCGCGAAATGTGGTTTCTTTACGTAAACGGTTTTATGAATATCCGTTGACTCCGAGTTCTGAATTCGGTGATTTTTAGCTTGATTTCGCACAACTTTTCGAGCTCTACAATCCTGGCGTTTCGGATTTTGATTTCAGAACTCGTGGCTAGTTGGTCTGCTTTCACCTAGTTAGCCGCGAAATGTGGTTTCTTTACGTAAACAGTTTTATGAATATCCGTTGACTCCGAGTTCTGAATTCGGTGATTTTTAGCTTGATTTCGCACTACTTTTCGAGCTCTATAATCCTGGCATTTTCGGATTTTGATTTCAGAACTCGTGGCTAGTAGGTCTCGCTTCACCTAGTTAGCCGCGAAATGTGTTTTCTTTACGTAAACGGTTTTATGAATATCCGTTGACTCCGAGTTCTGAATTCTGTGATTTTTAGCTTGATTTCGCACTAATTTTCGAGCTCTACAATCCTGGCGTTTTCGGATTTTGATTTCAGAAATCGTGGCTAGTAGGTCTCGTTTCAACTAGTTAGTCGCGAAATGTGGTTTCTTTACGTAAAAGGTTTTATGAATATCCGTTGACTCCGAGTTCTGAATTCGGTGATTTTTAGCTTGATTTCGCACAACTTTTCGAGCTCTACAATCCTGGAGTTTCGGATTTTGATTTCAGAACTCGTGGCTAGTAGGTCTGCTTTCACCAACTTAGCCGCGAAATGTGGTTTCTTTACATAAACGGTTTTATGAATATCCGTTGACTCCGAGTTCTGAATTCGGAGATTTTTAGCTTGATTTCGCACAACTTTTCGAGCTCTACAATCCTGGGGTTTCGAATTTTGATTTCAGAACTCGTGGCTAGTAGGTCTGCTTCACCTAGTTAGCCGCGAAATGTGGTTTCTTTACGTAAACGGTTTTATGAATATCCGTTGACTACGAGTTCTGAATTCGGAGATTTTTAGCTTGATTTCGCACTACCTTTCGAGCTCTACAATCCTGGCGTTTCGGATTTTGATTTCAGAACTCGTGGCTAGTTGGTCTCGTTTCACCTACTTAGCCGCGAAATGTGGTTTCTTTACGTAAACGGTTTTATGAATATCCGTTGACTCCAAGTTCTGAATTCGGTGATTTTTCGCTTGATTTCGCACTACTTTTCGAGCTCTACAATCCTGGTGTTTCGAATTTTGATTTCAGAACTCGTGGCTAGTAGGTCTGCTTCACCTAGTTAGCCGCGAAATGTGGTTTCTTTACGTAAACGGTTTTATGAATATCCGTTGACTCCGAGTTATGAATTCGGAGATTTTTAGCTTGATTTCGCACTACCTTTCGAGCTCTACAATCCTGGCGTTTCGGATTTCGATTTCAGAACTCGTGGCTAGTTGGTCTCGTTTCACCTACTTAGCCGCGAAATGTGGTTTCTTTACGTAAACGGTTTTATGAATATCCGTTGACTCCGAGTTCTGAATTCGGTGATTTTTCGCTTGATTTCGCACTACTTTTCGAGCTCTACAATCCTGGCGTTTTCGGATTTTGATTTCAGAACTCGTGGCTATTAGGTCTCGTTTCACCTAGTTAGCCGCGAAATGTGGTTTCTTTACGTAAACGGTTTTATGAATATCCGTTGACTCCGAGTTCTGAATTCGGAGATTTTTAGCTTGATTTCGCACTACCTTTCGAGCTCTACAATCCTGGCGTTTCGGATTTTGATTTCAGAACTCGTGGCTAGTTGGTCTCGTTTCACCTACTTAGCCGCGAAATGTGGTTTCTTTACGTAAACGGTTTTATGAATATCCGTTGACTCCGAGTTCTGAATTCGGTGATTTTTCGCTTGATTTCGCACTACTTTTCGAGCTCTACAATCCTGGTGTTTCGAATTTTGATTTCAGAACTCGTGGCTAGTAGGTCTCGTTTCACCTACTTAGCCGCGAAATGTGGTTTCTTTACGTAAACGGTTTTATGAATATCCGTTGACTCCGAGTTCTGAATTCGGTGATTTTTAGCTTGATTTCGCACAACTTTTCGAGCTCTACAATCCTGGCGTTTCGGATTTTGATTTCAGAACTCGTGGCTAGTAGGTCTGCTTTCACCTAGTTAGCCGCGAAATGCGGTTTCTTTACGTAAACAGTTTTATGAATATCCGTTGACTCCGAGTTCTGAATTCGGTGATTTTTAGCTTGATTTCGCACTACTTTTCGAGCTCTACAATCCCGGCATTTTCGGATTTTGATTTCAGAACTCGTGGCTAGTAGGTCTCGCTTCACCTAGTTAGCCGCGAAATGTGTTTTCTTTACGTAAACGGTTTTATGAATATCCGTTGACTCCGAGTTCTGAATTCTGTGATTTTTAGCTTGATTTCGCACTAATTTTCGAGCTCTACAATCCTGGCGTTTTCGGATTTTGATTTCAGAACTCGTGGCTAGTAGGTCTCCTTTCACCTAGTTAGCCGCGAAATGTGGTTTCTTTACGTAAAAGGTTTTATGAATATCCGTTGACTCCGAGTTCTGAATTCGGTGATTTTTAGCTTGATTTCGCACAACTTTTCGAGCTCTACAATCCTGGCGTTTCGGATTTTGATTTCAGAACTCGTGGCTAGTAGGTCTGCTTTCACCTACTTAGCCGCGAAATGTGGTTTCTTTACATAAACGGTTTTATGAATATCCCTTGACTCCGAGTTCTGAATTCGGAGATTTTTAGCTTGATCTCGCACAACTTTTCGAGCTCTACAATCCTGGCGTTTCGAATTTTGATTTCAGAACTCGTGGCTAGTAGGTCTGCTTCACCTAGTTAGCCGCGAAATGTGGTTTCTTTACGTAAACGGTTTTATGAATATCCGTTGACTCTGAGTTCTGAATTCGGAGATTTTTAGCTTGATTTCGCACTACCTTTCGAGCTCTACAATCCTGGCATTTCGGATTTTGATTTCAGAACTCGTGGCTAGTTGGTCTCGTTTCACCTACTTAGCCGCGAAATGTGGTTTCTTTACGTAAACGGTTTTATGAATATCCGTTGACTCCGAGTTCTGAATTCGGTGATTTTTCGCTTGATTTCGCACTAATTTTCGAGCTCTACAATCCTGGCGTTTTCGGATTTTGATTTCAGAACTCGTGGCTATTAGGTCTCATTTCACCTAGTTAGCCGCGAAATGTGGTTTCTTTACGTAAACGGTTTTATGAATATCGGTTGACTCCGAGTTCTGAATTCGAAGATTTTTAGCTTGATTTCGCACTACCTTTCGAGCTCTACAATCCTGCCATTTCGGATTTTGATTTCAGAACTCGTGGCTAGTAGGTCTCGTTTCACCTACTTAGCCGCGAAATGTGGTTTCTTTACGTAAACGGTTTTATGAATATCCGTTGACTCCGAGTTCTGAATTCGGAGATTTTTAGCTTGATTTCGCACTACCTTTCGAGCTCTACAATCCTGGCGTTTCGGATTTTGATTTCAGAACTCGTGGCTAGTTGGTCTCGTTTCACCTACTTAGCCGCGAAATGTGGTTTCTTTACGTAAACAGTTTTATGAATATCCGCTGACTCCGAGTTCTGAATTCGGGGATTTTTAGCTTGATTTCGCACTACTTTTCGAGCTCTACAATCCTGGTGTTTCGAATTTTGATTTCAGAACTCGTGGCTAGTAGGTCTGCTTCACCTAGTTAGCCGCGAAATGTGGTTTCTTTACGTAAACGGTTTTATGAATATCCGTTGACTCCGAGTTATGAATTCGGAGATTTTTAGCTTGATTTCGCACTACCTTTCGAGCTCTACAATCCTGGCGTTTCGGATTTCGATTTCAGAACTCGTGGCTAGTTGGTCTCGTTTCACCTACTTAGCCGCGAAATGTGGTTTCTTTACGTAAACGGTTTTATGAATATCCGTTGACTCCGAGTTCTGAATTCGGTGATTTTTCGCTTGATTTCGCACTACTTTTCGAGCTCTACAATCCTGGCGTTTTCGGATTTTGATTTCAGAACTCGTGGCTATTAGGTCTCGTTTCACCTAGTTAGCCGCGAAATGTGGTTTCTTTACGTAAACGGTTTTATGAATATCCGTTGACTCCGAGTTCTGAATTCGGAGATTTTTAGCTTGATTTCGCACTACCTTTCGAGCTCTACAATCCTGGCGTTTCGGATTTTGATTTCAGAACTCGTGGCTAGTTGGTCTCGTTTCACCTACTTAGCCGCGAAATGTGGTTTCTTTACGTAAACGGTTTTATGAATATCCGTTGACTCCGAGTTCTGAATTCGGTGATTTTTCGCTTGATTTCGCACTACTTTTCGAGCTCTACAATCCTGGTGTTTCGAATTTTGATTTCAGAACTCGTGGCTAGTAGGTCTCGTTTCACCTACTTAGCCGCGAAATGTGGTTTCTTTACGTAAACGGTTTTATGAATATCCGTTGACTCCGAGTTCTGAATTCGGTGATTTTTAGCTTGATTTCGCACAACTTTTCGAGCTCTACAATCCTGGCGTTTCGGATTTTGATTTCAGAACTCGTGGCTAGTAGGTCTGCTTTCACCTAGTTAGCCGCGAAATGCGGTTTCTTTACGTAAACAGTTTTATGAATATCCGTTGACTCCGAGTTCTGAATTCGGTGATTTTTAGCTTGATTTCGCACTACTTTTCGAGCTCTACAATCCCGGCATTTTCGGATTTTGATTTCAGAACTCGTGGCTAGTAGGTCTCGCTTCACCTAGTTAGCCGCGAAATGTGTTTTCTTTACGTAAACGGTTTTATGAATATCCGTTGACTCCGAGTTCTGAATTCTGTGATTTTTAGCTTGATTTCGCACTAATTTTCGAGCTCTACAATCCTGGCGTTTTCGGATTTTGATTTCAGAACTCGTGGCTAGTAGGTCTCCTTTCACCTAGTTAGCCGCGAAATGTGGTTTCTTTACGTAAAAGGTTTTATGAATATCCGTTGACTCCGAGTTCTGAATTCGGTGATTTTTAGCTTGATTTCGCACAACTTTTCGAGCTCTACAATCCTGGCGTTTCGGATTTTGATTTCAGAACTCGTGGCTAGTAGGTCTGCTTTCACCTACTTAGCCGCGAAATGTGGTTTCTTTACATAAACGGTTTTATGAATATCCCTTGACTCCGAGTTCTGAATTCGGAGATTTTTAGCTTGATCTCGCACAACTTTTCGAGCTCTACAATCCTGGCGTTTCGAATTTTGATTTCAGAACTCGTGGCTAGTAGGTCTGCTTCACCTAGTTAGCCGCGAAATGTGGTTTCTTTACGTAAACGGTTTTATGAATATCCGTTGACTCTGAGTTCTGAATTCGGAGATTTTTAGCTTGATTTCGCACTACCTTTCGAGCTCTACAATCCTGGCATTTCGGATTTTGATTTCAGAACTCGTGGCTAGTTGGTCTCGTTTCACCTACTTAGCCGCGAAATGTGGTTTCTTTACGTAAACGGTTTTATGAATATCCGTTGACTCCGAGTTCTGAATTCGGTGATTTTTCGCTTGATTTCGCACTAATTTTCGAGCTCTACAATCCTGGCGTTTTCGGATTTTGATTTCAGAACTCGTGGCTATTAGGTCTCATTTCACCTAGTTAGCCGCGAAATGTGGTTTCTTTACGTAAACGGTTTTATGAATATCGGTTGACTCCGAGTTCTGAATTCGAAGATTTTTAGCTTGATTTCGCACTACCTTTCGAGCTCTACAATCCTGCCATTTCGGATTTTGATTTCAGAACTCGTGGCTAGTAGGTCTCGTTTCACCTACTTAGCCGCGAAATGTGGTTTCTTTACGTAAACGGTTTTATGAATATCCGTTGACTCCGAGTTCTGAATTCGGAGATTTTTAGCTTGATTTCGCACTACCTTTCGAGCTCTACAATCCTGGCGTTTCGGATTTTGATTTCAGAACTCGTGGCTAGTTGGTCTCGTTTCACCTACTTAGCCGCGAAATGTGGTTTCTTTACGTAAACAGTTTTATGAATATCCGCTGACTCCGAGTTCTGAATTCGGGGATTTTTAGCTTGATTTCGCACTACTTTTCGAGCTCTACAATCCTGGCGTTTTTCGGATTTTGATTTCAGAACTCGTGGCTAGTAGGTCTCGTTTCACCTAGTTAGCCGCGAAATGTGGTTTCTTTACGTAAACGGTTTTATGAATATCCGTTGATTCCGAGTTCTGAATTCGGAGATTTTTAGCTTGATTTCGCACTACCTTTCGAGCTCTACAATCCTGGCGTTTCGGATTTTGATTTCAGAACTCGTGGCTAGTTGGTCTTGTTTCACCTACTTAGCCGCGAAATGTGGTTTCTTTACGTAAACGGTTTTATGAATATCCGTTGACTCCGAGTTCTGAATTCAGTGATTTTTCGCTTGATTTCGCACTACTTTTCGAGCTCTACAATCCTGGCGTTTCGGATTTTGATTTCAGAACTCGTGGCTAGTAGGTCTCGTTTCACCTACTTAGCCGCGAAATGTGGTTTCTTTACGTAAACGGTTTTATGAATATCCGTTGACTCTGATTTCCGAATTCGGTGATTTTTAGCTTGATTTCGCACAACTTTTAGAGCTCTACATTCCTGGCGTTTCGGATTTTGATTTCAGAACTCGTGGCTAGTAGGTCTCGTTTCACCTAGTTAGCCGCGAAATGTGGTTTCTTTACGTAAACAGTTTTATGAATATCTGCTGACTCCGAGTTCTGAATTCGGTGATTTTTAGCTTGATTTCGCACAACTTTTTGAGCTCTACAATCCTGGCGTTTTCGGATTTTGATTTCAGAACTCGTGGCTAGTAGGTCTCGCTTCACCTAGTTAGCCGCGAAATGTGTTTTCTTTACGTAAACGGTTTTATGAATATCCGTTGACTCCGAGTTCTGAATTCTGTGATTTTTAGCTTGATTTCGCACTAATTTTCGAGCTCTACAATCCTGGCGTTTTCGGATTTTGATTTCAGAACTCGTGGCTAGTAGGTCTCGTTTCACCTAGTTAGCCGCGAAATGTGGTTTCTTTACGTAAAAGGTTTTATGAATATCCGTTCACTCCGAGTTCTGAATTCGGTGATTTTTAGCTTGATTTCGCACAACTTTTCGAGCTCTACAATCCTGGCGTTTCGGATTTTGATTTCAGAACTCGTGGCTAGTAGGTCTGCTTTCACCTACTTAGCCGCGAAATGTGGTTTCTTTACATAAACGGTTTTATGAATATCCGTTGACTCCGAGTTCTGAATTCGGAGATTTTTAGCTTGATTTCGCACTACTTTTCGAGCTCTACAATCCTGGTGTTTCAAATTTTGATTTCAGAACTCGTGGCTAGTAGGTCTGCTTCACCTAGTTAGCCGCGAAATGTGGTTTCTTTACGTAAACGGTTTTATGAATATCCGTTGACTCCGAGTTCTGAATTCGGAGATTTTTAGCTTGATTTCGCACTACCTTTCAAGCTCTACAATCCTGGCGTTTCGGATTTTGATTTCAGAACTCGTGGCTAGTTGGTCTCGTTTCACCTACTTAGCCGCGAAATGTGGTTTTTTTACGTAAACGGTTTTATGAATATCCGTTGACTCCGAGTTCTGAATTCGGTGATTTTTCGCTTGATTTCGCACTACTTTTCGAGCTCTACAATCCTGGCATTTTCGGATTTTGATTTCAGAACTCGTGGCTATTAGGTCTCGTTTCACCTACTTAGCCGCGAAATGTGGTTTCTTTACGTAAACGGTTTTATGAATATCCGTTGACTCCGAGTTCTGAATTCGGAGATTTTTAGCTTGATTTCGCACTACCTTTCGAGCTCTACAATCCTAGCGTTTCGAATTTTGATTTCAGAACTCGTGGCTAGTTGGTCTCGTTTCACCTACTTAGCCGCGAAATGTGGTTTCTTTACGTAAACGGTTTTATGAATATCCGTTGACTCCGAGTTCTGAATTCGGTGATTTTTCGCTTGATTTCGCACTACTTTTCGATCTCTACAATCCTGGCGTTTCGGATTTTGATTTCAAAACTCGTGGCTAGTAGGTCTCGTTTCACCTACTTAGCCGCGAAATGTGGTTTCTTTACGTAAACGGTTTTATGAATATCCGTTGACTCCGAGTTCTGAATTCGGTGATTTTTAGCTTGATTTCGCACAACTTTTCGAGCTCTACAATCCTGGCGTTTCGGATTTTGATTTCAGAACTCGTGGCTAGTAGGTCTCGTTTCACCTAGTTAGCCGCGAAATGTGGTTTCTTTACGTAAACTGTTTTATGAATATCCGCTGACTCCGAGTTCTGAATTCGGTGATTTTTAGCTTGATTTCGCACTACTTTTCGAGCTCTACAATCCTGGCGTTTTCGGATTTTGATTTCAGAACTCGTGGCTAGTAGGTCTCGCTTCACCTAGTTAGCCGTGAAATGTGTTTTCTTTACGTAAACGGTTTTATGAATATCCGTTGACTCCGAGTTCTGAATTCTGTGATTTTTAGCTTGATTTCGCACTAATTTTCGAGCTCTACAATCCTGGCGTTTTCGGATTTTGATTTCAGAACTCGTGGCTAGTAGGTCTCGTTTCACCTAGTTAGCCGCGAAATTTGTTTTCTTTACGTAAAAGGTTTTATGAATATCCGTTGACTCCGAGTTTTGAATTCGGTGATTTTTAGCTTGATTTCGCACAACTTTTCGAGCTCTACAATCCTGCGTTTCGGATTTTGATTTCAGAACTCGTGGCTAGTAGGTCTGCTTTCACCTACTTAGCCGCGAAATGTGGTTTCTTTACGTAAAAAGTTTTATGAATATCCGCTGACTCCGAGTTCTGAATTCGGTGATTTTTAGCTTGATTTTGCACTACTTTTCGAGCTCTACAATCCTGGCGTTTTTCGGATTTTGATTTCAGAACTCGTGGCTAGTAGGTCTCGTTTCACCTAGTTAGCCGCGAAATGTGGTTTCTTTACGTAAACGGTTTTATGAATATCCGTTGACTCCGAGTTCTGAATTCGGAGATTTTTAGCTTGATTTCGCACTACCTTTCGAGCTCTACAATCCTGGCGTTTCGGATTTTGATTTCAGAACTCGTGGCTAGTTGGTCTCGTTTCACCTACTTAGCCGCGAAATGTGGTTTCTTTACGTAAACGGTTTTATGAATATCCGTTGACTCCGAGTTCTGAATTCGGTGATTTTTCGCTTGATTTCGCACTACTTTTCGAGCTCTACAATCCTGTCGTTTCGGATTTTGATTTCAGAACTCGTGGCTAGTAGGTCTCGTTTCACCTACTTAGCCGCGAAATGTGGTTTCTTTACGTAAACGGTTTTATGAATATCCGTTGACTCCGATTTCCGAATTCGGTGATTTTTAGCTTGATTTCGCACAACTTTTCGAGCTCTACAATCCTGGCGTTTCGGATTTTGATTTCAGAACTCGTGGCTAGTAGGTCTCGTTTCACCTAGTTAGCCGCGAAATGTGGTTTCTTTACGTAAACAGTTTTATGAATATCCGCTGACTCCGAGTTCTGAATTCGGAGATTTTTAGCTTGATTTCGCACTACTTTTCGAGCTCTACAATCCTGGTGTTTCAAATTTTGATTTCAGAACTCGTGGCTAGTAGGTCTGCTTCACCTAGTTAGCCGCGAAATGTGGTTTCTTTACGTAAACGGTTTTATGAATATCCGTTGACTCCGAGTTCTGAATTCGGAGATTTTTAGCTTGATTTCGCACTACCTTTCAAGCTCTACAATCCTGGCGTTTTGGATTTTGATTTCAGAACTCGTGGCTAGTTGGTCTCGTTTCACCTACTTAGCCGCGAAATGTGGTTTTTTTACGTAAACGGTTTTATGAATATCCGTTGACTCCGAGTTCTGAATTCGGTGATTTTTCGCTTGATTTCGCACTACTTTTCGAGCTCTACAATCCTGGCATTTTCGGATTTTGATTTCAGAACTCGTGGCTATTAGGTCTCGTTTCACCTACTTAGCCGCGAAATGTGGTTTCTTTACGTAAACGGTTTTATGAATATCCGTTGACTCCGAGTTCTGAATTCGGAGATTTTTAGCTTGATTTCGCACTACCTTTCGAGCTCTACAATCCTAGCGTTTCGAATTTTGATTTCAGAACTCGTGGCTAGTTGGTCTCGTTTCACCTACTTAGCCGCGAAATGTGGTTTCTTTACGTAAACGGTTTTATGAATATCCGTTGACTCCGAGTTCTGAATTCGGTGATTTTTCGCTTGATTTCGCACTACTTTTCGATCTCTACAATCCTGGCATTTCGGATTTTGATTTCAAAACTCGTGGCTAGTAGGTCTCGTTTCACCTACTTAGCCGCGAAATGTGGTTTCTTTACGTAAACGGTTTTATGAATATCCGTTGACTCCGAGTTCTGAATTCGGTGATTTTTAGCTTGATTTCGCACAACTTTTCGAGCTCTACAATCCTGGCGTTTCGGATTTTGATTTCAGAACTCGTGGCTAGTAGGTCTCGTTTCACCTAGTTAGCCGCGAAATGTGGTTTCTTTACGTAAACAGTTTTATGAATATCCGCTGACTCCGAGTTCTGAATTCGGTGATTTTTAGCTTGATTTCGCACTACTTTTCGAGCTCTACAATCCTGGCGTTTTCGGATTTTGATTT
Organism: Euonymus europaeus; assembly: GCA_963580455.1. NCBI lineage: Eukaryota > Viridiplantae > Streptophyta > Magnoliopsida > Celastrales > Celastraceae > Euonymus > Euonymus europaeus. The sequence continues at coordinate 30,082,425 of OY756959.1, forward strand.
CAGAACTCGTGGCTAGTAGGTCTCGCTTCACCTAGTTAGCCGTGAAATGTGTTTTCTTTACGTAAACGGTTTTATGAATATCCGTTGACTCCGAGTTCTGAATTCTGTGATTTTTAGCTTGATTTCGCACTAATTTTCGAGCTCTACAATCCTGGCGTTTTCGGATTTTGATTTCAGAACTCGTGGCTAGTAGGTCTCGTTTCACCTAGTTAGCCGCGAAATTTGTTTTCTTTACGTAGAAGGTTTTATGAATATCCGTTGACTCCGAGTTTTGAATTCGGTGATTTTTAGCTTGATTTCGCACAACTTTTCGAGCTCTACAATCCTGCGTTTCAGATTTTGATTTCAGAACTCGTGGCTAGTAGGTCTGCTTTCACCTACTTAGCCGCGAAATGTGGTTTCTTTACGTAAAAAGTTTTATAAATATCCGCTGACTCCGAGTTCTGAATTCGGTGATTTTTAGCTTGATTTTGCACTACTTTTCGAGCTCTACAATCCTGGCGTTTTTCGGATTTTGATTTCAGAACTCGTGGCTAGTAGGTCTCGTTTCACCTAGTTAGCCGCGAAATGTGGTTTCTTTACGTAAACGGTTTTATGAATATCCGTTGACTCCGAGTTCTGAATTCGGAGATTTTTAGCTTGATTTCGCACTACCTTTCGAGCTCTACAATCCTGGCGTTTCGGATTTTGATTTCAGAACTCGTGGCTAGTTGGTCTCGTTTCACCTACTTAGCCGCGAAATGTGGTTTCTTTACGTAAACGGTTTTATGAATATCCGTTGACTCCGAGTTCTGAATTCGGTGATTTTTCGCTTGATTTCGCACTACTTTTCGAGCTCTACAATCCTGTCGTTTCGGATTTTGATTTCAGAACTCGTGGCTAGTAGGTCTCGTTTCACCTACTTAGCCGCGAAATGTGGTTTCTTTACGTAAACGGTTTTATGAATATCCGTTGACTCCGATTTCCGAATTCGGTGATTTTTAGCTTGATTTCGCACAACTTTTCGAGCTCTACAATCCTGGCGTTTCGGATTTTGATTTCAGAACTCGTGGCTAGTAGGTCTCGTTTCACCTAGTTAGCCGCGAAATGTGGTTTCTTTACGTAAACAGTTTTATGAATATCCGCTGACTCCGAGTTCTGAATTCGGAGATTTTTAGCTTGATTTCGCACTACTTTTCGAGCTCTACAATCCTGGTGTTTCAAATTTTGATTTCAGAACTCGTGGCTAGTAGGTCTGCTTCACCTAGTTAGCCGCGAAATGTGGTTTCTTTACGTAAACGGTTTTATGAATATCCGTTGACTCCGAGTTCTGAATTCGGAGATTTTTAGCTTGATTTCGCACTACCTTTCAAGCTCTACAATCCTGGCGTTTTGGATTTTGATTTCAGAACTCGTGGCTAGTTGGTCTCGTTTCACCTACTTAGCCGCGAAATGTGGTTTTTTTACGTAAACGGTTTTATGAATATCCGTTGACTCCGAGTTCTGAATTCGGTGATTTTTCGCTTGATTTCGCACTACTTTTCGAGCTCTACAATCCTGGCATTTTCGGATTTTGATTTCAGAACTCGTGGCTATTAGGTCTCGTTTCACCTACTTAGCCGCGAAATGTGGTTTCTTTACGTAAACGGTTTTATGAATATCCGTTGACTCCGAGTTCTGAATTCGGAGATTTTTAGCTTGATTTCGCACTACCTTTCGAGCTCTACAATCCTAGCGTTTCGAATTTTGATTTCAGAACTCGTGGCTAGTTGGTCTCGTTTCACCTACTTAGCCGCGAAATGTGGTTTCTTTACGTAAACGGTTTTATGAATATCCGTTGACTCCGAGTTCTGAATTCGGTGATTTTTCGCTTGATTTCGCACTACTTTTCGATCTCTACAATCCTGGCATTTCGGATTTTGATTTCAAAACTCGTGGCTAGTAGGTCTCGTTTCACCTACTTAGCCGCGAAATGTGGTTTCTTTACGTAAACGGTTTTATGAATATCCGTTGACTCCGAGTTCTGAATTCGGTGATTTTTAGCTTGATTTCGCACAACTTTTCGAGCTCTACAATCCTGGCGTTTCGGATTTTGATTTCAGAACTCGTGGCTAGTAGGTCTCGTTTCACCTACTTAGCCGCGAAATGTGGTTTCTTTACGTAAACAGTTTTATGAATATCCGCTGACTCCGAGTTCTGAATTCGGTGATTTTTAGCTTGATTTCGCACTACTTTTCGAGCTCTACAATCCTGGCGTTTTCGGATTTTGATTTCAGAACTCGTGGCTAGTAGGTCTCGCTTCACCTAGTTAGCCGTGAAATGTGTTTTCTTTACGTAAACGGTTTTATGAATATCCGTTGACTCCGAGTTCTGAATTCTGTGATTTTTAGCTTGATTTCGCACTAATTTTCGAGCTCTACAATCCTGGCGTTTTCGGATTTTGATTTCAGAACTCGTGGCTAGTAGGTCTCGTTTCACCTAGTTAGCCGCGAAATTTGTTTTCTTTACGTAGAAGGTTTTATGAATATCCGTTGACTCCGAGTTTTGAATTCGGTGATTTTTAGCTTGATTTCGCACAACTTTTCGAGCTCTACAATCCTGCGTTTCAGATTTTGATTTCAGAACTCGTGGCTAGTAGGTCTGCTTTCACCTACTTAGCCGCGAAATGTGGTTTCTTTACGTAAAAAGTTTTATAAATATCCGCTGACTCCGAGTTCTGAATTCGGTGATTTTTAGCTTGATTTTGCACTACTTTTCGAGCTCTACAATCCTGGCGTTTTTCGGATTTTGATTTCAGAACTCGTGGCTAGTAGGTCTCGTTTCACCTAGTTAGCCGCGAAATGTGGTTTCTTTACGTAAACGGTTTTATGAATATCCGTTGACTCCGAGTTCTGAATTCGGAGATTTTTAGCTTGATTTCGCACTACCTTTCGAGCTCTACAATCCTGGCGTTTCGGATTTTGATTTCAGAACTCGTGGCTAGTTGGTCTCGTTTCACCTACTTAGCCGCGAAATGTGGTTTCTTTACGTAAACGGTTTTATGTATATCCGTTGACTCCGAGTTCTGAATTCGGTGATTTTTCGCTTGATTTCGCACTACTTTTCGAGCTCTACAATCCTGGCATTTCGGATTTTGATTTCAGAACTGGTGGCTAGTAGGTCTCGTTTCACCTACTTAGCCGCGAAATGTGGTTTCTTTACGTAAACGGTTTTATGAATATCCGTTGACTCCGATTTCCGAATTCGGTGATTTTTAGCTTGATTTCGCACAACTTTTCGAGCTCTCCTGGCGTTTCGGATTTTGATTTCAGAACTCGTGGCTAGTAGGTCTCGTTTCACCTAGTTAGCCGCGAAATGTGGTTTCTTTACGTAAACAGTTTTATGAATATCCGCTGACTTCGAGTTCTGAATTCGGTGATTTTTAGCTTGATTTCGCACAACTTTTCGAGCTCTACAATCCTGGCGTTTTCGGATTTTGATTTCAGAACTCGTGGCTAGTAGGTCTCGCTTCACCTAGTTAGCCGCGAAATGTGTTTTCTTTACGTAAACGGTTTTATGAATATCCGTTGACTCCGAGTTCTGAATTCTGTGATTTTTAGCTTGATTTCGCACTAATTTTCGAGCTCTACAATCCTGGCGTTTTCGGATTTTGATTTCAGAACTCGTGGCTAGTAGGTCTCGTTTCACCTAGTTAGCCGCGAAATGTGGTTTCTTTACGTAAAAGGTTTTATGAATATCCGTTGACTCCAAGTTCTGAATTCGGTGATTTTTAGCTTGATTTCGCACAACTTTTCGAGCTCTACAATCCTGGCATTTCGGATTTTGATTTCAGAACTCGTGGCTAGTAGGTCTGCTTTCACCTACTTAGCCGCGAAATGTGGTTTCTTTACATAAACGGTTTTATGAATATCCGTTGACTCCGAGTTCTGAATTCGGAGATTTTTAGCTTGATTTCGCACTACTTTTCGAGCTCTACAATCCTGGTGTTTCAAATTTTGATTTCAGAACTCGTGGCTAGTAGGTCTGCTTCACCTAGTTAGCCGCGAAATGTGGTTTCTTTACGTAAACGGTTTTATGAATATCCGTTGACTCCGAGTTCTGAATTCGGAGATTTTTAGCTTGATTTCGCACTACCTTTCGAGCTCTACAATCCTGGCGTTTCGGATTTTGATTTCAGAACTCGTGGCTAGTTGGTCTCGTTTCACCTACTTAGCCGCGAAATGTGGTTTTTTTACGTAAACGGTTTTATGAATATCCGTTGACTCCGAGTTCTGAATTCGGTGATTTTTCACTTGATTTCGCACTACTTTTCGAGCTCTACAATCCTGGCATTTTCGGATTTTGATTTCAGAACTCGTGGCTATTAGGTCTCGTTTCACCTACTTAGCCGCGAAATGTGGTTTCTTTACGTAAACGGTTTTATGAATATCCGTTGACTCCGAGTTCTGAATTCGGAGATTTTTAGCTTGATTTCGCACTACCTTTCGAGCTCTACAATCCTAGCGTTTCGAATTTTGATTTCAGAACTCGTGGCTAGTTGGTCTCGTTTCACCTACTTAGCCGCGAAATGTGGTTTCTTTACGTAAACGGTTTTATGAATATCCGTTGACTCCGAGTTCTGAATTCGGTGATTTTTCGCTTGATTTCGTACTACTTTTCGATCTCTACAATCCTGGCGTTTCGGATTTTGATTTCAGAACTCGTGGCTAGTAGGTCTCGTTTCACCTACTTAGCCGCGAAATGTGGTTTCTTTACGTAAACGGTTTTATGAATATCCGTTGACTCCGAGTTCTGAATTCGGTGATTTTTAGCTTGATTTCGCACAACTTTTCGAGCTCTACAATCCTGGCGTTTCGGATTTTGATTTCAGAACTCGTGGCTAGTAGGTCTCGTTTCACCTAGTTAGCCGCGAAATGTGGTTTCTTTACGTAAACAGTTTTATGAATATCCGCTGACTCCGAGTTCTGAATTCGGTGATTTTTAGCTTGATTTCGCACTACTTTTCGAGCTCTACAATCCTGGCGTTTTCGGATTTTGATTTCAGAACTCGTGGCTAGTAGGTCTCGCTTCGCCTAGTTAGCCGTGAAATGTGTTTTCTTTACGTAAACGGTTTTATGAATATCCGTTGACTCCGAGTTCTGAATTTTGTGATTTTTAGCTTGATTTCGCACTAATTTTCGAGCTCTACAATCCTGGCGTTTTCGGATTTTGATTTCAGAACTCGTGGCTAGTAGGTCTCGTTTCACCTAGTTAGCCGCGAAATTTGTTTTCTTTACGTAAAAGGTTTTATGAATATCCGTTGACTCCGAGTTCTGAATTCGGTGATTTTTAGCTTGATTTCGCACAACTTTTCGAGCTCTACAATCCTGCGTTTCGGATTTTGATTTCAGAAATCGTGGCTAGTAGGTCTCGTTTCACCAAGTTAGCCGCGAAATGTGGTTTCTTTACGTAAAAGGTTTTATGAATATCCGTTGACTCCGAGTTCTGAATTCGGTGATTTTTAGCCTGATTTCGCACAACTTTTCGAGCTCTACAATCCTGGCGTTTCGGATTTTGATTTCAGAACTCGTGGCTAGTAGGTCTGCTTTCACCTACTTAGCCGCGAAATGTGGTTTCTTTACATAAACGGTTTTATGAATATCCGTTGACTCCGAGTTCTGAATTCGGAGATTTTTAGCTTGATTTCGCACTACTTTTCGAGCTCTACAATCCTGTTGTTTCGGATTTTGATTTCAGAACTCGTGGCTAGTAGGTCTCGTTTCACCTAGTTAGCCGCGAAATGCGGTGTCTTTACGTAAACGATTTTATGAATATCCGTTGACTTCGAGTTCTGAATTCGGTGATTTTTAGCTTGATTTCGCACTACTTTTCGAGCACTACAATCCTGGCGTTTCGGATTTTGATTTCACAACTCGTGGATAGTAGGTCTTGTTTCACCAAGTTAGCCGCGAAATGCGGTTTCTTTACGTAAACGGTTTTATGAATATCCGTTGACTCCGAGTTCTGAATTCGTTGATTTTTAGCTTGATTTCGCACTACTTTTCGAGCTCTACAATCCTGGCGTTTCGGATTTTGATTTCAGAACTGGTGGCTAATAGGTCTGCTTTCACCTACTTAGCCGCGAAATGTGGTTTCTTTACATAAACGGTTTTATGAATATCCGTTGACTCCGAGTTCTGAATTCGGAGATTTTTAGCTTGATTTCGCACTACTTTTCGAGCTCTACAATCCTGTTGTTTCGGATTTTGATTTCAGAACTCGTGGCTAGTAGGTCTCGTTTCACCTAGTTAGCCGCGAAATGCGGTTTCTTTACGTAAACGATTTTATGAATATCCGCTGACTTCGAGTTCTGAATTCGGTGATTTTTAGCTTGATTTCGCACTACTTTTCGAGCACTACAATCCTGGCATTTCGGATTTTGATTTCACAACTCGTGGATAGTAGGTCTTGTTTCACCAAGTTAGCCGCGAAATGCGGTTTCTTTACGTAAACGGTTTTATGAATATCCGTTGACTCCGAGTTCTGAATTCGTTGATTTTTAGCTTGATTTCGCACTACTTTTCGAGCTCTACAATCCTGGCGTTTCGGATTTTGATTTCAGAACTCGTGGCTAGTAGGTCTGCTTTCACCTACTTAGCCGCGAAATGTGGTTTCTTTACATAAACGGTTTTATGAATATCCGTTGACTCCGAGTTCTGAAATCGGAAATTTTTAGCTTGATTTCGCACTACTTTTCGAGCTCTACAATCCTGTTATTTCGGATTTTGATTTCAGAACTCGTGGCTAGTAGGTCTCGTTTCACCTAGTTAGCCGCGAAATGCGGTTTCTTTACGTAAACGATTTTATGAATATCCGTTGACTTCGAGTTCTGAATTCGGTGATTTTTAGCTTGATTTCGCACTACTTTTCGAGCACTACAATCCTGGCGTTTCGGATTTTGATTTCACAACTTGTGGATAGTAGGTCTTGTTTCACCAAGTTAGCCGCGAAATGCGGTTTCTTTACGTAAACGGTTTTATGAATATCCGTTGACTCCGAGTTCTGAATTCGTTGATTTTTAGCTTGATTTCGCACTACTTTTCGAGCTCTACAATCCTGGCGTTTCGGATTTTGATTTCAGAACTCGTGGCTAGTAGGTCTGCTTTCACCTACTTAGCCGCGAAATGTGGTTTCTTTACATAAACGGTTTTATGAATATCCGTTGACTCTGAGTTCTTAATTCGGAGATTTTTAGCTTGATTTCGCACTACTTTTCGAGCTCTACAATCCTGGCGTTTCGGATTTTGATTTCAGAACTCGTGGCTAGTAGGTCTCGTTTCACCTAGTTAGCCGCGAAATGTGGTTTCTTTACGTAAACAGTTTTATGAATATCCGCTGACTCCGAGTTCTGAATTCGGTGATTTTTAGCTTGATTTCGCACTACTTTTCGAGCTCTACAATCCTGGCGTTTTCGGATTTTGATTTCAGAACTCGTGGCTAGTAGGTCTCGTTTCACCTAGTTAGCCGCGAAATGTGGTTTCTTTACGTAAACGGTTTTATGAATATCCGTTGACTCCGAGTTCTAAATTCGGTGATTTTTAGCTTGATTTCGCACTACTTTTTGAGCTCTACAATCCTGGCGTTTCGGATTTTGATTTCAGAACTCGTGGCTAGTAGGTCTCGTTTCACCTACTTAGCCGCGAAATGTGGTTTCTTTACATAAACGGTTTTATGAATATCCGTTGACTCCGAGTTCTGAATTCGGAGATTTTTAGCTTGATTTCGCACTACTTTTCGAGCTCTACAATCCTGTTATTTCGGATTTTGATTTCAGAACTCGTGGCTAGTAGGTCTCGTTTCGCCTAGTTAGCCGCGAAATGCGGTTTCTTTACGTAAACGATTTTATGAATATCCGTTGACTTCGAGTTCTGAATTCGGTGATTTTTAGCTTGATTTCGCACTACTTTTTGAGCACTACAATCCTGGCGTTTCGGATTTTGATTTCACAACTCGTGGATAGTAGGTCTTGTTTCACCAAGTTAGCCGCGAAATGCGGTTTCTTTACGTAAACGGTTTTATGAATATCCGTTGACTCCGAGTTCTGAATTCGTTGATTTTTAGCTTGATTTCGCACTACTTTTCGAGCTCTACAATCCTGGCATTTCGGATTTTGATTTCAGAACTCGTGGCTAGTAGGTCTGCTTTCACCAACTTAGCCGTGAAATGTGGTTTCTTTACATAAACGGTTTTATGAATATCCGTTGAATCCGAGTTCCGAATTCGGAGATTTTTAGCTTGATTTCGCACAACTTTTCGAGCTCTACAATCCTGGCGTTTCGGATTTTGATTTCAGAACTCGTGGCTAGTAGGTCTGCTTTCACCTACCTAGCCGCGAAATGTGGTTTCTTTATGTAAAAGGTTTTATGAATATCCGTCGACTCCGAGTTCTGAATTCTGTGATTTTTTGCTTGATTTCGCACTACTTTTCGAGCTCTACAATCCTGGCGTTTTCGGATTTTGATTTCAGAACTCGTGGCTAGTAGGTCTCGTTTCACCAAGTTAGCCGCGAAATGTGGTTTCTTTACGTAAAAGGTTTTATGAATATCCGTTGACTCCGAGTTCTGAATTCGGTGATTTTTAGCCTGATTTCGCACACCTTTTCGAGCTCTACAATCCTGGCATTTCGGATTTTGATTTCAGAACTCGTGGCTAGTAGGTCTGCTTTCACCTACTTAGCCGCGAAATGTGGTTTCTTTACATAAACGGTTTTATGAATATCCGTTGACTCCGAGTTCTGAATTCGGAGATTTTTAGCTTGATTTCGCACTACTTTTCGAGCTCTACAATCCTGTTGTTTCGGATTTTGATTTCAGAACTCGTGGCTAGTAGGTCTCGTTTCACCTAGTTAGCCGCGAAATGCGGTTTCTTTACGTAAACGATTTTATGAATATCCGTTGACTTCGAGTTCTGAATTCGGTGATTTTTAGCTTGATTTCGCACTACTTTTCGAGCACTACAATCCTGGCGTTTCGGATTTTGATTTCACAACTCGTGGATAGTAGGTCTTGTTTCACCAAGTTAGCCGCGAAATGCGGTTTCTTTACGTAAACGGTTTTATGAATATCCGTTGACTCCGAGTTCTGAATTCGTTGATTTTTAGCTTGATTTCGCACTACTTTTTGAGCTCTACAATCCTGGCGTTTCGGATTTTGATTTCAGAACTCGTGGCTAGTAGGTCTGGTTTCACCTACTTAGCCGCGAAATGTGGTTTCTTTACATAAACGGTTTTATGAATATCCGTTGACTCCGAGTTCTTAATTCGGAGATTTTTAGCTTGATTTCGCACTACTTTTCGAGCTCTACAATCCTGGCGTTTCGGATTTTGATTTCAGAACTCGTGGCCAGTAGGTCTCGTTTCACCTAGTTAGCCGCGAAATGTGGTTTCTTTACGTAAACAGTTTTATGAATATCCGCTGACTCCGAGTTCTGAATTCGGTGATTTTTAGCTTGATTTCGCACTAATTTTCGAGCTCTACAATCCTGGCGTTTTCGGATTTTGATTTCAGAACTCGTGGCTAGTAGGTCTCGTTTCACCTAGTTAGCCGCGAAATGTGGTTTCTTTACGTAAACGGTTTTATGAATATCCGTTGACTCCGAGTTCTGAATTCGGTGATTTTTAGCTTGATTTCGCACTAATTTTCGAGCTCTACAATCCTGGCGTTTTCGGATTTTGATTTCATAACTCGTGGCTAGTAGGTCTCGTTTCACCTAGTTAGCCGCGAAATGTGGTTTCTTTACGTAAAAGGTTTTATGAATATCCGTTGACTCCGAGTTCAGAATTCGGTGATTTTTAGCTTGATTTCGCACTACTTTTCGAGCTCTACAATCCTGGCGTTTCGGATTTTGATTTCAGAACTCGTGGCTAGTAGGTCTCGTTTCACCTACTTAGCCGCGAAATGTGGTTTCTTTACGTAAACGATTTTATGAATATCCGTTGACTCCGAGTTTTGAATTCGGAGATTTTTAGCTTGATTTCGCACTACCTTTCGACCTCTACAATCCTGGTGTTTCGGATTTTGATTTCAGAACTCGTGGCTAGTTGGTCTCGTTTCACCTACTTAGCCGCGAAATGTGGTTTCTTTACGTAAACAGTTTTATGAATATCCGCTGACTCCGAGTTCTGAATTCGGTGATTTTTAGCTTGATTTCGCACTACTTTTCGAGCTCTACAATCCTGGCGTTTTTCGGATTTTGATTTCAGAACTCGTGGCTAGTAGGTCTCATTTCACCTAGTTAGCCGCGAAATGTGGTTTCTTTACGTAAACGGTTTTATGAATATCCGTTGACTCCGAGTTCTGAATTCGGAGATTTTTAGCTTGATTTCGCACTACCTTTCGAGCTCTACAATCCTGGAGTTTCGGATTTTGATTTCAGAACTCGTGGCTAGTTGGTCTCGTTTCAACTACTTAGCCGCGAAATGTGGTTTCTTTACGTAAACGGTTTTATGAATATCCGTTGACTCCGAGTTCTGAATTCGGTGATTTTTCGCTTGATTTCGCACTACTTTTCGAGCTCTACAATCCTGGCATTTCGGATTTTGATTTCAGAACTCGTGGCTAGTAGGTCTCGTTTCACCTACTTAGCCGCGAAATGTGGTTTCTTTACGTAAACGGTTTTATGAATATCCGTTGACTCCGATTTCCGAATTCGGTGATTTTTAGCTTGATTTCGCACAACTTTTCGAGCTCTACAATCCTGGCGTTTCGGATTTTGATATCAGAACTCGTGGCTAGTAGGTCTCGTTTCACCTAGTTAGCCGCGAAATGTGGTTTCTTACGTAAACAGTTTTATGAATATCCGCTGACTCCGAGTTCTGAATTCGGTGATTTTTAGCTTGATTTCGCACTACTTTTCGAGCTCTACAATCCTGGCGTTTTCGGATTTTGATTTCAGAACTCGTGGCTAGTAGGTCTCGCTTCACCTAGTTAGCCGCGAAATGTGTTTTCTTTACGTAAACGGTTTTATGAATATCCGTTGACTCCGAGTTCTGAATTCTGTGATTTTTAGCTTGATTTCGCACTAATTTTCGAGCTCTACAATCCTGGAGTTTTCGGATTTTGATTTCAGAACTCGTGGCTAGTAGGTCTCGTTTCACCTAGTTAGCCGCGAAATGTGGTTTCTTTACGTAAAAGGTTTTATGAATATCCGTTGACTCCGAGTTCTGAATTCGGTGATTTTTGGCGTGATTTCGCACTAATTTTCGAGCTCTACAATCCTGGCGTTTCGGATTTTGATTTCAGAACTCGTGACTAGTAGGTCTGCTTTCACCTACTTAGCCGCGAAATGTGGTTTCTTTACATAAACGGTTTTATGAATATCCGTTGACTCCGAGTTCTGAATTCGGAGATTTTTAGCTTGATTTCGCACTACTTTTCGAGCTCTACAATCCTGGTGTTTCAAATTTTGATTTCAGAACTCGTGGCTAGTAGGTCTGCTTGACCTAGTTAGCCGAGAAATGTGGTTTCTTTACGTAAACGGTTTTATGAATATCCGTTGACTCCGAGTTCTGAATTCGGAGATTTTTAGCTTGATTTCGCACTACTTTTCGAGCTCTACAATCCTGGCGTTTCGGATTTTAATTTCAGAACTCGTGGCTAGTTGGTCTCGTTTCACCTACTTAGCCGCGAAATGTGGTTTCTTTACGTAAACGGTTTTAAGAATATCCGTTGACTCCGAGTTCTGAATTCGGTGATTTTTTGCTTGATTTCGCACTACTTTTCGAGCTCTACAATCCTGGCATTTTCGGATTTTGATTTCAGAACTCGTGGCTATTAGGTCTCGTTTCACCTAGTTGGCCGCGAAATGTGGTTTCTTTACGTAAACGGTTTTATGAATATCCGTTGACTCCGAGTTCTGAATTCGGAGATTTTTAGTTTGATTTCGCACTACCTTTCGAGCTCTACAATCCTAGCGTTTCGAATTTTGATTTCAGAACTCGTGGCTAGTTGGTCTCGTTTCACCTACTTAGCCGCGAAATGTGGTTTCTTTACGTAAACAGTTTTATGAATATCCGTTGACTCCGAGTTCTGAATTCGGTGATTTTTCGCTTCATTTCGCACTACTTTTCGATCTCTACAATCCTGGCGTTTCGGATTTTGATTTCAGAACTCGTGGCTAGTAGGTCTCGTTTCACCTACTTAGCCGTGAAATGTGGTTTCTTTACGTAAACGGTTTTATGAATATCCGTTGACTCCGAGTTCTGAATTCGGTGATTTTTAGCTTGATTTCGCACAACTTTTCGAGCTCTACAATCCTGGCGTTTCGGATTTTGATTTCAGAACTCGTGGCTAGTAGGTATCGTTTCTCCTAGTTAGCCGTGAAATGTGGTTTCTTTACGTAAACAGTTTTATGAATATCCGCTGACTCCGAGTTCTGAATTCGGTGATTTTTAGCTTGATTTCGCACTACTTTTCGAGCTCTACAATCCTGGCGTTTTCGGATTTTGATTTCAGAACTCGTGGCTAGTAGGTCTCGTTTCACCTAGTTAGCCGCGAAATTTGTTTTCTTTACGTAAAAGGTTTTATGAATATCCGTTGACTCCGAGTTTTGAATTCGGTGATTTTTAGCTTGATTTCGCACTACTTTTCGAGCTCTACAATCCTGGTGTTTCGGATTTTGATTTCAGAACTCGTGGCTAGTAGGTCTGCTTTCACCTACTTAGCCGCGAAATGTGGTTTCTTTACGTAAAAGGTTTTATGAATATCCGTTGACTCCGAGTTCTGAATTCTGTGATTTTTTGCTTGATTTCGCACTACTTTTCGAGCTCTACAATCCTGGCGTTTTCGGATTTTGATTTCAGAACTCGTGGCTAGTAGGTCTCGTTTCACCAAGTTAGCCGCGAAATGTGGTTTCTTTACGTAAAAGGTTTTATGAATATCCGTTGACTCCGAGTTCTGAATTCGGTGATTTTTAGCCTGATTTCGCACAACTTTTCGAGCTCTACAATCCTGGCGTTTCGGATTTTGATTTCAGAACTCGTGGCTAGTAGGTCTGCTTTCACCTACTTAGCCGCGAAATGTGGTTTCTTTACATAAACGGTTTTATGAATATCCGTTGACTCCGAGTTCTGAATTCGGAGATTTTTAGCTTGATTTCGCACTACTTTTCGAGCTCTACAATCCTGTTGTTTCGGATTTTGATTTCAGAACTCGTGGCTAGTAGGTCTCGTTTCACCTAGTTAGCCGCGAAATGCGGTTTCTTTACGTAAACGATTTTATGAATATCCGTTGACTTCGAGTTCTGAATTCGGTGATTTTTAGCTTGATTTCGCACTAGTTTTCGAGCACTACAATCCTGGCGTTTCGGATTTTGATTTCACAACTCGTGGATAGTAGGTCTTGTTTCACCAAGTTAGCCGCGAAATGCGGTTTCTTTACGTAAACGGTTTTATGAATATCCGTTGACTCCGAGTTCTGAATTCGTTGATATTTAGCTTGATTTCGCACTACTTTTCGAGCTCTACAATCCTGGCGTTTCGGATTTTGATTTCAGAACTCGTGGCTAGTAGGTCTGCTTTCACCTACTTAGCCGCGAAATGTGGTTTCTTTACATAAACGGTTTTATGAATATCCGTTGACTCCGAGTTCTGAATTCGGAGATTTTTAGCTTGATTTCGCACTACTTTTCGAGCTCTACAATCCTGTTGTTTCGGATTTTGATTTCAGAACTCGTGGCTAGTAGGTCTCGTTTCACCTAGTTAGCCGCGAAATGCGGTTTCTTTACGTAAACGATTTTATGAATATCCGTTGACTTCGAGTTCTGAATTCGGTGATTTTTAGCTTGATTTCGCACTACTTTTCGAGCACTACAATCCTGGCGTTTCGGATTTTGATTTCACAACTCGTGGATAGTAGGTCTTGTTTCACCAAGTTAGCCGCGAAATGCGGTTTCTTTACGTAAACGGTTTTATGAATATCCGTTGACTCCGAGTTCTGAATTCGTTGATTTTTAGCTTGATTTCGCACTACTTTTCGAGCTCTACAATCCTGGCGTTTCGGATTTTGATTTCAGAACTCGTGGCTAGTAGGTCTGCTTTCACCTACTTAGCCGCGAAATGTGGTTTCTTTACATAAACGGTTTTATGAATATCCGTTGACTCCGAGTTCTTAATTCGGAGATTTTTAGCTTGATTTCGCACTACTTTTCGAGCTCTACAATCCTGGCGTTTCGGATTTTGATTTCAGAACTCGTGGCTAGTAGGTCTCGTTTCACCTAGTTAGCCGCGAAATGTGGTTTCTTTACGTAAACAGTTTTATGAATATCCGCTGACTCCGAGTTCTGAATTCGGTGATTTTTAGCTTGATTTCGCACTACTTTTCGAGCTCTACAATCCTGGCGTTTTCGGATTTTGATTTCAGAACTCGTGGCTAGTAGGTCTCGCTTCACCTAGTTAGCCGTGAAATGTGTTTTCTTTACGTAAACGGTTTTATGAATATCCGTTGACTCCGAGTTCTGAATTCTGTGATTTTTAGCTTGATTTCGCACTAATTTTCGAGCTCTACAATCCTGGCGTTTTCGGATTTTGATTTCAGAACTCGTGGCTAGTAGGTCTCGTTTCACCTAGTTAGCCGCGAAATTTGTTTTCTTTACGTAAAAGGTTTTATGAATATCCGTTGACTCCGAGTTTTGAATTCGGTGATTTTTAGCTTGATTTCGCACAACTTTTCGAGCTCTACAATCCTGGCGTTTCGGATTTTGATTTCAGAACTCGTGGCTAGTAGGTCTGCTTTCACCTACTTAGCCGCGAAATGTGGTTTCTTTACGTAAAAGGTTTTACGAATATCCGTTGACTCCGAGTTCTGAATTCTGTGATTTTTTGCTTGATTTCGCACTACTTTTTGAGCTCTACAATCCTGGCGTTTTCGGATTTTGATTTCAGAACTCGTGGCTAGTAGGTCTCGTTTCACCAAGTTAGCCGCGAAATGTGGTTTCTTTACGTAAAAGGTTTTATGAATATCCGTTGACTCCGAGTTCTGAATTCGGTGATTTTTAGCCTGATTTCGCACAACTTTTCGAGCTCTACAATCCTGGCGTTTCGGATTTTGATTTCAGAACTCGTGGCTAGTAGGTCTGCTTTCACCTACTTAGCCGCGAAATGTGGTTTCTTTACATAAACGGTTTTATGAATATCCGTTGACTCCGAGTTCTGAATTCGGAGATTTTTAGCTTGATTTCGCACTACTTTTCGAGCACTACAATCCTGGCGTTTCGGATTTTGATTTCACAACTCGTGGATAGTAGGTCTTGTTTCACCAAGTTAGCCGCGAAATGCGGTTTCTTTACGTAAACGGTTTTATGAATATCCGTTGACTCCGAGTTCTGAATTCGATGATTTTTAGCTTGATTTCGCACTACTTTTCGAGCTCTACAATCCTGGCGTTTCGGATTTTGATTTCAGAACTCGTGGCTAGTAGGTCTGCTTTCACCTACTTAGCCGCGAAATGTGGTTTCTTTACATAAACGGTTTTATGAATATCCGTTGAC
Source organism: Euonymus europaeus (assembly GCA_963580455.1). Classification (NCBI taxonomy): domain Eukaryota; kingdom Viridiplantae; phylum Streptophyta; class Magnoliopsida; order Celastrales; family Celastraceae; genus Euonymus; species Euonymus europaeus. Next base: position 30,097,926 of record OY756959.1, read on the forward strand.
TCCGAGTTCTGAATTCAGAGATTTTTAGCTTGATTTCGCACTACTTTTCGAGCTCTACAATCCTGGCGTTTCGGATTTTGATTTCAGAACTCGTGGCTAGTAAGTCTCGTTTCACCTAGTTAGCCGCGAAATGTGGTTTCTTTACGTAAACAGTTTTATGAATATCCGCTGACTCCGAGTTCTGAATTCGGTGATTTTTAGCTTGATTTCGCACTACTTTTCGAGCTCTACAATCCTGGCGTTTTCGGATTTTGATTTCAGAACTCGTGGCTAGTAGGTCTCGTTTCACCTAGTTAGCCGCGAAATGTGGTTTCTTTACGTAAACGGTTTTATGAATATCCGTTGACTCCGAGTTCTGAATTCGGTGATTTTTAGCTTGATTTCGCACTAATTTTCGAGCTCTACAATCCTGGCGTTTTCGGATTTTGATTTCATAACTCGTGGCTAGTAGGTCTCGTTTCACCTAGTTAGCCGCGAAATGTGGTTTCTTTACGTAAAAGGTTTTATGAATATCCGTTGACTCCGAGTTCTGAATTCGGTGATTTTTAGCTTGATTTCGCACTACTTTTCGAGCTCTACAATCCTGGCGTTTCGGATTTTGATTTCAGAACTCGTGGCTAGTAGGTCTCGTTTCACCTAGTTAGCCGCAAAATGTGGTTTCTTTACGTAATCGGTTTTATGAATATCCGTTGACTCCGAGTTCTGAATTCGGTGATTTTTAGCTTGATTTCGCACTACTTTTCGAGCTCTACAATCCTGGAGTTTCGGATTTTGATTTCAGATTTCGTGGCTAGTAGGTCTGCTTTCACCTAGTTAGCCGCGAAATGTGGTTTCTTTACGTAAACTGTTTTATGAATATCCGTTGACTCCGAGTTCTGAATTCGGAGATTTTTAGCTTGATTTCGCACTACCTTTCGAGCTCTACAATCCTGGAGTTTCGGATTTTGATTTCAGAAGTCGTGGCTAGTAGGTCTCGTTTCACCTAGTTAGCCGCGAAATGTGGTTTCTTTACGTAAACGGTTTTATGAATATCCGTTGACTCCGAGTTCTGAATTCGGTGATTTTTCGGTTGATTTCGCACTACTTTTCGAGCTCTACAATCCTGGGGTTTCGGATTTTGATTTCAGAACTCGTGGCTAGTAGGTCTCGTTTCACCTACTTAGCCGCGAAATGTGGTTTCTTTACGTAAAAGGTTTTATGAATATCCGTTGACTCCGAGTTCTGAATTCGGTGATTTTTAGCTTGATTTCGCACTACTTTTCGAGCTCTACAATCCTGGAGTTTCGGATTTTGATTTCAGAACTCGTGGCTAGTAGGTCTCGTTTCACCTAGTTAGCCGCGAAATGTGGTTTCTTTACGTAATCGGTTTTATGAATATCCGTTGACTCCGAGTTCTGAATTCGGTGATTTTTAGCTTGATTTCGCACTACTTTTCGAGCTCTACAATCCTGGCGTTTTCGGATTTTGATTTCAGATTTCGTGGCTAGTAGGTCTGCTTTCACCTAGTTAGCCGCGAAATGTGCTTTCTTTACGTAAAAGGTTTTATGAATATCCGTTGACTCCGAGTTCTGAATTCGGAGATTTTTAGCTTGATTTCGCACTACCTTTCGAGCTCTACAATCCTGGCGTTTCGGATTTTGATTTCAGAACTCGTGGATAGTAGGTCTGCTTTCACCTACTTAGCCGCGAAATGTGGTTTCTTTACGTAAAAGGTTTTATGAATATCCGTTGACTCCGAGTTCAGAATTCTGTGATTTTTTGCTTGATTTCGCACTACTTTTCGAGCTCTACAATCCTGGCGTTTTCGGATTTTGATTTCAGAACTCGTGGCTAGTAGGTCTCGTTTCACCTAGTTAGCCGCGAAATGTGGTTTCTTTACGTAAAAGGTTTTATGAATATCCGTTTACTCCGAGTTCTGAATTCGTTGATTTTTAGCCTGAATTCGCACAACTTTTCGAGCTCTACAATCCTGGTGTTTCGGATTTTGATTTCAGAACTCGTGGCTAGTAGGTCTGCTTTCACCTACTTACCCGCGAAATGTGGTTTCTTTACATGGTTTTATGAATATCCGTTGACTCCGAGTTCTGAATTCGGAGATTTTTAGCTTGATTTCGCACTACTTTTCGAGCTCTACAATCCTGTTGTTTCGGATTTTGATTTCAGAACTCATGGCTAGTAGGTCTCGTTTCACCTAGTTAGCCGCGAAATGCGGTTTCTTTACGTAAACGATTTTATGAATATCCGTTGACTTCGAGTTCTGAATTCGGTGATTTTTAGCTTGATTTCGCACTACTTTTCGAGCTCTACAATCCTGGCGTTTCGGATTTTGATTTCAGAACTCGTGGCTAGTAGGTCTCGAAATGTGGTTAGCCGCGAAATGTGGTTTCTTTACGTAAACAGTTTTATGAATATCCGCTGACTCCGAGTTCTGAATTCGTTGATTTTTAGCTTGATTTCGCACTACTTTTCGAGCTCTACAATCCTGGCGTTTTCGGATTTTGATTTCCGAACTCGTGGCTAGTAGGTCTCGTTTCACCTAGTTAGCCGCGAAATGTGGTTTCTTTACGTAAACGGTTTTATGAATATCCGTTGACTCCGAGTTCTGAATTCGGTGATTTTTAGCTTGATTTCGCACTAATTTTCGAGCTCTACAATCCTGGCGTTTTGGGATTTTGATTTCAGAACTCGTGGCTAGTAGGTCTCGTTTCACCTAGTTAGCCGCGAAATGTGGTTTCTTTACGTAAAAGGTTTTATGAATATCCGTTGACTCCGAGTTCTGAATTCGGTGATTTTTAGCTTGATTTCGCACTACTTTTCGAGCTCTACAATCCTGCAGTTTCGGATTTTGATTTCAGAACTCGTGGCTAGTAGGTCTCGTTTCACCTAGTTAGCCGCGAAATGTGGTTTCTTTACGTAATCGGTTTTATGAATATCCGTTGACTCCGAGTTCTGAATTCGGTGATTTTTAGCTTGATTTCGCACTACTTTTCGAGCTCTACAATCCTGGAGTTTCGGATTTTGATTTCAGATTTCGTGGCTAGTAGGTCTGCTTTCACCTAGTTAGCCGCGAAATGTGCTTTCTTTACGTAAACGGTTTTATGAATATCCGTTGACTCCGAGTTCTGAATTCGGAGATTTTTAGCTTGATTTCGCACTACCTTTCGAGCTCTACAATTCTGGAGTTTCGGATTTTGATTTCAGAACTCGTGGCTAGTAGGTCTCGAAATGTGGTTAGCCGCGAAATGTGGTTTCTTTACGTAAACAGTTTTATGAATATCCGCTGACTCCGAGTTCTGAATTCGTTGATTTTTAGCTTGATTTCGCACTACTTTTCGAGCTCTACAATCCTGGCGTTTTCGGATTTTGATTTCAGAACTCGTGGCTAGTAGGTCTCGTTTCACCTAGTTAGCCGCGAAATGTGGTTTCTTTACGTAAACGGTTTTATGAATATCCGTTGACTCCGAGTTCTGAATTCGGTGATTTTTAGCTTGATTTCGCACTAATTTTCGAGCTCTACAATCCTGGCGTTTTGGGATTTTGATTTCAGAACTCGTGGCTAGTAGGTCTCGTTTCACCTAGTTAGCCGCGAAATGTGGTTTCTTTACGTAAAAGGTTTTATGAATATCCGTTGACTCCGAGTTCTGAATTCGGTGATTTTTAGCTTGATTTCGCACTACTTTTCGAGCTCTACAATCCTGCAGTTTCGGATTTTGATTTCAGAACTCGTGGCTAGTAGGTCTCGTTTCACCTAGTTAGCCGCGAAATGTGGTTTCTTTACGTAATCGGTTTTATGAATATCCGTTGACTCCGAGTTCTGAATTCGGTGATTTTTAGCTTGATTTCGCACTACTTTTCGAGCTCTACAATCCTGGAGCTTCGGATTTTGATTTCAGATTTCGTGGCTAGTAGGTCTGCTTTCACCTAGTTAGCCGCGAAATGTGCTTTCTTTACGTAAACGGTTTTATGAATATCCGTTGACTCCGAGTTCTGAATTCGGAGATTTTTAGCTTGATTTCGCACTACCTTTCGAGCTCTACAATTCTGGAGTTTCGGATTTTGATTTCAGAAGTCATGGCTAGTAGGTCTCTTTTCACCTAGTTAGCCGCGAAATGTGGTTTCTTTACGTAAACGGTTTTATGAATATCCGTTGACTCCGAGTTCTGAATTCGGTGATTTTTAGCTTGATTTCGCACTACTTTTCGAGCTCTACAATCCTGGCGTTTCGGATTTTGATTTCAGATTTCGTGGCTAGTAGGTCTGCTTTCACCTAGTTAGCCGCGAAATGTGGTTTCTTTACGTAAACGGTTTTATGAATATCCGTTGACTTCGAGTTCTGAATTCGGTGATTTTTAGCTTGATTTTGCACTACTTTTCGAGCTCTACAATCCTGGAGTTTCGGATTTTGATTTCACAACTCGTGGATAGTAGGCCTTGTTTCACCAAGTTAGCCGCGAAATGCGGTTTCTTTACGTAAACGGTTTTATGAATATCCGTTGACTCCGAGTTCTGAATTCGTTGATTTTTAGCTTGATTTCGCACTACTTTTCGAGTTCTACAATCCTGGCGTTTCGGATTTTGATTTCAGAACTCGTGGCTAGTAGGTCTGCTTTCACCTACTTAGCCGCGAAATGTGGTTTCTTTACATAAACGGTTTTATGAATATCCGTTGACTCCGAGTTCTGAATTCGGAGATTTTTAGCTTGATTTCGCACTACTTTTCGAGCTCTACAATCCTAGCGTTTCGGATTTTGATTTCAGAACTCGTCGCTAGTAGGTCTCGTTTCACCTATTTAGCCGCGAAATGTGGTTTGTTTACGTAAACGGTTTTATGAATATCCGTTGACTCCGAGTTCTGAATTCGTTGATTTTTAGCTTGATTTCGCACTACTTTTCGAGCTCTACAATCCTGGTTTTCGGATTTTGATTTCAGAACTCGTGGCTAGTAGGTCTCGTTTCACCTAGTTTGCCGCGAAATGTGGTTTATTTACGTAAACGGTTTTATGAATATCCATTGACACCGAGTTCTGAATTCATTGATTTTTAGCTTGATTTCGCACTACTTTTCGAGCTCTACAATCCTGGGGTTTCGGATTTTGATTTCAGAACTCGTGGCTAGTAGGTCTCGTTTCACCTAGTTAGCCGCGAAATGTGGTTTCTTTACGTAAACGGTTTTATGAATATCCGTTGACTCCGAGTTATGAATTCGTTGATTTTTAGCTTGATTTCGCACTACTTTTCGAGCTCTACTATCCTGGCGTTTCGGATTTTGATTTCAGAACTCGTGGCTAGTAGGTCTCGTTTCACCTAGTTAGCCGCGAAATGTGGTTTCTTTACGTAAACGGTTTCATGAATATCCGTTGACTCCGAGTTCTGAATTCGGTGATTTTTAGCTTGATTTCGCACTACTTTTCGAGCTCTACAATCCTGGTGTTTTCGGATTTTGATTTCAGAACTTGTGGCTAGTAGGTCTCGTTTCACCTAGTTAGCCGCGAAATGTGGTTTCTTTACGTAATCGGTTTTATGAATATCCGTTGACTCCGAGTTCTGAATTCGGTGATTTTTAGCTTGATTTCGCACTACTTTTCGAGCTCTACAATCCTAGAGTTTTGGATTTTGATTTCAGATTTCGTGGCTAGTAGGTCTGCTTTCACCTAGTTAGCCGCGAAATGTGGTTTCTTTACGTAAACGGTTTTATGAATATCCGTTGACTCCGAGTTCTGAATTCGGAGATTTTTAGCTTGATTTCGCACTACCTTTCGAGCTCTACAATCCTGGAGTTTTGGATTTTGATTTCAGAACTCGTGGCTAGTAGGTCTCGTTTCACCTAGTTAGCCGCGAAATGTGGTTTCTTTACGTAAACGGTTTTATGAATATCCGTTGACTCCGAGTTCTGAATTCGGTGATTTTTAGCTTGATTTCGCACTACTTTTCGAGCTCTACAATCCTGGCGTTTCGGATTTTGATTTCAGATTTCGTGGCTAGTAGGTCTGCTTTCACCTAGTTAGCCGCGAAATGTGGTTTCTTTACGTAAACGGTTTTATGAATATCCGTTGACTCCGAGTACTGAATTCGTTGATTTTTAGCTTGATTTCGCACTACTTTTCGAGCTCTACAATCTTGGGGTTTCGGATTTTGATTTCAGAACTCGTGGCTAGTAGGTATCGTTTCACCTAGTTGGCCGCGAAATGTGGTTTCTTTACGTAAACGGTTTTATGAATATCCGTTGACTCCGATTTCTGAATTCGGTGATTTTTATCTTGATTTCGCACTACTTTTCGAGCTCTACAATCCTGGAGTTTCGGATTTTTATTTCAGAACTCGTGGCTAGTAGGTCTAGTTTCACCTAGTTAGCCGCGAAATGTGGTTTCTTTACGTAAACGGTTTTATGAATATCCGTTGACTCCGAGTTCTGAATTCGGTGATTTTTAGCTTGATTTTGCACTACTTTTCAAGCTGTACAATCCTGGCATTTCGGATTTTGATTTCAAAACTCGTGGCTAGTAGGTCTCATTTCACCTAGTTAGCCGCGAAATGTGGTTTCTTTACGTAAACGGTTTTATGAATATCCGTTGACTCCGAGTTCTGAATTCGGTGATTTTTAGCTTGATTTCGCACTACTTTTCGAGCTCTACAATCCTGGCGTTTTTGGATTTTGATTTCAGAACTCGTGGCTAGTAGGTCTCGTTTCACCTAGTTAGCCGCGAAATGTGGTTTCTTTACGTAATCGGTTTTATGAATATCCGTTGAATCCGAGTTCTGAATTCGGTGATTTTTAGCTTGATTTCGCACTACTTTCGAGCTCTACAATCCTGGCGTTTCGGATTTTGATTTCAGATTTCGTGGCTAGTAGGTCTGCTTTCACCTAGTTAGCCGCGAAATGTGGTTTCTTTACGTAAACGGTTTTATGAATATCCGTTGACTCCGAGTTCTGAATTCGGAGATTTTTAGCTTGATTTCGCACTACCTTTCGAGCTCTACAATCCTGGAGTTTTGGATTTTGATTTCAGAAGTCGTGGCTAGTAGGTCTCGTTTCACCTAGTTAGCCGCGAAATGTGGTTTCTTTACGTAAACGGTTTTATGAATATCCGTTGACTCCGAGTTCTGAATTCGGTGATTTTTAGCTTGATTTCGCACTACTTTTCGAGCTCTACAATCCTGGCGTTTGGGATTTTGATTTCAGATTTCGTGGCTAGTAGGTCTGCTTTCACTTAGTTAGCCGCGAAATGTGGTTTCTTTACGTAAACGGTTTTATGAATATCCGTTGACTCCGAGTTCTGAATTCGGTGATTTTTAGCTTGATTTCGCACTACTTTTCGAGCTCTACAATCCTGGAGTATTGGATTTTAATTTCAGAACTCGTGGCTAGTAGGTCTGCTTTCACCTACTTAGCCGCGAAATGTGCTTTCTTTACGTAAACGGTTTTATGAATATCCGTTGACTCCGAGTTCTGAATTCGTAGATTTTTAGCTTGATTTCGCACTACTTTTTGAGCTCTACAATCCTGGCATTTCGAATTTTGATTTCAGAACTCGTGGCTAGTAGGTCTCGTTTCACCTAGTGAGCCGCGAAATGTGGTTTATTTACGTAAACGGTTTTATGAATATCCGTTGACTCCGAGTTCTGAATTCGTTGATTTTTAGCTTGATTTCGCACTACTTTTCGAGCTCTACAATCCTGGGGTTTCGGATTTTGATTTCAAAACTCGTGGCTAGTAGGTCTCGTTTCACCTAGTTAGCCGCGAAATGTGGTTTCTTTACGTAAACGGTTTTATGAATATCCGTTGACTCCGATTTCTGAATTCGGTGATTTTTATCTTGATTTCGCACTACTTTTCGAGCTCTACAATCCTGGAGTTTCGGATTTTTATTTCAGAACTCGTGGCTAGTAGGTCTAGTTTCACCTAGTTATCCGCGAAATGTGGTTTCTTTACGTAAACGGTTTTATGAATATCCGTTGACTCCGAGTTCTGAATTCGGTGATTTTTAGCTTGATTTCGCACTACTTTTCGAGCTCTACAATCCTGGCGTTTTCGGATTTTGATTTCAGAACTCCTGGCTAGTAGGTCTCGTTCCACCTAGTTAGCCGCGAAATGTGGTTTGTTTACGTAATCGGTTTTATGAATATCCGTTGACTCCGAGTTCTGAATTCGGTGATTTTTAGCTTGATTTCGCACTACTTTTCGACCTCTACAATCCTGGCGTTTTGGGATTTTGATTTCAGAACTCGTGGCTAGTAGGTCTCGTTTCACCTAGTTAGCCGCGAAATGTGGTTTCTTTACGTAAAAGGTTTTATGAATATCCGTTGACTCCGAGTTCTGAATTCGGTGATTTTTAGCTTGATTTCGCACTACTTTTCGAGCTCTACAATCCTGGCGTTTCGGATTTTGATTTCAGAACTCGTGGCTAGTAGGTCTCGTTTCACCTAGTTAGCCGCGAAATGTGGTTTCTTTACGTAATCGGTTTTATGAATATCCGTTGACTCCGAGTTCTGAATTCGGTGATTTTTAGCTTGATTTCGCACTACTTTTCGAGCTCTACAATCCTGGAGTTTCGGATTTTGATTTCAGATTTCGTGGCTAGTAGGTCTGCTTTCACCTAGTTAGCCGCGAAATGTGGTTTCTTTACGTAAACGGTTTTATGAATATCCGTTGACTCCGAGTTCTGAATTCGGAGATTTTTAGCTTGATTTCGCACTACCTTTCGAGCTCTACAATTCTGGAGTTTCGGATTTTGATTTCAGAAGTCATGGCTAGTAGGTCTCTTTTCACCTAGTTAGCCGCGAAATGTGGTTTCTTTACGTAAACGGTTTTATGAATATCCGTTGACTCCGAGTTCTGAATTCGGTGATTTTTAGCTTGATTTCGCACTACTTTTCGAGCTCTACAATCCTGGCGTTTCGGATTTTGATTTCAGATTTCGTGGCTAGTAGGTCTGCTTTCACCTAGTTAGCCGCGAAATGTGGTTTCTTTACGTAAAGGGTTTTATGAATATCCGTTGACTCCGAGTTCTGAATTCGTTGATTTTTAGCTTGATTTCGCACTACTTTTTGAGCTCTACAATCCTGGAGTTTCGGATTTTGATTTCAGAACTCGTGGCTAGTAGGTCTGCTTTCACCTACTTAGCCGCGAAATGTGCTTTCTTTACGTAAACGGTTTTATGAATATCCGTTGACTCCGAGTTCTGAATTCGTAGATTTTTAGCTTGATTTCGCACTACTTTTCGAGCTCTACAATCCTGGCATTTCGAATTTTGATTTCAGAACTCGTGGCTAGTAGGTCTCGTTTCACCTAGTGAGCCGCGAAATGTGGTTTATTTACGTAAACGGTTTTATGAATACCCGTTGACTCCGAGTTCTGAATTCGTTGATTTTTAGCTTGATTTCGCACTACTTTTCGAGCTCTACAATCCTGGGGTTTCGGATTTTGATTTCAAAACTCGTGGCTAGTAGGTCTCGTTTCACCTAGTTAGCCGCGAAATGTGGTTTCTTTACGTAAACGGTTTTATGAATATCCGTTGACTCCGATTTCTGAATTCGGTGATTTTTATCTTGATTTCGCACTACTTTTCGAGCTCTACAATCCTGGAGTTTCGGATTTTTATTTCAGAACTCGTGGCTAGTAGGTCTAGTTTCACCTAGTTAGCCGCGAAATGTGGTTTCTTTACGTAAACGGTTTTATGAATATCCGTTGACTCCGAGTTCTGAATTCGGTGATTTTTAGCTTGATTTCGCACTACTTTTCGAGCTCTACAATCCTGGCGTTTTCGGATTTTGATTTCAGAACTCCTTGCTAGTAGGTCTCGTTTCACCTAGTTAGCCGCGAAATGTGGTTTGTTTACGTAATCGGTTTTATGAATATCCGTTGACTCCGAGTTCTGAATTCGGTGATTTTTAGCTTGATTTCGCACTACTTTTCGACCTCTACAATCCTGGCGTTTTGGGATTTTGATTTCAGAACTCGTGGCTAGTAGGTCTCGTTTCACCTAGTTAGCCGCGAAATGTGATTTCTTTACGTAAAAGGTTTTATGAATATCCGTTGACTCCGAGTTCTGAATTCGGTGATTTTTAGCTTGATTTCGCACTACTTTTCGAGCTCTACAATCCTGGCGTTTCGGATTTTGATTTCAGAACTCGTGGCTAGTAGGTCTCGTTTCACCTAGTTAGCCGCGAAATGTGGTTTCTTTACGTAATCGGTTTTATGAATATCCGTTGACTCCGAGTTCTGAATTCGGTGATTTTTAGCTTGATTTCGCACTACTTTTCGAGCTCTACAATCCTGGAGTTTCGGATTTTGATTTCAGATTTCGTGGCTAGTAGGTCTGCTTTCACCTAGTTAGCCGCGAAATGTGGTTTCTTTACGTAAACGGTTTTATGAATATCCGTTGACTCCGAGTTCTGAATTCGGAGATTTTTAGCTTGATTTCGCACTACCTTTCGAGCTCTACAATTCTGGAGTTTCGGATTTTGATTTCAGAAGTCATGGCTAGTAGGTCTGTTTTCACCTAGTTAGCCGCGAAATGTGGTTTCTTTACGTAAACGGTTTTATGAATATCCGTTGACTCCGAGTTCTGAATTCGGTGATTTTTAGCTTGATTTCGCACTACTTTTCGAGCTCTACAATCCTGGCGTTTCGGATTTTGATTTCAGATTTCGTGGCTAGTAGGTCTGCTTTCACCTAGTTAGCCGCGAAATGTGGTTTCTTTACGTAAACGGTTTTATCAATATCCGTTGACTTCGAGTTCTGAATTCGGTGATTTTTAGCTTGATTTCGCACTACTTTTCGAGCTCTACAATCCTGGAGTTTTGGATTTTGATTTCACAACTCGTGGATAGTAGGCCTTGTTTCACCAAGTTAGCCGCGAAATGCGGTTTCTTTACGTAAACGGTTTTATGAATATCCGTTGACTCCGAGTTCTGAATTCGTTGATTTTTAGCTTGATTTCGCACTACTTTTCGAGCTCTACAATCCTGGCTTTCGGATTTTGATTTCAGAACTCGTGGCTAGTAGGTCTGCTTTCACCTACTTAGCCGCGAAATGTGGTTTCTTTACATAAACGGTTTTATGATTATCCGTTGACTCCGAGTTCTGAATTCGGAGATTTTTAGCTTGATTTCGCACTACTTTTCGAGCTCTACAATCCTAGCGTTTCGGATTTTTATTTCAGAACTCGTCGCTAGTAGGTCTCGTTTCACCTATTTAGCCGCGAAATGTGGTTTGTTTACGTAAACGGTTTTATGAATATCCGTTGACTCCGAGTTCTGAATTCGTTGATTTTTAGCTTGATTTCGCACTACTTTTCGAGCTCTACAATCCTGGTTTTCGGATTTTGATTTCAGAACTCGTGGCTAGTAGGTCTCGTTTCACCTAGTTTGCCGCGAAATGTGGTTTATTTACGTAAACGGTTTTATGAATATCCATTGACACCGAGTTCTGAATTCATTGATTTTTAGCTTGATTTCGCACTACTTTTCGAGCTCTACAATCCTGGGGTTTCGGATTTTGATTTCAGAACTCGTGGCTAGTAGGTCTCGTTTCACCTAGTTAGCCGCGAAATGTGGTTTCTTTACGTAAACGGTTTTATGAATATCCGTTGACTCCGAGTTATGAATTCGTTGATTTTTAGCTTGATTTCGCACTACTTTTCGAGCTCTACTATCCTGGCGTTTCGGATTTTGATTTCAGAACTCGTGGCTAGTAGGTCTCGTTTCACCTAGTTAGCCGCGAAATGTGGTTTCTTTACGTAAACGGTTTCATGAATATCCGTTGACTCCGAGTTCTGAATTCGGTGATTTTTAGCTTGATTTCGCACTACTTTTCGAGCTCTACAATCCTGGTGTTTTCGGATTTTGATTTCAGAACTTGTGGCTAGTAGGTCTCGTTTCACCTAGTTAGCCGCGAAATGTGGTTTCTTTACGTAATCGGTTTTATGAATATCCGTTGACTCCGAGTTCTGAATTCGGTGATTTTTAGCTTGATTTCGCACTACTTTTCGAGCTCTACAATCCTGGCTTTTTGGATTTTGATTTCAGATTTCGCGGCTAGTAGGTCTGCTTTCACCTAGTTAGCCGCAAAATGTGGTTTCTTTACGTAAACGGTTTTATGAATATCCGTTGACTCCGAGTTCTGAATTCGGAGATTTTTAGCTTGATTTCGCACTACCTTTCGAGCTCTACAATCCTGGAGTTTTGGATTTTGATTTCAGAAGTCGTGGCTAGTAGGTCTCGTTTCACCTAGTTAGCCGCGAAATGTGGTTTCTTTACGTAAACGGTTTTATGAATATCCGTTGACTCCGAGTTCTGAATTCGGTGATTTTTAGCTTGATTTCGCACTACTTTTCGAGCTCTACAATCCTGGCGTTTCGGATTTTGATTTCAGATTTCGTGGCTAGTAGGTCTGCTTTCACCTAGTTAGCCGCGAAATGTGGTTTGTTTACGTAATCGGTTTTATGAATATCCGTTGACTCCGAGTACTGAATTCGTTGATTTTTATCTTGATTTCGCACTACTTTTCGAGCTCTACAATCTTGGGGTTTCGGATTTTGATTTCAGAACTCGTGGCTAGTAGGTATCGTTTCACCTAGTTGGCCGCGAAATGTGGTTTCTTTACGTAAACGGTTTTATGAATATCCATTGACACCGAGTTCTGAATTCATTGATTTTTAGCTTGATTTCGCACTACTTTTCGAGCTCTACAATCCTGGGGTTTCGGATTTTGATTTCAGAACTCGTGGCTAGTAGGTCTCGTTTCACCTAGTTAGCCGCGAAATGTGGTTTCTTTACGTAAACGGTTTTATGAATATCCGTTGACTCCGAGTTATGAATTCGTTGATTTTTAGCTTGATTTCGCACTACTTTTCGAGCTCTACTATCCTGGCGTTTCGGATTTTGATTTCAGAACTCGTGGCTAGTAGGTCTCGTTTCACCTAGTTAGCCGCGAAATGTGGTTTCTTTACGTAAACGGTTTCATGAATATCCGTTGACTCCGAGTTCTGAATTCGGTGATTTTTAGCTTGATTTCGCACTACTTTTCGAGCTCTACAATCCTGGTGTTTTCGGATTTTGATTTCAGAACTTGTGGCTAGTAGGTCTCGTTTCACCTAGTTAGCCGCGAAATGTGGTTTCTTTACGTAATCGGTTTTATGAATATCCGTTGACTCCGAGTTCTGAATTCGGTGATTTTTAGCTTGATTTCGCACTACTTTTCGAGCTCTACAATCCTGGAGTTTTGGATTTTGATTTCAGATTTCGGGGCTAGTAGGTCTGCTTTCACCTAGTTAGCCGCGAAATGTGGTTTCTTTACGTAAAAGGTTTTATGAATATCCGTTGACTCCGAGTTCTGAATTCGGAGATTTTTAGCTTGATTTCGCACTACCTTTCGAGCTCTACAATCCTGGAGTTTTGGATTTTGATTTCAGAACTCGTGGCTAGTAGGTCTCGTTTCACCTAGTTAGCCGCGAAATGTGGTTTCTTTACGTAAACGGTTTTATGAATATCCGTTGACTCCGAGTTCTGAATTCGGTGATTTTTAGCTTGATTTCGCACTACTTTTCGAGCTCTACAATCCTGGCGTTTCAGATTTTGATTTCAGATTTCGTGGCTAGTAGGTCTGCTTTCACCTAGTTAGCCGCGAAATGTGGTTTCTTTACGTAAACGGTTTTATGAATATCCGTTGACTCCGAGTACTGAATTCGTTGATTTTTAGCTTGATTTCGCACTACTTTTCGAGCTCTACAATCTTGGGGTTTCGGATTTTGATTTCAGAACTCGTGGCTAGTAGGTATCGTTTCACCTAGTTGGCCGCGAAATGTGGTTTCTTTACGTAAACGGTTTTATGAATATTCGTTGACTCCGATTTCTGAATTCGGTGATTTTTATCTTGATTTCGCACTACTTTTCGAGCTCTACAATCCTGGAGTTTCGGATTTTTATTTCAGAACTCGTGGCTAGTAGGTCTAGTTTCACCTAGTTAGCCGCGAAATGTGGTTTCTTTACGTAAACGGTTTTATGAATATCCGTTGACTCCGAGTTCTGAATTCGGTGATTTTTAGCTTGATTTTGCACTACTTTTCGAGCTGTACAATCCTGGCGTTTCGGATTTTGATTTCAAAACTCGTGGCTAGTAGGTCTCATTTCACCTAGTTAGCCGCGAAATGTGGTTTCTTTACGTAAACGGTTTTATGAATATCCGTTGACTCCGAGTTCTGAATTCGGTGATTTTTAGCTTGATTTCGCACTACTTTTCGAGCTCTACAATCCTGGCGTTTTCGGATTTTGATTTCAGAACTCGTGGCTAGTAGGTCTCGTTTCAACTAGTTAGCCGCGAAATGTGGTTTCTTTACGTAATCGGTTTTATGAATATCCGTTGAATCCGAGTTCTGAATTCGGTGATTTTTAGCTTGATTTCGCACTACTTTTCGAGCTCTACAATCCTGGCATTTCGGATTTTGATTTCAGATTTCGTGGCTAGTAGGTCTGCTTTCACCTAGTTAGCCGCGAAATGTGGTTTCTTTACGTAAACGGTTTTATGAATATCCGTTGACTCCGAGTTCTGAATTCGGAGATTTTTAGCTTGATTTCGCACTACCTTTCGAGCTCTACAATCCTGGAGTTTTGGATTTTGATTTCAGAAGTCGTGGCTAGTAGGTCTCGTTTCACCTAGTTAGCCGCGAAATGTGGTTTCTTTACGTAAACGGTTTTATGAATATCCGTTGACTCCGAGTTCTGAATTCGGTGATTTTTAGCTTGATTTCGCACTACTTTTCGAGCTCTACAATCCTGGAGTTTCGGATTTTGATTTCAGATTTCGTGGCTAGTAGGTCTGCTTTCACCTAGTTAGCCGCGAAATGTGGTTTCTTTACGTAAACGGTTTTATGAATATCCGTTGACTCCGAGTTCTGAATTCGGTGATTTTTAGCTTGATTTCGCACTACTTTTCGAGCTCTACAATCCTGGAGTATTGGATTTTAATTTCAGAACTCGTGGCTAGTAGGTCTGCTTTCACCTACTTAGCCGCGAAATGTGTTTTCTTTACGTAAACGGTTTTATGAATATCCATTGACTCCGAGTTCTGAATTCGTAGATTTTTAGCTTGATTTCGCACTACTTTTCGAGCTCTACAATCCTGGCATTTCGAATTTTGATTTCAGAACTCGTGGCTAGTAGGTCTCGTTTCACCTAGTGAGCCGCGAAATGTGGTTTATTTACGTAAACGGTTTTATGAATATCCGTTGACTCCGAGTTCTGAATTCGTTGATTTTTAGCTTGATTTCGCACTACTTTTCGAGCTCTACAATCCTGGGGTTTCGGATTTTGATTTCAAAACTCGTGGCTAGTAGGTCTCGTTTCACCTAGTTAGCCGCGAAATGTGGTTTCTTTACGTAAACGGTTTTATGAATATCCGTTGACTCCGATTTCTGAATTCGGTGATTTTTATCTTGATTTCGCACTACTTTTCGAGCTCTACAATCCTGGAGTTTCGGATTTTTATTTCAGAACTCGTGGCTAGTAGGTCTAGTTTCACCTAGTTATCCGCGAAATGTGGTTTCTTTACGTAAACGGTTTTATGAATATCCGTTGACTCCGAGTTCTGAATTCGGTGATTTTTAGCTTGATTTCGCACTACTTTTCGAGCTCTACAATCCTGGCGTTTTCGGATTTTGATTTCAGAACTCCTGGCTAGTAGGTCTCGTTCCACCTAGTTAGCCGCGAAATGTGGTTTGTTTACGTAATCGGTTTTATGAATATCCGTTGACTCCGAGTTCTGAATTCGGTGATTTTTAGCTTGATTTCGCACTACTTTTTGACCTCTACAATCCTGGCGTTTTGGGATTTTGATTTCAGAACTCGTGGCTAGTAGGTCTCGTTTCACCTAGTTAGCCGCGAAATGTGGTTTCTTTACGTAAAAGGTTTTATGAATATCCGTTGACTCTGAGTTCTGAATTCGGTGATTTTTAGCTTGATTTCGCACTACTTTTCGAGCTCTACAATCCTGGCGTTTCGGATTTTGATTTCAGAACTCGTGGCTAGTAGGTCTCGTTTCACCTAGTTAGCCGCGAAATGTGGTTTCTTTACGTAATCGGTTTTATGAATATCCGTTGACTCCGAGTTCTGAATTCGGTGATTTTTAGCTTGATTTCGCACTACTTTTCGAGCTCTACAATCCTGGAGTTTCGGATTTTGATTTCAGATTTCGTGGCTAGTAGGTCTGCTTTCACCTAGTTAGCCGCGAAATGTGGTTTCTTTACGTAAACGGTTTTATGAATATCCGTTGACTCCGAGTTCTGAATTCGGTGATTTTTAGCTTGATTTCGCACTACTTTTCGAGCTCTACAATCCTGGCGTTTCAGATTTTGATTTCAGATTTCGTGGCTAGTAGGTCTGCTTTCACCTAGTTAGCCGCGAAATGTGGTTTCTTTACGTAAACGGTTTTATGAATATCCGTTGACTCTGAGTACTGAATTCGTTGATTTTTAGCTTGATTTCGCACTACTTTTCGAGCTCTACAATCTTGGGGTTTCGGATTTTGATTTCAGAACTCGTGGCTAGTAGGTATCGTTTCACCTAGTTGGCCGCGAAATGTGGTTTCTTTACGTAAACGGTTTTATGAATATTCGTTGACTCCGATTTCTGAATTCGGTGATTTTTATCTTGATTTCGCACTACTTTTCGAGCTCTACAATCCTGGAGTTTCGGATTTTTATTTCAGAACTCGTGGCTAGTAGGTCTAGTTTCACCTAGTTAGCCGCGAAATGTGGTTTCTTTACGTAAACGGTTTTATGAATATCCGTTGACTCCGAGTTCTGAATTCGGTGATTTTTAGCTTGATTTTGCACTACTTTTCGAGCTGTACAATCCTGGCGTTTCGGATTTTGATTTCAAAACTCGTGGCTAGTAGGTCTCATTTCACCTAGTTAGCCGCGAAATGTGGTTTCTTTACGTAAACGGTTTTATGAATATCCGTTGACTCCGAGTTCTGAATTCGGTGATTTTTAGCTTGATTTCGCACTACTTTTCGAGCTCTACAATCCTGGCGTTTTCGGATTTTGATTTCAGAACTCGTGGCTAGTAGGTCTCGTTTCAACTAGTTAGCCGCGAAATGTGGTTTCTTTACGTAATCGGTTTTATGAATATCCGTTGAATCCGAGTTCTGAATTCGGTGATTTTTAGCTTGATTTCGCACTACTTTTCGAGCTCTACAATCCTGGCATTTCGGATTTTGATTTCAGATTTCGTGGCTAGTAGGTCTGCTTTCACCTAGTTAGCCGCGAAATGTGGTTTCTTTACGTAAACGGTTTTATGGATATCCGTTGACTCCGAGTTCTGAATTCGGAGATTTTTAGCTTGATTTCGCACTACCTTTCGAGCTCTACAATCCTGGAGTTTTGGATTTTGATTTCAGAAGTCGTGGCTAGTAGGTCTCGTTTCACCTAGTTAGCCGCGAAATGTGGTTTCTTTACGTAAACGGTTTTATGAATATCCGTTGACTCCGAGTTCTGAATTCGGTGATTTTTAGCTTGATTTCGCACTACTTTTCGAGCTCTACAATCCTGGAGTTTCGGATTTTGATTTCAGATTTCGTGGCTAGTAGGTCTGCTTTCACCTAGTTAGCCGCGAAATGTGGTTTCTTTACGTAAACGGTTTTATGAATATCCGTTGACTCCGAGTTCTGAATTCGGTGATTTTTAGCTTGATTTCGCACTACTTTTCGAGCTCTACAATCCTGGAGTATTGGATTTTAATTTCAGAACTCGTGGCTAGTAGGTCTGCTTTCACCTACTTAGCCGCGAAATGTGTTTTCTTTACGTAAACGGTTTTATGAATATCCATTGACTCCGAGTTCTGAATTCGTAGATTTTTAGCTTGATTTCGCACTACTTTTCGAGCTCTACAATCCTGGCATTTCGAATTTTGATTTCAGAACTCGTGGCTAGTAGGTCTCGTTTCACCTAGTGAGCCGCGAAATGTGGTTTATTTACGTAAACGGTTTTATGAATATCCGTTGACTCCGAGTTCTGAATTCGTTGATTTTTAGCTTGATTTCGCACTACTTTTCGAGCTCTACAATCCTGGGGTTTCGGATTTTGATTTCAAAACTCGTGGCTAGTAGGTCTCGTTTCACCTAGTTAGCCGCGAAATGTGGTTTCTTTACGTAAACGGTTTTATGAATATCCGTTGACTCCGATTTCTGAATTCGGTGATTTTTATCTTGATTTCGCACTACTTTTCGAGCTCTACAATCCTGGAGTTTCGGATTTTTATTTCAGAACTCGTGGCTAGTAGGTCTAGTTTCACCTAGTTATCCGCGAAATGTGGTTTCTTTACGTAAACGGTTTTATGAATATCCGTTGACTCCGAGTTCTGAATTCGGTGATTTTTAGCTTGATTTCGCACTACTTTTCGAGCTCTACAATCCTGGCGTTTTCGGATTTTGATTTCAGAACTCCTGGCTAGTAGGTCTCGTTCCACCTAGTTAGCCGCGAAATGTGGTTTGTTTACGTAATCGGTTTTATGAATATCCGTTGACTCCGAGTTCTGAATTCGGTGATTTTTAGCTTGATTTCGCACTACTTTTCGACCTCTACAATCCTGGCGTTTTGGGATTTTGATTTCAGAACTCGTGGCTAGTAGGTCTCGTTTCACCTAGTTAGCCGCGAAATGTGGTTTCTTTACGTAAAAGGTTTTATGAATATCCGTTGACTCTGAGTTCTGAATTCGGTGATTTTTAGCTTGATTTCGCACTACTTTTCGAGCTCTACAATCCTGGCGTTTCGGATTTTGATTTCAGAACTCGTGGCTAGTAGGTCTCGTTTCACCTAGTTAGCCGCGAAATGTGGTTTCTTTACGTAATCGGTTTTATGAATATCCGTTGACTCCGAGTTCTGAATTCGGTGATTTTTAGCTTGATTTCGCACTACTTTTCGAGCTCTACAATCCTGGCATTTTGGATTTTGATTTCAGATTTCGTGGCTAGTAGGTCTGCTTTCACCTAGTTAGCCGCGAAATGTGGTTTCTTTACGTAAACGGTTTTATGAATATCCGTTGACTCCGAGTTCTGAATTCGGAGATTTTTAGCTTGATTTCGCACTACCTTTCGAGCTCTACAATCCTGGAGTTTTGGATTTTGATTTCAGAAGTCGTGGCTAGTAGGTCTCGTTTCACCTAGTTAGCCGCGAAATGTGGTTTCTTTACGTAAACGGTTTTATGAATATCCGTTGACTCCGAGTTCTGAATTCGGTGATTTTTAGCTTGATTTCGCACTACTTTTCGAGCTCTACAATCCTGGCGTTTCGGATTTTGATTTCAGATTTCGTGGCTAGTAGGTCTGCTTTCACCTAGTTAGCCGCGAAATGTGGTTTGTTTACGTAATCGGTTTTATGAATATCCGTTGACTCCGAGTACTGAATTCGTTGATTTTTATCTTGATTTCGCACTACTTTTCGAGCTCTACAATCTTGGGGTTTCGGATTTTGATTTCAGAACTCGTGGCTAGTAGGTATCGTTTCACCTAGTTGGCCGCGAAATGTGGTTTCTTTACGTAAACGGTTTTATGAATATCCGTTGACTCCGATTTCTGAATTCGGTGATTTTTATCTTGATTTCGCACTACTTTTCGAGCTCTACAATCCTGGAGTTTCGGATTTTTATTTCAGAATTCGTGGCTAGTAGGTCTAGTTTCACCTAGTTAGCCGCGAAATGTGGTTTCTTTACGTAAACGGTTTTATGAATATCCGTTGACTCCGAGTTCTGAATTCGGTGATTTTTAGCTTGATTTCGCACTACTTTTCGAGCTGTACAATCCTGGCGTTTCGGATTTTGATTTCAAAACTCGTGGCTAGTAGGTCTCGTTTCACCTAGTTAGCCGCGAAATGTGGTTTCTTTACGTAAACGGTTTTATGAATATCCGTTGACTCCGAGTTCTGAACTCGGTGATTTTTAGCCTGATTTCGCACTACTTTTCGAGCTCTACAATCCTGGCGTTTTCGGATTTTGATTTCAGAACTCGTGGCTAGTAGGTCTCGTTTCACCTAGTTAGCCGCGAAATGTGATTTCTTTACGTAATCGGTTTTATGAATATCCGTTGACTCCGAGTTCTGAATTCGGTGATTTTTAGCTTGATTTCGCACTACTTTTCGAGCTCTACAATCCTGGCGTTTCGGATTTTGATTTCAGATTTCGTGGCTAGTAGGTCTGCTTTCACCTAGTTAGCCGCGAAATGTGGTTTCTTTACGTAAACGGTTTTATGAATATTCGTTGACTCCGAGTTCTGAATTCGGAGATTTTTAGCTTGATTTCGCACTACCTTTCGAGCTCTACAATCCTGGAGTTTTGGATTTTGATTTCAGAAGTCGTGGCTAGTAGGTCTCGTTTCACCTATTTAGCCGCGAAATGTGGTTTCTTTACGTAAACGGTTTTATGAATATCCGTTGACTCCGAGTTCTGAATTCGGTGATTTTTAGCTTGATTTCGCACTACTTTTCGAGCTCTACAATCCTGGCGTTTCGGATTTTGATTTCAGATTTCGTGGCAAGTAGGTCTGCTTTCACCTAGTTAGCCGCGAAATGTGGTTTCTTTACGTAAACGGTTTTATGAATATCCGTTGACTCCGAGTACTGAATTCGTTGATTTTTAGCTTGATTTCGCACTACTTTTCGAGCTCTACAATCCTGGAGTTTCGGATTTTGATTTCAGATTTCGTGGCTAGTAGGTCTGCTTTCACCTAGTTAGCCGCGAAATGTGGTTTCTTTACGTAAACGGTTTTATGAATATCCGTTGACTCCGAGTTCTGAATTCGGAGATTTTTAGCTTGATTTCGCACTACCTTTCGAGCTCTACAATTCTGGAGTTTCGGATTTTGATTTCAGAAGTCATGGCTAGTAGGTCTCTTTTCACCTAGTTAGCCGCGAAATGTGGTTTCTTTACGTAAACGGTTTTATGAATATCCGTTGACTCCGAGTTCTGAATTCGGTGATTTTTAGCTTGATTTCGCACTACTTTTCGAGCTCTACAATCCTGGCGTTTCGGATTTTGATTTCAGATTTCGTGGCTAGTAGGTCTGCTTTCACCTAGTTAGCCGCGAAATGTGGTTTCTTTACGTAAACGGTTTTATCAATATCCGTTGACTTCGAGTTCTGAATTCGGTGATTTTTAGCTTGATTTCGCACTACTTTTCGAGCTCTACAATCCTGGAGTTTTGGATTTTGATTTCACAACTCGTGGATAGTAGGCCTTGTTTCACCAAGTTAGCCGCGAAATGCGGTTTCTTTACGTAAACGGTTTTATGAATATCCGTTGACTCCGAGTTCTGAATTCGTTGATTTTTAGCTTGATTTCGCACTACTTTTCGAGCTCTACAATCCTGGCTTTCGGATTTTGATTTCAGAACTCGTGGCTAGTAGGTCTGCTTTCACCTACTTAGCCGCGAAATGTGGTTTCTTTACATAAACGGTTTTATGAATATCCGTTGACTCCGAGTTCTGAATTCGGAGATTTTTAGCTTGATTTCGCACTACTTTTCGAGCTCTACAATCCTAGCGTTTCGGATTTTGATTTCAGAACTCGTCGCTAGTAGGTCTCGTTTCACCTATTTAGCCGCGAAATGTGGTTTGTTTACGTAAACGGTTTTATGAATATCCGTTGACTCCGAGTTCTGAATTCGTTGATTTTTAGCTTGATTTCGCACTACTTTTCGAGCTCTACAATCCTGGTTTTCGGATTTTGATTTCAGAACTCGTGGCTAGTAGGTCTCGTTTCACCTAGTTTGCCGCGAAATGTGGTTTATTTACGTAAACGGTTTTATGAATATCCATTGACACCGAGTTCTGAATTCATTGATTTTTAGCTTGATTTCGCACTACTTTTCGAGCTCTACAATCCTGGGGTTTCGGATTTTGATTTCAGAACTCGTGGCTAGTAGGTCTCGTTTCACCTAGTTAGCCGCGAAATGTGGTTTCTTTACGTAAACGGTTTTATGAATATCCGTTGACTCCGAGTTATGAATTCGTTGATTTTTAGCTTGATTTCGCACTACTTTTCGAGCTCTACTATCCTGGCGTTTCGGATTTTGATTTCAGAACTCGTGGCTAGTAGGTCTCGTTTCACCTAGTTAGCCGCGAAATGTGGTTTCTTTACGTAAACGGTTTCATGAATATCCGTTGACTCCGAGTTCTGAATTCGGTGATTTTTAGCTTGATTTCGCACTACTTTTCGAGCTCTACAATCCTGGTGTTTTCGGATTTTGATTTCAGAACTTGTGGCTAGTAGGTCTCGTTTCACCTAGTTAGCCGCGAAATGTGGTTTCTTTACGTAATCGGTTTTATGAATATCCGTTGACTCCGAGTTCTGAATTCGGTGATTTTTAGCTTGATTTCGCACTACTTTTCGAGCTCTACAATCCTGGCATTTTGGATTTTGATTTCAGATTTCGTGGCTAGTAGGTCTGCTTTCACCTAGTTAGCCGCGAAATGTGGTTTCTTTACGTAAACGGTTTTATGAATATCCGTTGACTCCGAGTTCTGAATTCGGAGATTTTTAGCTTGATTTCGCACTACCTTTCGAGCTCTACAATCCTGGAGTTTTGGATTTTGATTTCAGAAGTCGTGGCTAGTAGGTCTCGTTTCACCTAGTTAGCCGCGAAATGTGGTTTCTTTACGTAAACGGTTTTATGAATATCCGTTGACTCCGAGTTCTGAATTCGGTGATTTTTAGCTTGATTTCGCACTACTTTTCGAGCTCTACAATCCTGGCGTTTCGGATTTTGATTTCAGATTTCGTGGCTAGTAGGTCTGCTTTCACCTAGTTAGCCGCGAAATGTGGTTTGTTTACGTAATCGGTTTTATGAATATCCGTTGACTCCGAGTACTGAATTCGTTGATTTTTATCTTGATTTCGCACTACTTTTCGAGCTCTACAATCTTGGGGTTTCGGATTTTGATTTCAGAACTCGTGGCTAGTAGGTATCGTTTCACCTAGTTGGCCGCGAAATGTGGTTTCTTTACGTAAACGGTTTTATGAATATCCGTTGACTCCGATTTCTGAATTCGGTGATTTTTATCTTGATTTCGCACTACTTTTCGAGCTCTACAATCCTGGAGTTTCGGATTTTTATTTCAGAATTCGTGGCTAGTAGGTCTAGTTTCACCTAGTTAGCCGCGAAATGTGGTTTCTTTACGTAAACGGTTTTATGAATATCCGTTGACTCCGAGTTCTGAATTCGGTGATTTTTAGCTTGATTTCGCACTACTTTTCGAGCTGTACAATCCTGGCGTTTCGGATTTTGATTTCAAAACTCGTGGCTTGTAGGTCTCGTTTCACCTAGTTAGCCGCGAAATGTGGTTTCTTTACGTAAACGGTTTTATGAATATCCGTTGACTCCGAGTTCTGAACTCGGTGATTTTTAGCCTGATTTCGCACTACTTTTCGAGCTCTACAATCCTGGCGTTTTCGGATTTTGATTTCAGAACTCGTGGCTAGTAGGTCTCGTTTCACCTAGTTAGCCGCGAAATGTTGTTTCTTTACGTAATCGGTTTTATGAATATCCGTTGACTCCGAGTTCTGAATTCGGTGATTTTTAGCTTGATTTCGCACTACTTTTCGAGCTCTACAATCCTGGCGTTTCGGATTTTGATTTCAGATTTCGTGGCTAGTAGGTCTGCTTTCACCTAGTTAGCCGCGAAATGTGGTTTCTTTACGTAAACGGTTTTATGAATATTCGTTGACTCCGAGTTCTGAATTCGGAGATTTTTAGCTTGATTTCGCACTACCTTTCGAGCTCTACAATCCTGGAGTTTTGGATTTTGATTTCAGAAGTCGTGGCTAGTAGGTCTCGTTTCACCTATTTAGCCGCGAAATGTGGTTTCTTTACGTAAACGGTTTTATGAATATCCGTTGACTCCGAGTTCTGAATTCGGTGATTTTTAGCTTGATTTCGCACTACTTTTCGAGCTCTACAATCCTGGCGTTTCGGATTTTGATTTCAGATTTCGTGGCTAGTAGGTCTGCTTTCACCTAGTTAGCCGCGAAATGTGGTTTCTTTACGTAAACGGTTTTATGAATATCCGTTGACTCCGAGTTCTGAATTCGGTGATTTTTAGCTTGATTTCGCACTACTTTTTGAGCTCTACAATCCTGGAGTTTTGGATTTTAATTTCAGAACTCGTGGCTAGTAGGTCTGCATTCACCTACTTAGCCGCGAAATGTGTTTTCTTTACGTAAACGGTTTTATGAATATCCGTTGACTCCGAGTTCTGAATTCGTAGATTTTTAGCTTGATTTCGCACTACTTTTCGAGCTCTACAATCCTGGCATTTCGAATTTTGATTTCAGAACTCGTGGCTAGTAGGTCTCGTTTCACCTAGTGAGCCGCGAAATGTGGTTTATTTACGTAAACGGTTTTATGAATATCCGTTGACTCCGAGTTCTGAATTCGTTGATTTTTAGCTTGATTTCGCACTACTTTTCGAGCTCTACAATCCTGGGGTTTCGGATTTTGATTTCAAAACTCGTGGCTAGTAGGTCTCGTTTCACCTAGTTAGCCGCGAAATGTGGTTTCTTTACGTAAACGGTTTTATGAATATCCGTTGACTCCGATTTCTTAATTCGGTGATTTTTATCTTGATTTCGCACTACTTTTCGAGCTCTACAATCCTGAAGTTTCGGATTTTTATTTCAGAACTCGTGGCTAGTAGGTCTAGTTTCACCTAGTTAGCCGCGAAATGTGGTTTCTTTACGTAAACGGTTTTATGAATATCCGTTGACTCCGAGTTCTGAATTTGGTGATTTTTAGCTTGATTTCGCACTACTTTTCGAGCTCTACAATCCTGGCATTTTCGGATTTTGATTTCAGAACTCGTGGCTAGTAGGTCTCGTTTCACCTAGTTAGCCGCGAAATGTGGTTTGTTTACGTAATCGGTTTTATGAATATCCGTTGACTCCGAGTTCTGAATTCGGTGATTTTTAGCTTGATTTCGCACTACTTTTCGACCTCTACAATCCTGGCGTTTCGGATTTTGATTCCAGCTTTCGTGGCTAGTAGGTCTGCTTTCACCTAGTTAGCCGCGAAATGTGGTTTCTTTACGTAAACGGTTTTATGAATATCCGTTGACTCCGAGTTCTGAATTCGGAGATTTTTAGCTTGATTTCGCACTACCTTTCGAGCTCTACAATCCTGGAGTTTTGGATTTTGATTTCAGAACTCGTGGCTAGTAGGTCTCGTTTCACCTAGTTAGCCGCGAAATGTGGTTTCTTTACGTAAACGGTTTTATGAATATCCGTTGACTCCGAGTTCTGAATTCGGTGATTTTTAGCTTGATTTCGCACTACTTTTCGAGCTCTACAATCCTGGCGTTTCGGATTTTGATTTCAGATTTCGTGGCTAGTAGGTCTGCTTTCACCTAGTTAGCCGCGAAATGTGGTTTCTTTACGTAAACGGTTTTATGAATATCCGTTGACTCCGAGTTCTGAATTCGTTGATTTTTAGCTTGATTTCGCACTATTTTTCGAGCTCTACAATCCTGGGGTTTCGGATTTTGATTTCAAAACTCGTGGCTAGTAGGTCTCGTTTCATCTAGTTAGCCGCGAAATGTGGTTTCTTTACGTAAACGGTTTTATGAATATCCGTTGACTCCGATTTCTGAATTCGGTGATTTTTATCTTGATTTCGCACTACTTTTCGAGCTCTACAATCCTGGAGTTTCGGATTTTTATTTCAGAACTCGTGGCTAGTAGGTCTAGTTTCACCTAGTTAGCCGCGAAATGTGGTTTCTTTACGTAAACGGTTTTATGAATATCCGTTGACTCCGAGTTCTGAATTCGGTGATTTTTAGCTTGATTTCGCACTACTTTTCGAGCTCTACAATCCTGGAGTTTTCGGATTTTGATTTCAGAACTCGTGGCTAGTAGGTCTCGTTTCACCTAGTTAGCCGCGAAATGTGGTTTGTTTACGTAATCGGTTTTATGAATATCCGTTGACTCCGAGTTCTGAATTCGGTGATTTTTAGCTTGATTTCGCACTACTTTTCGACCTCTACAATCCTGGCGTTTCGGATTTTGATTCCAGCTTTCGTGGCTAGTAGGTCTGCTTTCACCTAGTTAGCCGCGAAATGTGGTTTCTTTACGTAAACGGTTTTATGAATATCCGTTGACTCCGAGTTCTGAATTCGGAGATTTTTAGCTTGATTTCGCACTACCTTTCGAGCTCTACAATCCTGGAGTTTTGGATTTTGATTTCAGAACTCGTGGCTAGTAGGTCTCGTTTCACCTAGTTAGCCGCGAAATGTGGTTTCTTTACGTAAACGGTTTTATGAATATCCGTTGACTCCGAGTTCTGAATTCGGTGATTTTTAGCTTGATTTCGCACTACTTTTTGAGCTCTACAATCCTGGCGTTTCGGATTTTGATTTCAGATTTCGTGGCTAGTAGGTCTGCTTTCACCTAGTTAGCCGCGAAATGTGGTTTCTTTACGTAAAGGGTTTTATGAATATCCGTTGACTCCGAGTTCTGAATTCGGTGATTTTTAGCTTGATTTCGCACTACTTTTTGAGCTCTACAATCCTGGAGTTTCGGATTTTGATTTCAGAACTCGTGGCTAGTAGGTCTGCTTTCACCTACTTAGCCGCGAAATGTGCTTTCTTTACGTAAACGGTTTTATGAATATCCGTTGACTCCGAGTTCTGAATTCGGTGATTTTTATCTTGATTTCGCACTACCTTTCGAGCTCTACAATCCTGGAGTTTCGGATTTTTATTTCAGAACTCGTGGCTAGTAGGTCTAGTTTCACCTAGTTAGCCGCGAAATGTGGTTTCTTTACGTAAACGGTTTTATGAATATCCGTTGACTCCGAGTTCTGAATTCGGTGATTTTTAGCTTGATTTCGCACTACTTTTCGAGCTCTACAATCCTGGCGTTTTCGGATTTTGATTTCAGAACTCGTGGCTAGTAGGTCTCGTTTCACCTAGTTAGCCGCGAAATGTGCTTTGTTTACGTAATCGGTTTTATGAATATCCGTTGACTCCGAGTTCTGAATTCGGTGATTTTTAGCTTGATTTCGCACTACTTTTCGAGCTCTACAATCCTGGAGTTTTGGATTTTAATTTCGAAACTCGTGGCTAGTAGGTCTGCTTTCACCTACTTAGCCGCGAAATGTGTTTTCTTTACGTAAACGGTTTTATGAATATCCGTTGACTCCGAGTTCTGAATTCGGTGATTTTTAGCTTGATTTCGCACTACTTTTCGACCTCTACAATCCTGGCGTTTCGGATTTTGATTCCAGCTTTCGTGGCTTGTAGGTCTGCTTTCACCTAGTTAGCCGCGAAATGTGGTTTCTTTACGTAAACGGTTTTATGAATATCCGTTGACTCCGAGTTCTGAATTCGGAGATTTTTAGCTTGATTTCGCACTACCTTTCGAGCTCTACAATCCTGGAGTTTTGGATTTTGATTTCAGAACTCGTGGCTAGTAGGTCTCGTTTCACCTAGTTAGCCGCGAAATGTGGTTTCTTTACGTAAACGGTTTTATGAATATCCGTTGACTCCGAGTTCTGAATTCGGTGATTTTTAGCTTGATTTCGCACTACTTTTCGAGCTCTACAATCCTGGCGTTTCGGATTTTGATTTCAGATTTCGTGGCTAGTAGGTCTGCTTTCACCTAGTTAGCCGCGAAATGTGGTTTCTTTACGTAAAGGGTTTTATGAATATCCGTTGACTCCGAGTTCTGAATTCGGTGATTTTTAGCTTGATTTCGCACTACTTTTTGAGCTCTACAATCCTGGAGTTTCGGATTTTGATTTCAGAACTCGTGGCTAGTAGGTCTGCTTTCACCTACTTAGCCGCGAAATGTGCTTTCTTTACGTAAACGGTTTTATGAATATCCGTTGACTCCGAGTTCTGAATTCGGTGATTTTTATCTTGATTTCGCACTACCTTTCGAGCTCTACAATCCTGGAGTTTCGGATTTTTATTTCAGAACTCGTGGCTAGTAGGTCTAGTTTCACCTAGTTAGCCGCGAAATGTGGTTTCTTTACGTAAACGGTTTTATGAATATCCGTTGACTCCGAGTTCTGAATTCGGTGATTTTTAGCTTGATTTCGCACTACTTTTCGAGCTCTACAATCCTGGCGTTTTCGGATTTTGATTTCAGAACTCGTGGCTAGTAGGTCTCGTTTCACCTAGTTAGCCGCGAAATGTGGTTTGTTTACGTAATCGGTTTTATGAATATCCGTTGACTCCGAGTTCTGAATTCGGTGATTTTTAGCTTGATTTCGCACTACTTTTCGAGCTCTACAATCCTGGAGTTTTGGATTTTAATTTCGAAACTCGTGGCTAGTAGGTCTGCTTTCACCTACTTAGCCGCGAAATGTGTTTTCTTTACGTAAACGGTTTTATGAATATCCGTTGACTCCGAGTTCTGAATTCGGTGATTTTTAGCTTGATTTCGCACTACTTTTCGACCTCTACAATCCTGGCGTTTCGGATTTTGATTCCAGCTTTCGTGGCTAGTAGGTCTGCTTTCACCTAGTTAGCCGCGAAATGTGGTTTCTTTACGTAAACGGTTTTATGAATATCCGTTGACTCCGAGTTCTGAATTCGGAGATTTTTAGCTTGATTTCGCACTACCTTTCGAGCTCTACAATCCTGGAGTTTTGGATTTTGATTTCAGAACTCGTGGCTAGTAGGTCTCGTTTCACCTAGTTAGCCGTGAAATGTGGTTTCTTTACGTAAACGGTTTTATGAATATCCGTTGACTCCGAGTTCTGAATTCGGTGATTTTTAGCTTGATTTCGCACTACTTTTCGAGCTCTACAATCCTGGCGTTTCGGATTTTGATTTCAGATTTCGTGGCTAGTAGGTCTGCTTTCACCTAGTTAGCCGCGAAATGTGGTTTCTTTACGTAAAGGGTTTTATGAATATCCGTTGACTCCGAGTTCTGAATTCGGTGATTTTTAGCTTGATTTCGCACTACTTTTTGAGCTCTACAATCCTGGAGTTTCGGAATTTGATTTCAGAACTCGTGGCTAGTAGGTCTGCTTTCACCTACTTAGCCGCGAAATGTGCTTTCTTTACGTAAACGGTTTTATGAATATCCGTTGACTCCGAGTTCTGAATTCGGAGATTTTTAGCTTGATTTCGCACTACCTTTCGAGCTCTACAATCCTGGAGTTTTGGATTTTGATTTCAGAAGTCGTGGCTAGTAGGTCTCGTTTCACCTAGTTAGCCGCGAAATGTGGTTTCTTTACGTAAACGGTTTTATGAATATCCGTTGACTCCGAGTTCTGAATTCGGTGATTTTTAGCTTGATTTCGCACTACTTTTCGAGCTCTACAATCCTGGCTTTTCGGATTTTGATTTCAGATTTCGTGGCTAGTAGGTCTGCTTTCACCTAGTTAGCCGCGAAATGTGGTTTCTTTACGTAAACGGTTTTATGAATATCCGTTGACTCCGAGTTCTGAATTCGGTGATTTTTAGCTTGATTTCGCACTACTTTTCGAGCTCTACAATCCTGGAGTTTTGGATTTTAATTTCGGAACTCGTGGCTAGTAGGTCTGCTTTCACCTACTTAGCCGCGAAATGTGTTTTCTTTACGTAAACGGTTTTATGAATATCCGTTGACTCCGAGTTCTGAATTCGGAGATTTTTAGCTTGATTTCGCACTACCTTTCGAGCTCTACAATCCTGGCGTTTCGGATTTTGATTTCAGAACTCGTGGCTAGTAGGACTCGTTTCACCTAGTTAGCCGCGAAATGTGGTTTCTTTACTTAAACGGTTTTATGAATATCCGTTGACTCCGAGTTCTGAATTCGGTGATTTTTAGCTTGATTTCGCACTACTTTTCGAGCTCTACAATCCTGGCGTTTTCGGATTTTGATTTCAGAACTCGTGGCTAGTAGGTCTCGTTTCACCTAGTTAGCCGCGAAATGTGGTTTCTTTACGTAATCGGTTTTATGAATATCCGTTGACTCCGAGTTCTGAATTCGGTGATTTTTAGCTTGATTTCGCACTACTTTTCGAGCTCTACAATCCTGGCGTTTCGGATTTTGATTTCAGATTTCGTGGCTAGTAGGTCTGCTTTCACCTAGTTAGCCGCGAAATGTGGTTTCTTTACATAAACGGTTTTATGAATATCCGTTGACTCCGAGTTCTGAATTCGGAGATTTTTAGCTTGATTTCGCACTACCTTTCGAGCTCTACAATCCTGGAGTTTTGGATTTTGATTTCAGAAGTCATGGCTAGTAGGTCTCGTTTCACGTAGTTAGCCGCGAAATGTGGTTTCTTTACGTAAACGGTTTTATGAATATCCGTTGACTCCGAGTTCTGAATTCGGTGATTTTTAGCTTGATTTCGCACTACTTTTCGAGCTCTACAATCCTGGCGTTTCGGATTTTGATTTCAGATTTTGTGGCTAGTAGGTCTGCTTTCACCTTGTTAGCCGCGAAATGTGGTTTCCTTACGTAAACGGTTTTATGAATATCCGTTGACTCCGAGTTCTGAATTCGGTGATTTTTAGCTTGATTTCGCACTACTTTTCGAGCTCTACAATCCTGGAGTTTTGGATTTTAATTTCAGAACTCGTGGCTAGTAGGTCTGCTTTCACCTACTTAGCCGCGAAATGTGTTTTCTTTACGTAAACGGTTTTATGAATATCCGTTGACTCCGAGTTCTGAATTCGGAGATTTTTAGCTTGATTTCGTACTACCTTTCGAGCTCTACAATCCTGGAGTTTTGGATTTTGATTTCAGAACTCGTGGCTAGTAGGTCTCGTTTCACCTAGTGAGCCGCGAAATGTGGTTTATTTACGTAAACGGTTTTATGAATATCCGTTGACTCCGAGTTCTGAATTCGTTGATTTTTAGCTTGATTTCGCACTACTTTTCGAGCTCTACAATCCTGGGGTTTCGGATTTTGATTTCAGAACTCGTGGCTAGTAGGTCTCGTTTCACCTAGTTAGCCGCGAAATGTGGTTTCTTTACGTAAACGGTTTTATGAATATCCGTTGACTCCGATTTCTGAATTCGTTGATTTTTATCTTGATTTCGCACTACTTTTCGAGCTCTACAATCCTGAAGTTTCGGATTTTTATTTCAGAACTCGTGGCTAGTAGGTCTAGTTTCACCTAGTTAGCCGCGAAATGTGGTTTCTTTACGTAAACGGTTTTATGAATATCCGTTGACTCCGAGTTCTGAATTCGGTGATTTTTAGCTTGATTTCGCACTACTTTTCGAGCTCTACAATCCTGGAGTTTTGGATTTTAATTTCAGAACTCGTGGCTAGTAGGTCTGCTTTCACCTACTTAGCCGCGAAATGTGTTTTCTTTACGTAAACGGTTTTATGAATATCCGTTGACTCCGAGTTCTGAATTCGGAGATTTTTAGCTTGATTTCGCACTACCTTTCGAGCTCTACAATCCTGGAGTTTTGGATTTTGATTTCAGAACTTGTGGCTAGTAGGTCTCGTTTCACCTAGTTAGCCGCGAAATGTGGTTTCTTTACGTAAACGGTTTTATGAATATCCGTTGACTCCGAGTTCTGAATTCGGTGATTTTTAGCTTGATTTCGCACTACTTTTCGAGCTCTACAATCCTGGCGTTTCGGATTTTGATTTCAGATTTCGTGGCTAGTAGGTCTGCTTTCACCTAGTTAGCCGCGAAATGTGGTTTCTTTACGTAAAGGGTTTTATGAATATCCGTTGACTCCGAGTTCTGAATTCGGTGATTTTTAGCTTGATTTCGCACTACTTTTTGAGCTCTACAATCCTGGAGTTTCGGATTTTGATTTCAGAACTCGTGGCTAGTAGGTCTGCTTTCACCTACTTAGCCGCGAAATGTGCTTTCTTTACGTAAACGGTTTTATGAATATCCGTTGACTCCGAGTTCTGAATTCGGAGATTTTTAGCTTGATTTCGCACTACCTTTCGAGCTCTACAATCCTGGAGTTTTGGATTTTGATTTCAGAAGTCGTGGCTAGTAGGTCTCGTTTCACCTAGTTAGCCGCGAAATGTGGTTTCTTTACGTAAACGGTTTTATGAATATCCGTTGACTCCGAGTTCTGAATTCGGTGATTTTTAGCTTGATTTCGCACTACTTTTCGAGCTCTACAATCCTGGCTTTTCGGATTTTGATTTCAGATTTCGTGGCTAGTAGGTCTGCTTTCACCTAGTTAGCCGCGAAATGTGGTTTCTTTACGTAAACGGTTTTATGAATATCCGTTGACTCCGAGTTCTGAATTCGGTGATTTTTAGCTTGATTTCGCACTACTTTTCGAGCTCTACAATCCTGGAGTTTTGGATTTTAATTTCGGAACTCGTGGCTAGTAGGTCTGCTTTCACCTACTTCGCCGCGAAATGTGTTTTCTTTACGTAAACGGTTTTATGAATATCCGTTGACTCCGAGTTCTGAATTCGGAGATTTTTAGCTTGATTTCGCACTACCTTTCGAGCTCTACAATCCTGGCGTTTCGGATTTTGATTTCAGAACTCGTGGCTAGTAGGACTCGTTTCACCTAGTTAGCCGCGAAATGTGGTTTCTTTACGTAAACGGTTTTATGAATATCCGTTGACTCCGAGTTCTGAATTCGGTGATTTTTAGCTTGATTTCGCACTACTTTTCGAGCTCTACAATCCTGGCGTTTTCGGATTTTGATTTCAGAACTCGTGGCTAGTAGGTCTCGTTTCACCTAGTTAGCCGCGAAATGTGGTTTGTTTACGTAATCGGTTTTATGAATATCCGTTGACTCCGAGTTCTGAATTCGGTGATTTTTAGCTTGATTTCGCACTACTTTTCGAGCTCTACAATCCTGGCGTTTCGGATTTTGATTTCAGATTTCGTGGCTAGTAGGTCTGCTTTCACCTAGTTAGCCGCGAAATGTGGTTTCTTTACATAAACGGTTTTATGAATATCCGTTGACTCCGAGTTCTGAATTCGGAGATTTTTAGCTTGATTTCGCACTACCTTTCGAGCTCTACAATCCTGGAGTTTTGGATTTTGATTTCAGAAGTCATGGCTAGTAGGTCTCGTTTCAACTAGTTAGCCGCGAAATGTGGTTTCTTTACGTAAACGGTTTTATGAATATCCGTTGACTCCGAGTTCTGAATTCGGTGATTTTTAGCTTGATTTCGCACTACTTTTCGAGCTCTACAATCCTGGCGTTTCGGATTTTGATTTCAGATTTCGTGGCTAGTAGGTCTGCTTTCACCTTGTTAGCCGCGAAATGTGGTTTCCTTACGTAAACGGTTTTATGAATATCCGTTGACTCCGAGTTCTGAATTCGGTGATTTTTAGCTTGATTTCGCACTACTTTTCGAGCTCTACAATCCTGGAGTTTTGGATTTTAATTTCAGAACTCGTGGCTAGTAGGTCTGCTTTCACCTACTTAGCCGCGAAATGTGTTTTCTTTACGTAAACGGTTTTATGAATATCCGTTGACTCCGAGTTCTGAATTCGGAGATTTTTAGCTTGATTTCGCACTACCTTTCGAGCTCTACAATCCTGGAGTTTTGGATTTTGATTTCAGAACTCGTGGCTAGTAGGTCTCGTTTCACCTAGTGAGCCGCGAAATGTGGTTTATTTACGTAAACGGTTTTATGAATATCCGTTGACTCCGAGTTCTGAATTCGTTGATTTTTAGCTTGATTTCGCACTACTTTTCGAGCTCTACAATCCTGGAGTTTCGGATTTTGATTTCAGAACTCGTGGCTAGTAGGTCTCGTTTCACCTAGTTAGCCGCGAAATGTGGTTTCTTTACGTAAACGGTTTTATGAATATCCGTTGACTCCGATTTCTGAATTCGGTGATTTTTATCTTGATTTCGCACTACTTTTCGAGCTCTACAATCCTGAAGTTTCGGATTTTTATTTCAGAACTCGTGGCTAGTAGGTCTAGTTTCACCTAGTTAGCCGCGAAATGTGGTTTCTTTACGTAAACGGTTTTATGAATATCCGTTGACTCCGAGTTCTGAATTCGGTGATTTTTAGCTTGATTTCGCACTACTTTTCGAGCTCTACAATCCTGGCGTTTTCGGATTTTGATTTCAGAACTCGTGGCTAGTAGGTCTCGTTTCACCTAGTTAGCCGCGAAATGTGGTTTGTTTACGTAATCGGTTTTATGAATATCCGTTGACTCCGAGTTCTGAATTCGGTGATTTTTAGCTTGATTTCGCACTACTTTTCGACCTCTACAATCCTGGCATTTCGGATTTTGATTCCAGCTTTCGGGGCTAGTAGGTCTGCTTTCACCTAGTTAGCCGCGAAATGTGGTTTCTTTACGTAAACGGTTTTATGAATATCCGTTGACTCCGAGTTCTGAATTCGGAGATTTTTAGCTTGATTTCGCACTACCTTTCGAGCTCTACAATCCTGGAGTTTTGGATTTTGATTTCAGAACTCGTGGCTAGTAGGTCTCGTTTCACCTAGTTAGCCGCGAAATGTGGTTTCTTTACGTAAACGGTTTTATGAATATCCGTTGACTCCGAGTTCTGAATTCGGTGATTTTTAGCTTGATTTCGCACTACTTTTCGAGCTCTACAATCCTGGCGTTTCGGATTTTGATTTCAGATTTCGTGGCTAGTAGGTCTGCTTTCACCTAGTTAGCCGCGAAATGTGGTTTCTTTACGTAAACGGTTTTATGAATATCCGTTGACTCCGAGTTCTGAATTCGGTGATTTTTAGCTTGATTTCGCACTACTTTTTGAGCTCTACAATCCTGGAGTTTCGGATTTTGATTTCAGAACTCGTGGCTAGTAGGTCTGCTTTCACCTACTTAGCCGCGAAATGTGCTTTCTTTACGTAAACGGTTTTATGAATATCCGTTGACTCCGAGTTCCGAATTCGGAGATTTTTAACTTGATTTCGCACTACCTTTCGAGCTCTACAATCCTGGAGTTTTGGATTTTGATTTCAGAAGTCGTGGCTAGTAGGTCTCGTTTCACCTAGTTAGCCGCGAAATGTGGTTTCTTTACGTAAACGGTTTTATGAATATCCGTTGACTCCGAGTTCTGAATTTGGTGATTTTTAGCTTGATTTCGCACTACTTTTCGAGCTCTACAATCCTGGCATTTCGGATTTTGATTTCAGATTTCGTGGCTAGTAGGTCTGCTTTCACCTAGTTAGCCGCGAAATGTGGTTTCTTTACGTAAACGGTTTTATGAATATCCGTTGACTCCGAGTTCTGAATTCGGTGATTTTTAGCTTGATTTCGCACTACTTTTCGAGCTCTACAATCCTGGAGTTTTGGATTTTAATTTCAGAACTCGTGGCTAGTAGGTATGCTTTCACCTA
Organism: Euonymus europaeus; assembly: GCA_963580455.1. Taxonomy (NCBI): domain Eukaryota; kingdom Viridiplantae; phylum Streptophyta; class Magnoliopsida; order Celastrales; family Celastraceae; genus Euonymus; species Euonymus europaeus. Next base: position 30,133,181 of record OY756959.1, read on the forward strand.
CTTAGCCGCGAAATGTGTTTTCTTTACGTAAACGGTTTTATGAATATCCGTTGACTCCGAGTTCTGAATTCGGAGATTTTTAGCTTGATTTCGCACTACCTTTCGAGCTCTACAATCCTGGAGTTTTGGATTTTGATTTCAGAACTCGTGGCTAGTAGGTCTCGTTTCACCTAGTGAGCCGCGAAATGTGGTTTATTTACGTAAACGGTTTTATGAATATCCGTTGACTCCGAGTTCTGAATTCGTTGATTTTTAGCTTGATTTCGCACTACTTTTCGAGCTCTACAATCCTGGGGTTTCGGATTTTGATTTCAGAACTCGTGGCTAGTAGGTCTCGTTTCACCTAGTTAGCCGCGAAATGTGGTTTCTTTACGTAAACGGTTTTATGAATATCCGTTGACTCCGATTTCTGAATTCGGTGATTTTTATCTTGATTTCGCACTACTTTTCGAGCTCTACAATCCTGAAGTTTCGGATTTTTATTTCAGAACTCGTGGCTAGTAGGTCTAGTTTCACCTAGTTAGCCGCGAAATGTGGTTTCTTTACGTAAACGGTTTTATGAATATCCGTTGACTCCGAGTTCTGAATTCGGTGATTTTTAGCTTGATTTCGCACTACTTTTCGAGCTCTACAATCCTGGCGTTTTCGGATTTTGATTTCAGAACTCGTGGCTAGTAGGTCTCGTTTCACCTAGTTAGCCGCGAAATGTGGTTTGTTTACGTAATCGGTTTTATGAATATCCGTTGACTCCGAGTTCTGAATTCGGTGATTTTTAGCTTGATTTCGCACTACTTTTCGACCTCTACAATCCTGGCATTTCGGATTTTGATTCCAGCTTTCGGGGCTAGTAGGTCTGCTTTCACCTAGTTAGCCGCGAAATGTGGTTTCTTTACGTAAACGGTTTTATGAATATCCGTTGACTCCGAGTTCTGAATTCGGAGATTTTTAGCTTGATTTCGCACTACCTTTCGAGCTCTACAATCCTGGAGTTTTGGATTTTGATTTCAGAACTCGTGGCTAGTAGGTCTCGTTTCACCTAGTTAGCCGCGAAATGTGGTTTCTTTACGTAAACGGTTTTATGAATATCCGTTGACTCCGAGTTCTGAATTCGGTGATTTTTAGCTTGATTTCGCACTACTTTTCGAGCTCTACAATCCTGGCGTTTCGGATTTTGATTTCAGATTTCGTGGCTAGTAGGTCTGCTTTCACCTAGTTAGCCGCGAAATGTGGTTTCTTTACGTAAACGGTTTTATGAATATCCGTTGACTCCGAGTTCTGAATTCGGTGATTTTTAGCTTGATTTCGCACTACTTTTTGAGCTCTACAATCCTGGAGTTTCGGATTTTGATTTCAGAACTCGTGGCTAGTAGGTCTGCTTTCACCTACTTAGCCGCGAAATGTGCTTTCTTTACGTAAACGGTTTTATGAATATCCGTTGACTCCGAGTTCCGAATTCGGAGATTTTTAACTTGATTTCGCACTACCTTTCGAGCTCTACAATCCTGGAGTTTTGGATTTTGATTTCAGAAGTCGTGGCTAGTAGGTCTCGTTTCACCTAGTTAGCCGCGAAATGTGGTTTCTTTACGTAAACGGTTTTATGAATATCCGTTGACTCCGAGTTCTGAATTTGGTGATTTTTAGCTTGATTTCGCACTACTTTTCGAGCTCTACAATCCTGGCATTTCGGATTTTGATTTCAGATTTCGTGGCTAGTAGGTCTGCTTTCACCTAGTTAGCCGCGAAATGTGGTTTCTTTACGTAAACGGTTTTATGAATATCCGTTGACTCCGAGTTCTGAATTCGGTGATTTTTAGCTTGATTTCGCACTACTTTTCGAGCTCTACAATCCTGGAGTTTTGGATTTTAATTTCAGAACTCGTGGCTAGTAGGTATGCTTTCACCCACTTAGCCGCGAAATGTGTTTTCTTTACGTAAACGGTTTTATGAATATCCGTTGACTCCGAGTTCTGAATTCGGAGATTTTTAGCTTGATTTCGCACTACCTTTCGAGCTCTACAATCCTGGAGTTTTGGATTTTGATTTCAGAAGTCGTGGCTAGTAGGTCTCGTTTCACCTAGTTAGCCGAGAAATGTGGTTTCTTTACGTAAACGGTTTTATGAATATCCGTTGACTCCGAGTTCTGAATTCGGTGATTTTTAGCTTGATTTCGCACTACTTTTTGAGCTCTACAATCCTGGCGTTTCGGATTTTGATTTCAGATTTCGTGGCTAGTAGGTCTGCTTTCACCTAGTTAGCCGCGAAATGTGGTTTCTTTACGTAAACGGTTTTATGAATATCCGTTGACTCCGAGTTCTAAATTCGGTGATTTTTAGCTTGATTTCGCACTACTTTTCGAGCTCTACAATCCTGGGGTTTCGGATTTTGATTTCAGAACTCGTGGCTAGTAGGTCTCGTTTCACCTAGTTAGCCGCGAAATGTGGTTTCTTTACGTAAACGGTTTTATGAATATCCGTTGACTCCGATTTCTGAATTCGGTGATTTTTATCTTGATTTCGCACTACTTTTCGAGCTCTACAATCCTGGCTTTTCGGATTTTTATTTCAGAACTCATGGCTAGTAGGTCTCATTTCACCTAGTTAGCCGCGAAATGTGGTTTCTTTACGTAAACGGTTTTATGAATATCCGTTGACTCCGAGTTCTGAATTCGTTGATTTTTAGCTTGATTTCGCACTACTTTTCGAGCTCTACAATCCTGGCGTTTCGGATTTTGATTTCAGAACTCGTGGCTAGTAGGTCTCGTTTCACCAAGTTAGCCGCGAAATGTGGTTTCTTTACGTAAACGGTTTTATGAATATCCGTTGACTCCGAGTTCTGAATTCGTAGATTTTTAGCTTGATTTCGCACTACCTTTCGAGCTCTACAATCCTGTTGTTTCGGATTTTGATTTTAGAACTCGTGGCTAGTAGGTCTCGTTTCACCTAGTTAGCCGCGAAATGTGGTTTCTTTACGTAAACGGTTTTATGAATATCCGTTGACTCCGAGTTCTGAATTCGGTGATTTTTAGCTTGATTTCGCACTACTTTTCGAGCTCTAATATCCTGGTGTTTCGGATTTTGATTTCAAAACTCGTGGCTAGTAGGTCTTGTTTCACCTAGTTAGCTGCGAAATGAGGTTTCTTTACGTAAACGGTTTTATGAATATCCGTTGACTCCGAGATCTGAATTCGGTGATTTTTAGCTTGATTTCGCACTACTTTTCGAGCTCTACAATCCTGGCATTTTCGGATTTTGATTTCAGAACTCGTGGCTAGTAGGTCTCGTTTCACCTAGTTAGCCGCGAAATGTGGTTTCTTTACGTAATCGGTTTTATGAATATCCGTTGACTCCGAGTTCTGAATTCGGTGATTTTTAGCTTGATTTCGCACTACTTTTCGAGCTCTACAATCCTGGCGTTTCGGATTTTGATTTCAGATTTCGTGGCTAGTAGGTCTGCTTTCACCTAGTTAGCCGCGAAATGTGGTTTCTTTACGTAAACGGTTTTATGAATATCCGTTGACTCCGAGTTCTGAATTCGGAGATTTTTAACTTGATTTCGCACAACCTTTCGAGCTCTACAATCCTGGCGTTTCGGATTTTTATTTCAGAACTTGTGGCTAGTAGGTCTCGTTTCACCTAGTTAGCCGCGAAATGTGGTTTCTTTACGTAAACGGTTTTATGAATATCCGTTGACTCCGAGTTCTGAATTCGGTGATTTTTAGCTTGATTTCGCACTACTTTTCGAGCTCTACAATCCTGGTGTTTCGGATTTTGATTTCGGATTTCGTGGCTAGTAGGTCTGCTTTCACCTAGTTAGCCGCGAAATGTGGTTTCTTTACGTAAACGGTTTTATGAATATCCGTTGACTCCGAGTTCTGAATTCGTTGATTTTTAGCTTGATTTCGCAGTACTTTTCGAGCTCTACAATCCTGGAGTTTTGGATTTTGATTTCAGAACTCGTGGCTAGTAGGTCTGCTTTCACCTAGTTAGCCGCGAAATGTGGTTTCTTTACGTAAACGGTTTTATGAATATCCGTTGACTCCGAGTTCTGAATTCGGAGATTTTTAGCTTGATTTCGCACTACTTTTCGAGCTCTACAATCCAGGAGTTTCGGATTTTGATTTCAGAACTCGTGGCCAGTAGGTCTCGTTTCACCTAGTGAGCCGCGAAATGTGGTTTATTTACGTAAACGGTTTTATGAATATCCGTTGACTCCGAGTTCTGAATTCGTTGATATTTAGCTTGATTTCGCACTACTTTTCGAGCTCTACAATCCTGGCGTTTCGGATTTTGATTTCAGAACTCGTGGCTAGTAGGTCTCGTTTCACCTAGTTAGCCGCGAAATGTGGTTTCTTTACGTAAACGGTTTTATGAATATCCGTTGACTCCGAGTTCTGAATTCGCAGATTTTTAGCTTGATTTCGCACTACCTTTCGAGCTCTACAATCCTGTCGTTTCGGATTTTGATTTCAGACTCGTGGCTAGTAGGTCTCGTTTCACCTAGTTAGCCGCGAAATGTGGTTTCTTTACGTAAACGGTTTTATGAATATCCGTTGACTCCGAGTTCTGAATTCGGTGATTTTTAGCTTGATTTCGCACTACTTTTCGAGCTCTACAATTCTGGCATTTTCGGATTTTGATTTCAGAACTCGTGGCTAGTAGGTCTCGTTTCACCTAGTTAGCCGCGAAATGTGGTTTCCTTACGTAAACGGTTTTATGAATATCCGTTGACTCCGAGTTCTGAATTCGGTGATTTTTAGCTTGATTTCGCACTACTTTTCGAGCTCTACAATCCTGGCGTTTCGGATTTTGATTTCAGATTTCGTGCTAGTAGGTCTGCTTTCACCTACTTAGCCGCGAAATGTGGTTTCTTTACGTAAACGTTTTATGAAAATCCGTTGACTCCGAGTTCTGAATTCGGAGATTTTTAGCTTGATTTCGCACTACCTTTCGAGCTCTACAATCCTGGCATTTCGGATTTTGATTTCAGAACTCGTGGCTAGTAGGTCTCGTTTCACCTAGTTAGCCGCGAAATGTGGTTTCTTTACGTAAACGGTTTTATGAATATCCGTTGACTCCGAGTTCTGAATTCGGTGATTTTTAGCTTGATTTCGTACTACTTTTCGAGCTCTACAATCCTGGCGTTTTCGGATTTTGATTTCAGAACTCGTGGCTATTAGGTCTCGTTTCACCTAGTTAGCCGCGAAATGTGGTTTCTTTACGTAAACGGTTTTATGAATATCCGTTGACTCAGAGTTCTGAATTCGGTGATTTTTAGCTGGATTTCGCACTACTTTTCGAGCTCTACAATCCTGACGTTTCGGATTTTTATTTCAGAACTCGTGGCTAGTAGGTCTCGTTTCACCTAGTTAGCCGCGAAATGTGGTTTCTTTACGTAAACGGTATTATGAATATCCGTTGACTCCGATTTCTGAATTCGGTGATTTTTATCTTGATTTCGCACTACTTTTTGAGCTCTACAATCCTGGTGTTTCGGATTTTTGTTTCAGAACTCGTAGCTAGTAGGTCTCGTTTCACCTAGTTAGCCGCGGAATGTGGTTTCTTTACGTAAACGGTTTTATGAATATCCGTTGACTCCGATTTCTGAATTCGGTGATTTTTATCTTGATTTCGCACTACTTTTCGAGCTCTACAATCCTGGTGTTTCGGATTTTTGTTTCAGAACTCGTAGCTAGTAGTTCTCGTTTCACCTAGTGAGCCGCGAAATGTGGTTTATTTACGTAAACGGTTTTATGAATATCCGTTGACTCCGAGTTCTGAATTCGTTGATATTTAGCTTGATTTCGCACTACTTTTCGAGCTCTACAATCCTGGCATTTCGGATTTTGATTTCAGAACTCGTGGCTAGTAGGTCTCGTTTCACCTAGTTAGCCGCGAAATGTGGTTTCTTTACGTAAACGGTTTTATGAATATCCGTTGACTCCGATTTCTGAATTCGGTGATTTTTATCTTGATTTCACACTACTTTTCGAGCTCTAAAATCCTGGTGTTTCGGATTTTTATTTCATAACTCGTGGCTAGTAGGTCTCGTTTCACCTAGTTAGCCGCGAAATGTGGTTTCTTTACGTAAACGTTTTATGAAAATCCGTTGACTCCGAGTTCTGAATTCGGAGATTTTTAGCTTGATTTCGCACTACCTTTCGAGCTCTACAATCCTGGCATTTCGGATTTTGATTTCAGAACTCGTGGCTAGTAGGTCTCGTTTCACCTAGTTAGCCGCGAAATGTGGTTTCTTTACGTAAACGGTTTTATGAAATCCGTTGACTCCGAGTTCTGAATTCGGTGATTTTTAGCTTGATTTCGTACTACTTTTCGAGCACTACAATCCTGGCGTTTTCGGATTTTGATTTCAGAACTCGTGGCTATTAGGTCTCGTTTCACCTAGTTAGCCGCGAAATGTGGTTTCTTTACGTAAACGGTTTTATGAATATCCGTTGACTCCGAGTTCTGAATTCGGTGATTTTTAGCTGGATTTCGCACTACTTTTCGAGCTCTACAATCCTGACGTTTCGGATTTTTATTTCAGAACTCGTGGCTAGTAGGTCTCGTTTCACCTAGTTAGCCGCGAAATGTGGTTTCTTTACGTAAACGGTTTTATGAATATCCGTTGACTCCGAGTTCTGAATTCGGAGATTTTTAGCTTGATTTCGCACTACCTTTCGAGCTCTACAATCCTGTCGTTTCGGATTTTGATTTCAGAACTCGTGGCTAGTAGATCTCGTTTCACCTAGTTAGCCGCGAAATGTGGTTTCTTTACGTAAACGGTTTTATGAATATCCGTTGACTTCGAGTTCTGAATTCGGTGATTTTTAGCTTGATTTCGCACTACTTTTCGAGCTCTACAATCCTGACGTTTTCGGATTTTGATTTCAGAACTCGTGGCTAGTAGGTCTCGTTTCAACTAGTTAGCTGTGAAATGTGGTTTTTTACGTAAACGGTTTTATGAATATCCGTTGACTCCGAGTTCTGAATTCGGTGATTTTTAGCTTGATTTCGCACTACTTTTCGAGCTCTACAATCCTGACGTTTCGGATTTTGATTTCAGATTTCGTGGCTAGTTGGTCTGCTTTCACCTTCTTTCCCGCGAAATGTGGTTTCTTTACGTAAACGGTTTTATGAATATCCGTTGACTCCGAGTTCTGAATTCGGTGATTTTTAGCTTGATTTCGCACTACTTTTCGAGCTCTACAATCCTGGCGTTTTCGGATTTTGATTTCAGAACTCGTGGTTAGTAGGTCTCGTTTCAACTAGTTAGCTGCGAAATGTGGTTTTTTACGTAAACGGTTTTATGAATATCCGTTGACTCCGAGTTCTGAATTCGGTGATTTTTAGCTTGATTTCGCACTACTTTTCGAGCTCTACAATCCTGACGTTTCGGATTTTGATTTCAGATTTCGTGGCTAGTAGGTCTCGTTTCACCTAGTTAGCCGCGAAATGTGGTTTCTTTACGTAAACGGTTTTATGAATATCCGTTGACTCCGAGTTCTGAATTCGGTGATTTTTAGCTTGATTTCGCACTACTTTTCGAGCTCTACAATACTGGCCATTCGGATTTTGATTTCATAACTCGTGGCTAGTAGTTCTCCTTTCACCTAGTGAGCCGCGAAATGTGGTTTATTTACGTAAACGGTTTTATGAATATCCGTTGACTCCGAGTTCTGAATTCGGAGATTTTTAGCTTGATTTCGCACAACCTTTTCGAGCTCTACAATCCTGGCCTTTCGGATTTTGATTTCAGAACTCGTGGCTAGTAGTTCTCGTTTCACCTAGTGAGCCGCGAAATGTGGTTTATTTACGTAAACGGTTTTATGAATATCCGTTGACTCCGAGTTCTGAATTCGTTGATATTTAGCTTGATTTCGCACTACTTTTCGAGCTCTACAATCCTGGCGTTTCGGATTTCGATTTCAGAACTCGTGGCTAGTAGGTCTCATTTCACCTAGTTAGCCGCGAAATGTGGTTTCTTTACGTAAACGGTTTTATGAATATCCGTTGACTCCGAGTTCTGAATTCGGAGATTTTTAGCTTGATTTCGCACTACCTTTCGAGCTCTACAATCCTGGAGTTTCGGATTTTGATTTCAGAACTCGTGGCTAGTAGATCTCGTTTCACCTAGTTAGCCGCGAAATGTGGTTTCTTTACGTAAACGGTTTTATGAATATCCGTTGACTCCGAGTTCTGAATTCGGTGATTTTTAGCTTGATTTCGCACTACCTTTCGAGCTCTACAATCCTGGCGTTTCGGATTTTTATTTCAGAACTCGTAGCTAGTAGGTCTCGTTTCACCTAGTTAGCCGCGAAATGTGGTTTCTTTACGTAAATGGTTTTATGAATATCCGTTGACTCCGAGTTCTGAATTCGGTGATTTTTAGCTTGATTTCGCACTACTTTTCGAGCTCTACAATCCTGGCGTTTCGGATTTTGATTTCAAAACTCGTGGCTAGTAGGTCTCGTTTCACCTAGTTAGCCGCGAAATGTGGTTTCTTTACGTAAACGGTTTTATGAATATCCGTTGACTCCGAGTTCTGAATTCGGAGATTTTTAGCTTGATTTCGCACTACCTTTCGAGCTCTACAATCCTGTCGTTTCGGATTTTGATTTCAGAACTCGTGGCTAGTAGGTCTCGTTTCAACTAGTTAGCTGCGAAATGTGGTTTTTTACGTAAACGGTTTTATGAATATCCGTTGACTCCGAGTTCTGAATTCGGTGATTTTTAGCTTGATTTCGCACTACTTTTCGAGCTCTACAATCCTGACGTTTCGGATTTTGATTTCAGATTTCGTGGCTAGTTGGTCTGCTTTCACCTTCTTTCCCGCGAAATGTGGTTTCTTTACGTAAACGCTTTTATGAATATCCGTTGACTCCGAGTTCTGAATTCGGAGATTTTTAGCTTGATTTCGCACTAGCTTTCGAGCTCTACAATCCTGGCGTTTCGGATTTTGATTTCAGAACTCGTGGCTAGTAGGTCTCGTTTCACCTAGTTGGCCGCGAAATGTGGTTTCTTTACGTAAAGGGTTTTATGAATATCCGTTGACTCCGAGTTCTGAATTCGGAGATTTTTAGCTTGATTTCGCACTACCTTTTGAGCTCTACAATCCTGGCGTTTCGGATTTTGATTTCAGAACTCGTGGCTAGTAGGTCTCGTTTCACCTAGTGAGCCGCGAAATGTGGTTTATTTACGTAAACGGTTTTATGAATATCCGTTGACTCCGAGTTCTGAATTCGTTGATATTTAGCTTGATTTCGCACTACTTTTCGAGCTCTACAATCCTGGAGTTTCGGATTTTGATTTCAGAACTCGTGGCTAGTAGGTCTCGTTTCACCTAGTTAGCCGCGAAATGTGGTTTCTTTACGTAAACGGTTTTATGAATATCCGTTGACTCCGATTTCTGAATTCGGTGATTTTTATCTTCATTTCGCACTACTTTTCGAGCTCTACAATCCTGTCGTTTCGGATTTTGATTTCAGAACTCGTGGCTAGTAGGTCTCGTTTCACCTAGTGAGCCGCGAAATGTGGTTTATTTACGTAAACGGTTTTATGAATATCCGTTGACTCCGAGTTTTGAATTCGTTGATATTTAGCTTGATTTCGCACTACTTTTTGAGCTCTACAATCCTGGCGTTTCGGATTTTGATTTCAGAACTCGTGGCTAGTAGGTCTCGTTTCACCTAGTTAGCCGCGAAATGTGGTTTCTTTACGTAAACGGTTTTATGAATATCCGTTGACTCCGATTTCTGAATTCGGTGATTTTTATCTTGATTTCGCACTACTTTTCGAGCTCTACAATCCTGGGGTTTCGGATTTTTATTTCAGAACTCGTGGCTAGTAGGTCTCGTTTCACCTAGTTAGCCGCGAAATGTGGTTTCTTTACGTAAACGGTTTTATGAATATCCGTTGACTCCGAGTTCTGAATTCGGAGATTTTTAGCTTGATTTCGCACTACCTTTCGAGCTCTACAATCCTGTCATTTCGGATTTTGATTTCAGAACTCGTGGCTAGTAGGTCTCGTTTCACCTAGTTAGCCGCAAAATGTGGTTTCTTTACGTAAACGGTTTTATGAATATCCGTTGACTCCGAGTTCTGAATTCGGAGATTTTTAGCTTGATTTCGCACTACTTTTCGAGCTCTACAATCCTAGCGTTTCGGATTTTGATTTCAGAACTCGTGCTTAGTAGGTCTCGTTTCACCTAGTGACCCGCGAAATGTGGTTTATTTACGTAAACGGTTTTATGAATATCCGTTGACTCCGAGTTCTGAATTCGTTGATATTTAGCTTGATTTCACACTACTTTTTGAGCTCTACAATCCTGGCGTTTCGGATTTTTATTTCAGAACTCGTGGCTAGTGGGTCTCGTTTCAGCTAGTTAGCCGCGAAATGTGGTTTTCTACGTAAACGGTTTTATGAATATCCGTTGACTCCGAGTTCTGAATTCGGTGATTTTTAGCTTGATTTCGCACTACTTTTCGAGCTCTACAATCCTGGCGTTTTCGGATTTTGATTTCAGAACTCGTGGCTAGTAGGTCTCGTTTCACCTAGTTAGCCGCGAAATGTGTTTTCTTTACTTAAACGGTTTTATGAATATCCGTTGACTCCGAGTTCTGAATTCGGAGATTTTTAGCTTGATTTCGCACTAGCTTTCGAAGTCTACAATCCTGGCGTTTCGGATTTTGATTTCAGAACTCATGGCTAGTAGGTCTCGTTTCACCTAGTTGGCCGCGAAATGTGGTTTCTTTACGTAAAGGGTTTTATGAATATCCGTTGACTCCGAGTTCTGAATTCGGAGATTTTTAGCTTGATTTCGCACTACCTTTCGAGCTCTACAATCCTGGCGTTTCGGATTTTGATTTCAGAACTCGTGGCTAGTAGGTCTCGTTTCACCTAGTTAGCCGCGAAATGTGGTTTATTTACGTAAACGGTTTTATGAATATCCGTTGACTCCGAGTTCTGAATTCGTTGATATTTAGCTTGATTTCGCACTACTTTTCGAGCTCTACAATCCTGGAGTTTCGGATTTTGATTTCAGAACTCGTGGCTAGTAGGTCTCGTTTCACCTAGTTAGCCGCGAAATGTGGTTTATTTACGTAAACGGTTTTATGAATATCCGTTGACTCCGAGTTCTGAATTCGTTGATATTTAGCTTGATTTCGCACTACTTTTTGAGCTCTACAATCCCGGCGTTTCGGATTTTTATTTCAGAACTCGTGGCTAGTGGGTCTCGTTTCAGCTAGTTAGCCGCGAAATGTGGTTTTTTACGTAAACGGTTTTATGAATATCCGTTGACTCCGAGTTCTGAATTCGGTGATTTTTAGCTTGATTTCGCACTACTTTTCGAGCTCTACAATCCTGGCGTTTTCGGATTTTGATTTCAGAACTCGTGGCTAGTAGGTCTCGTTTCACCTAGTTAGCCGCAAAATGTGTTTTCTTTACGTAAACGGTTTTATGAATATCCGTTGACTCCGAGTTCTGAATTCGGAGATTTTTAGCTTGATTTCGCACTAGCTTTCGAGCTCTACAATCCTGGCGTTTCGGATTTTGATTTCAGAACTCGTGGCTAGTAGGTCTCGTTTCACCTAGTTGGCCGCGAAATCTGGTTTCTTTACGTAAAGGGTTTTATGAATATCCGTTGAATCCGAGTTCTGAATTCGGAGATTTTTAGCTTGATTTCGCACTACCTTTCGAGCTCTACAATCCTGGCGTTTCGGATTTTGATTTCAGAATTCGTGGCTAGTAGGTCTCGTTTCACCTAGTTAGCCGCGAAATGTGGTTTATTTACGTAAACGGTTTTATGAATATCCGTTGACTCCGAGTTCTGAATTCGTTGATATTTAGCTTGATTTCGCACTACTTTTCGAGCTCTACAATCCTGGAGTTTCGGATTTTGATTTCAGAACTCGTGGCTAGTAGGTCTCGTTTCACCTAGTTAGCCGCGAAATGTGGTTTATTTACGTAAACGGTTTTATGAATATCCGTTGACTCCGAGTTCTGAATTCGTTGATATTTAGCTTGATTTCGCACTACTTTTTGAGCTCTACAATCCTGGCGTTTCGGATTTTTATTTCAGAACTCGTGGCTGGTGGGTCTCGTTTCAGCTAGTTAGCCGCGAAATGTGGTTTTTTACGTAAACGGTTTTAGGAATATCCGTTGACTCCGAGTTCTGAATTCGGTGATTTTTAGCTTGATTTCGCACTACTTTTCGAGCTCTACAATCCTGGCGTTTTCGGATTTTGATTTCAGAACTCGTGGCTAGTAGGTCTCGTTTCACCTAGTTAGCCGCGAAATGTGTTTTCTTTACGTAAACGGTTTTATGAATATCCGTTGACTCCGAGTTCTGAATTCGGAGATTTTTAGCTTGATTTCGCACTAGCTTTCGATCTCTACAATCCTGGCGTTTCGGATTTTGATTTCAGAACTCGTGGCTAGTAGGTCTCGTTTCACCTAGTTGGCCGCAAAATGTGGTTTCTTTACGTAAAGGGTTTTATGAATATCCGTTGACTCCGAGTTCTGAATTCGGAGATTTTTAGCTTGATTTCGCACTACCTTTCGAGCTCTACAATCCTGGCGTTTCGGATTTTGATTTCAGAACTCGTGGCTAGTAGGTCTCGTTTCACCTAGTTAGCCGCGAAATGTGGTTTCTTTACGTAAACGTTTTTTTGAATATCCGTTGACTCCGAGTTCTGAATTCGGTGATTTTTAGCTTGATTTCACACTACTTTTCGAGCTCTATAATCCTGGCGTTTCGGATTTTGATTTCAAAACTCGTGGCTAGTAGGTCTCATTTCACCTAGTTAGCCGCAAAATGTGGTTTCTTTACGTAAACGGTTTTATGAATATCCGTTGACTCCGATTTCTGAATTCGGTGATTTTTATCTTGATTTCGCACTACTTTTTGAGCTCTACAATCCTGGTGTTTCGGATTTTTATTTCAGAACTCGTGGCTAGTAGGTCTCGTTTCACCTAGTTAGCCGCGAAATGTGGTTTCTTTACGTAAACGGTTTTATGAATATCCGTTGACTCCGAGTTCTGAATTCGGAGATTTTTAGCTTGATTTCGCACTACCTTTCGAGCTCTACAATCCTGTCATTTCGGATTTTGATTTCAGAACTCGTGGCTAGTAGGTCTCGTTTCACCTAGTTAGCCGCGAAATGTGGTTTCTTTACGTAAACGGTTTTATGAATATCCGTTGACTCCGAGTTCTGAATTCAGAGATTTTTAGCTTGATTTCGCACTACTTTTCGAGCTCTACAATCCTAGCGTTTCGGATTTTGATTTCAGAACTCGTGGCTAGTAGGTCTCGTTTCACCTAGTGACCCGCGAAATGTGGTTTATTTACGTAAACGGTTTTATGAATATCCGTTGACTCCGAGTTCTGAATTCGGAGATTTTTAGCTTGATTTCGCACTACTTTTCAGCTCTACAATCCTGGCATTTCGGATTTTGATTTCAGAACTCGTGGCTAGTAGGTCTCCTTTCACCTAGTGAGCCGCGAAATGTGGTTTATTTACGTAAACGGTTTTATGAATATCCGTTGACTCCGAGTTCTGAATTCGTTGATATTTAGCTTGATTTCGCACTACTTTTCGAGCTCTACAATCCTGGAGTTTCGTATTTTGATTTCAGAACTCGTGGCTAGTAGGTCTCGTTTCACCTAGTTAGCCGCGAAATGTGGTTTCTTTACGTAAACGGTTTTATGAATATCCATTGACTCCGATTTCTGAATTCGGTGATTTTTATCTTGACTTCGCACTACTTTTTGAGCTCTACAATCCTGGCGTTTCGGATTTTGATTTCAGAACTCGTGGCTAGTAGGTCTCGTTTCACCTAGTGAGCCGCGAAATGTGGTTTATTTACGTAAACGGTTTTATGAATATCCGTTGACTCCGATTTCTGAATTCGGTGATTTTTATCTTGATTTCGCACTACTTTTCGAGCTCTACAATCCTGGTGTTGCGGATTTTTATTTCAGAACTCGTGGCTAGTCGGTCTCGTTTCACCTAGTTAGCCGCGAAATGTGGTTTCTTTACGTAAACGGTTTTATGAATATCCGTTGACTCCGAGTTCTGAATTCGGAGATTTTTAGCTTGATTTCGCACTAACTTTCGAGCTCTACAATCCTGTCATTTCGGATTTTGATTTCAGAACTCGTGGCTAGTAGGTCTCGTTTCACCTAGTTAGCCGCGAAATGTGGTTTCTTTACGTAAACGGTTTTATGAATATCCGTTGACTCCGAGTTCTGAATTCGGAGATTTTTAGCTTGATTTCGCACTACTTTTCGAGCTCTACAATCCTGACGTTTCGGATTTTTATTTCAGAACTCGTGGCTAGTAGGTCTCGTTTCACCTAGTTAGTCGCGAAATGTGGTTTCTTTACGTAAACGGTTTTATGAATATCCGTTAACTCCGAGTTCTGAATTCGGTGATTTTTAGCTCGATTTCGCACTACTTTTCAAGCTCTACAATCCTGGCCTTTCGGATTTTGATTTCAGAACTCGTGGCTAGTAGGTCTGCTTTCACCTACTTAGCCGCGAAATGTGGTTTCTTTACGTAAACGGTTTTATGAATATCCGTTCACTCCGAGTTCTGAATTCGGAGATTTTTAACTTGATTTCGCACTACTTTTCGAGCTCTACAATCCTGGCATTTCGGATTTTGATTTCAGAACTCGTGGCTAGTAGGTCTCGTTTCACCTAGTTAGCCGCGAAATGTGGTTTCTTTACGTAAACGGTTTTATGAATATCCGTTGACTCCGAGTTCTGAATTCGGAGATTTTTAGCTTGATTTCGCACTACCTTTCGAGCTCTACAATCCTGTCATTTCGGATTTTGATTTCAGAACTCGTGGCTAGTAGGTCTCGTTTCACCTAGTTAGCCGCGAAATGTGGTTTCTTTACGTAAACGGTTTTATGAATATCCGTTGAGTCCGAGTTCTGAATTCGGAGATTTTTAGCTTGATTTCGCACTACTTTTCGAGCTCTACAATCCTAGCGTTTCGGATTTTGATTTCAGAACTCGTGGCTAGTAGGTCTCGTTTCACCTAGTGACCCGCGAAATGTGGTTTATTTACGTAAACGGTTTTATGAATATCCGTTGACTCCGAGTTCTGAATTCGGAGATTTTTAGCTTGATTTCGCACTACTTTTCGAGCTCTACAATCCTGGCATTTCGGATTTTGATTTCAGAACTCGTGGCTAGTAGGTCTCGTTTCACCTAGTGAGCCGCGAAATGTGGTTTATTTACGTAAACGGTTTTATGAATATCCGTTGACTCCGAGTTCTGAATTCGTTGATATTTAGCTTGATTTCGCACTACTTTTCGAGCTCTACAATCCTGGAGTTTCGGATTTTGATTTCAGAACTCGTGGCTAGTAGGTCTCGTTTCACCTAGTTAGCCGCGAAATGTGGTTTCTTTACGTAAACGGTTTTATGAATATCCATTGACTCCGATTTCTGAATTCGGTGATTTTTATCTTGACTTCGCACTACTTTTCGAGCTCTACAATCCTGGCGTTTCGGATTTTGATTTCAGAACTCGTGGCTAGTAGATCTCATTTCACCTAGTTAGCCGCGAAATGTGGTTTATTTACGTAAACGGTTTTATGAATATCCGTTGACTCCGAGTTCTGAATTCGTTGATATTTAGCTTGATTTCGCACTACTTTTCGAGCTCTACAATCCTGGCGTTTCGGATTTTGATTTCAGAACACGTGGCTAGTAGGTCTCGTTTCACCTAGTTAGCCGCGAAATGTGGTTTCTTTACGTAAACGGTTTTATGAATATCCGTTGACTCCGAGTTCTGAATTTGGAGATTTTTAGCTTGATTTCGCACTACTTTTCGAGCTCTACAATCCTGGCATTTCGGATTTTGATTTCAGAACTCGTGGCTAGTAGGTCTCGTTTCACCTAGTTAGCCGCGAAATGTGGTTTCTTTACGTAAACGGTTTTATGAATATCCGTTGACTCCGAGTTCTGAATTCGGAGATTTTTAGCTTGATTTCGCACTACCTTTCGAGCTCTACAATCCTGTCATTTCGGATTTTGATTTCAGAACTCGTGGCTAGTAGGTCTCGTTTCACCTAGTTAGCCGCGAAATGTGGTTTCTTTACGTAAACGGTTTTATGAATATCCGTTGACTCCGAGTTCTGAATTCGGAGATTTTTAGCTTGATTTCGCACTACTTTTCGAGCTCTACAATCCTGGCATTTCGGATTTTGATTTCAGAACTCGTGGCTAGTAGGTCTCGTTTCACCTAGTGACCCGCGAAATGTGGTTTATTTACGTAAACGGTTTTATGAATATCCGTTGACTCCGAGTTCTGAATTCGGAGATTTTTAGCTTGATTTCGCACTACTTTTCGAGCTCTACAATCCTGGCATTTCGGATTTTGATTTCAGAACTCGTGGCTAGTAGGTCTCGTTTCACCTAGTGAGCCGCGAAATGTGGTTTATTTACGTAAACGGTTTTATGAATATCCGTTGACTCCGAGTTCTGAATTCGTTGATATTTAGCTTGATTTCGCACTACTTTTCGAGCTCTACAATCCTGGAGTTTCGGATTTTGATTTCAGAACCTGTGGCTAGTAGGTCTCGTTTCACCTAGTTAGCCGCGAAATGTGGTTTCTTTACGTAAACGGTTTTATGAATATCCATTGACTCCGATTTCTGAATTCGGTGATTTTTATCTTGACTTCGCACTACTTTTCGAGCTCTACAATCCTGGCGTTTCGGATTTTGATTTCAGAACTCGTGGCTAGTAGGTCTCGTTTCACCTAGTGAGCCGCGAAATGTGGTTTATTTACGTAAACGGTTTTATGAATATCCGTTGACTCCGAGTTCTGAATTCGTTGATATTTAGCTTGATTTCGCACTACTTTTCGAGCTCTACAATCCTGGCGTTTCGGATTTTGATTTCAGAACACGTGGCTAGTAGGTCTCGTTTCACCTAGTTAGCCGCGAAATGTGGTTTCTTTACGTAAACGGTTTTATGAATATCCGTTGACTCCGATTTCTGAATTCGGTGATTTTTATCTTGATTTCGCACTACTTTTCGAGCTCTACAATCCTGGTGTTGCGGATTTTTATTTCAGAACTCGTGGCTAGTAGGTCTCGTTTCACCTAGTTAGCCGCGAAATGTGGTTTCTTTACGTAAACGGTTTTATGAATATCCGTTGACTCCGAGTTCTGAATTCGGAGATTTTTAGCTTGATTTCGCACTAACTTTCGAGCTCTACAATCCTGTCATTTCGGATTTTGATTTCAGAACTCGTGGCTAGTAGGTCTCGTTTCACCTAGTTAGCCGCGAAATGTGGTTTCTTTACGTAAACGGTTTTATGAATATCCGTTGACTCCGAGTTCTGAATTCGGAGATTTTTAGCTTGATTTCGCACTACTTTTCGAGCTCTACAATCCTGACGTTTCGGATTTTTATTTCAGAACTCGTGGCTAGTAGGTCTCGTTTCACCTAGTTAGCCGCGAAATGTGGTTTCTTTACGTAAACGGTTTTATGAATATCCGTTAACTCCGAGTTCTGAATTCGGTGATTTTTAGCTCGATTTCGCACTACTTTTCAAGCTCTACAATCCTGGCCTTTCGGATTTTGATTTCAGAACTCGTGGCTAGTAGGTCTCGTTTCACCTAGTTAGCCGCAAAATGTGGTTTCTTTACGTAAAGGGTTTTATGAATATCCGTTAACTCCGAGTTCTGAATTCGGAGATTTTTAGCTTGATTTCGCACTACCTTTCGAGCTCTACAATCCGGGCGTTTCGGATTTTGATTTCAGAACTCGTGGCTAGTAGGTCTCGTTTCACCTAGTTAGCCGCGAAATGTGTTTTCTTTACGTAAACGGTTTTATGAATATCTGTTGACTCCGAGTTCTGAATTCGGTGATTTTTAGCTTGATTTCTCACTACTTTTCGAGCTCTACAATCCTGACGTTTCGGATTTTGATTTCAAAACTCGTGGCTAGTAGGTCTCATTTCACCTAGTTAGCCGCGAAATGTGGTTTCTTTACGTAAACGGTTTTATGAATATCCGTTCACTCCGAGTTCTGAATTCGGAGATTTTTAGCTTGATTTCGCACTACTTTTCGAGCTCTACAATCCTGGAGTTTTGGATTTTGATTTCAGAACTCGTGGCTAGTAGGTCTGCTTTCACCTACTTAGCCGCGAAATGTGGTTTCTTTACGTAAACGGTTTTATGAATATCCGTTCACTCCGAGTTCTGAATTCGGAGATTTTTAACTTGATTTCGCACTACTTTTCGAGCTCTACAATCCTGGCATTTCGGATTTTGAATTCAGAACTCGTGGCTAGTAGGTCTCGTTTCACCTAGTGAGCCGCAAAATGTGGTTTATTTACGTAAACGGTTTTATGAATATCCGTTGACTCCGAGTTCTGAATTCGTTGATATTTAGCTTGATTTCGCACTACTTTTCGAGCTCTACAATCCTGGCGTTTCGGATTTTGATTTCAGAACTCGTGGCTAGTAGGTCTCGTTTCTCCTAGTTAGCCGCGAAATGTGGTTTCTTTACGTAAACGGTTTTATGAATATCCGTTGACTCCGATTTCTGAATTCGATGATTTTTAGCTTGATTTCGTACTACTTTTCGAGCTCTACAATCCTGGCGTTTCGGATTTTTATTTCAGAACTCGTGGCTAGTAGGTCTCATTTCACCTAGTTAGCCGCGAAATGTGGTTTCTTTACGTAAACGGTTTTATGAATATCCGTTGACTCCGAGTTCTGAATTCGGAGATTTTTAGCTTGATTTCGCACTACTTTTCGAGCTCTACAATCCTGGAGTTTTGGATTTTGATTTCAGAACTCGTGGCTAGTAGGTCTCGTTTCACCTAGTTAGCCGCGAAATTTGGTTTCTTTTCGTAAACGGTTTTATGAATATCCGTTAACTCCGATTTCTGAATTCGTTGATTTTTATCTTGATTTCGCACTACTTTTCGAGCTCTACAATCCTGGCGTTTCGGATTTTTATTTCAGAACTCGTGGCTAGTAGGTCTCGTTTCACCTAGTTAGCCGCGAAATATGGTTTCTTTACGTAAACGGTTTTATGAATATCCGTTGACTCCGAGTTCTGAATTCGGTGATTTTTAGCATGATTTCGCACTACTTTTCGAGCTCTACAATCCTGGCGTTTTCGGATTTTGATTTCAGAACTCGTGGCTAGTAGGTCTCGTTTCACCTAGTTAGCCGCGAAATGTGGTTTCTTTACGTAAACGGTTTTATGAATATCCGTTGACTCCGAGTTCTGAATTCGGTGATTTTTAGCTTGATTTCGCAATACTTTTCGAGCTCTACAATCCTGGCGTTTTCGGATTTTGATTTCAGAACTCGTGGCTAGTAGGTCTCGTTTCACCTAGTTAGCCGCGAAATGTGGCTTTCTTTGCGTAAACGGTTTTATGAATATCCGTTGACTCCGAGTTCCGAATTCGGTGATTTTTAGCTTGATTACGCACTACTTTTCGAGCTCTACAATCCTGGCGTTTCGGATTTTGATTTCAGAACTCGTGGCTAGTAGGTCTCGTTTCACCTAGTTAGCCGCGAAATGTGGTTTCTTTACGTAAACGGTTTTATGAATATCCGTTGACTCCGATTTCTGAATTCGGTGATTTTTAGCTTGATTTCGCACTACTTTTCGAGCTCTACAATCCTGGCGTTTCGGATTTTGATTTCAAAACTCATGGCTAGTAGGTCTCGTTTCACCTAGTTAGCCGCGAAATGTGGTTTCTTTACGTAAACGGTTTTATGAATATCCGTTGACTCCGAGTTCTGAATTCGGTGATTTTTAGCTTGATTTCTCACTACTTTTCGAGCTCTACAATCCTGGCGTTTTCGGATTTTGATTTCAGAACTCGTGGCTAGTAGGTCTCGTTTCACCTAGTTAGCCGCGAAATGTGGTTTCTTTTCGTAAACGGTTTTATGAATATCCGTTGACCCCGAATTCTGAATTCGGTGATTTTTAGCTTGATTTCGCACTACTTTTCGAGCTCTACAATCCTGACGTTTCGGATTTTCATTTGAGATTTCGTGGCTAGTACGTCTGCTTTCACCTTCTTAGCCGCGAAATGTGGTTTCTTTACGTAAACGGTTTTATGAATATCCGTTGACTCCGAGTTCTGAATTCGAAGATTTTTAGCTTGATTTCGCACTACCTTTCGAGCTCTACAATCCTGGCGTTTCGGATTTTGATTTCAGAACTCGTGGCTAGTAGGTCTCGTTTCACCTAGTTGGCCGCGATATGTGGTTTCTTTACGTAAAGGGTTTTATGAATATCCGTTGACTCCGAGTTCTGAATTCGGAGATTTTTTGCTTGATTTCGCACTACCTTTCGAGCTCTACAATCCTGGCGTTTCGGATTTTTATTTCAGAACTCGTGGCTAGTAGGTCTCGTTTCACCTAGTTAGCCGCGAAATGTGGTTTCTTTACGTAAACGGTTTTATGAATATCCGTTGACTCCGAGTTCTGAATTCGGTGATTTTTAGCTTGATTTCGCACTACTTTTCGAGCTCTACAATCCTGGCATTTCGGACTTTGATTTCAAAACTCGTGGCTAGTAGGTCTCATTTCACCTAGTTAGCCGCGAAATGTGGTTTCTTTACGTAAACGGTTTTATGAATATCCGTTGACTCCGAGTTCTGAATTCGGAGATTTTTAGCTTGATTTCGCACTACTTTTCGAGCTCTACAATCTTGGAGTTTTGGATTTTGATTTCAGAACTCGTGGCAAGTAGGTCTGCTTTCACCTACTTAGCCGCGAAATGTGGTTTCTTTACGTAAACGGTTTTATGAATATCCGTTGACTCCGAGTTCTGAATTCGGAGATTTTTAGCTTGATTTCGCACTACTTTTCGAGCTCTACAATCCTGGCGTTTCGGATTTTGATTTCAGAACTCGTGGCTAGTAGGTCTCGTTTCACCTAGTCAGCCGCGAAATGTGGTTTATTTAAGTAAACGGTTTTATGAATATCCGTTGACTCCGAGTTCTGAATTCGTTGATATTTAGCTTGATTTCGCACTACTTTTCGAGCTCTACAATCCTGGCATTTCGGATTTTGATTTCAGAACTCGTGGCTAGTAGGTCTCGTTTCACCTAGTTAGCCGCGAAATGTGGTTTCTTTACGTAAACGGTTTTATGAATATCCGTTGACTCCGACTTCTGAATTCGGTGATTTTTATCTTGATTTCGCACTACTTTTCGAGCTCTACAATCCTGGCGTTTCGGATTTTGATTTCAGAACTCGTGGCTAGTAGGTCTCGTTTCACCTAGTGAGCCACGAAATGTGGTTTATTTACGTAAACGGTTTTATGAATATCCGTTGACTCCGAGTTCTGAATTCGTTGATATTTAGCTTGATTTCGCACTACTTTTCGAGCTCTATAATCCTGGCATTTCGGATTTTGATTTCAGAACCCGTGGCTAGTAGGTCTCGTTTCACCTAGTTAGCCGCGAAATGTGGTTTCTTTACGTAAACGGTTTTATGAATATCCGTTGACTCCGATTTCTGAATTCGGTGATTTTTATCTTGATTTCGCACTAATTTTCGAGCTCTACAATCCTGGCATTTCGGATTTTGATTTCAGAACTCGTGGCTAGTAGGTCTCGTTTCACCTAGTTAGCCGCGAAATGTGGTTTCTTTTCGTAAACGGTTTTATGAATATCCGTTGACTCCGATTTCTGAATTCGGTGATTTTTATCTTGATTTCGCACTACTTTTCGAGCTCTAAAATCCTGCCGTTTCGGATTTTTATTTCAGAACTCGTGGCTAGTAGGTCTTGTTTCACCAAGTTAGCCGCGAAATATGGTTTCTTTAAGTAAACGGTTTTATGAATATCTGTTGACTCCGAGTTCTGAATTCGGTGATTTTTAGCTTGATTTCGCACTACTTTTCGAGCTCTACAATCCTGGCGTTTTCGGATTTTGATTTCAGAACTCGTGCTAGTAGGTCTCGTTTCACCTAGTTAGCCGCGAAATGTGGTTTCTTTACGTAAACGGTTTTATGAATATCCGTTGACTCCGAGTTCTGAATTTGGTGATTTTTAGCTTGATTTCGAACTACTTTTCGAGCTCTAAAATCCTGGCGTTTTCGGATTTTGATTTCAGAACTCGTGGCTAGTAGGTATCGTTTCACCTAGTTAGCCGCGAAATGTGCTTTCTTTACGTAAACGGTTTTATGAATATCCGTTGACTCCGAGTTCTGAATTCGGTGATTTTTAGCTTGATTTCGCACTACTTTTCGAGCTCTACAATCCTGACGTTTCGGATTTTTATTTCAGAACTCGTGGCTAGTAGGTCTCGTTTCACCTAGTTAGCCGCGAAATGTGGTTTCTTTACGTAAACGGTTTTATGAATATCCGTTGACTCCGAGTTCTGAATTCGGTGATTTTTAGCTCGATTTCGCACTACTTTTCGAGCTCTACAATCCTGGCGTTTGGGATTTGGATTTCAGAACTCGTGGCTAGTAGGTCTCGTTTCACCTAGTTAGCCGCGAAATGTGGTTTCTTTACGTAAACGGTTTTATGAATATCCGTTGACTCCGATTTCTGAATTCGGTGATTTTTATCTTGATTTCGCACTACTTTTCGAGCTCTACAATCCTGGCATTTCAGATTTTTATTTCAGAACTCGTGGCTAGTAGGTCTCGTTTCACCTAGTTAGCCGCGAAATGTGGTTTCTTTACGTAAACGGTTTTATGAATATCCGTTGACTCCGAGTTCTGAATTCGGTGATTTTTAGCTTGATTTCGCACTACTTTTGAAGCTCTACCATCCTGGCGTTTCGGATTTTGATTTCAGAACTCGTGGCTAGTAGATCTCGTTTCACCTAGTTAGCCGCAAAATGTGGTTTCTTTACGTAAAGGGTTTTATGAATATCCGTTGACTCCGAGTTCTGAATTCGGAGATTTTTTGCTTGATTTCGCACTACTTTTCGAGCTCTACAATCCTGACGTTTCGGATTTTTATTTCAGAACTCGTGGCTAGTAGGTCTCGTTTCACCTAGTTAGCCGCGAAATGTGGTTTCTTTACGTAAACGGTTTTATGAATATCCGTTGACTCCGAGTTCTGAATTCGGTGATTTTTAGCTCGATTTCGCACCACTTTTCGAGCTCTACAATCCTGGCGTTTGGGATTTTGATTTCAGAACTCGTGGCAAGTAGGTCTCGTTTCACCTAGTTAGCCGCGAAATGTGGTTTCTTTACGTAAACGGTTTTATGAATATCCGTTGACTCCGATTTCTGAATTCGGTGATTTTTATCTTGATTTCGCACTACTTTTCGAGCTCTACAATCCTGGCATTTGGGATTTTGATTTCAGAACTCGTGGCTAGTAGGTCTCGTTTCACCTAGTTAGCCGCGAAATGTGGTTTCTTTACCTAAACGGTTTTATGAATATCCGTTGACTCCGAGTTCTGAATTCGGTGATTTTTAGCTTGATTTCGCACTACTTTTCAAGCTCTACAATCCTGCCGTTTCGGATTTTGATTTCAGAACTCGTGGCTAGTAGGTCTCGTTTCACCTAGTTAACCGCAAAATGTGGTTTCTTTACGTAAACGGTTTTATGAATATCCGTTGACTCCGAGTACTGAATTCGGTGATTTTTAGCTTGATTTCGCACTACTTTTCGAGCTCTACAATCCTGGCGTTTTCGGATTTTGATTTCAGAACTCGTGGCTAGTAGGTCTCGTTTCACCTAGTTAGCCGCGAAATTTGGTTTCTTTTCGTAAACGGTTTTATGAATATCCGTTGACTCCGAGTTCTGAATTCGAGATTTTTAGCTTGATTACACACTACTTTTCGAGCTCTACCATCCCGGCGTTTCGGATTTTGATTACAGAACTCGTGGCTAGTTGGTCTCGTTTCACCTATTTAGCCGCGAAATGTGGTTTCTTTACGTAAACGGTTTTATGAATATCCGTTGACTCCGATTTCTGAATTCGGTGATTTTTAGCTTGATTTCGAACTACTTTTCGAGCTCTAAAATCCTGGCGTTTTTGGATTTTGATTTCAGAACTCGTGGCTAGTAGGTATCGTTTCACCTAGTTAGCCGCGAAATGTGCTTTCTTTACGTAAACGGTTTTATGAATATTCGTTGACTCCGAGTTCTGAATTCGGTGATTTTTAGCTTGATTTCGCACTACTTTTCGAGCTCTACAATCCTGACGTTTCGGATTTTTATTTCAGAACTCGTGGCTAGTAGGTCTCGTTTCACCTAGTTAACCGCGAAATGTGGTTTCTTTACGTAAACGGTTTTATGAATATCCGTTGACTCCGAGTTCTGAATTCGGTGATTTTTAGCTCGATTTCGCACTACTTTTCGAGCTCTACAATCCTGGCATTTGGGATTTTGATTTCAGAACTCGTGGCTAGTAGGTCTCGTTTCACCTAGTTAGCCGCGAAATGTGGTTTCTTTACGTAAACGGTTTTATGAATATCCGTTGACTCCGATTTCTGAATTCGGTGATTTTTATCTTGATTTCGCACTACTTTTCGAGCTCTACAATCCTGGCATTTCGGATTTTTATTTCAGAACTCGTGGCTAGTAGGTCTCGTTTCACCTAGTTAGCCGCGAAATGTGGTTTCTTTACGTAAACGGTTTTATGAATATCCGTTGACTCCGAGTTCTGAATTCGGTGATTTTTAGCTTGATTTCGCACTACTATTCAAGCTCTACAATCCTGGCGTTTCGGATTTTGATTTCAGAACTCGTGGCTAGTAGATCTCGTTTCACCTAGTTAGCCGCAAAATGTGGTTTCTTTACGTAAAGGGTTTTATGAATATCCGTTGACTCCGAGTTCTGAATTCGGAGATTTTTTGCTTGATTTCGCACTACTTTTCGAGCTCTACAATCCTGGAGTTTTGGATTTTGATTTCAGAACTCGTGGCTAGTAGGTCTGCTTTCACCTACTTAGCCGCGAAATGTGGTTTCTTTACGTAAACGGTTTTATGAATATCCGTTAACTCCGAGTTCTGAATTCGGAGATTTTTAACTTGATTTCGCACTACTTTTCGAGCTCTACAATCCTGGCATTTTGGATTTTGATTTCAGAACTCGTGGCCAGTAGGTCTCGTTTCACCTAGTGAGCCGCGAAATTTGGTTTATTTACGTAAACGGTTTTATGAATATCCGTTGACTCCGAGTTCTGAATTCGTTGATATTTAGCTTGATTTCGCACTACTTTTCGAGCTCTACAATCCTGGCATTTCGGATTTTGATTTCAGAACTCGTGGCTAGTAGGTCTCGTTTCTCCTAGTTAGCCGCGAAATGTGGTTTCTTTACGTAAACGGTTTTATTAATATCCGTTGACTCCGATTTCTGAATTCGATGATTTTTATCTTGATTTCGCACTACTTTTCGAGCTCTACAATCCTGGCGTTTTGGATTTTGATTTCAGAACTCGTGGCTAGTAGGTATCGTTTCACCTAGTGAGCCGCGAAATGTGGTTTATTTACGTAAACGGTTTTATGAATATCCGTTGACTCCGAGTTCTGAATTCGTTGATATTTAGCTTGATTTCGCACTACTTTTCGAGCTCTACAATCCTGGCATTTCGGATTTTTATTTCAGAACTCGTGGATAGTAGGTCTTGTTTCACCTAGTTAGCCGCGAAATGTGGTTTCTTTACGTAAACGGTTTTATGAATATCCGTTGACTCCGAGTTCTGAATTCGGAGATTTTTAGCTTGATTTCGCACTACTTTTCGAGCTCTACAATCCAGGCGTTTCGGATTTTGATTTCAGATTTCGTGGCTAGTAGGTCTGCTTTCAACTAGTTAGCCGCGAAATGTGGTTTCTTTACGTAAACGGTTTTATGAATATCCGTTGACTCCGAGTTCTGAATTCGGTGATTTTTAGCTTGATTTCGCACTACTTTTTGAGCTCTACAATCCTGGTGTTTCGGATTTTGATTTCAGAACTCGTGGCTAGTAGGTCTGCTTTCACCTACTTAGCCGCGAAATGTGGTTTCTTTACGTAAACGGTTTTATGAATATCCGTTGGCTCCGGGTTCTGAATTCGGTGATTTTTAGCTTGATTTCACACTAATTTTCGAGCTCTACAATCCTGTTTTTTCGGATTTTGATTTCAGAACTCGTGGCTAGTTGTTCTCGTTTCACCTAGTTAGCCGCGAAATGTGGTTTCTTTACGTAAACGGTTTTATGAATATCCGTTGACTCCGAGTTCTGAATTCGGTGATTTTTAGCTTGATTTGACACTACTTTTCGAGCTCTACAATCCTGGGCTTTCGGTTTTCGATTTCAGAACTTGTGGCTAGTAGGTCTCGTTTCATCTAGTTAGCGGCGAGATGTGGTTTCTTTACGAAAACGGTTTTATGAATATCCGTTGACTCCGAGTTCTGAATTAGGTGATTTTTAGCTTGATTTCACACTACTTTTCGAGCTCTACGATCCTGTCTTTTCGGATTTTGATTTCAGAACTTGTGGCTAGTTGGTCTCGTTTCACCTTGTTAGCCGCGAAATGTGGTTTCTATATGTAAATGGTTTTATGAATATCCTTTGACTCCGAGTTCTGAATTCGGTGATTTTTAGCTTGATTTCACACTACTTTTCGAGCTCTACAATCCTGGCATTTCGGATTTTGATTTCAGAACTCGTGGCTAGTAGGTCTCGATTCGCCTATTTAGCCACGAAATGTGGTTCTTTATGTAAACGGTTTTATGAATATCCGTTGACTTCGAGTTCTGAATTCGGTGATTTTTTGCTTGATTACACACTACTTTTTGAGCTCCACAATCCTAGCTTTTCGGATTTTGATTTCAGAACTCGTGGCTAGTAGGTCTCGTTTCACCTAGTTAGCCGCGAAATGTGGTTTCTTTACGTAAACGGTTTTATGAATATCCGTTGACTCCGAGTTCTGAATTCGGTGATTTTTAACTTGATTTCACACTACTTTTCGAGCTCTACAATCCTGTTGTTTCGGATTTTGATTTCAGAACTCGTGGCTAGTAGGTCTCGTTTCACCTAGTTAGCCGCGAAATGTGGTTTCTTTACATAAACGGTTTTCTGAATATCCGTTGACTCCGAGTTCTGAATTTGGTGACTTTTTGCTTGATTACACACTACTTTTCGAGCTCTACAATCCTGGAGTTTTGGATTTTGATTTCAGAACTCGTGGCTAGTAGGTCTGCTTTCACCTACTTAGCCGCGAAATGTGGTTTCTTTACGTAAACGGTTTTATGAATATCCGTTAACTCCGAGTTCTGAATTCGGAGATTTTTAACTTGATTTCGCACTACTTTTCGAGCTCTACAATCCTGGCATTTTGGATTTTGATTTCAGAACTCGTGGCCAGTAGGTCTCGTTTCACCTAGTGAGCCGCGAAATTTGGTTTATTTACGTAAACGGTTTTATGAATATCCGTTGACTCCGAGTTCTGAATTCGTTGATATTTAGCTTGATTTCGCACTACTTTTCGAGCTCTACAATCCTGGCATTTCGGATTTTGATTTCAGAACTCGTGGCTAGTAGGTCTCGTTTCTCCTAGTTAGCCGCGAAATGTGGTTTCTTTACGTAAACGGTTTTATGAATATCCGTTGACTCCGATTTCTGAATTCGGTGATTTTTATCTTGATTTCGCACTACTTTTCGAGCTCTACAATCCTGGCGTTTCGGATTTTGATTTCAGAACTCGTGGCTAGTAGGTATCGTTTCACCTAGTGAGCCGCGAAATGTGGTTTATTTACGTAAACGGTTTTATGAATATCCGTTGACTCCGAGTTCTGAATTCGTTGATATTTAGCTTGATTTCGCACTACTTTTCGAGCTCTACAATCCTGGCATTTCGGATTTTTATTTCAGAACTCGTGGATAGTAGGTCTTGTTTCACCTAGTTAGCCGCGAAATGTGGTTTCTTTACGTAAACGGTTTTATGAATATCCGTTGACTCCGAGTTCTGAATTCGGAGATTTTTAGCTTGATTTCGCACTACTTTTCGAGCTCTACAATCCAGGCGTTTCGGATTTTGATTTCAGATTTCGTGGCTAGTAGGTCTGCTTTCACCTAGTTAGCCGCGAAATGTGGTTTCTTTACGTAAACGGTTTTATGAATATCCGTTGACTCCGAGTTCTGAATTCGGTGATTTTTAGCTTGATTTCGCACTACTTTTTGAGCTCTACAATCCTGGAGTTTTGGATTTTGATTTCAGAACTCGTGGCTAGTAGGTCTCGTTTCACCTAGTTAGCAGCGAAATGTGCTTTCTTTACGTAAACGGTTTTATGAATATCCGTTGACTCCGAGTTCTGAATTCGGTGATTTTTAGCTTGATTTCACACTACTTTTCGAGCTCTACAATCCAGTTGTTTCGGATTTTGATTTCAGAACTCGTAACTAGTAGGTCTCGATTCACCTATTTAGCCGCGAAATGTGGTTTCTTTACGTAAACGGTTTTGTGAATATCCGTTGACTCCGAGTTCTGAATTCGGTGATTTTTTGCTTGATTACACACTACTTTTCGAGCTCTACTATCCTAGCGTTTCGGATTTTGATTTCAGAACTCGTGGATAGTAGGTCTCGTTTCACCTAGTTAGCCACAAAATGTGGTTTCTTTAAGTAAACGGTTTTATGAATATCCGTTGGCTCCGGGTTCTGAATTCGGTGATTTTTAGCTTGATTTCACACTACTTTTCGAGCTCTACAATCCTGTTTTTTCGGATTTTGATTTCAGAACTCGTGGCTAGTTGTTCTCGTTTCACCTAGTTAGCCGCGAAATGTGGTTTCTTCACGTAAACGGTTTTATGAATATCCGTTGACTCCGAGTTCTGAATTCGGTGATTTTTAGCTTGATTTAACACTACTTTTCGAGCTCTACAATCCTGGGCTTTCGGTTTTCGATTTCAGAACTTGTGGCTAGTAGGTCTCGTTTCATCTAGTTAGCGGCGAGATGTGGTTTCTTTACGAAAACGGTTTTATGAATATCCGTTGACTCCGAGTTCTCAATTAGGTGATTTTTAGCTTGATTTCACACTACTTTTCGAGCTCTACGATCCTGTCTTTTCGGATTTTGATTTCAGAACTTGTGGCTAGTTGGTCTCGTTTCACCTTGTTAGCCGCGAAATGTGGTTTCTATACGTAAATGGTTTTATGAATATCCTTTGACTCCGAGTTCTGAATTCGGTGATTTTTAGCTTGATTTCACACTACTTTTCGAGCTCTACAATCCTGGCATTTCGGATTTTGATTTCAGAACTCGTGGCTAGTAGGTCTCGATTCGCCTATTTAGCCGCGAAATGTGGTTTCTTTATGTAAACGGTTTTATGAATATCCGTTGACTTCGAGTTCTGAATTCGGTGATTTTTTGCTTGATTACACACTACTTTTCGAGCTCCACAATCCTAGCGTTTCGGATTTTGATTTCAGAACTCGTGGCTAGTAGGTCTCGTTTCACCTAGTTAGCCGCGAAATGTGGTTTCTTTACGTAAACGGTTTTATGAATATCCTTTGACTCCGAGTTCTGAATTCGGTGATTTTTAGCTTGATTTCACACTACTTTTCGAGCTCTACAATCCTGTTGTTTCGGATTTTGATTTCAGAACTCGTGGCTAGTAGGTCTCGTTTCACCTAGTTAGCCGCGAAATGTGGTTTCTTTACGTAAACGGTTTTCTGAATATCCGTTGACTCCGAGTTCTGAATTCGGTGATTTTTTGCTTGATTACACACTACTTTTCGAGCTCTACAATCCTAGCATTTCGGATTTTGATTTCAGAACTCGTGGCTAGTAGGTCTCGTTTCACCTAGTTAGCCGCGAAATGTGGTTTCTTTACGTAAATGGTTTTATGAATATCCTTTGACTCCGAATTCTGAATTCGCTGATTTTTAGCTTGATTTCACACTACTTTTCGAGCTCTACAATCCTGGCATTTCGGATTTTGATTTCAGAACTCGTGGCTAGTAGGTCTCGTTTCACCTAGTTAGCCGCGAAATGTGTTTTCTTTACGTAAACGGTTTTATGAATATCCTTTGACTCCGAGTTCTGAATTCGGTGATTTTTAGCTTGATTTCACACTAATTTTCGAGCTCTACAATCCTGTTGTTTTGGATTTTGATTTCAGAAGTCGTGGCTAGTAGGTCTCGTTTCACCTAGTTAGCCGCGAAATGTGGTTTCTTTACGTAAACGGTTTTCTGAATATCCGTTGACTCCGAGTTCTGAATTCGGTGATTTTTTGCTTGATTACACACTACTTTTCGAGCTCTACAATCCTAGCATTTCGGATTTTGATTTCAGAACTCGTGGCTAGTAGGTCTCGTTTCACCTAGTTAGCCGCGAAATGTGGTTTCTTTACGTAAATGGTTTTATGAATATCCTTTGACTCCGAGTTCTGAATTCGGTGATTTTTTGCTTGATTACACACTACTTTTCGAGCTCTACAATCCTAGAGTTTCGGATTTTGATTTCAAAACTCGTGGCTAGTAGGTCTCGTTTCACCTAGTTAGCCGCGAAATGTGGTTTCTTTACGTAAACGGTTTTATGAATATCCTTTGACTCCGAGTTCTGAATTCGGTGATTTTTAGCTTGATTTCACACTACTTTTCTAGCTCTACAATCCTGGCGTTTCGGATTTTGATTTGAGAACTCGTGGCTAGTTGGTCTCGTTTCACCTAGTTAGCCGCGAAATGTGCTTTCTTTACGTAAACAGTTTTATGAATATCCGTTGACTCCGATTTCTGAATTCGGTGATTTTTAGCTTGATTTCACACTACTTTTCAAGTTCTACAATCTTGGTGTTTCGGATTTTGATTTCAGAACTCGTGGCTAGTAGGTCTCGTTTCACCTAGTTAGCCGCGAAATGTGGTTTCTTTACGTAAACGGTTTTATGAATATCCTTTGACTCCGAGTTCTGAATTCGGTGATTTTTAGCTTGATTTCACACTACTTTTCGAGCTCTACAGTCCTGTTGTTTCGGATTTTGATTTCAGAACTCGTGGCTAGTAGGTCTCGTTTCACCTAGTTAGCCGCGAAATGTGGTTTCTTTACGTAAACGGTTTTATGAATATCCGTTGACTCCGAGTTCTGAATTCGGTGATTTTTTGCTTGATTACACAGTACTTTTCGAGCTCTACAATCCTAGCGTTTCGGATTTTGATTTCAGAACTCGTGGCTAGTAGGTCTCGTTTCACCTAGTTAGCCGCGAAATGTGGTTTCTTTACGTAAACGGTTTTATGAATATCCTTTGACTCCGAGTTCTGAATTCGGTGATTTTTAGCTTGATTTCACACTACTTTTCGAGCTCTACAATCCTGTTGTTTCGGATTTTGATTTCAGAACTCGTGGCTAGTAGGTCTCGTTTCACCTAGTTAGCCGCGAAATGTGGTTTCTTTACGTAAACGGTTTTATGAATATCCGTTGACTCCGAGTTCTGAATTCGGTGATTTTTTGCTTGATTACACACTACTTTTCGAGCTCTACAATCCTAGCGGTTCGGATTTTGATTTCAGAACTCGTGGCTAGTAGGTCTCGTTTCACCTAGTTAGCCGCGAAATGTGGTTTCTTTACGTAAACGGTTTTATAAATATCCTTTGACTCCGAGTTCTGAATTCGGTGATTTTTAGCTTGATTTCACACTACTTTTCTACCTCTACAATCCTGGCATTTCGGATTTTGATTTCAAAACTCGTGGCTAGTAGGTTTCGATTCACCTATTTAGCCGCGAAATGTGGTTTCTTTACGTAAACGGTTTTATGAATATCCGTTGACTCCGAGTTCTGAATTCGGTGATTTTTTGCTTGATTACACACTACTTTTCGAGCTCTACAATCATAGCGTTTCGGATTTTGATTTCGGAACTCGTGGCTAGTTGGTCTCGTTTCACCTAGTTAGCCGCGAAATGTGGTTTCTTTACGTAAACGGTTTTATGAATATCTGCTGACTCCGAGTTCTGAATTCGGTGATTTTTAGCTTGATTTCACACTACTTTTTGAGCTCTACGATCCTGGAGTTTCGGATTTTGATTTCAGAACTCGTGGCTAGTTGGTCTCGTTTCACCTAGTTAGCCGCGAAATGTGGTTTCTTTACGTAAACGGTTTTATGAATATCCGTTGACTCCGAGTTCTGAATTCGGTGATTTTTAGCTTGATTTCACACTACTTTTCGAGCTCTACTATCCTGCCATTTCGGATTTTGATTTCAGAACTCGTGGCTAGTAGGTCTCGATTCACCTATTTAGCCGCAAAATGTGGTTTCTTTACGTAAACGGTTTTATGAATATCCTTTGACTCCGAGTTCTGAATTCGGTGATTTTTAGCTTGATTTCACACTACTTTTCGAGCTCTACAGTCCTGTTGTTTCGGATTTTGATTTCAGAACTCGTGGCTAGTAGGTCTCGTTTCACCTAGTTAGCCGCGAAATGTGGTTTCTTTACGTAAACGGTTTTATGAATATCCGTTGACTCCGAGTTCTGAATTCGGTGATTTTTTGCTTGATTACACAGTACTTTTCGAGCTCTACAATCCTAGCGTTTCGGATTTTGATTTCAGAACTCGTGGCTAGTAGGTCTCGATTCACCAATTTAGCCGCAAAATGTGATTTCTTTACGTAAACGGTTTTGTGGATATCGTTGACTCCGAGTTCTGAAGTCGGTGATTTTTTGCTTGATTTCAAACTACTTTTCGAGCTCTACAATCCTGGTGTTTCGGATTTTGATTTCAGAACTCGTGGCTAGTAGGTCTCGTTTCACCTAGTTAGCCGCAAAATGTGGTTTCTTTACGTAAACGGTTTTATGAATATCCGTTGACTCCGAGTTCTGAATTCGGTGATTTTTAGCTTGATTTGACACTACTTTTCGAGCTCTACAATCCTGGCATTTCGGATTTTGATTTCAGAACTCGTGGCTAGTACGTCTCGATCACCTATTTAGCCGCGAAATGTGGTTTCTTTAAGTAAACGGTTTTGTGAATATCGTTGACTCCGAGTTCTGAATTCGGTGATTTTTTGCTTGATTACACACTACTTTTCGAGCTCTACAATCCTAGCGTTTCGGATTTTGATTTCAGAACTCGTGGCTAGTAGGTCTCGTTTCACCTAGTTAGCCGCGAAATGTGGTTTCTTTACGTAAACGGTTTTATGAATATCCGTTGACTCCGAGTTCTGAATTCGGTGATTTTTAGCTTGATTTCACACTACTTTTCGAGCTCTACAATCCTGCCATTTCGGATTTTGATTTCAGAACTCGTGGCTAGTAGGTCTCGATTCACCTATTTAGCCGCGAAATATGGTTTCTTTACGTAAACGGTTTTGTGAATATCCGTTGACTCCGAGTTCTGAATTCGGTGATTTTTTGATTGATTACACACTACTTTTCGAGCTCTACTATCCTAGCGTTTCGGATTTTGATTTCAGAACTCGTGGCTAGTAGGTCTCGTTTCACCTAGTTAGCCGCAAAATGTGGTTTCTTTACGTAAACGGTTTTATGAATATCCGTTGACTCCGAGTTCTGAATTCGGTGATTTTTAGCTTGATTTCACACTACTTTTCGAGCTCTACAATCCTGTGTTTTCGGATTTTGATTTCAGAACTCGTGGCTAGTTGGTCTTGTTTCACCTAGTTAGCCGCGAAATGTGATTTCTTTACGTAAATGGTTTTATGAATATCTGTTGACTCCGAGTTCTGAATTCGGTGATTTTTAGCTTGATTTGACACTACTTTTTGAGCTCTACGATCCTGGCGTTTCGGATTTTGATTTCAGAACTGGTGGCTAGTTGGTCTCATTACACCTAGTTAGCCGCGAAATGTGGTTTCTTTACGTAAACAGTTTTATGAATATCCGTTGACTCCGAGTTCTGAATTCGGTGATTTTTAGCTTGATTTCACACTACTTTTCGAGCTCTACCATCCTGGTGTTTCGGATTTTGATTTCAGAACTTGTGGCAAGTAGGTCTCGTTTCACCTAGTTAGCCGCGAAATGTGGTTTCTTTACGTAAACGGTTTTATGAATATCCGATGACTCCGAGTTCTGAATTCGGTGATTTTTAACTTGATTTCACACTACTTTTCGAGCTCTACAATCCTGTGTTTTCGGTTTTTGATTTCAGAACTCGTGGCTAGTAGGTCTCGTTTCATCTAGTTAGCCGCAAAATGTGGTTTCTTTACGTAAACAGTTTTATGAATATCCGTTGACTCCGAGTTCTGAATTCGATGATTTTTAGCTTGATTTCACACTACTTTTCGAGCTCTACAATCCTGGCATTTTGGATTTTGATTTCAGAACTCGTGGCTAGTAGGTCTCGATTCACCTATTTAGCCGCAAAATGTGATTTCTTTACGTAAACGGTTTTGTGAATATCGTTGACTCCGAGTTCTGAATTCGGTGATTTTTTCCTTGATTGCACACTACTTTTCGAGCTCTACAATCCTAGTGTTTCGGATTTTGATTTCAGAACTCGTGGCTAGTAGGTCTCATTTCACCTAGTTAGCCGCGAAATATGGTTTCTTTACGTAAACGGTTTTGTGAATATCGTTGACTCCGAGTTCTGAATTCGGTGATTTTTTGCTTGATTACACACTACTTTTCGAGCTCTACAATCCTAGCGTTTCGGATTTTGATTTCAGAATTCGTGGCTAGTAGGTCTCGTTTCACCTAGTTAACCGCGAAATATGGTTTCTTTACGTAAACGGTTTTATGAATATCCGTTGACTCCGAGTTCTGAATTCGGTGATTTTTAGCTTAATTTCACACTACTTTCGAGCTCTACAATCCTGGAATTTCGGATTTTGATTTCAGAACTCGTGGCTAGTAGGTCTCGTTTCACCTAGTTAGCCGCGAAATGTGGTTTCTTTACGTAAACGGTTTTATGAATATCCGTTGACTCCGAGTTCTGAATTCGGTGATTTTTAGCTTGATTTCACACTACTTTTCGAGCTCTACAATCCTGTGTTTTCGGATTTTGATTTCAGAACTCGTGGCTAGTTGGTCTTGTTTCACCTAGTTAGCCGCGAAATGTGATTTCTTTACGTAAATGGTTTTATGAATATCTGTTGACTCCGAGTTCTGAATTCGGTGATTTTTAGCTTGATTTGACACTACTTTTTGAGCTCTACGATCCTGGCGTTTCGGATTTTGATTTCAGAACTGGTGGCTAGTTGGTCTCATTACACCTAGTTAGCCGCGAAATGTGGTTTCTTTACGTAAACAGTTTTATGAATATCCGTTGACTCCGAGTTCTGAATTCGGTGATTTTTAGCTTGATTTCACACTACTTTTCGAGCTCTACCATCCTGGTGTTTCGGATTTTGATTTCAGAACTTGTGGCAAGTAGGTCTCGTTTCACCTAGTTAGCCGCGAAATGTGGTTTCTTTACGTAAACGGTTTTATGAATATCCGATGACTCCGAGTTCTGAATTCGGTGATTTTTAACTTGATTTCACACTACTTTTCGAGCTCTACAATCCTGTGTTTTCGGTTTTTGATTTCAGAACTCGTGGCTAGTAGGTCTCGTTTCATCTAGTTAGCCGCAAAATGTGGTTTCTTTACGTAAACAGTTTTATGAATATCCGTTGACTCCGAGTTCTGAATTCGATGATTTTTAGCTTGATTTCACACTACTTTTCGAGCTCTACAATCCTGGCATTTTGGATTTTGATTTCAGAACTCGTGGCTAGTAGGTCTCGATTCACCTATTTAGCCGCAAAATGTGATTTCTTTACGTAAACGGTTTTGTGAATATCGTTGACTCCGAGTTCTGAATTCGGTGATTTTTTCCTTGATTGCACACTACTTTTCGAGCTCTACAATCCTAGTGTTTCGGATTTTGATTTCAGAACTCGTGGCTAGTAGGTCTCATTTCACCTAGTTAGCCGCGAAATATGGTTTCTTTACGTAAACGGTTTTGTGAATATCGTTGACTCCGAGTTCTGAATTCGGTGATTTTTTGCTTGATTACACACTACTTTTCGAGCTCTACAATCATAGCGTTTCGGATTTTGATTTCGGAACTCGTGGCTAGTTGGTCTCGTTTCACCTAGTTAGCCGCGAAATGTGGTTTCTTTACGTAAACGGTTTTATGAATATCTGCTGACTCCGAGTTCTGAATTCGGTGATTTTTAGCTTGATTTCACACTACTTTTTGAGCTCTACGATCCTGGAGTTTCGGATTTTGATTTCAGAACTCGTGGCTAGTTGGTCTCGTTTCACCTAGTTAGCCGCGAAATGTGGTTTCTTTACGTAAACGGTTTTATGAATATCCGTTGACTCCGAGTTCTGAATTCGGTGATTTTTAGCTTGATTTCACACTACTTTTCGAGCTCTACTATCCTGCCATTTCGGATTTTGATTTCAGAACTCGTGGCTAGTAGGTCTCGATTCACCTATTTAGCCGCAAAATGTGGTTTCTTTACGTAAACGGTTTTATGAATATCCTTTGACTCCGAGTTCTGAATTCGGTGATTTTTAGCTTGATTTCACACTACTTTTCGAGCTCTACAGTCCTGTTGTTTCGGATTTTGATTTCAGAACTCGTGGCTAGTAGGTCTCGTTTCACCTAGTTAGCCGCGAAATGTGGTTTCTTTACATAAACGGTTTTATGAATATCCGTTGACTCCGAGTTCTGAATTCGGTGATTTTTTGCTTGATTACACAGTACTTTTCGAGCTCTACAATCCTAGCGTTTCGGATTTTGATTTCAGAACTCGTGGCTAGTAGGTCTCGATTCACCAATTTAGCCGCAAAATGTGATTTCTTTACGTAAACGGTTTTGTGGATATCGTTGACTCCGAGTTCTGAAGTCGGTGATTTTTTGCTTGATTTCAAACTACTTTTCGAGCTCTACAATCCTGGTGTTTCGGATTTTGATTTCAGAACTCGTGGCTAGTAGGTCTCGTTTCACCTAGTTAGCCGCAAAATGTGGTTTCTTTACGTAAACGGTTTTATGAATATCCGTTGACTCCGAGTTCTGAATTCGGTGATTTTTAGCTTGATTTGACACTACTTTTCGAGCTCTACAATCCTGGCATTTCGGATTTTGATTTCAGAACTCGTGGCTAGTACGTCTCGATCACCTATTTAGCCGCGAAATGTGGTTTCTTTAAGTAAACGGTTTTGTGAATATCGTTGACTCCGAGTTCTGAATTCGGTGATTTTTTGCTTGATTACACACTACTTTTCGAGCTCTACAATCCTAGCGTTTCGGATTTTGATTTCAGAACTCGTGGCTAGTAGGTCTCGTTTCACCTAGTTAGCCGCGAAATGTGGTTTCTTTACGTAAACGGTTTTATGAATATCCGTTGACTCCGAGTTCTGAATTCGGTGATTTTTAGCTTGATTTCACACTACTTTTCGAGCTCTACAATCCTGCCATTTCGGATTTTGATTTCAGAACTCGTGGCTAGTAGGTCTCGATTCACCTATTTAGCCGCGAAATATGGTTTCTTTACGTAAACGGTTTTGTGAATATCCGTTGACTCCGAGTTCTGAATTCGGTGATTTTTTGATTGATTACACACTACTTTTCGAGCTCTACTATCCTAGCGTTTCGGATTTTGATTTCAGAACTCGTGGCTAGTAGGTCTCGTTTCACCTAGTTAGCCGCAAAATGTGGTTTCTTTACGTAAACGGTTTTATGAATATCTGTTGACTCCGAGTTCTGAATTCGGTGATTTTTAGCTTGATTTGACACTACTTTTTGAGCTCTACGATCCTGGCGTTTCGGATTTTGATTTCAGAACTGGTGGCTAGTTGGTCTCATTACACCTAGTTAGCCGCGAAATGTGGTTTCTTTACGTAAACAGTTTTATGAATATCCGTTGACTCCGAGTTCTGAATTCGGTGATTTTTAGCTTGATTTCACACTACTTTTCGAGCTCTACCATCCTGGTGTTTCGGATTTTGATTTCAGAACTTGTGGCAAGTAGGTCTCGTTTCACCTAGTTAGCCGCGAAATGTGGTTTCTTTACGTAAACGGTTTTATGAATATCCGTTGACTCCGAGTTCTGAATTCGGTGATTTTTAGCTTGATTTCACACTACTTTTCGAGCTCTACAATCCTGCCATTTCGGATTTTGATTTCAGAACTCGTGGCTAGTAGGTCTCGATTCACCTATTTAGCCGCGAAATATGGTTTCTTTACGTAAACGGTTTTGTGAATATCCGTTGACTCCGAGTTCTGAATTCGGTGATTTTTAGCTTGATTTCACACTACTTTTCGAGCTCTACAATCCTGTGTTTTCGGATTTTGATTTCAGAACTCGTGGCTAGTTGGTCTTGTTTCACCTAGTTAGCCGCGAAATGTGATTTCTTTACGTAAATGGTTTTATGAATATCTGTTGACTCCGAGTTCTGAATTCGGTGATTTTTAGCTTGATTTGACACTACTTTTTGAGCTCTACGATCCTGGCGTTTCGGATTTTGATTTCAGAACTGGTGGCTAGTTGGTCTCATTACACCTAGTTAGCCGCGAAATGTGGTTTCTTTACGTAAACAGTTTTATGAATATCCGTTGACTCCGAGTTCTGAATTCGGTGATTTTTAGCTTGATTTCACACTACTTTTCGAGCTCTACCATCCTGGTGTTTCGGATTTTGATTTCAGAACTTGTGGCAAGTAGGTCTCGTTTCACCTAGTTAGCCGCGAAATGTGGTTTCTTTACGTAAACGGTTTTATGAATATCCGATGACTCCGAGTTCTGAATTCGGTGATTTTTAACTTGATTTCACACTACTTTTCGAGCTCTACAATCCTGTGTTTTCGGTTTTTGATTTCAGAACTCGTGGCTAGTAGGTCTCGTTTCATCTAGTTAGCCGCAAAATGTGGTTTCTTTACGTAAACAGTTTTATGAATATCCGTTGACTCCGAGTTCTGAATTCGATGATTTTTAGCTTGATTTCACACTACTTTTCGAGCTCTACAATCCTGGCATTTTGGATTTTGATTTCAGAACTCGTGGCTAGTAGGTCTCGATTCACCTATTTAGCCGCAAAATGTGATTTCTTTACGTAAACGGTTTTGTGAATATCGTTGACTCCGAGTTCTGAATTCGGTGATTTTTTCCTTGATTGCACACTACTTTTCGAGCTCTACAATCCTAGTGTTTCGGATTTTGATTTCAGAACTCGTGGCTAGTAGGTCTCATTTCACCTAGTTAGCCGCGAAATATGGTTTCTTTACGTAAACGGTTTTGTGAATATCGTTGACTCCGAGTTCTGAATTCGGTGATTTTTTGCTTGATTACACACTACTTTTCGAGCTCTACAATCCTAGCGTTTCGGATTTTGATTTCAGAATTCGTGGCTAGTAGGTCTCGTTTCACCTAGTTAACCGCGAAATATGGTTTCTTTACGTAAACGGTTTTATGAATATCCGTTGACTCCGAGTTCTGAATTCGGTGATTTTTAGCTTAATTTCACACTACTTTCGAGCTCTACAATCCTGGAATTTCGGATTTTGATTTCAGAACTCGTGGCTAGTAGGTCTCGTTTCACTTAGTTAGCCGCGAAATGTGGTTTCTTTACGTAAACGGTTTTGTGAATATCCGTTGACTCCGAGTTCTGAATTCGGTGATTTTTAGCTTGATTTCACACTACTTTTCGAGCTCTACAATCCTGGCATTTCGGATTTTGATTTCAGAAATCTTCGCTAGTAGGTCTCGATTCACGTATTTAGCCGCGAAATGTGGTTTCTTTACGTAAACGGTTTTATTAATATCTGTTGACTCCGAGTTCTGAATTCGGTGATTTTTTGCTTGATTACACACTACTTTTCGAGCTCTACAATCCTAGCGTTTCGGATTTTGATTTCAGAACTCGTGGCTAGTAAGTCTCGTTTCACCTAGTTAGCCGCGAAATGTGGTTTCTTTACGTAAACGGGTTTATGAATATCCGTTGACTCCGAGTTCTGAATTCGGTGATTTTTAGCTTGATTTCACTCCATTTTTTGAGCTCTACAATCCTGGGTTTTCGGATTTTGATTTCAGAATTCGTGGCTATTTGGTCTCATTTCACCAAGTTAGCCGCGAAATGTGGTTTCTTTACGTAAACGATTTTATGAATATCCGTTGACTCCGAGTTCTGAATTCGGTGATTTTTAGCTTGATTTCACACTACGTTTTGAGCTCTACGATCCTGGTGTTTCGGATTTTCATTTCAGAACTCGTGGCTAGTTGGTCTCGTTTCACCTAGTTAGACGCAAAATGTGGTTTCTTTACGTAAACAGTTTTATGAATATCCGTTGAATCCGAGTTCTGAATTCGGTGATTTTTAGCTTGATTTCACACTACTTTTCAAGTTCTACAATCCTGGTGTTTCAGATTTTGATTTCAGAACTTGTGGCTAGTAGGTCTCGTTTCACCTAGTTAGCCGCAAAATGTGGTTTCTTTACGTAAACGGTTTTATGAATATCCGTTGACTCCGAGTTCTGAATTCGGTGATTTTTAGCTTGATTTCACAGTACTTTTCGAGCTCTACAATCCTGGGTTTTCGGTTTTCGATTTCAGAACTCGTGGCTAGTAGGTCTCATTTCATCTAGTTAGCCGCAAAATGTGGTTTCTTTACGTAAACAGTTTTATGAATATCCGTTGACTCCGAGTTCTGAATTCGGTGATTTTTAGCTTGATTTCACACTACTTTTCGAGCTTTACAATCTTGGTGTTTCGGATTTTGATTTCAGAACTCGTGGCTAGTAGGTCTCGTTTCACCTAGTTAGCCGCGAAATGTGGTTTCTTTACTTAAACGGTTTTATGAATATCCGTTGACTCCGAGTTCTGAATTCGGTGATTTTTAGCTTGATTTCACACTACTTTTCGAGCTCTACAATCCTGGCATTTCGGATTTTGATTTCAGAACTCGTGGCTAGTAGGTCTCAATTCACCTATTTAGCCGCGAAATGTGGTTTCTTTACGTAAACGGTTTTGTGAATATCCGTTGACTCCGAGTTCTGAATTCGGTGATTTTTTGCTTGATTACACACTACTTTTCGAGCTCTACAATCCTAGCGTTTCGGATTTTGATTTCAGAACTCGTGGCTAGTAGGTCTCGTTTCACCTAGTTAGCCGCGAAATGTGGTTTATTTACGTAAACGGTTTTATGAATATCCTTTGACTCCGAGTTCTGAATTCGGTGATTTTTAGCTTGATTTCACACTACTTTTCGAGCTCTACAATCCTGGGATTTCGGATTTTGATTTCAGAACTCGTCGCTAGTAGGTCTCGTTTCACCTAGTTAGCCGCGAAATGTGGTTTCTTTACGTAAACGGTTTTATGAATATCCGTTGACTCCGAGTTCTGAATTCGGTGATTTTTAGCTTGATTTCGCACTACTTTTCAAGCTCTACAATCCTGGCGTTTCGGATTTTGATTTCAGAACTCGTGGCTAGTAGATCTCGTTTCACCTAGTTAGCCGCAAAATGTGGTTTCTTTACGTAAAGGGTTTTATGAATATCCGTTGACTCCGAGTTCTGAATTCGGAGATTTTTTGCTTGATTTCGCACTACTTTTCGAGCTCTACAATCCTGGAGTTTTGGATATTGATTTCAGAACTCGTGGCTAGTAGGTCTGCTTTCACCTACTTAGCCGCGAAATGTGGTTTCTTTACGTAAACGGTTTTATGAATATCCGTTAACTCCGAGTTCTGAATTCGGAGATTTTTAACTTGATTTCGCACTACTTTTCGAGCTCTACAATCCTGGCATTTTGGATTTTGATTTCAGAACTCGTGGCCAGTAGGTCTCGTTTCACCTAGTGAGCCGCGAAATTTGGTTTATTTACGTAAACGGTTTTATGAATATCCGTTGACTCCGAGTTCTGAATTCGTTGATATTTAGCTTGATTTCGCACTACTTTTCGAGCTCTACAATCCTGGCATTTCGGATTTTGATTTCAGAACTCGTGGCTAGTAGGTCTCGTTTCTCCTAGTTAGCCGCGAAATGTGGTTTCTTTACGTAAACGGTTTTATGAATATCCGTTGACTCCGATTTCTGAATTCGGTGATTTTTATCTTGATTTCGCACTACTTTTCGAGCTCTACAATCCTGGCGTTTCGGATTTTGATTTCAGAACTCGTGGCTAGTAGGTATCGTTTCACCTAGTGAGCCGCGAAATGTGGTTTATTTACGTAAACGGTTTTATGAATATCCGTTGACTCCGAGTTCTGAATTCGGTGATTTTTTGCTTGATTTCACACTACGTTTTGAGCTCTACGATCCTGGGGTTTCGGATTTTGATTTCAGAACTCGTGGCTAGTTGGTCTCGTTTCACCTAGTTAGACGCGAAATGTGGTTTCTTTACGTAAACGGTTTTATGAATATCCGTTGACTCCGAGTTCTGAATTCGGTGATTTTTAGCTTGCTTTCACACTACTTTTCGAGCTCTACAATCCTGGGTTTTCGGTTTTCGATTTCAGAACTCGTGGCTAGTAGGTCTCGTTTTATCTAGTTAGCCGCAAAATGTGGTTTCTTTACGTAAACAGTTTTATGAATATCCGTTGACTCCGAGTTCTGAATTCGGTGATTTTTAGCTTGATTTCACACTACTTTTCGAGCTCTACAATCCTGGCATTTCGGATTTTGATTTCAGAACTCGTCGCTAGTAGGTCTCGATTCACGTATTTAGCCGCGAAATGTGGTTTCTTTACATAAACGGTTTTATGAATATCTGTTGACTCCGAGTTCTGAATTCGGTGATTTTTAGCTTGATTTCACACTACTTTTCGAGCTTTACAATCTTGGTGTTTCGGATTTTGATTTCAGAACTCGTGGCTAGTAGGTCTCGTTTCACCTAGTTAGCCGCGAAATGTGGTTTCTTTACTTAAACGGTTTTATGAATATCCGTTGACTCCGAGTTCTGAATTCGGTGATTTTTAGCTTGATTTCACACTACTTTTCGAGCTCTACAATCCTGGCATTTCGGATTTTGATTTCAGAACTCGTGGCTAGTAGGTCTCAATTCACCTATTTAGCCGCGAAATGTGGTTTCTTTACGTAAACGGTTTTATGAATATCCGTTGACTCCGAGTTCTGAATTCGGTGATTTTTAGCTTAATTTCACACTACTTTCGAGCTCTACAATCCTGGAATTTCGGATTTTGATTTCAGAACTCGTGGCTAGTAGGTCTCGTTTCACTTAGTTAGCCGCGAAATGTGGTTTCTTTACGTAAACGGTTTTGTGAATATCCGTTGACTCCGAGTTCTGAATTCGGTGATTTTTAGCTTGATTTCACACTACTTTTCGAGCTCTACAATCCTGGCATTTCGGATTTTGATTTCAGAAATCTTCGCTAGTAGGTCTCGATTCACGTATTTAGCCGCGAAATGTGGTTTCTTTACGTAAACGGTTTTATTAATATCTGTTGACTCCGAGTTCTGAATTCGGTGATTTTTTGCTTGATTACACACTACTTTTCGAGCTCTACAATCCTAGCGTTTCGGATTTTGATTTCAGAACTCGTGGCTAGTAAGTCTCGTTTCACCTAGTTAGCCGCGAAATGTGGTTTCTTTACGTAAACGGGTTTATGAATATCCGTTGACTCCGAGTTCTGAATTCGGTGATTTTTAGCTTGATTTCACTCCATTTTTTGAGCTCTACAATCCTGGGTTTTCGGATTTTGATTTCAGAATTCGTGGCTATTTGGTCTCATTTCACCAAGTTAGCCGCGAAATGTGGTTTCTTTACGTAAACGATTTTATGAATATCCGTTGACTCCGAGTTCTGAATTCGGTG
The DNA here is from genome assembly GCA_963580455.1 of Euonymus europaeus. NCBI lineage: Eukaryota > Viridiplantae > Streptophyta > Magnoliopsida > Celastrales > Celastraceae > Euonymus > Euonymus europaeus. Next base: position 30,176,841 of record OY756959.1, read on the forward strand.
ATTTTTAGCTTGATTTCACACTACGTTTTGAGCTCTACGATCCTGGTGTTTCGGATTTTCATTTCAGAACTCGTGGCTAGTTGGTCTCGTTTCACCTAGTTAGACGCAAAATGTGGTTTCTTTACGTAAACAGTTTTATGAATATCCGTTGAATCCGAGTTCTGAATTCGGTGATTTTTAGCTTGATTTCACACTACTTTTCAAGTTCTACAATCCTGGTGTTTCAGATTTTGATTTCAGAACTTGTGGCTAGTAGGTCTCGTTTCACCTAGTTAGCCGCAAAATGTGGTTTCTTTACGTAAACGGTTTTATGAATATCCGTTGACTCCGAGTTCTGAATTCGGTGATTTTTAGCTTGATTTCACAGTACTTTTCGAGCTCTACAATCCTGGGTTTTCGGTTTTCGATTTCAGAACTCGTGGCTAGTAGGTCTCATTTCATCTAGTTAGCCGCAAAATGTGGTTTCTTTACGTAAACAGTTTTATGAATATCCGTTGACTCCGAGTTCTGAATTCGGTGATTTTTAGCTTGATTTCACACTACTTTTCGAGCTTTACAATCTTGGTGTTTCGGATTTTGATTTCAGAACTCGTGGCTAGTAGGTCTCGTTTCACCTAGTTAGCCGCGAAATGTGGTTTCTTTACTTAAACGGTTTTATGAATATCCGTTGACTCCGAGTTCTGAATTCGGTGATTTTTAGCTTGATTTCACACTACTTTTCGAGCTCTACAATCCTGGCATTTCGGATTTTGATTTCAGAACTCGTGGCTAGTAGGTCTCAATTCACCTATTTAGCCGCGAAATGTGGTTTCTTTACGTAAACGGTTTTGTGAATATCCGTTGACTCCGAGTTCTGAATTCGGTGATTTTTTGCTTGATTACACACTACTTTTCGAGCTCTACAATCCTAGCGTTTCGGATTTTGATTTCAGAACTCGTGGCTAGTAGGTCTCGTTTCACCTAGTTAGCCGCGAAATGTGGTTTATTTACGTAAACGGTTTTATGAATATCCTTTGACTCCGAGTTCTGAATTCGGTGATTTTTAGCTTGATTTCACACTACTTTTCGAGCTCTACAATCCTGGGATTTCGGATTTTGATTTCAGAACTCGTCGCTAGTAGGTCTCGTTTCACCTAGTTAGCCGCGAAATGTGGTTTCTTTACGTAAACGGTTTTATGAATATCCGTTGACTCCGAGTTCTGAATTCGGTGATTTTTAGCTTGATTTCGCACTACTTTTCAAGCTCTACAATCCTGGCGTTTCGGATTTTGATTTCAGAACTCGTGGCTAGTAGATCTCGTTTCACCTAGTTAGCCGCAAAATGTGGTTTCTTTACGTAAAGGGTTTTATGAATATCCGTTGACTCCGAGTTCTGAATTCGGAGATTTTTTGCTTGATTTCGCACTACTTTTCGAGCTCTACAATCCTGGAGTTTTGGATATTGATTTCAGAACTCGTGGCTAGTAGGTCTGCTTTCACCTACTTAGCCGCGAAATGTGGTTTCTTTACGTAAACGGTTTTATGAATATCCGTTAACTCCGAGTTCTGAATTCGGAGATTTTTAACTTGATTTCGCACTACTTTTCGAGCTCTACAATCCTGGCATTTTGGATTTTGATTTCAGAACTCGTGGCCAGTAGGTCTCGTTTCACCTAGTGAGCCGCGAAATTTGGTTTATTTACGTAAACGGTTTTATGAATATCCGTTGACTCCGAGTTCTGAATTCGTTGATATTTAGCTTGATTTCGCACTACTTTTCGAGCTCTACAATCCTGGCATTTCGGATTTTGATTTCAGAACTCGTGGCTAGTAGGTCTCGTTTCTCCTAGTTAGCCGCGAAATGTGGTTTCTTTACGTAAACGGTTTTATGAATATCCGTTGACTCCGATTTCTGAATTCGGTGATTTTTATCTTGATTTCGCACTACTTTTCGAGCTCTACAATCCTGGCGTTTCGGATTTTGATTTCAGAACTCGTGGCTAGTAGGTATCGTTTCACCTAGTGAGCCGCGAAATGTGGTTTATTTACGTAAACGGTTTTATGAATATCCGTTGACTCCGAGTTCTGAATTCGGTGATTTTTTGCTTGATTTCACACTACGTTTTGAGCTCTACGATCCTGGGGTTTCGGATTTTGATTTCAGAACTCGTGGCTAGTTGGTCTCGTTTCACCTAGTTAGACGCGAAATGTGGTTTCTTTACGTAAACGGTTTTATGAATATCCGTTGACTCCGAGTTCTGAATTCGGTGATTTTTAGCTTGCTTTCACACTACTTTTCGAGCTCTACAATCCTGGGTTTTCGGTTTTCGATTTCAGAACTCGTGGCTAGTAGGTCTCGTTTTATCTAGTTAGCCGCAAAATGTGGTTTCTTTACGTAAACAGTTTTATGAATATCCGTTGACTCCGAGTTCTGAATTCGGTGATTTTTAGCTTGATTTCACACTACTTTTCGAGCTCTACAATCCTGGCATTTCGGATTTTGATTTCAGAACTCGTCGCTAGTAGGTCTCGATTCACGTATTTAGCCGCGAAATGTGGTTTCTTTACATAAACGGTTTTATGAATATCTGTTGACTCCGAGTTCTGAATTCGGTGATTTTTTGCTTAATTACACACTACTTTTCGAGCTCTACAATCCTAGCGTTTCGGATTTTGATTTCAGAACTCGTGGCTAGTAAGTCTCGTTTCACCTAGTTAGCCGCGAAATGTGGTTTCTTTACGTAAACGGTTTTGTGAATATCCGTTGACTCCGAGTTCTGAATTCGGTGATTTTTTGCTTGATTACACACTACTTTTCGAGCTCTACAATCCTAGCATTTTGGATTTTGATTTCAGAACTCGTGGCTAGTAGGTCTCGTTTCACCTAGTTAGCCGCGAAATGTGGTTTATTTACGTAAACGGTTTTATGAATATCCTTTGACTCCGAGTTCTGAATTCGGTGATTTTTAGCTTGATTTCACACTAATTTTCAAGCTCTACAATCCTGGCATTTCGGATTTTGATTTCAGAACTCGTCGCTAGTAGGTCTCGATTCACGTATTTAGCCGCGAAATGTGGTTTCTTTACGTAAACGGTTTTATGAATATCTGTTGACTCCGAGTTCTAAATTCGGTGATTTTTTGCTTGATTACACACTACTTTTCGAGCTCTACAATCCTAGCGTTTCGGATTTTGATTTCAGAACTCGTGGCTAGTAAGTCTCGTTTCACCTAGTTAGCCGCGAAATGTGGTTTCTTTACGTAAACGGTTTTATGAATATCCGTTGACTCCGTGTTCTGAATTCGGTGATTTTTAGCTGATTTCACACTATTTTTCGAGCTCTACAATCTTGGGTTTTCGGATTTTGATTTCAGAACTCGTGGCTATTTTGTCTCATTTCACCAAGTTAGCCGCGAAATGTGGTTTCTTTACGTAAACGGTTTTATGAATATCCGTTGACTCCGAGTTCTGAATTCGGTGATTTTTTGCTTGATTTCACACTACGTTTTGAGCTCTACGATCCTGGCGTTTCGGATTTTGATTTCAGAACTCGTGGCTAGTTGGTCTCGTTTCACCTAGTTAGACGCGAAATGTGGTTTCTTTACGTAAACGGTTTTATGAATATCCGTTGACTCCGAGTTCTGAATTCGGTGATTTTTAGCTTGATTTCACACTACTTTTCGAGCTCTACAATCCTGGGTTTTCGGTTTTCGATTTCAGAACTCGTGGCTAGTAGGTCTCGTTTCATCTAGTTAGCCGCAAAATGTGGTTTCTTTACGTAAACAGTTTTATGAATATCCGTTGACTCCGAGTTCTGAATTCGGTGATTTTTAGCTTGATTTCACACTACTTTTCGAGCTCTACAATCTTGGGTTTTCGGATTTTGATTTCAGAACTCGTGGCTAGTAGGTCTCGTTTCACCTAGTTAGCCGCGAAATGTGGTTTCTTTACGTAAACGGTTTTATGAATATCCGTTGACTCCGAGTTCTGAATTCAGTGATTTTTAGCTTGATTTCACACTACTTTTTTAGCTCTACAATCCTGGGTTTTCGGTTTTTGATTTCAGAACTCGTGGCTAGTGGGTCTCGTTTCACCTAGTTAGCCGCGAAATGTGCTTTCTTTACGTAAACGGTTTTATGAATATCCGTTGATTCCGAGTTCTGAATTCGGTGATTTTTAGCTTGATTTCACACTACTTTTCGAGCTCTACAATCCTGGAATTTCGGATTTTGATTTCAGAACTCGTGGCTAGTAGGTCTCGATTCACCTATTTAACCGCGAAATGTGGTTTCTTGACGTAAACGGTTTTGTGAATATCCGTTGACTCCGAGTTCTGAATTCGGTGATTTTTAGCTTGATTTCACACTACTTTTCGAGCTCTACAATCCTGGTGTTTCGGATTTTGATTTCAGAACTCGTGGCTAGTAGGTCTCGTTTCATCTAGTTAGCCGCAAAATGTGGTTTCTTTACGTAAACAGTTTTATGAATATCCGTTGACTCCGAGTTCTGAATTCGGTGATTTTTAGCTTGATTTCACACTACTTTTCGAGCTCTACAATCCTGGAATTTCGGATTTTGATTTCAGAACTCGTGGCTAGTAGGTCTCGATTCACCTATTTAACCGCGAAATGTGGTTTCTTTACGTAAACGGTTTTGTGAATATCCGTTGACTCCGAGTTCTGAATTCGGTGATTTTTAGCTTGATTTCACACTACTTTTCGAGCTCTACAATCCTGGTGTTTGGGATTTTGATTTCAGAGCTCGTGGCTAGTAGGTCTCGTTTCATCTAGTTAGCCGCAAAATGTGGTTTCTTTACGTAAACAGTTTTATAAATATCCGTTGACTCCGAGTTCTGAATTCGGTGATTTTTAGCTTGATTTCACACTACTTTTCGAGCTCTACAATCCTGGTATTTCGGATTTTGATTTCAGAACTCGTGGCTAGTAGGTCTCGATTCACCTATTTAGCCGCAAAATGTGGTTTCTTTACGTAAACGGTTTTGTGAATATCCGTTGACTCCGAGTTCTGAATTCGGTGATTTTTAGCTTGATTTCACACTACTTTTCATGTTCTACAATCCTGGTGTTTCGGTTTTCGATTTCAGAACTCGTGGCTAGTAGGTCTCGTTTCACCTAGTTAGCCGCGAAATGTGCTTTCTTTACGTAAACGGTTTTATGAATATCCGTTGATTCCGAGTTCTGAATTCGGTGATTTTTAGCTTGATTTCACACTACTTTTCGAGCACTACAATCCTGGAATTTCGGATTTTGATTTCAGAACTCCTGGCTAGTAGGTCTCGATTCACCTATTTAACCGCGAAATGTGGTTTCTTGACGTAAACGGTTTTGTGAATATCCGTTGACTCCGAGTTCTGAATTCGGTGATTTTTAGCTTGATTTCACACTACTTTTCGAGCTCTACAATCCTGGTGTATCGGATTTTGATTTCAGAACTCGTGGCTAGTAGGTCTCGTTTCATCTAGTTAGCCGCAAAATGTGGTTTCTTTACGTAAACAGTTTTATGAATATCCGTTGACTCCGAGTTCTGAATTCGGTGATTTTTAGCTTGATTTCACACTACTTTTCGAGCTCTACAATCCTGGAATTTCGGATTTTGATTTCAGAACTCGTGGCTAGTAGGTCTCGATTCACCTATTTAACCGCGAAATGTGGTTTCTTTACGTAAACGGTTTTGTGAATATCCGTTGACTCCGAGTTCTGAATTCGGTGATTTTTAGCTTGATTTCACACTACTTTTCGAGCTCTACAATCCTGGTGTTTGGGATTTTGATTTCAGAGCTCGTGGCTAGTAGGTCTCGTTTCATCTAGTTAGCCGCAAAATGTGGTTTCTTTACGTAAACAGTTTTATAAATATCCGTTGACTCCGAGTTCTGAATTCGGTGATTTTTAGCTTGTTTTCACACTACTTTTCGAGCTCTACAATCCTGGTATTTCGGATTTTGATTTCAGAACTCGTGGCTAGTAGGTCTCGATTCACCTATTTAGCCGCAAAATGTGGTTTCTTTACGTATACGGTTTTGTGAATATCCGTTGACTCCGAGTTCTGAATTCGGTGATTTTTAGCTTGATTTCACACTACTTTTCATGTTCTACAATCCTGGTGTTTCGAATTTTAATTTCAGAACTCGTGGCTAGTAGGTCTCGTTTCACCAAGTTAGCCGCGAAATGTGGTTTCTTTACGTAAACGGTTTTATGAATATCCGTTGACTCCGAGTTCTGAATTCGGTGATTTTTAGCTTGATTTCACACTACTTTTCGAGCTCTACAATCCTGGGTTTTCGGTTTTCGATTTCAGAACTCGTGGATAGTAGGTCTCGATTCACCTATTTAGCCGCGAAATGTGGTTTCTTTAAGTAAACAGTTTTATGAATATCCGTTGACTCCGAGTTCTGAATTCGGTGATTTTTAGCTTGATTTTACACTACTTTTCAAGTTCTACAATCCTGGTATCTCGGATTTTGATTTCAGAACTCGTGGCTAGTAGGTCTCGTTTCTCCTAGTTAGCCGCGAAATGTGTTTTCTTTACGTAAACGGTTTTATGAATATCCGTTGACTCCGAGTTCTGAATTCGGTGATTTTTAGCTTGATTTCACACTACTTTTCGAGCTCTACAATCCTGGGTTTTCGGTTTTCAATTTTAGAACTCGTGGCTAGTAGGTCTTGTTTCATCTAGTTAGCCGCAAAATGTGGTTTCTTTACGTAAACAGTTTTATGAATATACGTTGACTTCGAATTCTGAATTCGGTGATTTTTAGCTTGATTTCACACTACTTTTCAAGTTCTACAATCCTGGTGTTTCGGATTTTGATTTCAGAACTCGTGGCTAGTAGGTCTCGTTTCACCTAGTTAGCCGCGAAATGTGGTTTCTTTACGTAAACCGTTTTATGAATATCCGTTGACTCCGAGTTCTGAATTCTGTGATTTTTAGCTTGATTTCACACTACTTTTCGAGCTCTACAATCCTGGGATTTCGGTTTTCGATTTCAGAACTCGTGGCTAGTAGGTCTCGTTTCATCTAGTTAGCCGCAAAATGTGGTTTCTTTACGTAAACAGTTTTATGAATATCCGTTGACTCTGAGTTCTGAATTCGGTGATTTTTAGCTTGATTTCACATTTCTTTTCGAGCTATACAATACTGGCATTTTGGATTTTGATTTCAGAACTCGTGGCTAGTAGGTCTCGATTCACCTATTTAGCCGCGAAATGTGGTTTCTTTACGTAAACGGTTTTGTGAATATCCGTTGACTCCGAGTTCTGAATTCGGTGATTTTTTGCTTGATTACACACTACTTTTCGAGCTCTACAATCCTAGCGTTTCGGATTTTGATTTCAGAACTCGTGGCTAGTAGGTCTCGTTTCACCTAGTTAGCCGCGAAATGTGCTTTCTTTACGTAAACGGTTTTAAGAATATCCGTTGACTCCGAGTTCTGAATTCGGTGATTTTTAGCTTGATTTCACACTACTTTTCGAGCTCTACAATCCTGGAATTTCGGATTTTGATTTCAGCACTCGTGGCTAGTAGGTCTCGATTCACCTATTTAGCCGCGAAATGTGGTTTCTTTACGTAAACGGTTTTGTGAATATCCGTTGACTCCGAGTTCTGAATTCGGTGATTTTTTGCTTGATTACACACTACTTTTCGAGCTCTACTATCCTTTTTTTTCGGATTTTGATTTCAGAACTCGTGGCTTGTTGGTCTCGTTTCACCTAGTTAGCTGCGAAATGTAGTTTCTTTACTTAAACGGTTTTATGAATATCCGTTGACTCCGAGTTCTGAATTCGGTGATTTTTAGCTTGATTTCACACTACTTTTCATGTTCTACAATCCTGGTGTTTCGAATTTTAATTTCAGAACTCGTGGCTAGTAGGTCTCGATTCACCTATTTAGCCGCGAAATGTGGTTTCTTTACTTAAACGGTTTTATGAATATCCGTTGACTCCGAGTTCTGAATTCGGTGATTTTTAGCTTGATTTCACACTACTTTTCGAGCTCTACAATCCTGGCATTTCTGATTTTGATTTCAGAACTCGTGGCTAGTAGGTCTCGATTCACCTTTTTAGCCGCGAAATGTGGTTTCTTTACGTAAACGGTTTTGTGAATATCCGTTGACTCCGAGTTCTGAATTCGGTGATTTTTTGCTTGATTACACACTACTTTTCGAGCTCTACTATCCTGTTTTTTCGGATTTTGATTTCAGAACTCGTGGCTAGTTGGTCTCGTTTCACCTAGTTAGCCGCGAAATGTGGTTTCTTTACTTAAACGGTTTTATGAATATCCGTTGACTCCGAGTTCTGAATTCGGTGATTTTTAGCTTGATTTCACACTACTTTTCGAGCTCTACAATCCTGGCATTTCTGATTTTGATTTCAGAACTCGTGGCTAGTAGGTCTCGATTCACCTATTTAGCCGCGAAATGTGGTTTCTTTACTTAAACGGTTTTATGAATATCTGTTGACTCCGAGTTCTGAATTCGGTGATTTTTAGCTTGATTTCACACTACTTTTCGAGCTCTACAATCCTGGCTTTTCTGATTTTGATTTCAGAACTCGTGGCTAGTAGGTCTCGATTCACCTATTTAGCCGCAAAATGTGGTTTCTTTACGTAAACGGTTTTATGAATATCCGTTGACTCCGAGTTCTGAATTCGGTGATTTTTAGCTTGATTTCACACTACTTTTCGAGCTCTACAATCCTGCTGTTTCGGATTTTGATTTCAGAACTCGTGCCTAGTAGGTCTCGTTTCACCTAGTTAGCCGCGAAATGTGGTTTCTTTACTTAAACGGTTTTATGAATATCCGTTGACTCCGAGTTCTGAATTCGGTGATTTTTAGCTTGATTTCACACTACTTTTCGAGCTCTACAATACTTTGTTTTCGGATTTTGATTTCAGAACTCGTGGCTAGTAGGTCTCGATTCACCTAGTTAGCCGCGAAATGTGGTTTCTTTACTTAAACGGTTTTATGAATATCCGTTGACTCCGAGTTCTGAATTCGGTGATTTTTAGCTTGATTTCACACTATTTTTCGAGCTCTACAATCCTGGGTTTTCGGATTTTGATTTCAGAACTCGTGGCTAGTTGGTCTCGTTTCACCTAGTTAGCCGCGAAATGTGGTTTCTTTACTTAAACGGTTTTATGAATATCCGTTGACTCCGAGTTCTGAATTCAGTGATTTTTAGCTTGATTTCACACTACTTTTCGAGCTCTACAATCCTGGCATTTCTGATTTTGATTTCAGAACTCGTGGCTAGTAGGTCTCGATTCACCTATTTAGCCGCGAAATGTGGTTTCTTTACGTAAACGGTTTTATGAATATCCGTTGACTCCGAGTTCTGAATTCGGTGATTTTTAGCTTGATTTCACACTACCTGTCGAGCTCTACAATCCTGGTATTTCTGATTTTGATTTCAGAACTCGTGGCTAGTAGGTCTCGATTCACCTATTTAGCCGCGAAATGTGGTTTATTTACGTAAACGGTTTTGTGAATATCCGTTGACTCCGAGTTCTGAATTCGGTGATTTTTTGCTTCATTACACACTACTTTTCGAGCTCTACAATCCTAGCGTTTCGGATTTTGATTTCAGAACTCGTGGCTAGTAGGTCTCGTTTCACCTAGTTAGCCGCGAAATGTGGTTTCTTTACGTAAACGGTTTTATGAATATCCGTTGACTCCGAGTTCTGAATTCGGTGATTTTTAGCTTGATTTCACACTACTTTTCGAGCTCTACAATCCTAGCGTTTCGGATTTTGATTTCAGAACTCGTGGCTAGTAGGTCTCGTTTCACCTAGTTAGCCGCGAAATGTGGTTTCTTTACGTAAACGGTTTTATGAATATCCGTTGACTCCGAGTTCTGAATTCGGTGATTTTTAGCTTGATTTCACATTTCTTTTCGAGCTATACAATACTGGCATTTTGGATTTTGATTTCAGAACTCGTGGCTAGTAGGTCTCGATTCACCTATTTAGCCGCGAAATGTGGTTTCTTTACGTAAACGGTTTTGTGAATATCCGTTGACTCCGAGTTCTGAATTCGGTGATTTTTTGCTTGATTACACACTACTTTTCGAGCTCTACAATCCTAGCGTTTCGGATTTTGATTTCAGAACTCGTGGCTAGTAGGTCTCGTTTCACCTAGTTAGCCGCGAAATGTGCTTTCTTTACGTAAACGGTTTTAAGAATATCCGTTGACTCCGAGTTCTGAATTCGGTGATTTTTAGCTTGATTTCACACTACTTTTCGAGCTCTACAATCCTGGAATTTCGGATTTTGATTTCAGCACTCGTGGCTAGTAGGTCTCGATTCACCTATTTAGCCGCGAAATGTGGTTTCTTTACGTAAACGGTTTTGTGAATATCCGTTGACTCCGAGTTCTGAATTCGGTGATTTTTTGCTTGATTACACACTACTTTTCGAGCTCTACTATCCTTTTTTTTCGGATTTTGATTTCAGAACTCGTGGCTTGTTGGTCTCGTTTCACCTAGTTAGCTGCGAAATGTAGTTTCTTTACTTAAACGGTTTTATGAATATCCGTTGACTCCGAGTTCTGAATTCGGTGATTTTTAGCTTGATTTCACACTACTTTTCATGTTCTACAATCCTGGTGTTTCGAATTTTAATTTCAGAACTCGTGGCTAGTAGGTCTCGATTCACCTATTTAGCCGCGAAATGTGGTTTCTTTACTTAAACGGTTTTATGAATATCCGTTGACTCCGAGTTCTGAATTCGGTGATTTTTAGCTTGATTTCACACTACTTTTCGAGCTCTACAATCCTGGCATTTCTGATTTTGATTTCAGAACTCGTGGCTAGTAGGTCTCGATTCACCTTTTTAGCCGCGAAATGTGGTTTCTTTACGTAAACGGTTTTGTGAATATCCGTTGACTCCGAGTTCTGAATTCGGTGATTTTTTGCTTGATTACACACTACTTTTCGAGCTCTACTATCCTGTTTTTTCGGATTTTGATTTCAGAACTCGTGGCTAGTTGGTCTCGTTTCACCTAGTTAGCCGCGAAATGTGGTTTCTTTACTTAAACGGTTTTATGAATATCCGTTGACTCCGAGTTCTGAATTCGGTGATTTTTAGCTTGATTTCACACTACTTTTCGAGCTCTACAATCCTGGCATTTCTGATTTTGATTTCAGAACTCGTGGCTAGTAGGTCTCGATTCACCTATTTAGCCGCGAAATGTGGTTTCTTTACTTAAACGGTTTTATGAATATCTGTTGACTCCGAGTTCTGAATTCGGTGATTTTTAGCTTGATTTCACACTACTTTTCGAGCTCTACAATCCTGGCTTTTCTGATTTTGATTTCAGAACTCGTGGCTAGTAGGTCTCGATTCACCTATTTAGCCGCGAAATGTGGTTTCTTTACGTAAACGGTTTTGTGAATATCCGTTGACTCCGAGTTCTGAATTCGGTGATTTTTTGCTTGATTACACACTACTTTTCGAGCTCTACAATCCTAGCGTTTCGGATTTTGATTTCAGAACTCGTGGCTAGTAGGTCTCGTTTCACCTAGTTAGCCGCGAAATGTGCTTTCTTTACGTAAACGGTTTTAAGAATATCCGTTGACTCCGAGTTCTGAATTCGGTGATTTTTAGCTTGATTTCACACTACTTTTCGAGCTCTACAATCCTGGAATTTCGGATTTTGATTTCAGCACTCGTGGCTAGTAGGTCTCGATTCACCTATTTAGCCGCGAAATGTGGTTTCTTTACGTAAACGGTTTTGTGAATATCCGTTGACTCCGAGTTCTGAATTCGGTGATTTTTTGCTTGATTACACACTACTTTTCGAGCTCTACTATCCTTTTTTTTCGGATTTTGATTTCAGAACTCGTGGCTTGTTGGTCTCGTTTCACCTAGTTAGCTGCGAAATGTAGTTTCTTTACTTAAACGGTTTTATGAATATCCGTTGACTCCGAGTTCTGAATTCGGTGATTTTTAGCTTGATTTCACACTACTTTTCATGTTCTACAATCCTGGTGTTTCGAATTTTAATTTCAGAACTCGTGGCTAGTAGGTCTCGATTCACCTATTTAGCCGCGAAATGTGGTTTCTTTACTTAAACGGTTTTATGAATATCCGTTGACTCCGAGTTCTGAATTCGGTGATTTTTAGCTTGATTTCACACTACTTTTCGAGCTCTACAATCCTGGCATTTCTGATTTTGATTTCAGAACTCGTGGCTAGTAGGTCTCGATTCACCTTTTTAGCCGCGAAATGTGGTTTCTTTACGTAAACGGTTTTGTGAATATCCGTTGACTCCGAGTTCTGAATTCGGTGATTTTTTGCTTGATTACACACTACTTTTCGAGCTCTACTATCCTGTTTTTTCGGATTTTGATTTCAGAACTCGTGGCTAGTTGGTCTCGTTTCACCTAGTTAGCCGCGAAATGTGGTTTCTTTACTTAAACGGTTTTATGAATATCCGTTGACTCCGAGTTCTGAATTCGGTGATTTTTAGCTTGATTTCACACTACTTTTCGAGCTCTACAATCCTGGCATTTCTGATTTTGATTTCAGAACTCGTGGCTAGTAGGTCTCGATTCACCTATTTAGCCGCGAAATGTGGTTTCTTTACTTAAACGGTTTTATGAATATCTGTTGACTCCGAGTTCTGAATTCGGTGATTTTTAGCTTGATTTCACACTACTTTTCGAGCTCTACAATCCTGGCTTTTCTGATTTTGATTTCAGAACTCGTGGCTAGTAGGTCTCGATTCACCTATTTAGCCGCAAAATGTGGTTTCTTTACGTAAACGGTTTTATGAATATCCGTTGACTCCGAGTTCTGAATTCGGTGATTTTTAGCTTGATTTCACACTACTTTTCGAGCTCTACAATCCTGCTGTTTCGGATTTTGATTTCAGAACTCGTGCCTAGTAGGTCTCGTTTCACCTAGTTAGCCGCGAAATGTGGTTTCTTTACTTAAACGGTTTTATGAATATCCGTTCACTCCGAGTTCTGAATTCGGTGATTTTTAGCTTGATTTCACACTACTTTTCGAGCTCTACAATACTTTGTTTTCGGATTTTGATTTCAGAACTCGTGGCTAGTAGGTCTCGATTCACCTAGTTAGCCGCGAAATGTGGTTTCTTTACTTAAACGGTTTTATGAATATCCGTTGACTCCGAGTTCTGAATTCGGTGATTTTTAGCTTGATTTCACACTATTTTTCGAGCTCTACAATCCTGGGTTTTCGGATTTTGATTTCAGAACTCGTGGCTAGTTGGTCTCGTTTCACCTGGTTAGCCGCGAAATGTGGTTTCTTTACTTAAACGGTTTTGTGAATATCCGTTGACTCCGAGTTCTGAATTCGGTGATTTTTTGCTTCATTACACACTACTTTTCGAGCTCTACAATCCTAGCGTTTCGGATTTTGATTTCAGAACTCGTGGCTAGTAGGTCTCGTTTCACCTAGTTAGCCGCGAAATGTGGTTTCTTTACTTAAACGGTTTTATGAATATCCGTTCACTCCGAGTTCTGAATTCGGTGATTTTTAGCTTGATTTCACACTACTTTTCGAGCTCTACAATACTTTGTTTTCGGATTTTGATTTCAGAACTCGTGGCTAGTAGGACTCGATTCACCTAGTTAGCCGCGAAATGTGGTTTCTTTACTTAAACGGTTTTATGAATATCCGTTGACTCCGAGTTCTGAATTCGGTGATTTTTAGCTTGATTTCACACTATTTTTCGAGCTCTACAATCCTGGGTTTTCGGATTTTGATTTCAGAACTCGTGGCTAGTTGGTCTCGTTTCACCTAGTTAGCCGCGAAATGTGGTTTCTTTACTTAAACGGTTTTATGAATATCCGTTGACTCCGAGTTCTGAATTCGGTGATTTTTAGCTTGATTTCACACTACTTTTCGAGCTCTACAATCCTGGCATTTCTGATTTTGATTTCAGAACTCGTGGCTAGTAGGTCTCGATTCACCTATTTAGCCGCGAAATGTGGTTTCTTTACGTAAACGGTTTTATGAATATCCGTTGACTCCGAGTTCTGAATTCGGTGATTTTTAGCTTGATTTCACACTACCTGTCGAGCTCTACAATCCTGGTATTTCTGATTTTGATTTCAGAACTCGTGGCTAGTAGGTCTCGATTCACCTATTTAGCCGCGAAATGTGGTTTATTTACGTAAACGGTTTTGTGAATATCCGTTGACTCCGAGTTCTGAATTCGGTGATTTTTTGCTTCATTACACACTACTTTTCGAGCTCTACAATCCTAGCGTTTCGGATTTTGATTTCAGAACTCGTGGCTAGTAGGTCTCGTTTCACCTAGTTAGCCGCGAAATGTGGTTTCTTTACGTAAACGGTTTTATGAATATTCGTTGACTCCGAGTTCTGAATTCGGTGATTTTTAGCTTGATTTCACACTACTTTTCGAGCTCTACAATCCTGGCATTTCTGATTTTGATTTCAGAACTCGTGGCTAGTAGGTCTCGATTCACCTATTTAGCCGCGAAATGTGGTTTCTTTACGTAAACGGTTTTATGAATATCCGTTGACTCCGAGTTCTGAATTCGGTGATTTTTAGCTTGATTTCACACCACTTTTCGAGCTCTACAATCCTGCTGTTTCGGATTTTGATTTCAGAACTCGTGGCTAGTAGGTCTCGTTTCAACTAGTTAGCCGCGAAATGTGGTTTCTTTACTTAAACGGTTTTATGAATATCGGTTCACTCCAAGTTCTGAATTCGGTGATTTTTAGTTTGATTTCACACTACTTTTCGATCTCTACAATCCTTTGTTTTCGGATTTTGATTTCAGAACTCGTGGCTAGTTGGTCTCGTTTCACCTAGTTAGCCGCGAAATGTGGTTTCTTTACTTAAACGGTTTTATGAATATCCGTTGACTCCGAGTTCTGAATTCGGTGATTTTTAGCTTGATTTCACACTATTTTTCGAGCTCTACAATCCTGGGTTTTCGGATTTTGATTTCAGAACTCGTGGCTATTTTTTCTCATTTCACCAAGTTAGCCGCGAAATGTGGTTTCTTTACGTAAACGGTTTTATAAATATCCGTTGACTCCGAGTTCTGAATTCGGTGATTTTTAGCTTGATTTCACACTACGTTTTGAGCTCTACGATCCTGGCGTTTCGGATTTTGATTTCAGAACTCGTGGCTAGTTAGTCTCGTTTCACCTAGTTAGACGCGAAATGTGGTTTCTTTACGTAAACAGTTTTATGAATATACGTTGACTTCGAGTTCTGAATTCGGTGATTTTTAGCTTGATTTCACACTACTTTTCAAGTTCTACAATCCTGGTGTTTCGGATTTTGATTTCAGAACTCGTGGCTAGTAGGTCTCGTTTGACCTAGTTAGCCGCGAAATGTGGTTTCTTTACGTAAAAGGTTTTATGAATATCCGTTGACTCCGAGTTCTGAATTCGGTGATTTTTAGCTTGATTTCACACTACTTTTCGAGCTCTACAATCCTGGGTTTTCGGTTTTTGATTTCAGAACTCGTGGCTAGTAGGTCTCGTTTCATCTAGTTAGCCGCAAAATGTGGTTTCTTTACGTAAACAGTTTTATGAATATCCGTTGACTCGGAGTTCTGAATTCGGTGATTTTTAGCTTGATTTCACACTAATTTTCGAGCTCTACAATCTTGGTGTTTCGGATTTTGATTTCAGAACTCGTGGCTAGTAGGTCTCGTTTCACCTAGTTAGCCGCGAAATGTGGTTTCTTTAAGTAAACGGTTTTATGAATATCCGTTGACTCCGAGTTCTGAATTCGGTGATTTTTAGCTTGATTTCACATTTCTTTTCGAGCTATACAATCCTGGCATTTCGGATTTTGATTTCAGAACTCGTGGCTAGTAGGTCTCGTTTCAACTAGTTAGCCGCGAAATGTGGTTTCTTCACTTAAACGGTTTTATGAATATCCGTTGACTCCGAGTTCTGAATTCGGTGATTTTTAGCTTGATTTCACACTACTTTTCGAGCTCTACAATCCTGGCATTTCTGATTTTGATTTCAGAACTCGTGGCTAGTAGGTCTCGATTCACCTTTTTAGCCGCGAAATGTGGTTTCTTTACGTAAACGGTTTTGTGAATATCCGTTGACTCCGAGTTCTGAATTCGGTGATTTTTTGCTTGATTACACACTACTTTTCGAGCTCTACTATCCTGTTTTTTCGGATTTTGATTTCAGAACTCGTGGCTAGTTGGTCTCGTTTCACCTAGTTAGCCGCGAAATGTGGTTTCTTTACTTAAACGGTTTTATGAATATCCGTTGACTCCGAGTTCTGAATTCGGTGATTTTTAGCTTGATTTCACACTATTTTTCGAGCTCTACAATCCTGGGTTTTCGGATTTTGATTTCAGAACTCGTGGCTATTTTGTCTCATTTCACCAAGTTAGCCGCGAAATGTGGTTTCTTTACGTAAACGGTTTTATAAATATCCGTTGACTCCGAGTTCTGAATTCGGTGATTTTTAGCTTGATTTCACACTACGTTTTGAGCTCTACGATCCTGGCGTTTCGGATTTTGATTTCAGAACTCGTGGCTAGTTAGTCTCGTTTCACCTAGTTAGACGCGAAATGTGGTTTCTTTACGTAAACAGTTTTATGAATATACGTTGACTTCGAGTTCTGAATTCGGTGATTTTTAGCTTGATTTCACACTACTTTTCAAGTTCTACAATCCTGGTGTTTCGGATTTTGATTTCAGAACTCGTGGCTAGTAGGTCTCGTTTGACCTAGTTAGCCGCAAAATGTGGTTTCTTTACGTAAAAGGTTTTATGAATATCCGTTGACTCCGAGTTCTGAATTCGGTGATTTTTAGCTTGATTTCACACTACTTTTCGAGCTCTACAATCCTGGGTTTTCGGTTTTTGATGTCAGAACTCGTGGCTAGTAGGTCTCGTTTCATCTAGTTAGCCGCAAAATGTGGTTTCTTTACGTAAACAGTTTTATGAATATCCGTTGACTCGGAGTTCTGAATTCGGTGATTTTTAGCTTGATTTCACACTAATTTTCGAGCTCTACAATCTTGGTGTTTCGGATTTTGATTTCAGAACTCGTGGCTAGTAGGTCTCGTTTCACCTAGTTAGCCGCGAAATGTGGTTTCTTTACGTAAACGGTTTTATGAATATCCGTTGACTCCGAGTTCTGAATTCGGTGATTTTTAGCTTGATTTCACATTTCTTTTCGAGCTATACAATCCTGGCATTTCGGATTTTGATTTCAGAACTCGTGGCTAGTAGGTCTCGTTTCAACTAGTTAGCCGCGAAATGTGGTTTCTTTACTTAAACGGTTTTATGAATATCCGTTGACTCCGAGTTCTGAATTCGGTGATTTTTAGCTTGATTTCACACTACTTTTCGAGCTCTACAATCCTGGCATTTCTGATTTTGATTTCAGAACTCGTGGCTAGTAGGTCTCGATTCACCTTTTTAGCCGCGAAATGTGGTTTCTTTACGTAAACGGTTTTGTGAATATCCGTTGACTCCGAGTTCTGAATTCGGTGATTTTTTGCTTGATTACACACTACTTTTCGAGCTCTACTATCCTGTTTTTTCGGATTTTGATTTCAGAACTCGTGGCTAGTTGGTCTCGTTTCACCTAGTTAGCCGCGAAATGTGGTTTCTTTACTTAAACGGTTTTATGAATATCCGTTGACTCCGAGTTCTGAATTCGGTGATTTTTAGCTTCATTTCACACTACTTTTCGAGCTCTACAATCCTGGCATTTCTGATTTTGATTTCAGAACTCGTGGCTAGTAGGTCTCGATTCACCTATTTAGCCGCGAAATGTGGTTTCTTTAAGTAAACGGTTTTGTGAATATCCGTTGACTCCGAGTTCTGAATTCGGTGATTTTTTGCTTGATTACACACTACTTTTTGAGCTCTACTATCCTAGCGTTTCGGATTTTGATTTCAGAACTCGTGGCTAGTAGGTCTCGATTCACCTATTTAGCCGCAAAATGTGGTTTCTTTACGTAAACGGTTTTATGAATATCCGTTGACTCCGAGTTCTGAATTCGGTGATTTTTAGCTTGATTTCACACTACTTTTCGAGCTCTACAATCCTGCTGTTTCGGATTTTGATTTCAGAACTCGTGGCTAGTAGGTCTCGTTTCAACTAGTTAGCCGCGAAATGTGGTTTCTTTACTTAAACGGTTTTATGAATATCGGTTCACTCCGAGTTCTGAATTCGGTGATTTTTAGTTTGATTTCACACTACTTTTCGATCTCTACAACCCTTTGTTTTCGGATTTTGATTTCAGAACTCGTGGCTAGTTGGTCTCGTTTCACCTAGTTAGCCGCGAAATGTGGTTTCTTTACTTAAACGGTTTTATGAATATCCGTTGACTCCGAGTTCTGAATTCGGTGATTTTTAGCTTGATTTCACACTATTTTTCGAGCTCTACAATCCTGGGTTTTCGGATTTTGATTTCAGAACTCGTGGCTATTTTGTCTCATTTCACCAAGTTAGCCGCGAAATGTGGTTTCTTTACGTAAACGGTTTTATAAATATCCGTTGACTCCGAGTTCTGAATTCGGTGATTTTTAGCTTGATTTCACACTACGTTTTGAGCTCTACGATCCTGGCGTTTCGGATTTTGATTTCAGAACTCGTGGCTAGTTAGTCTCGTTTCACCTAGTTAGACGCGAAATGTGGTTTCTTTACGTAAACAGTTTTATGAATATACGTTGACTTCGAGTTCTAAATTCGGTGATTTTTAGCTTGATTTCACACTACTTTTCAAGTTCTACAATCCTGGTGTTTCGGATTTTGATTTCAGAACTCGTGGCTAGTAGGTCTCGTTTGACCTAGTTAGCCGTGAAATGTGGTTTCTTTACGTAAACGGTTTTATGAATATCCGTTGACTCCGAGTTCTGAATTCGGTGATTTTTAGCTTGATTTCACACTACTTTTCGAGCTCTACAATCCTGGGTTTTCGGTTTTTGATTTCAGAACTCGTGGCTAGTAGGTCTCGTTTCATCTAGTTAGCCGCAAAATGTGGTTTCTTTACGTAAACAGTTTTATGAATATCCGTTGACTCGGAGTTCTGAATTCGGTGATTTTTAGCTTGATTTCACACTAATTTTCGAGCTCTACAATCTTGGTGTTTCGGATTTTGATTTCAGAACTCGTGGCTAGTAGGTCTCGTTTCACCTAGTTAGCCGCGAAATGTGGTTTCTTTACGTAAACGGTTTTATGAATATCCATTGACTCCGAGTTCTGAATTCGGTGATTTTTAGCTTGATTTCACATTTCTTTTCGAGCTATACAATCCTGGCATTTCGGATTTTGATTTCAGAACTCGTGGCTAGTAGGTCTCGATTCACCTATTTAGCCGCGAAATGTGGTTTCTTTACGTAAACGGTTTTGTGAATATCCGTTGACTCCGAGTTCTGATTTCGGTGATTTTTTGCTTGATTACACACTACTTTTCGAGCTCTACAATCCTAGCGTTTCGGATTTTGATTTCAGAACTCGTGGCTAGTAGGTCTCGTTTCACCTAGTTAGCCGCGAAATGTGCTTTCTTTACGTAAACGGTTTTATGAATATCCGTTGACTCCGAGTTCTGAATTCGGTGATTTTTAGCTTGATTTCATACTACTTTTCGAGCTCTACAATTCTGGAATTTCGGATTTTGATTTCAGAACTCGTGGCTAGTAGGTCTCGATTCACTTATTTACCGCGAAATGTGGTTTCTTTACGTAAACGGTTTTGTGAATATCCGTTGACTCCGAGTTCTGAATTCGGTGATTTTTTGCTTGATTACACACTACTTTCCGAGCTCTACTATCCTGTTTTTTCGGATTTTGATTTCAGAATTCGTGGCTAGTTGGTCTCGTTTCACCTAGTTAGCCGCGAAATGTGGTTTCTTTACTTAAACGGTTTTTTGAATATCCGTTGACTCCGAGTTCTGAATTCGGTGATTTTTAGCTTGATTTCACACTACTTTTTGAGCTCTACAATCCTGGCATTTCTGATTTTGATTTCTGAACTCGTGGCTAGTAGGTCTCGATTCACCTATTTAGCCGCGAAATGTGGTTTCTTTACGTAAACGGTTTTGTGAATATCCGTTGACTCCGAGTTCTGAATTCGGTGATTTTTTGCTTGATTACACACTACTTTTTGAGCTCTACTATCCTAGCGTTTCGGATTTTGATTTCAGAACTCGTGGCTAGTCGGTCTCGTTTCACCTAGTTAGCCGCAAAATGTGGTTTCTTTACGTAAACGGTTTTATGAATATCCGTTGACTCCGAGTTCTGAATTCGGTGATTTTTCGCTTGATTTCACACTACTTTTCGAGCTCTACAATCCTGCTGTTTCGGATTTTGATTTCAGAACTCGTGGCTAGTAGGTCTCGTTTCAACTAGTTAGCCGCGAAATGTGGTTTCTTTACTTAAACGGTTTTATGAATATCCGTTCACTCCGAGTTCTGAATTCGGTGATTTTTAGTTTGATTTCACACTACTTTTCGATCTCTACAATCCTTTGTTTTCGGATTTTGATTTCAGAACTCGTGGCTAGTTGGTCTCGTTTCACCTAGTTAGCCGCGAAATGTGGTTTCTTTACTTAAACGGTTTTATGAATATCCGTTGACTCCGAGTTCTGAATTCGATGATTTTTAGCTTGATTTCACACTATTTTTCGAGCTCTACAATCCTGGGTTTTCGGATTTTTATTTCAGAACTCGTGGCTATTTTGTCTCATTTCACCAAGTTAGCCGCGAAATGTGGTTTCTTTACGTAAACGGTTTTATAAATATCCGTTGACTCCGAGTTCTGAATTCGGTGATTTTTAGCTTGATTTCACACTACGTTTTGAGCTCTACGATCCTGGCGTTTCGGATTTTGATTTCAGAACTCGTGGCTAGTTAGTCTCGTTTCACCTAGTTAGACGCGAAATGTGGTTTCTTTACGTAAACAGTTTTATGAATATACGTTGACTTCGAGTTCTGAATTCGGTGATTTTTAGCTTGATTTCACACTACTTTTCAAGTTCTACAATCCTGGTGTTTCGGATTTTGATTTCAGAACTCGTGGCTAGTAGGTCTCGTTTGACCTAGTTAGCCGCGAAATGTGGTTTCTTTACGTAAACGGTTTTATGAATATCCGTTGACTCCGAGTTCTGAATTCGGTGATTTTTAGCTTGATTTCACACTACTTTTCGAGCTCTACAATCCTGGGTTTTCGGATTTTTATTTCAGAACTCGTGGCTATTTTGTCTCATTTCACCAAGTTAGCCGCGAAATGTGGTTTCTTTACGTAAACGGTTTTATAAATATCCGTTGACTCCGAGTTCTGAATTCGGTGATTTTTAGCTTGATTTCACACTAATTTTCGAGCTCTACAATCTTGGTGTTTCGGATTTTGATTTCAGAACTCGTGGCTAGTAGGTCTCGTTTCATCTAGTTAGCCGCAAAATGTGGTTTCTTTACGTAAACAGTTTTATGAATATCCGTTGACTCGGAGTTCTGAATTCGGTGATTTTTAGCTTGATTTCACACTAATTTTCGAGCTCTACAATCTTGGTGTTTCGGATTTTGATTTCAGAACTCGTGGCTAGTAGGTCTCGTTTCACCTAGTTAGCCGCGAAATGTGGTTTCTTTACGTAAACGGTTTTATGAATATCCGTTGACTCCGAGTTCTGAATTCGGTGATTTTTAGCTTGATTTCACATTTCTTTTCGAGCTATACAATCCTGGCATTTCGGATTTTGATTTCAGAACTCGTGGCTAGTAGGTCTCGATTCACCTATTTAGCCGCGAAATGTGGTTTCTTTACGTAAACGGTTTTGTGAATATCCGTTGACTCCGAGTTCTGATTTCGGTGATTTTTTGCTTGATTACACACTACTTTTCGAGCTCTACAATCCTAGCGTTTCGGATTTTGATTTCAGAACTCGTGGCTAGTAGGTCTCGTTTCACCTAGTTAGCCGCGAAATGTGCTTTCTTTACGTAAACGGTTTTATGAATATCCGTTGACTCCGAGTTCTGAATTCGGTGATTTTTAGCTTGATTTCATACTACTTTTCGAGCTCTACAATTCTGGAATTTCGGATTTTGATTTCAGAACTCGTGGCTAGTAGGTCTCGATTCACTTATTTAGCCGCGAAATGTGGTTTCTTTACGTAAACGGTTTTGTGAATATCCGTTGACTCCGAGTTCTGAATTCGGTGATTTTTTGCATGATTACACACTACTTTCCGAGCTCTACTATCCTGTTTTTTCGGATTTTGATTTCAGAATTCGTGGCTAGTTGGTCTCGTTTCACCTAGTTAGCCGCGAAATGTGGTTTCTTTACTTAAACGGTTTTATGAATATCCGTTGACTCCGAGTTCTGAATTCGGTGATTTTTAGCTTGATTTCACACTACTTTTCGAGCTCTACAATGCTGGCATTTCTGATTTTGATTTCAGAACTCGTGGCTAGTAGGTCTCGATTCACCTATTTAGCCGCGAAATGTGGTTTCTTTACGTAAACGGTTTTGTGAATATCCGTTGACTCCGAGTTCTGAATTCGGTGATTTTTTGCTTGATTACACACTACTTTTTGAGCTCTACTATCCTAGCGTTTCGGATTTTGATTTCAGAACTCGTGGCTAGTCGGTCTCGTTTCACCTAGTTAGCCGCAAAATGTGGTTTCTTTACGTAAACGGTTTTATGAATATCCGTTGACTCCGAGTTCTGAATTCGGTGATTTTTCGCTTGATTTCACACTACTTTTCGAGCTCTACAATCCTGCTTTTTCGGATTTTGATTTCAGAACTCGTGGCTAGTAGGTCTCGTTTCAACTAGTTAGCCGCGAAATGTGGTTTCTTTACTTAAACGGTTTTATGAATATCCGTTCACTCCGAGTTCTGAATTCGGTGATTTTTAGTTTGATTTCACACTACTTTTCGATCTCTACAATCCTTTGTTTTCGGATTTTGATTTCAGAACTCGTGGCTACTTGGTCTCGTTTCACCTAGTTAGCCGCGAAATGTGGTTTCTTTACTTAAACGGTTTTATGAATATCCGTTGACTCCGAGTTCTGAATTCGATGATTTTTAGCTTGATTTCACACTACGTTTTGAGCTCTACGATCCTGGCGTTTCGGATTTTGATTTCAGAACTCGTGGCTAGTTAGTCTCGTTTCACCTAGTTAGACGCGAAATGTGGTTTCTTTACGTAAACAGTTTTATGAATATACGTTGACTTCGAGTTCTGAATTCGGTGATTTTTAGCTTGATTTCACACTACTTTTCAAGTTCTACAATCCTGGTGTTTCGGATTTTGATTTCAGAACTCGTGGCTAGTAGGTCTCGTTTGACCTAGTTAGCCGCGAAATGTGGTTTCTTTACGTAAAAGGTTTTATGAATATCCATTGACTCCGAGTTCTGAATTCGTTGATTTTTAGCTTGATTTCACACTACTTTTCGAGCTCTACAATCCTGGGTTTTCGGTTTTTGATTTCAGAACTCGTGGCTAGTAGGTCTCGTTTCATCTAGTTAGCCGCAAAATGTGGTTTCTTTACGTAAACAGTTTTATGAATATCCGTTGACTCGGAGTTCTGAATTCGGTGATTTTTAGCTTGATTTCACACTAATTTTCGAGCTCTACAATCTTGGTGTTTCGGATTTTGATTTCAGAACTCGTGGCTAGTAGGTCTCGTTTCACCTAGTTAGCCGCGAAATGTGGTTTCTTTACGTAAACGGTTTTATGAATATCCGTTGACTCCGAGTTCTGAATTCGGTGATTTTTAGCTTGATTTCACATTTCTTTTCGAGCTATACAATCCTGGCATTTCGGATTTTGATTTCAGAACTCGTGGCTAGTAGGTCTCGTTTCAACTAGTTAGCCGCGAAATGTGGTTTCTTTACTTAAACGGTTTTATGAATATCCGTTGACTCCGAGTTCTGAATTCGGTGATTTTTAGCTTGATTTCACACTACTTTTCGAGCTCTACAATCCTGGCATTTCTGATTTTGATTTCAGAACTCGTGGCTAGTAGGTCTCGATTCACCTTTTTAGCCGCGAAATGTGGTTTCTTTACGTAAACGGTTTTGTGAATATCCGTTGACTCCGAGTTCTGAATTCGGTGATTTTTTGCTTGATTACACACTACTTTTCGAGCTCTACAATCCTGGCATTTCTGATTTTGATTTCAGAACTCGTGGCTAGTAGGTCTCGTTTCACCTAGTTAGCCGCGAAATGTGGTTTCTTTACGTAAACGGTTTTGTGAATATCCGTTGACTCCGAGTTCTGAATTCGGTGATTTTTAGCTTGATTTCACACTACTTTTCGAGCTCTACAATCCTGGGTTTTCGGTTTTTGATTTCAGAACTCGTGGCTAGTAGGTCTCGTTTCATCTAGTTAGCCGCAAAATGTGGTTTCTTTACGTAAACATTTTTATGAATATCCGTTGACTCGGAGTTCTGAATTCGGTGATTTTTAGCTTGATTTCACACTAATTTTCGAGCTCTACAATCTTGGTGTTTCGGATTTTGATTTCAGAACTCGTGGCTAGTAGGTCTCGTTTCACCTAGTTAGCCGCGAAATGTGGTTTCTTTACGTAAACGGTTTTATGAATATCCGTTGACTCCGAGTTCTGAATTCGGTGATTTTTAGCTTGATTTCACATTTCTTTTCGAGCTATACAATCCTGGCATTTCGGATTTTGATTTCAGAACTCGTGGCTAGTAGGTCTCGATTCACCTATTTAGCCGCGAAATGTGGTTTCTTTACGTAAACGGTTTTGTGAATATCCGTTGACTCCGAGTTCTGATTTCGGTGATTTTTTGCTTGATTACACACTACTTTTCGAGCTCTACAATCCTAGCGTTTCGGATTTTGATTTCAGAACTCGTGGCTAGTAGGTCTCGTTTCACCTAGTTAGCCGCGAAATGTGGTTTCTTTACGTAAACGGTTTTATGAATATCCGTTGACTCCGAGTTCTGAATTCGGTGATTTTTAGCTTGATTTCATACTACTTTTCGAGCTCTACAATTCTGGAATTTCGGATTTTGATTTCAGAACTCGTGGCTAGTAGGTCTCGATTCACTTATTTAGCCGCGAAATGTGGTTTCTTTACGTAAACGGTTTTGTGAATATCCGTTGACTCCGAGTTCTGAATTCGGTGATTTTTTGCTTGATTACACACTACTTTCCGAGCTCTACTATCCTGTTTTTTCGGATTTTGATTTCAGAACTCGTGGCTAGTTGGTCTCGTTTCACCTAGTTAGCCGCGAAATGTGGTTTCTTTACTTAAACGGTTTTATGAATATCCGTTGACTCCGAGTTCTGAATTCGGTGATTTTTAGCTTGATTTCACACTACTTTTCGAGCTCTACAATCCTGGCATTTCTGATTTTGATTTCAGAACTCGTGGCTAGTAGGTCTCGATTCACCTATTTAGCCGCGAAATGTGGTTTCTTTACTTAAACGGTTTTATGAATATCCGTTGACTCCGAGTTCTGAATTCGTTGATTTTTAGCTTGATTTCACACTACTTTTCGAGCTCTACAATCCTGGAATTTCTGATTTTGATTTCAGAACTCGTGGCTAGTAGGTCTCGATTCACCTATTTAGCCACGAAATGTGGTTTCTTTACGTAAACGGTTTTGTGAATATCCGTTGACTCCGAGTTCTGAATTCGGTGATTTTTTGCTTCATTACACACTACTTTTTGAGCTCTACAATCCAAGCGTTTCGGATTTTGATTTCAGAACTCGTGGCTAGTAGGTCTCGTTTCATCTAGTTAGCCGCGAAATGTGGTTTCTTTACGTAAACGGTTTTATGAATATCCGTTGACTCCGAGTTCTGAATTCGGTGATTTTTAGCTTGATTTCACACTACTTTTCGAGCTCTACAATCCTGGCATTTCTGATTTTGATTTCATAACTCGTGGCTAGTAGGTCTCGATTCACCTATTTATCCGCGAAATGTGGTTTCTTTACGTAACGGTTTTGTGAATATCCGTTGACTCCGAGTTCTGAATTCGGTGATTTTTTGCTTGATTACACACTACTTTTCGAGCTCTACAATCCTAGCGTTTCGGATTTTGATTTCAGAACTCGTGGCTTGTAGGTCTCGTTTCACCTAGTTAGCCGCGAAATGTGGTTTCTTTACTTAAACGGTTTTATGAATATCCGTTCACTCCGAGTTCTGAATTCGGTGATTTTTAGCTTGATTTCACACTACTTTTCGAGCTCTACAATCCTTTGTTTTCGGAATTTGATTTCAGAACTCGTGGCTAGTTGGTCTCGTTTCACCTAGTTAGCCGCGAAATGTGGTTTCTTTACTTAAACGGTTTTATGAATATCCGTTGACTCCGAGTTCTGAATTCGGTGGTTTTTAGCTTGATTTCACACTACTTTTCGAGCTCTAAAATCCTGGCATTTCGGATTTTGATTTCAGAACTCGTCGCTAGTAGGTCTCGATTCACGTATTTAGCCGCGAAATGTGGTTTCTTTACGTAAACGGTTTTATGAATATCTGTTGACTCCGAGTTCTGAATTCGGTGATTTTTTGCTTGATTACACACTACTTTTCGAGCTCTACAATCCTAGCGTTTCGGATTTTGATTTCAGAACTCGTGGCTAGTAGGTCTCGTTTCACCTAGTTAGCCGCGAAATGTGGTTTCTTCACATAAACGGTTTTATGAATATCCGTTGACTCCGAGTTCTGAATTCGGTGATTTTTAGCTTGATTTCACACTTCTTTTCGAGCTATACAATCCTGGCATTTCGGATTTTGATTTCAGAACTCGTGGCTAGTAGGTCTCGATTCACCTATTTAGCCGCGAAATGTGGTTTCTTTACGTAAACGGTTTTGTGAATATCCGTTGACTCCGAGTTCTGAATTCGGTGATTTTTTGCTTGATTACACGCTACTTTTCGAGCTCTACAATCCTAGAGTTTCGGATTTTGATTTCAGAACTCGTGGCTAGTTGGTCTCGTTTCACCTAGTTAGCCGCGAAATGTGGTTTCTTTACGTAAACGGTTTTATGAATATCTGTTGACTCCGAGTTCTGAATTCGGTGATTTTTAACTTGATTTCACACTACTTTTCGAGCTCTAAAATCTTGGCATTTCGGATTTTGATTTCAGAACTCGTGGCTAGTAGGTCTCGTTTCACCTAGTTAGCCGCGAAATGTGGTTTCTTTACGTAAACGGTTTTATGAATATCCGTTGACTCCGAGTTCTGAATTCGGTGATTTTTTGCTTGATTTCACACTACTTTTCGAGCTCTACAATCCTGTGTTTTCGGATTTCGATTTCAGAACTCGTGGCTAGTTGGTCTCGTTTCACCTAGTTAGCCGCGAAATATGGTTTCTTTACGTAAACGGTTTTATGAATATCCGTTGACTCCGAGTTCTGAATTCGGTGATTTTTAGCTTGATTTCACACTAATTTTCGAGCTCTACAATCCTGGAATTTCGGATTTTGATTTCAGAACTCGTGGCTAGTAGGTCTCGATTCACCTATTTAGCCGCGAAATGTGGTTTCTTTACGTAAACAGTTTTGTGAATATCCATTGACTCCGAGTTCTGAATTCGGTGATTTTTTGCTTGATTACACACTACTTTTCGAGCTCTACAACCCTAGCATTTCGGATTTCGATTTCAGAAGTCGTGGCTAGTAGGTCTCGTTTCACCTAGTTAGCCGCGAAATATGGTTTCTTTACGTAAACGGTTTTATGAATATCCTTTGACTCTGAATTCTGAATTCGGTGATTTTTAGCTTGATTTCACACTACTTTTCGAGCTCTACAATCCTGGCATTTCGGATTTTGATTTCAGAACTCGTGGCTAGTAGGTCTCGATTCACCTATTTAGCCGCGAAATGTGGTTTCTTTACGTAAACGGTTTTATGAATATCTGTTGACTCCGAGTTCTGAATTCGGTGATTTTTTGCTTGATTACACACTACTTTTCGAGCTCTACAATCCTATCATTTCGGATTTTGATTTCAGAACTCGTGGCTAATAGGTCTCGTTTAACCTAGTTAGCCGCGAAATGTCGTTTCTTTACGTAAACGGTTTTATGAATATCCGTTGACTCCGAGTTCTGAATTCGGTGATTTTTAGCTTGATTTCACACTACTTTTCGAGCTCTACAGTCCTGGGTTTTCGGATTTTGATTTCAGAACTCGTGGCTAGTTGGTCTCATTTCACCAAGTTAGCCGCGAAATGTGGTTTCTTTACGTAAACGGTTTTATGAATATCCGTTGACTCCGAGTTCTGAATTCGGTGATTTTTAGCTTGATTTCACACTACTTTTTCAGCTCTACGATCCTGGCATTTCGGATTTTGATTTCAGAACTCGTGGCTAGTTGGTCTCGTTTCACCTAGTTAGCCGCGAAATGTGGTTTCTTTACTTAAACGGTTTTTTGAATATCCGTTGACTCCGAGTTCTGAATTCGGTGATTTTTAGCTTGATTTCACACTACTTTTCAAGCTCTACAATCCTGGTGTTTCGGATTTTTATTTCAGAACTCGTGGCTAGTAGGTCTCGTTTCACCTAGTTAGCCGCGAAATGTAGTTTCTTTACGTAAACGGTTTTATGAATATCCGTTACTACGAGTTCTGAATTCGGTGATTTTTAGCTTGATTTCACACTACTTTTCGAGCTCTACAATCCTGGGTTCTCGGTTTTTGATTTCAGAACTCGTGGCTAGTAGGTCTCGTTTCATCTAGTTAGCCGCAAAATGTGGTTTCTTTACGTAAACAGTTTTATGAATATCCGTTGACTCCGAGTTCTGAATTCGGTGATTTTTAGCTTGATTTCACACTACTTTTCGAGCTCTACAATCTTGGTGTTTCGGATTTTGATTTCAGAACTCGTGGCTAGTAGGTCTCGTTTCATCTAGTTAGCCGCAAAATGTGGTTTCTTTACGTAAACAGTTTTATGAATATCCGTTGACTCCGAATTCTGAATTCGGTGATTTTTAGCTTCATTTCACACTACTTTTCGAGCTCTACAATCCTGTGTTTTCGAATTTTGATTTCAGAACTCGTGGCTAGTAGGTCTCGTTTCACCTAGTTAGCCGCGAAATGTGGTTTCTTTACGTAAACGGTTTTATGAATATCCGTTGACTCCGAGTTCTGAATTCGGTGATTTTTAGCTTGATTTCACACTAATTTTCGAGCTCTACAATCCTGGAATTTCGGATTTTGATTTCAGAACTCGTGGTAGTAGGTCTCGATTCACCTATTTAGCCGCGAAATGTGGTTTCTTTACGTAAACGGTTTTGTGAATATCCGTTGACTCCGAGTTCTGAATTCGGTGATTTTTTGCTTGATTACACACTACTTTTGGAGCTCTACTATCCTAGCGTTTCGGATTTTGATTTCAGAACTCGTGGCTAGTAGGTCTCGTTTCACCTAGTTAGCCACAAAATGTGGTTTCTTTACGTAAACGGTTTTTTGAATATCCGTTGACTCCGAGTTCTGAATTCGGTGATTTTTAGCTTGATTTCACACTACTTTTCGAGCTCTACAGTCCTGGGTTTTCGGATTTTGATTTCAGAACTCGTGGCTAGTTGGTCTCATTTCACCAAGTTAGCCGCGAAATGTGGTTTCTTTACGTAAACAGTTTTATGAATATCCGTTGACTCCGAGTTCTGAATTCGGTGATTTTTAGCTTGATTTCACACTACTTTTTCAGCTCTACGATCCTGGCATTTCGGATTTTGATTTCAGAACTCGTGGCTAATAGGTCTCGTTTAACCTAGTTAGCCGCGAAATGTGGTTTCTTTACGTAAACGGTTTTTTGAATATCCGTTGACTCCGAGTTCTGAATTCGGTGATTTTTAGCTTGATTTCACACTACTTTTCGAGCTCTACAGTCCTGGGTTTTCGGATTTTGATTTCAGAACTCGTGGCTAGTTGGTCTCATTTCACCAAGTTAGCCGCGAAATGTGGTTTCTTTACGTAAACAGTTTTATGAATATCCGTTGACTCCGAGTTCTGAATTCGGTGATTTTTAGCTTGATTTCACACTACTTTTTCAGCTCTACGATCCTGGCATTTCGGATTTTGATTTCAGAACTCGTGGCTAGTTGGTTTCGTTTCACCTAGTTAGCCGCGAAATGTGGTTTCTTTACTTAAACGGTTTTTTGAATATCCGTTGACTCCGAGTTCTGAATTCGGTGATTTTTAGCTTGATTTCACACTACTTTTCAAGCTCTACAATCCTGGTGTTTCAGATTTTTATTTCAGAACTCGTGGCTAGTAGGTCTCGTTTCACCTAGTTAGCCGCAAAATGTGGTTTCTTTACGTAAACGGTTTTATGAATATCCGTTACTCCGAGTTCTGAATTCGGTGATTTTTAGCTTGATTTCACACTACTTTTCGAGCTCTACAATCCTGGGTTTTCGGTTTTTGATTTCAGAACTCGTGGCTAGTAGGTCTCGTTTCATCTAGTTAGCCGCAAAATGTGGTTTCTTTACATAAACAGTTTTATGAATATCCGTTGACTCCGAGTTCTGAATTCGGTGATTTTTAGCTTGATTTCACACTACTTTTCGAGCTCTACAATCTTGGTGTTTCGGATTTTGATTTCAGAACTCGTGGCTAGTAGGTCTCGTTTCATCTAGTTAGCCGCAAAATGTGGTTTCTTTACGTAAACAGTTTTATGAATATCCGTTGACTCCGAATTCTGAATTCGGTGATTTTTAGCTTCATTTCACACTACTTTTCGAGCTCTACAATCCTGTGTTTTCGAATTTTGATTTCAGAACTCGTAGCTAGTAGGTCTCGTTTCACCTAGTTAGCCGCGAAATGTGGTTTCTTTACGTAAACGGTTTTATGAATATCCGTTGACTCCGAGTTCTGAATTCGGTGATTTTTAGCTTGATTTCACACTAATTTTCGAGCTCTACAATCCTGGAATTTCGGATTTTGATTTCAGAACTCGTGGCTAGTAGGTCTCGATTCACCTATTTAGACGCGAAATGTGGTTTCTTTACGTAAACGGTTTTGTGAATATCCGTTGACTCCGAGTTCTGAATTCGGTGATTTTTTGCTTGATTACACACTACTTTTGGAGCTCTACTATCCTAGCGTTTCGGATTTTGATTTCAGAACTCGTGGCTAGTAGGTCTCATTTCACCTAGTTAGCCACAAAATGTGGTTTCTTTACGTAAACGGTTTTTTGAATATCCGTTGACTCCGAGTTCTGAATTCGGTGATTTTTAGCTTGATTTCATACTACTTTTCGAGCTCTACAGTCCTGGGTTTTCGGATTTTGATTTCAGAACTCGTGGCTAGTTGGTCTCATTTCACCAAGTTAGCCGCGAAATGTGGTTTCTTTACGTAAACAGTTTTATGAATATCCGTTGACTCCGAGTTCTGAATTCGTTGATTTTTAGCTTGATTTCACACTACTTTTTCAGCTCTACGATCCTGGCATTTCGGATTTTGATTTCAGAACTCGCGGCTAGTTGGTCTCGTTTCACCTAGTTAGCCGCGAAATGTGGTTTCTTTACGTAAACGGTTTTATGAATATCTGTTGACTCCGAGTTCTGAATTCGGTGATTTTTTGCTTGATTACACACTACTTTTCGAGCTCTACAATCCTAGCATTTCGGATTTTGATTTCAGAACTCGTGGCTAATAGGTCTCGTTTAACCTAGTTAGCCGCGAAATGTGGTTTCTTTACGTAAACGGTATTTTGAATATCCGTTGACTCCGAGTTCTGAATTCGGTGATTTTTAGCTTGATTTCACACTACTTTTCGAGCTCTACAGTCCTGGGTTTTCGGATTTTGATTTCAGAACTCGTGGCTAGTTGGTCTCATTTCACCAAGTTAGCCGCGAAATATGGTTTCTTTACGTAAACAGTTTTATGAATATCCGTTGACTCCGAGTTCTGAATTCGGTGATTTTTAGCTTGATTTCACACTACTTTTTCAGCTCTACGATCCTGGCATTTCGGATTTTGATTTCAGAACTCGTGGCTAGTTGGTCTCGTTTCACCTAGTTAGCCGCGAAATGTGGTTTCTTTACTTAAACGGTTTTTTGAATATCCGTTGACTCCGAGTTCTGAATTCGGTGATTTTTAGCTTGATTTCACACTACTTTTCAAGCTCTACAATCCTGGTTTATCAGATTTTTATTTCAGAACTCGTGGCTAGTAGGTCTCGTTTCACCTAGTTAGCCGCAAAATGTGGTTTCTTTACGTAAACGGTTTTATGAATATCCGTTACTCCGAGTTCTGAATTCGGTGATTTTTAGCTTGATTTCACACTACTTTTCGAGCTCTACAATCCTGGGTTTTCGGTTTTTGATTTCAGAACTCGTGGCTAGTAGGTCTCGTTTCATCTAGTTAACAGCAAAATGTGGTTTCTTTACGTAAACAGTTTTATGAATATCCGTTGACTCCGAGTTCTGAATTCGGTGATTTTTAGCTTGATTTCACACTACTTTTCGAGCTCTACAATCTTGGTGTTTCGGATTTTGATTTCAGAACTCGTGGGTAGTAGGTCTCGTTTCATCTAGTTAGCCGCAAAATGTGGTTTCTTTACGTAAACAGTTTTATGAATATCCGTTGACTCCGAATTCTGAATTCGGTGATTTTTAGCTTGATTTCACACTACTTTTCGAGCTCTACAATCTTGGTGTTTCGAATTTTGATTTCAGAACTCGTGGCTAGTAGGTCTCGTTTCACCTAGTTAGCCGCGAAATGTGGTTTCTTTACGTAAACGGTTTTATGAATATCCGTTGACTCCGAGTTCTGAATTCGGTGATTTTTAGCTTGATTTCACACTACTTTTCGAGCTCTACAATCCTGGAATTTCGGATTTTGATTTCAGAACTCGTGGCTAGTAGGTCTCGATTCACGTATTTAGCCGCGAAATGTGGTTTCTTTACGTAAACGGTTTTGTGAATATCCGTTGACTCCGAGTTCTGAATTCGGTGATTTTTTGCTTGATTACACACTACTTATTGAGCTCTACTATCCTAGTGTTTCGGATTTTGATTTCAGAACTCGTGGCTAGTTGGTCTCGTTTCACCTAGTTAGCCGCGAAATGTGGTTTCTTTACTTAAACGGTTTTTTGAATATCCGTTGACTCCGAGTTCTTAATTCGGTGATTTTTAGCTTGATTTCACACTACTTTTTGAGCTCTACGATCCTGGGGTTTCGGATTTTGATTTCAGAACTTGTGGTTAGTTTGTCTCGTTTCACCTAGTTAGCCGCGAAATGTGGTTTCTTTACTTAAACGGTTTTTTGAATATCCGTTGACTCCGAGTTCTTAATTCGGTGATTTTTAGCTTGATTTCACACTACTTTTTGAGCTCTACGATCCTGGGGTTTCGGATTTTGATTTCAGAACTTGTGGTTAGTTTGTCTCGTTTCACCTAGTTAGCCGCGAAATGTTGTTTCTTTACGTAAACAGTTTTATGAATATCCGTTGACTCCGAGTTCTGAATTCGGTGATTTTTAGCTTGATTTCACACTACTTTTCGAGCTCTACAATCCTGGTGTTTCGGATTTTGATTTCAGAACTCGTGGCTAGTAGGTCTCGTTTCACCTCGTTAGCCGCGAAATGTGGTTTCTTTACGTAAACGGTTTTATGAATATCCGTTGACTCCGAGTTCTGAATTCGGTGATTTTTAGCTTGATTTCACACTACTTTTCGAGCTCTACAATCCTGGGTTTTCGATTTTCGATTTCAGAACTCGTGGCTAGTTGGTCTCGATTCACCTATTTAGCCGCGAAATGTGGTTTCTTTACGTAAACGGTTTTGTGAATATCCGCTGACTCCGAGTTCTGAATTCGGTGATTTTTTGCTTGATTACAAAATACTTTTTGAGCTCTGCTATCCTATTGTTTCGGATTTTGATTTCAGAACTCGTGGCAAGTAGGTCTCGTTTCACCTAGTTAGCCGCAAAATGTGGTTTCTTTACGTAAACGGTTTTTTGAATATCCGCTGACTCCGAGTTCTGAATTCGGTGATTTTTAGCTTGATTTCACACTACTTTTTGAGCTCTACGATCCTGGCATTTCGGATTTTGATTTCAGAACTTGTGGCTAGTTTGTCTCGTTTCACCTAGTTAGCCGCAAAATGTGGTTTCTTTACGTAAACAGTTTTATGAATATCCGTTGACTCCGAGTTCTGAATTCGGTGATTTTTAGCTTGATTTCACACTACTTTTCGAGCTCTACAATCCTGGTGTTTCGGATTTTGATTTCAGAACTCGTGGCTAGTAGGTCTCGTTTCACCTAGTTAGCCGCGAAATGTGGTTTCTTTACGTAAACGGTTTTATGAATATCCGTTGACTCCGAGTTCTGAATTCGGTGATTTTTAGCTTGATTTCACACTACTTTTCGAGCTCTACAATCCTGGCATTTCGGATTTTGATTTCAGAACTCGTGGCTAGTAGGTCTCGATTCACCTATTTAGCCGCGAAATGTGGTTTCTTTACGTAAACGGTTTTATGAATATCTGTTGACTCCGAGTTCTGAATTCGGTGATTTTTTGCTTGATTACACACTACTTTTCGAGCTCTACAATCCTAGCATTTCGGATTTTGATTTCAGAACTCGTGGCTAATAGGTCTCGTTTAACCTAGTTAGCCGCGAAATGTGGTTTCTTTACATAAACGGTTTTATGAATATCCGTTGACTCCGAGTTCTGAATTCGGTGATTTTTAGCTTGATTTCACACTACTTTTCGAGCTCTACAGTCCTGGGTTTTCGGATTTTGATTTTAGAACTCGTGGCTAGTTGGTCTCATTTCACCAAGTTAGCCGCGAAATGTGGTTTCTTTACGTAAACGGTTTTATGAATATCCGTTGACTCCGAGTTCTGAATTCGGTGATTTTTAGCTTGATTTCACACTACTTTTTCAGCTCTACGATCCTGGCATTTCAGATTTTGATTTCAGAACTCGTGGCTAGTTGGTCTCGTTTCACCTATTTAGCCGCGAAATGTGGTTTCTTTACTTAAACGGTTTTTTGAATATCCGTTGACTCCGAGTTCTGAATTCGGTGATTTTTAGCTTGTTTTCACACTACTTTTCAAGCTTTACAATCCTGGGTTTTCGGTTTTTGATTTCAGAACTCGTGGCTAGTAGGTCTCGTTTCATCTAGTTAGCCGCGAAATGTGGTTTCTTTACTTAAACGGTTTTTTGAATATCCGTTGACTCCGAGTTCTGAATTCGGTGATTTTTAGCTTGTTTTCACACTACTTTTCAAGCTCTACAATCCTGGGTTTTCGGTTTTTGATTTCAGAACTCGTGGCTAGTAGGTCTCGTTTCATCTAGTTAGCCGCAAAATGTGGTTTCTTTACGTAAACAGTTTTATGAATATCCGTTGACTCCGAGTTCTGAATTCGGTGATTTTTAGCTTGATTTCACACTACTTTTCGAGCTCTACAATCCTGGAATTTCGGATTTTGATTTCAGAACTCGTGGCTAGTGGGTCTCGATTCACCTATTTAGCCGCGAAATGTGGTTTCTTTACGTAAACGGTTTTGTGAATATTCGTTGACTCCGAGTTCTGAATTCGGTGATTTTTTGCTTGATTACACACTACTTTTTGAGCTCTACTATCCTAGCGTTTCGGATTTTGATTTCAGAACTCGTGGCTAGTAGGTCTCGTTTCACCTAGTTAGCCGCAAAATGTGGTTTCTTTACGTAAACGGTTTTATGAATATCCGTTGACCCCGAGTTCTGAATTCAGTGATTTTTAGCTTGATTTCACACTACTTTTCGAGCTCTACAATCCTGTGTTTTCGGATTTTGATTTCAGAACTCGTGGCTAGTTGGTCTCGTTTCACCTAGTTAGCCGCGAAATGTGGTTTCTTTACTTAAACGGTTTTCTGAATATCCGTTGACTCCGAGTTCTGAATTCGGTGATTTTTAGCTTGATTTCACACTACTTTTTGAGCTCTACGATCCTGGGTTTTCGGATTTTGATTTCAGAACTTGTGGCTAGTTTGTCTCGTTTCACCTAGTTAGCCGCGAAATGTGGTTTCTTTACGTAAACAGTTTTATGAATATCCGTTGACTCCGAGTTCTGAATTCGGTGATTTTTAGCTTGATTTCACACTACTTTTCGAGCTCTACAATCCTGGCGTTTCGGATTTTGATTTCAGAACTCGTGGCTAGTAGGTCTCGTTTCACCTAGTTAGCCGCGAAATGTGGTTTCTTTACGTA
This sequence comes from Euonymus europaeus, assembly GCA_963580455.1. Taxonomy (NCBI): domain Eukaryota; kingdom Viridiplantae; phylum Streptophyta; class Magnoliopsida; order Celastrales; family Celastraceae; genus Euonymus; species Euonymus europaeus. The sequence goes on from OY756959.1 coordinate 30,212,946, forward strand.
AACGGTTTTATGAATATCCGTTGACTCCGAGTTCTGAATTCGGTGATTTTTAGCTTGATTTCGCACTACTTTTCGAGCTCTACAATCCTGGGTTTTCGATTTTCGATTTCAGAACTCGTGGCTAGTTGGTCTCGATTCACCTATTTAGCCGCGAAATGTGGTTTCTTTACGTAAACGGTTTTGTGATTATCCGTTGACTCCGAGTTCTGAATTCGGTGATTTTTTGCTTGATTACACACTACTTTTTGAGCTCTGCTATCCTAGCATTTCGGATTTTGATTTCAGAACTCGTGGCTAGTAGGTCTCGTTTCACCTAGTTAGCCGCAAAATGTGGTTTCTTTACGTAAACGCTTTTATGAATATCCGTTGACTCCGAGTTCTGAATTCAGTGATTTTTAGCTTGATTTCACACTACTTTTCGAGCTCTACAATCCTGTGTTTTCGGATTTTGATTTCAGAACTCGTGGCTAGTTGGTCTCGTTTCACCTAGTTAGCCGCGAAATGTGGTTTCTTTACTTAAACGGTTTTTTGAATATCCGTTGACTCCGAGTTCTGAATTCGGTGATTTTTAGCTTGATTTCACACTACTTTTTGAGCTCTACGATCCTGGCGTTTCGGATTTTGATTTCAGAACTTGTGGCTAGTTTGTCTCGTTTCACCTAGTTAGCCGCGAAATGTGGTTTGTTTACGTAAACAGTTTTATGAATATCCGTTGACTCCGAGTTCTGAATTCGGTGATTTTTAGCTTGATTTCACACTATTTTTCGAGCTCTACAATCCTGGTGTTTCGGATTTTGATTTCAGAACTCGTGGCTAGTAGGTCTCGTTTCACCTAGTTAGCCGTAAAATGTGGTTTCTTTACATAAACGGTTTTATGAATATCCGTTGACTCCGAGTTCTGAATTCGGTGATTTTTAGCTTGTTTTCACACTACTTTTCAAGCTCTACAATCCTGGGTTTTCGGTTTTTGATTTCAGAACTCGTGGCTAGTAGGTCTCGTTTCATCTAGTTAGCCGCAAAATGTGGTTTCTTTACGTAAACAGTTTTATGAATATCCGTTGACTCCGAGTTCTGAATTCGGTGATTTTTAGCTTGATTTCACCCTACTTTTCGAGCTCTACAATCTTGGTGTTTCGGATTTTGATTTCAGAACTCGTGGGTAGTAGGTCTCGTTTCATCCAGTTAGCCGCAAAATATGGTTTCTTTACGTAAACAGTTTTATGAATATCCGTTGACTCCGAATTCTGAATTCGGTGATTTTTAGCTTGATTTCACACTACTTTTCGAGCTCTACAATCTTGGTATTTCGAATTTTGATTTCAGAACTCGTGGCTAGTAGGTCTCGTTTCACCTAGTTAGCCGCGAAATGTGGTTTCTTTACGTAAACGGTTTTATGAATATCCTTTGACTCTGAGTTCTGAATTCGGTGATTTTTATCTTGATTTCACACTACTTTTCGAGCTCTACAATCCTGGAATTTCGGATTTTGATTTCAGAACTCGTGGCTAGTGGGTCTCGATTCACCTATTTAGCCGCGAAATGTGGTTTCTTTACGTAAACGGTTTTGTGAATATTCGTTGACTCCGAGTTCTGAATTCGGTGATTTTTTGCTTGATTACACACTACTTTTTGAGCTCTACTATCCTAGCGTTTCGGATTTTGATTTCAGAACTCGTGGCTAGTAGGTCTCGTTTCACCTAGTTAGCCGCAAAATGTGGTTTCTTTACGTAAACGGTTTTATGAATATCCGTTGACTCCGAGTTCTGAATTCAGTGATTTTTAGCTTGATTTCACACTACTTTTCGAGCTCTACAATCCTGTGTTTTCGGATTTTGATTTCAGAACTCGTGGCTAGTTGGTCTCGTTTCACCTAGTTAGCCGCGAAATGTGGTTTCTTTACTTAAACGGTTTTTTGAATATCCGTTGACTCCGAGTTCTGAATTCGGTGATTTTTAGCTTGATTTCACACTACTTTTTGAGCTCTACGATCCTGGCGTTTCGGATTTTGATTTCAGAACTTGTGGCTAGTTTGTCTCGTTTCACCTAGTTAGCCGCGAAATGTGGTTTCTTTACGTAAACAGTTTTATGAATATCCGTTGACTCCGAGTTCTGAATTCGGTGATTTTTAGCTTGATTTCACACTACTTTTCGAGCTCTACAATCCTGGTGTTTCGGATTTTGATTTCAGAACTCGTGGCTAGTAGGTCTCGTTTCACCTAGTTAGCCGCGAAATGTGGTTTCTTTACGTAAACGGTTTTATGAATATCCGTTGACTCCGAGTTCTGAATTCGGTGATTTTTAGCTTGTTTTCACACTACTTTTCAAGCTCTACAATCCTGGGTTTTCTGTTTTTGATTTCAGAACTCGTGGCTAGTAGGTCTCGTTTCATCTAGTTAGCCGCAAAATGTGGTTTCTTTACGTAAACAGTTTTGTGAATATCCGTTGACTCCGAGTTCTGAATTCGGTGATTTTTAGCTTGATTTCACCCTACTTTTCGAGCTCTACAATCTTGGCGTTTCGGATTTTGATTTCAGAACTCGTGGGTAGTAGGTCTCGTTTCATCTAGTTAGCCGCAAAATATGGTTTCTTTACGTAAACAGTTTTATGAATATCCGTTGACTCCGAATTCTGAATTCGGTGATTTTTAGCTTGATTTCACACTACTTTTCGAGCTCTACAATCTTGGTATTTCGAATTTTGATTTCAGAACTCGTGGCTAGTAGGTCTCGTTTCACCTAGTTAGCCGCGAAATGTGGTTTCTTTACGTAAACGGTTTTATGAATATCCGTTGACTCCGAGTTCTGAATTCAGTGATTTTTAGCTTGATTTCACACTACTTTTTGAGCTCTACGATCCTGGCGTTTCGGATTTTGATTTCAGAACTTGTGGCTAGTTTGTCTCGTTTCACCTAGTTAGCCGCGAAATGTGGTTTGTTTACGTAAACAGTTTTATGAATATCCGTTGACTCCGAGTTCTGAATTCGGTGATTTTTAGCTTGATTTCACACTACTTTTCGAGCTCTACAATCCTGGTGTTTCAGATTTTGATTTCAGAACTCGTGGCTAGTAGGTCTCGTTTCACCTAGTTAGCCGTAAAATGTGGTTTCTTTACATAAACGGTTTTATGAATATCCGTTGACTCCGAGTTCTGAATTCGGTGATTTTTAGCTTGTTTTCACACTACTTTTCAAGCTCTACAATCCTGGGTTTTCGGTTTTTGATTTCAGAACTCGTGGCTAGTAGGTCTCGTTTCATCTAGTTAGCCGCAAAATGTGGTTTCTTTACGTAAACAGTTTTATGAATATCCGTTGACTCCGAGTTCTGAATTCGGTGATTTTTAGCTTGATTTCACCCTACTTTTCGAGCTCTACAATCTTGGTGTTTCGGATTTTGATTTCAGAACTCGTGGGTAGTAGGTCTCGTTTCATCTAGTTAGCCGCAAAATATGGTTTCTTTACGTAAACAGTTTTATGAATATCCGTTGACTCCGAATTCTGAATTCGGTGATTTTTAGCTTGATTTCACACTACTTTTCGAGCTCTACAATCTTGGTATTTCGAATTTTGATTTCAGAACTCGTGGCTAGTAGGTCTCGTTTCACCTAGTTAGCCGCGAAATGTGGTTTCTTTACGTAAACAGTTTTATGAATATCCGTTGACTCCGAGTTCTGAATTCGGTGATTTTTAGCTTGATTTCACCCTACTTTTCGAGCTCTACAATCTTGGTGTTTCGGATTTTGATTTCAGAACTCGTGGGTAGTAGGTCTCGTTTCATCCAGTTAGCCGCAAAATATGGTTTCTTTACGTAAACAGTTTTATGAATATCCGTTGACTCCGAATTCTGAATTCGGTGATTTTTAGCTTGATTTCACACTACTTTTCGAGCTCTACAATCTTGGTATTTCGAATTTTGATTTCAGAACTCGTGGCTAGTGGGTCTCGATTCACCTATTTAGCCGCGAAATGTGGTTTCTTTACGTAAACGGTTTTGTGAATATTCGTTGACTCCGAGTTCTGAATTCGGTGATTTTTTGCTTGATTACACACTACTTTTTGAGCTCTACTATCCTAGCGTTTCGGATTTTGATTTCAGAACTCGTGGCTAGTAGGTCTCGTTTCACCTAGTTAGCCGCAAAATGTGGTTTCTTTACGTAAACGGTTTTATGAATATCCGTTGACCCCGAGTTCTGAATTCAGTGATTTTTAGCTTGATTTCACACTACTTTTCGAGCTCTACAATCCTGTGTTTTCGGATTTTGATTTCAGAACTCGTGGCTAGTTGGTCTCGTTTCACCTAGTTAGCCGCGAAATGTGGTTTCTTTACTTAAACGGTTTTCTGAATATCCGTTGACTCCGAGTTCTGAATTCGGTGATTTTTAGCTTGATTTCACACTACTTTTTGAGCTCTACGATCCTGGGTTTTCGGATTTTGATTTCAGAACTGGTGGCTAGTTTGTCTCGTTTCACCTAGTTAGCCGCGAAATGTGGTTTCTTTACGTAAACAGTTTTATGAATATCCGTTGACTCCGAGTTCTGAATTCGGTGATTTTTAGCTTGATTTCACACTACTTTTCGAGCTCTACAATCCTGGCGTTTCGGATTTTGATTTCAGAACTCGTGGCTAGTAGGTCTCGTTTCACCTAGTTAGCCGCGAAATGTGGTTTCTTTACGTAAACGGTTTTATGAATATCCGTTGACTCCGAGTTCTGAATTCGGTGATTTTTAGCTTGATTTCGCACTACTTTTCGAGCTCTACAATCCTGGGTTTTCGATTTTCGATTTCAGAACTCGTGGCTAGTTGGTCTCGATTCACCTATTTAGCCGCGAAATGTGGTTTCTTTACGTAAACGGTTTTGTGATTATCCGTTGACTCCGAGTTCTGAATTCGGTGATTTTTAGCTTGATTTCACACTACTTTTCGAGCTCTACAATCCTGGTGTTTCGGATTTTGATTTCAGAACTCGTGGCTAGTAGGTCTCGTTTCACCTAGTTAGCCGCGAAATGTGGTTTCTTTACGTAAACGGTTTTATGAATATCCGTTGACTCCGAGTTCTGAATTCGGTGATTTTTAGCTTGATTTCACACTACTTTTCGAGCTCTACAATCCTGGCATTTCGGATTTTGATTTCAGAACTCGTGGCTAGTAGGTCTCGATTCACCTATTTAGCCGCGAAATGTGGTTTCTTTACGTAAACGGTTTTATGAATATCTGTTGACTCCGAGTTCTGAATTCGGTGATTTTTTGCTTGATTACACACTACTTTTCGAGCTCTACAATCCTAGCATTTCGGATTTTGATTTCAGAACTCGTGGCTAATAGGTCTCGTTTAACCTAGTTAGCCGCGAAATGTGGTTTCTTTAAATAAACGGTTTTATGAATATCCGTTGACTCCGAGTTCTGAATTCGGTGATTTTTAGCTTGATTTCACACTACTTTTCGAGCTCTACAGTCCTGGGTTTTCGGATTTTGATTTCAGAACTCGTGGCTAGTTGGTCTCATTTCACCAAGTTAGCCGCGAAATGTGGTTTCTTTACGTAAACGGTTTTATGAATATCCGTTGACTCCGAGTTCTGAATTCGGTGATTTTTAGCTTGATTTCACACTACTTTTTCAGCTCTACGATCCTGGCATTTCAGATTTTGATTTCAGAACTCGTGGCTAGTTGGTCTCGTTTCACCTATTTAGCCGCGAAATGTGGTTTCTTTACTTAAACGGTTTTTTGAATATCCGTTGACTCCGAGTTCTGAATTCGGTGATTTTTAGCTTGTTTTCACACTACTTTTCAAGCTCTACAATCCTGGGTTTTCGGTTTTTGATTTCAGAACTCGTGGCTAGTAGGTCTCGTTTCATCTAGTTAGCCGCAAAATGTGGTTTCTTTACGTAAACAGTTTTATGAATATCCGTTGACTCCGAGTTCTGAATTCGGTGATTTTTAGCTTGATTTCACCCTACTTTTCGAGCTCTACAATCTTGGTGTTTCGGATTTTGATTTCAGAACTCGTGGGTAGTAGGTCTCGTTTCATCTAGTTAGCCGCAAAATATGGTTTCTTTACGTAAACAGTTTTATGAATATCCGTTGACTCCGAATTCTGAATTCGGTGATTTTTAGCTTGATTTCACACTACTTTTCGAGCTCTACAATCTTGGTATTTCGAATTTTGATTTCAGAACTCGTGGCTAGTAGGTCTCGTTTCACCTAGTTAGCCGCGAAATGTGGTTTCTTTACGTAAACGGTTTTATGAATATCCTTTGACTCTGAGTTCTGAATTCGGTGATTTTTAGCTTGATTTCACACTACTTTTCGAGCTCTACAATCCTGGAATTTCGGATTTTGATTTCAGAACTCGTGGCTAGTGGGTCTCGATTCACCTATTTAGCCGCGAAATGTGGTTTCTTTACGTAAACGGTTTTGTGAATATTCGTTGACTCCGAGTTCTGAATTCGGTGATTTTTTGCTTGATTACACACTACTTTTTGAGCTCTACTATCCTAGCGTTTCGGATTTTGATTTCAGAACTCGTGGCTAGTAGGTCTCGTTTCACCTAGTTAGCCGCAAAATGTGGTTTCTTTACGTAAACGGTTTTATGAATATCCATTGACCCCGAGTTCTGAATTCAGTGATTTTTAGCTTGATTTCACACTACTTTTCGAGCTCTACAATCCTGTGTTTTCGGATTTTGATTTCAGAACTCGTGGCTAGTTGGTCTCGTTTCACCTAGTTAGCCGCGAAATGTGGTTTCTTTACTTAAACGGTTTTTTGAATATCCGTTGACTCCGAGTTCTGAATTCGGTGATTTTTAGCTTGATTTCACACTACTTTTTGAGCTCTACGATCCTGGGTTTTCGGATTTTGATTTCAGAACTTGTGGCTAGTTTGTCTCGTTTCACCTAGTTAGCCGCGAAATGTGGTTTCTTTACGTAAACAGTTTTATGAATATCCGTTGACTCCGAGTTCTGAATTCGGTGATTTTTAGCTTGATTTCACACTACTTTTCGAGCTCTACAATCCTGGGGTTTCGGATTTTGATTTCAGAACTCGTGGCTAGTAGGTCTCGTTTCACCTAGTTAGCCGCGAAATGTGGTTTCTTTACGTAAACGGTTTTATGAATATCCGTTGACTCCGAGTTCTGAATTCGGTGATTTTTAGCTTGATTTCGCACTACTTTTCGAGCTCTACAATCCTGGGTTTTCGATTTTTGATTTCAGAACTCGTGGCTAGTTGGTCTCGATTCACCTATTTAGCCGCGAAATGTGGTTTCTTTACGTAAACGGTTTTGTGATTATCCGTTGACTCCGAGTTCTGAATTCGGTGATTTTTTGCTTGATTACACACTACTTTTTGAGCTCTGCTATCCTAGCATTTCGGATTTTGATTTCAGAACTCGTGGCTAGTAGGTCTCGTTTCACCTAGTTAGCCGCAAAATGTGGTTTCTTTACGTAAACGCTTTTATGAATATCCGTTGACTCCGAGTTCTGAATTCAGTGATTTTTAGCTTGATTTCACACTACTTTTCGAGCTCTACAATCCTGTGTTTTCGGATTTTGATTTCAGAACTCGTGGCTAGTTGATCTCGTTTCACCTAGTTAGCCGCGAAATGTGGTTTCTTTACTTAAACGGTTTTTTGAATATCCGTTGACTCCGAGTTCTGAATTCGGTGATTTTTAGCTTGATTTCACACTACTTTTTGAGCTCTACGATCCTGGCGTTTCGGATTTTGATTTCAGAACTTGTGGCTAGTTTGTCTCGTTTCACCTAGTTAGCCGCGAAATGTGGTTTGTTTACGTAAACAGTTTTATGAATATCCGTTGACTCCCAGTTCTGAATTCGGTGATTTTTAGCTTGATTTCACACTACTTTTCGAGCTCTACAATCCTGGTGTTTCGGATTTTGATTTCAGAACTCGTGGCTAGTAGGTCTCGTTTCACCTAGTTAGCCGTAAAATGTGGTTTCTTTACATAAACGGTTTTATGAATATCCGTTGACTCCGAGTTCTGAATTCGGTGATTTTTAGCTTGTTTTCACACTACTTTTCAAGCTCTACAATCCTGGGTTTTCGGTTTTTGATTTCAGAACTCGTGGCTAGTAGGTCTCGTTTCATCTAGTTAGCCGCAAAATGTGGTTTCTTTACGTAAACAGTTTTATGAATATCCGTTGACTCCGAGTTCTGAATTCGGTGATTTTTAGCTTGATTTCACCCTACTTTTCGAGCTCTACAATCTTGGTGTTTCGGATTTTGATTTCAGAACTCGTGGGTAGTAGGTCTCGTTTCATCTAGTTAGCCACAAAATATGGTTTCTTTACGTAAACAGTTTTATGAATATCCGTTGACTCCGAATTCTGAATTCGGTGATTTTTAGCTTGATTTCACACTACTTTTCGAGCTCTACAATCTTGGTATTTCGAATTTTGATTTCAGAACTCGTGGCTAGTAGGTCTCGTTTCACCTAGTTAGCCGCGAAATGTGGTTTCTTTACGTAAACGGTTTTATGAATATCCTTTGACTCTGAGTTCTGAATTCGGTGATTTTTAGCTTGATTTCACACTACTTTTCGAGCTCTACAATCCTGGAATTTCGGATTTTGATTTCAGAACTCGTGGCTAGTGGGTCTCGATTCACCTATTTAGCCGCGAAATGTGGTTTCTTTACGTAAACGGTTTTGTGAATATTCGTTGACTCCGAGTTCTGAATTCGGTGATTTTTTGCTTGATTACACACTACTTTTTGAGCTCTACTATCCTAGCGTTTCGGATTTTGATTTCAGAACTCGTGGCTAGTAGGTCTCGTTTCACCTAGTTAGCCGCAAAATGTGGTTTCTTTACGTAAACGGTTTTATGAATATCCGTTGACTCCGAGTTCTGAATTCAGTGATTTTTAGCTTGATTTCACACTACTTTTCGAGCTCTACAATCCTGTGTTTTCGGATTTTGATTTCAGAACTCGTGGCTAGTTGGTCTCGTTTCACCTAGTTAGCCGCGAAATGTGGTTTCTTTACTTAAACGGTTTTTTGAATATCCGTTGACTCCGAGTTCTGAATTCGGTGATTTTTAGCTTGATTTCACACTACTTTTTGAGCTCTACGATCCTGGCGTTTCGGATTTTGATTTCAGAACTTGTGGCTAGTTTGTCTCGTTTCACCTAGTTAGCCGCGAAATGTGGTTTCTTTACGTAAACAGTTTTATGAATATCCGTTGACTCCGAGTTCTGAATTCGGTGATTTTTAGCTTGATTTCACACTACTTTTCGAGCTCTACAATCCTGGTGTTTCGGATTTTGATTTCAGAACTCGTGGCTAGTAGGTCTCGTTTCACCTATTTAGCCGCGAAATGTGGTTTCTTTACGTAAACGGTTTTATGAATATCCGTTGACTCCGAGTTCTGAATTCGGTGATTTTTAGCTTGTTTTCACACTACTTTTCAAGCTCTACAATCCTGGGTTTTCTGTTTTTGATTTCAGAACTCGTGGCTAGTAGGTCTCGTTTCATCTAGTTAGCCGCAAAATGTGGTTTCTTTACGTAAACAGTTTTATGAATATCCGTTGACTCCGAGTTCTGAATTCGGTGATTTTTAGCTTGATTTCACCCTACTTTTCGAGCTCTACAATCTTGGCGTTTCGGATTTTGATTTCAGAACTCGTGGGTAGTAGGTCTCGTTTCATCTAGTTAGCCGCAAAATATGGTTTCTTTACGTAAACAGTTTTATGAATATCCGTTGACTCCGAATTCTGAATTCGGTGATTTTTAGCTTGATTTCACACTACTTTTCGAGCTCTACAATCTTGGTATTTCGAATTTTGATTTCAGAACTCGTGGCTAGTAGGTCTCGTTTCACCTAGTTAGCCGCGAAATGTGGTTTCTTTACGTAAACGGTTTTATGAATATCTATTGACTCTGAGTTCTGAATTCGGTGATTTTTAGCTTGATTTCACACTACTTTTCGAGCTCTACAATCCTGGAATTTCGGATTTTGATTTCAGAACTCGTGGCTAGTGGGTCTCGATTCACCTATTTAGCCGCGAAATGTGGTTTCTTTACGTAAACGGTTTTGTGAATATTCGTTGACTCCGAGTTCTGAATTCGGTGATTTTTTGCTTGATTACACACTACTTTTTGAGCTCTACTATCCTAGCGTTTCGGATTTTGATTTCAGAACTCGTGGCTAGTAGGTCTCGTTTCACCTAGTTAGCCGCAAAATGTGGTTTCTTTACGTAAACGGTTTTATGAATATCCGTTGACTCCGAGTTCTGAATTCAGTGATTTTTAGCTTGATTTCACACTACTTTTCGAGCTCTACAATCCTGTGTTTTCGGATTTTGATTTCAGAACTCGTGGCTAGTTGGTCTCGTTTCACCTAGTTAGCCGCGAAATGTGGTTTCTTTACTTAAACGGTTTTTTGAATATCCGTTGACTCCGAGTTCTGAATTCGGTGATTTTTAGCTTGATTTCACACTACTTTTTGAGCTCTACGATCCTGGGTTTTCGGATTTTGATTTCAGAACTTGTGGCTAGTTTGTCTCGTTTCACCTAGTTAGCCGCGAAATGTGGTTTCTTTACGTAAACAGTTTTATGAATATCCGTTGACTCCGAGTTCTGAATTCGGTGATTTTTAGCTTGATTTCACACTACTTTTCGAGCTCTACAATCCTGGCGTTTCGGATTTTGATTTCAGAACTCGTGGCTAGTAGGTCTCGTTTCACCTAGTTAGCCGCGAAATGTGGTTTCTTTACATAAACGGTTTTATGAATATCCGTTGACTCCGAGTTCTGAATTCGGTGATTTTTAGCTTGATTTCGCACTACTTTTCGAGCTCTACAATCCTGGGTTTTCGATTTTTGATTTCAGAACTCGTGGCTAGTTGGTCTCGATTCACCTATTTAGCCGCGAAATGTGGTTTCTTTACGTAAACGGTTTTGTGATTATCCGTTGACTCCGAGTTCTGAATTCGGTGATTTTTTGCTTGATTACACACTACTTTTTGAGCTCTGCTATCCTAGCATTTCGGATTTTGATTTCAGAACTCGTGGCTAGTAGGTCTCGTTTCACCTAGTTAGCCGCAAAATGTGGTTTCTTTACGTAAACGCTTTTATGAATATCCGTTGACTCCGAGTTCTGAATTCAGTGATTTTTAGCTTGATTTCACACTACTTTTCGAGCTCTACAATCCTGTGTTTTCGGATTTTGATTTCAGAACTCGTGGCTAGTTGATCTCGTTTCACCTAGTTAGCCGCGAAATGTGGTTTCTTTACTTAAACGGTTTTTTGAATATCCGTTGACTCCGAGTTCTGAATTCGGTGATTTTTAGCTTGATTTCACACTACTTTTTGAGCTCTACGATCCTGGCGTTTCGGATTTTGATTTCAGAACTTGTGGCTAGTTTGTCTCGTTTCACCTAGTTAGCCGCGAAATGTGGTTTGTTTACGTAAACAGTTTTATGAATATCCGTTGACTCCCAGTTCTGAATTCGGTGATTTTTAGCTTGATTTCACACTACTTTTCGAGCTCTACAATCCTGGTGTTTCGGATTTTGATTTCAGAACTCGTGGCTAGTAGGTCTCGTTTCACCTAGTTAGCCGTAAAATGTGGTTTCTTTACATAAACGGTTTTATGAATATCCGTTGACTCCGAGTTCTGAATTCGGTGATTTTTAGCTTGTTTTCACACTACTTTTCAAGCTCTACAATCCTGGGTTTTCGGTTTTTGATTTCAGAACTCGTGGCTAGTAGGTCTCGTTTCATCTAGTTAGCCGCAAAATGTGGTTTCTTTACGTAAACAGTTTTATGAATATCCGTTGACTCCGAGTTCTGAATTCGGTGATTTTTAGCTTGATTTCACCCTACTTTTCGAGCTCTACAATCTTGGTGTTTCGGATTTTGATTTCAGAACTCGTGGGTAGTAGGTCTCGTTTCATCTAGTTAGCCGCAAAATATGGTTTCTTTACGTAAACAGTTTTATGAATATCCGTTGACTCCGAATTCTGAATTCGGTGATTTTTAGCTTGATTTCACACTACTTTTCGAGCTCTACAATCTTGGTATTTCGAATTTTGATTTCAGAACTCGTGGCTAGTAGGTCTCGTTTCACCTAGTTAGCCGCGAAATGTGGTTTCTTTACGTAAACGGTTTTATGAATATCCTTTGACTCTGAGTTCTGAATTCGGTGATTTTTAGCTTGATTTCAAACTACTTTTCGAGCTCTACAATCCTGGAATTTCGGATTTTGATTTCAGAACTCGTGGCTAGTGGGTCTCGATTCACCTATTTAGCCGCGAAATGTGGTTTCTTTACGTAAACGGTTTTGTGAATATTCGTTGACTCCGAGTTCTGAATTCGGTGATTTTTTGCTTGATTACACACTACTTTTTGAGCTCTACTATCCTAGCGTTTCGGATTTTGATTTCAGAACTCGTGGCTAGTAGGTCTCGTTTCACCTAGTTAGCCGCAAAATGTGGTTTCTTTACGTAAACGGTTTTATGAATATCCGTTGACTCCGAGTTCTGAATTCAGTGATTTTTAGCTTGATTTCACACTACTTTTCGAGCTCTACAATCCTGTGTTTTCGGATTTTGATTTCAGAACTCGTGGCTAGTTGGTCTCGTTTCACCTAGTTAGCCGCGAAATGTGGTTTCTTTACTTAAACGGTTTTTTGAATATCCGTTGACTCCGAGTTCTGAATTCGGTGATTTTTAGCTTGATTTCACACTACTTTTTGAGCTCTACGATCCTGGCGTTTCGGATTTTGATTTCAGAACTTGTGGCTAGTTTGTCTCGTTTCACCTAGTTAGCCGCGAAATGTGGTTTCTTTACGTAAACAGTTTTATGAATATCCGTTGACTCCGAGTTCTGAATTCGGTGATTTTTAGCTTGATTTCACACTACTTTTCGAGCTCTACAATCCTGGTGTTTCGGATTTTGATTTCAGAACTCGTGGCTAGTAGGTCTCGTTTCACCTATTTAGCCGCGAAATGTGGTTTCTTTACGTAAACGGTTTTATGAATATCCGTTGACTCCGAGTTCTGAATTCGGTGATTTTTAGCTTGTTTTCACACTACTTTTCAAGCTCTACAATCCTGGGTTTTCTGTTTTTGATTTCAGAACTCGTGGCTAGTAGGTCTCGTTTCATCTAGTTAGCCGCAAAATGTGGTTTCTTTACGTAAACAGTTTTATGAATATCCGTTGACTCCGAGTTCTGAATTCGGTGATTTTTAGCTTGATTTCACCCTACTTTTCGAGCTCTACAATCTTGGCGTTTCGGATTTTGATTTCAGAACTCGTGGGTAGTAGGTCTCGTTTCATCTAGTTAGCCGCAAAATATGGTTTCTTTACGTAAACAGTTTTATGAATATCCGTTGACTCCGAATTCTGAATTCGGTGATTTTTAGCTTGATTTCACACTACTTTTCGAGCTCTACAATCTTGGTATTTCGAATTTTGATTTCAGAACTCGTGGCTAGTAGGTCTCGTTTCACCTAGTTAGCCGCGAAATGTGGTTTCTTTACGTAAACGGTTTTATGAATATCTATTGACTCTGAGTTCTGAATTCGGTGATTTTTAGCTTGATTTCACACTACTTTTCGAGCTCTACAATCCTGGAATTTCGGATTTTGATTTCAGAACTCGTGGCTAGTGGGTCTCGATTCACCTATTTAGCCGCGAAATGTGGTTTCTTTACGTAAACGGTTTTGTGAATATTCGTTGACTCCGAGTTCTGAATTCGGTGATTTTTTGCTTGATTACACACTACTTTTTGAGCTCTACTATCCTAGCGTTTCGGATTTTGATTTCAGAACTCGTGGCTAGTAGGTCTCGTTTCACCTAGTTAGCCGCAAAATGTGGTTTCTTTACGTAAACGGTTTTATGAATATCCGTTGACTCCGAGTTCTGAATTCAGTGATTTTTAGCTTGATTTCACACTACTTTTCGAGCTCTACAATCCTGTGTTTTCGGATTTTGATTTCAGAACTCGTGGCTAGTTGGTCTCGTTTCACCTAGTTAGCCGCGAAATGTGGTTTCTTTACTTAAACGGTTTTTTGAATATCCGTTGACTCCGAGTTCTGAATTCGGTGATTTTTAGCTTGATTTCACACTACTTTTTGAGCTCTACGATCCTGGGTTTTCGGATTTTGATTTCAGAACTTGTGGCTAGTTTGTCTCGTTTCACCTAGTTAGCCGCGAAATGTGGTTTCTTTACGTAAACAGTTTTATGAATATCCGTTGACTCCGAGTTCTGAATTCGGTGATTTTTAGCTTGATTTCACACTACTTTTCGAGCTCTACAATCCTGGTGTTTCGGATTTTTATTTCAGAACTCGTGGCTAGTAGGTCTCGTTTCACCTAGTTAGCCGCGAAATGTGGTTTCTTTACGTAAACGGTTTTATGAATATCCTTTGACTCTGAGTTCTGAATTCGGTGATTTTTAGCTCGATTTCCCACTACTTTTCGAGCTCTACAATCCTGGAATTTCGGATTTTGATTTCAGAACTCGTGGCTAGTGGGTCTCGATTCACCTATTTAGCCGCGAAATGTGGTTTCTTTACGTAAACGGTTTTGTGAATATTCGTTGACTCCGAGTTCTGAATTCGGTGATTTTTTGCTTGATTACACACTACTTTTTGAGCTCTACTATCCTAGCGTTTCGGATTTTGATTTCAGAACTCGTGGCTAGTAGGTCTCGTTTCACCTAGTTAGCCGCAAAATGTGGTTTCTTTACGTAAACGGTTTTATGAATATCCGTTGACTCCGAGTTCTGAATTCAGTGATTTTTAGCTTGATTTCACACTACTTTTCGAGCTCTACAATCCTGTGTTTTCGGATTTTGATTTCAGAACTCGTGGCTAGTTGGTCTCGTTTCACCTAGTTAGCCGCGAAATGTGGTTTCTTTACTTAAACGGTTTTTTGAATATCCGTTGACTCCGAGTTCTGAATTCGGTGATTTTTAGCTTGATTTCACACTACTTTTTGAGCTCTACGATCCTGGGTTTTCGGATTTTGATTTCAGAACTTGTGGCTAGTTTGTCTCGTTTCACCTAGTTAGCCGCGAAATGTGGTTTCTTTACGTAAACAGTTTTATGAATATCCGTTGACTCCGAGTTCTGAATTCGGTGATTTTTAGCTTGATTTCACACTACTTTTCGAGCTCTACAATCCTGGTGTTTCGGATTTTTATTTCAGAACTCGTGGCTAGTAGGTCTCGTTTCACCTAGTTAGCCGCGAAATGTGGTTTCTTTACGTAAACGGTTTTATGAATATCCGTTGACTCCGAGTTCTGAATTCGGTGATTTTTAGCTTGATTTCGCACTACTTTTCGAGCTCTACAATTCTGGGTTTTCGATTTTCGATTTCATAACTCGTGGCTAGTTGGTCTCGATTCACCTATTTAGCCGCGAAATGTGGTTTCTTTACGTAAACGGTTTTGTGATTATCCGTTGACTCCGAGTTCTGAATTCGGTGATTTTTTGCTTGATTACACACTACTTTTTGAGCTCTGCTATCCTAGCGTTTCGGATTTTGATTTCAGAACTCGTGGCTAGTAGGTCTCGTTTCACCTAGTTAGCCGCAAAATGTGGTTTCTTTACGTAAACGGTTTTATGAATATTCGTTGACTCCGAGTTCTGAATTCAGTGATTTTTAGCTTGATTTCACACTACTTTTCGAGCTCTACAATCCTGTGTTTTCGGATTTTGATTTCAGAACTCGTGGCTAGTTGGTCTCGTTTCACCTAGTTAGCCGCGAAATGTGGTTTCTTTACTTAAACGGTTTTTTGAATATCCGTTGACTCCGAGTTCTGAATTCGGTGATTTTTAGCTTGATTTCACACTACTTTTTGAGCTCTACGATCCTGGCGTTTCGGATTTTGATTTCAGAACTTGTGGCTAGTTTGTCTCGTTTCACCTAGTAAGCCGCGAAATGTGGTTTCTTTACGTAAACAGTTTTATGAATATCCGTTGACTCCGAGTTCTGAATTCGGTGATTTTTAGCTTGATTTCACACTACTTTTCGAGCTCTACAATCCTGGTGTTTCGGATTTTGATTTCAGAACTCGTGGCTAGTAGGTCTCGTTTCACCTAGTTAGCCGCGAAATGTGGTTTCTTTACGTAAACGGTTTTATGAATATCCGTTGACTCCGAGTTCTGAATTCGGTGATTTTTAGCTTGATTTCACACTACTTTTCGAGCTCTACAATCCTGGGTTTTTGATTTTCGATTTCAGAACTCGTGGCTAGTAGGTCTCGTTTCATCTAGTTAGCAGCAAAATGTGGTTTCTTTACGTAAACGGTTTTATGAATATCCGTTGACTCCGAGTTCTGAATTCGGTGATTTTTAGCTTGTTTTCACACTACTTTTCAGGCTCTACAATCCTGGGTTTTCTGTTTTTGATTTCAGAACTCGTGGCTAGTAGGTCTCGTTTCATCTAGTTAGCCGCAAAATGTGGTTTCTTTACGTAAACAGTTTTATGAATATCCGTTGACTCCGAGTTCTGAATTCGGTGATTTTTAGCTTGATTTCACCCTACTTTTTGAGCTCTACAATCTTGGCGTTTCGGATTTTGATTTCAGAACTCGTGGGTAGTAGGTCTCGTTTCATCTAGTTAGCCGCAAAATATGGTTTCTTTACGTAAACAGTTTTATGAATATCCGTTGACTCCGAATTCTGAATTCGGTGATTTTTAGCTTGATTTCACACTACTTTTCGAGCTCTACAATCTTGGTATTTCGAATTTTGATTTCAGAACTCGTGGCTAGTAGGTCTCGTTTCACCTAGTTAGCCGCGAAATGTGGTTTCTTTACGTAAACGGTTTTATGAATATCCTTTGACTCTGAGTTCTGAATTCGGTGATTTTTAGCTTGATTTCACACTACTTTTCGAGCTCTACAATCCTGGAATTTCGGATTTTGATTTCAGAACTCGTGGCTAGTGGGTCTCGATTCACCTATTTAGCCGCGAAATGTGGTTTCTTTACGTAAACGGTTTTGTGAATATTCGTTGACTCCGAGTTCTGAATTCGGTGATTTTTTGCTTGATTACACACTACTTTTTGAGCTCTACTATCCTAGCGTTTCGGATTTTGATTTCAGAACTCGTGGCTAGTAGGTCTCGTTTCACCTAGTTAGCCGCAAAATGTGGTTTCTTTACGTAAACGGTTTTATGAATATCCGTTGACTCCGAGTTCTGAATTCAGTGATTTTTAGCTTGATTTCACACTACTTTTCGAGCTCTACAATCCTGTGTTTTCGGATTTTGATTTCAGAACTCGTGGCTAGTTGGTCTCGTTTCACCTAGTTAGCCGCGAAATGTGGTTTCTTTACTTAAACGGTTTTTTGAATATCCGTTGACTCCGAGTTCTGAATTCGGTGATTTTTAGCTTGATTTCACACTACTTTTTGAGCTCTACGATCCTGGGTTTTCGGATTTTGATTTCAGAACTTGTGGCTAGTTTGTCTCGTTTCACCTAGTTAGCCGCGAAATGTGGTTTCTTTACGTAAACAGTTTTATGAATATCCGTTGACTCCGAGTTCTGAATTCGGTGATTTTTAGCTTGATTTCACACTACTTTTCGAGCTCTACAATCCTGGTGTTTCGGATTTTGATTTCAGAACTCGTGGCTAGTAGGTCTCGTTTCACCTAGTTAGCCGCGAAATGTGGTTTCTTTACGTAAACGGTTTTATGAATATCCGTTGACTCCGAGTTCTGAATTCGGTGATTTTTAGCTTGATTTCGCACTACTTTTCGAGCTCTACAATCCTGGGTTTTCGATTTTTGATTTCAGAACTCGTGGCTAGTTGGTCTCGATTCACCTATTTAGCCGCGAAATGTGGTTTCTTTACGTAAACGGTTTTGTGATTATCCGTTGACTCCGAGTTCTGAATTCGGTGATTTTTTGCTTGATTACACACTACTTTTTGAGCTCTGCTATCCTAGCGTTTCGGATTTTGATTTCAGAACTCGTGGCTAGTAGGTCTCGTTTCACCTAGTTAGCCGCAAAATGTGGTTTCTTTACGTAAACGGTTTTATGAATATCCGTTGACTCCGAGTTCTGAATTCAGTGATTTTTAGCTTGATTTCACACTACTTTTCGAGCTCTACAATCCTGTGTTTTCGGATTTTGATTTCAGAACTCGTGGCTAGTTGGTCTCGTTTCACCTAGTTAGCCGCGAAATGTGGTTTCTTTACTTAAACGGTTTTTTGAATATCCGTTGACTCCGAGTTCTGAATTCGGTGATTTTTAGCTTGATTTCACACTACTTTTTGAGCTCTACGATCCTGGCGTTTCGGATTTTGATTTCAGAACTTGTGGCTAGTTTGTCTCGTTTCACCTAGTTAGCCGCGAAATGTGGTTTCTTTACGTAAACAGTTTTATGAATATCCGTTGACTCCGAGTTCTGAATTCGGTGATTTTTAGCTTGATTTCACACTACTTTTCGAGCTCTACAATCCTGGTGTTTCGGATTTTGATTTCAGAACTCGTGGCTAGTAGGTCTCGTTTCACCTATTTAGCCACGAAATGTGGTTTCTTTACGTAAACGGTTTTATGAATATCCGTTGACTCCGAGTTCTGAATTCGGTGATTTTTAGCTTGATTTCACACTACTTTTCGAGCTCTACAATCCTGGGTTTTCGATTTTCGATTTCAGAACTCGTGGCTAGTAGGTCTCGTTTCATCTAGTTAGCCGCAAAATGTGGTTTCTTTACGTAAACAGTTTTATGAATATCCGTTGACTCCGAATTCTGAATTCGGTGATTTTTAGCTTGATTTCACACTACTTTTCGAGCTCTACAATCTTGGTGTTTCGGATTTTGATTTCAGAACTCGTGGCTAGTAGGTCTCGTTTCACCTAGTTAGCCGCAAAATGTGGTTTCTTTACGTAAACGGTTTTATGAATATCCGTTGACTCCGAGTTCTGAATTCAGTGATTTTTAGCTTGATTTCACACTACTTTTCGAGCTCTACAATCCTGTGTTTTCGGATTTTGATTTCAGAACTCGTGGCTAGTTGGTCTCGTTTCACCTAGTTAGCCGCGAAATGTGGTTTCTTTACTTAAACGGTTTTTTGAATATCCGTTGACTCCGAGTTCTGAATTCGGTGATTTTTAGCTTGATTTCACACTACTTTTTGAGCTCTACGATCCTGGGTTTTCGATTTTCGATTTCAGAACTCGTGGCTAGTAGGTCTCGTTTCATCTAGTTAGCCGCAAAATGTGGTTTCTTTACGTAAACAGTTTTATGAATATCCGTTGACTCCGAATTCTGAATTCGGTGATTTTTAGCTTGATTTCACACTACTTTTCGAGCTCTACAATCTTGGTGTTTCGGATTATGATTTCAGAACTCGTGGCTAGTAGGTCTCGTTTCACCTAGTTAGCCGCAAAATGTGGTTTCTTTACGTAAACGGTTTTATGAATATCCGTTGACTCCGAGTTCTGAATTCAGTGATTTTTAGCTTGATTTCACACTACTTTTCGAGCTCTACAATCCTGTGTTTTCGGATTTTGATTTCAGAACTCGTGGCTAGTTGGTCTCGTTTCACCTAGTTAGCCGCGAAATGTGGTTTCTTTACTTAAACGGTTTTTTGAATATCCGTTGACTCCGAGTTCTGAATTCGGTGATTTTTAGCTTGATTTCACACTACTTTTTGAGCTCTACGATCCTGGGTTTTCGGATTTTGATTTCAGAACTTGTGGCTAGTTTGTCTCGTTTCACCTAGTTAGCCGCGAAATGTGGTTTCTTTACGTAAACAGTTTTATGAATATCCGTTGACTCCGAGTTCTGAATTCGGTGATTTTTAGCTTGATTTCACACTACTTTTCGAGCTCTACAATCCTGGTGTTTCGGATTTTGATTTCAGAACTTGTGGCTAGTTTGTCTCGTTTCACCTAGTTAGCCGCGAAATGTGGTTTCTTTACGTAAACAGTTTTATGAATATCCGTTGACTCCGAGTTCTGAATTCGGTGATTTTTAGCTTGATTTCACACTACTTTTCGAGCTCTACAATCCTGGTGTTTCGGATTTTGATTTCAGAACTCGTGGCTAGTAGGTCTCGTTTCACCTAGTTAGCCGCGAAATGTGGTTTCTTTACGTAAACGGTTTTATGAATATCCGTTGACTCCGAGTTCTGAATTCGGTGATTTTTAGCTTGATTTCGCACTACTTTTCGAGCTCTACAATCCTGGGTTTTCGATTTTCGATTTCAGAACTCGTGGCTAGTTGGTCTCGATTCACCTATTTAGCCGCGAAATGTGGTTTCTTTACGTAAACGGTTTTGTGATTATCCGTTGACTCCGAGTTCTGAATTCGGTGATTTTTTGCTTGATTACACACTACTTTTTGAGCTCTGCTATCCTAGCGTTTCGGATTTTGATTTCAGAACTCGTGGCTAGTAGGTCTCGTTTCACCTAGTTAGCCGCAAAATGTGGTTTCTTTACGTAAACGGTTTTATGAATATCCGTTGACTCCGAGTTCTGAATTCAGTGATTTTTAGCTTGATTTCACACTACTTTTCGAGCTCTACAATCCTGTGTTTTCGGATTTTGATTTCAGAACTCGTGGCTAGTTGGTCTCGTTTCACCTAGTTAGCCGCGAAATGTGGTTTCTTTACTTAAACGGTTTTTTGAATATCCGTTGACTCCGAGTTCTGAATTCGGTGATTTTTAGCTTGATTTCACACTACTTTTTGAGCTCTACGATCCTGGCGTTTCGGATTTTGATTTCAGAACTTGTGGCTAGTTTGTCTCGTTTCACCTAGTTAGCCGCGAAATGTGGTTTCTTTACGTAAACAGTTTTATGAATATCCGTTGACTCCGAGTTCTGAATTCGGTGATTTTTAGCTTGATTTCACACTACTTTTCGAGCTCTACAATCCTGGTGTTTCGGATTTTGATTTCAGAACTCGTGGCTAGTAGGTCTCGTTTCACCTAGTTAGCCGCGAAATGTGGTTTCTTTACGTAAACGGTTTTATGAATATCCGTTGACTCCGAGTTCTGAATTCGGTGATTTTTAGCTTGATTTCACACTACTTTTCGAGCTCTACAATCCTGGGTTTTCGATTTTCGATTTCAGAACTCGTGGCTAGTAGGTCTCGTTTCATCTAGTTAGCCGCAAAATGTGGTTTCTTTACGTAAACAGTTTTATGAATATCCGTTGACTCCGAATTCTGAATTCGGTGATTTTTAGCTTGATTTCACACTACTTTTCGAGCTCTACAATCTTGGTGTTTCGGATTTTGATTTCAGAACTCGTGGCTAGTAGGTCTCGTTTCACCTAGTTAGCCGCAAAATGTGGTTTCTTTACGTAAACGGTTTTATGAATATCCGTTGACTCCGAGTTCTGAATTCAGTGATTTTTAGCTTGATTTCACACTACTTTTCGAGCTCTACAATCCTGTGTTTTCGGATTTTGATTTCAGAACTCGTGGCTAGTTGGTCTCGTTTCACCTAGTTAGCCGCGAAATGTGGTTTCTTTACTTAAACGGTTTTTTGAATATCCGTTGACTCCGAGTTCTGAATTCGGTGATTTTTAGCTTGATTTCACACTACTCTTTGAGCTCTACGATCCTGGGTTTTCGGATTTTGATTTCCGAACTTGTGGCTAGTTTGTCTCGTTTCACCTAGTTAGCCGCGAAATGTGGTTTCTTTACGTAAACAGTTTTATGAATATCCGTTGACTCCGAGTTCTGAATTCGGTGATTTTTAGCTTGATTTCACACTACTTTTCGAGCTCTACAATCCTGGTGTTTCGGATTTTGATTTCAGAACTCGTGGCTAGTAGGTCTCGTTTCACCTAGTTAGCCGCGAAATGTGGTTTCTTTACGTAAACGGTTTTATGAATATCCGTTGACTCCGAGTTCTGAATTCGGTGATTTTTAGCTTGATTTCGCACTACTTTTCGAGCTCTACAATCCTGGGTTTTCGATTTTCGATTTCAGAACTCCTGGCTAGTTGGTCTCGATTCACCTATTTAGCCGCGAAATGTGGTTTCTTTACGTAAACGGTTTTGTGATTATCCGTTGACTCCGAGTTCTGAATTCGGTGATTTTTTGCTTGATTACACACTACTTTTTGAGCTCTGCTATCCTAGCGTTTCGGATTTTGATTTCAGAACTCGTGGCTAGTAGGTCTCGTTTCACCTAGTTAGCCGCAAAATGTGGTTTCTTTACGTAAACGGTTTTATGAATATCCGTTGACTCCGAGTTCTGAATTCAGTGATTTTTAGCTTGATTTCACACTACTTTTCGAGCTCTACAATCCTGTGTTTTCGGATTTTGATTTCAGAACTCGTGGCTAGTTGGTCTCGTTTCACCTAGTTAGCCGCGAAATGTGGTTTCTTTACTTAAACGGTTTTTTGAATATCCGTTGACTCCGAGTTCTGAATTCGGTGATTTTTAGCTTGATTTCACACTACTTTTTGAGCTTACGATCCTGGCGTTTCGGATTTTGATTTCAGAACTTGTGGCTAGTTTGTCTCGTTTCACCTAGTTAGCCGCGAAATGTGGTTTCTTTACGTAAACAGTTTTATGAATATCCGTTGACTCCGAGTTCTGAATTCGGTGATTTTTAGCTTGATTTCACAGTACTTTTCGAGCTCTACAATCCTGGTGTTTCGGATTTTGATTTCAGAACTCGTGGCTAGTAGGTCTCGTTTCACCTAGTTAGCCGCGAAATGTGGTTTCTTTACGTAAACGGTTTTATGAATATCCGTTGACTCCGAGTTCTGAATTCGGTGATTTTTAGCTTGATTTCACACTACTTTTCGAGCTCTACAATCCTGGGTTTTCGATTTTCGATTTCAGAACTCGTGGCTAGTAGGTCTCGTTTCATCTAGTTAGCCGCAAAATGTGGTTTCTTTACGTAAACAGTTTTATGAATATCCGTTGACTCCGAGTTCTGAATTCGGTGATTTTTAGCATGATTTCACACTACTTTTCGAGCTCTACAATCTTGGTGTTTCGGATTTTGATTTCAGAACTCGTGGCTAGTAGGTCTCGTTTCACCTAGTTAGCCGCGAAATGTGATTTCTTTACGTAAACGGTTTTATGAATATCCGTTGACTCCGAGTTCTGAATTCGGTGATTTTTAGCTTGATTTCACACTACTTTTCGAGCTCTACAATCCTGGCATTTCGGATTTTGATTTCAGAACTCGTGCCTATTAGGTCTCGATTCACCTATTTAGCCGCGAAATGTGGTTTCTTCACGTAAACGGTTTTGTGAATATCCGTTTACTCCGAGTTCTGAATTCGGTGATTTTTTGCTTGATTACACACTACTTTTCGAGCTCTACTATCCTAGCTTTTCGGATTTTGATTTCAGAACTCGTGGCTAGTAGGTCTCGTTTCACCTAGTTAGCCGCGAAATGTGGTTTCTTTACGTAAACGGTTTTATGAATATCCGTTGACTCCGAGTTCTGAATTCAGTGATTTTTAGCTTGATTTCACACTACTTTTCGAGCTCTACAATCCTGTGTTTTCGGAATTTGATTTCAGAACTCGTGGCTAGTTGGTCTCGTTTCACCTAGTTAGCCGCGAAATGTGGTTTCTTTACTTAAACGGTTTTTTGAATATCCGTTGACTCCGAGTTCTGAATTCGGTGATTTTTAGCTTGATTTCACACTACTTTTTGAGCTCTACGATCCTGGCATTTCGGATTTTGATTTCAGAACTTGTGGCTAGTTTGTCTCGTTTCACCTAGTTAGCCGCGAAATGTGGTTTCTTTACGTAAACGGTTTTATGAATATCCGTTGACTCCGAGTTTTGAATTCGGTGATTTTTAGCTTGATTTCACACTACTTTTCGAGCTCTACAATCCTGTGTTTTCGGATTTTGATTTCAGAACTCGTGGCTAGTTGGTCTCGTTTCACCTAGTTAGCCGCGAAATGTGGTTTCTTTACTTAAACGGTTTTTTGAATATCCGTTGACTCCGAGTTCTGAATTCGGTGATTTTTAGCTTGATTTCACACTACTTTTTGAGCTCTACGATCCTGGCGTTTCGGATTTTGATTTCAGAACTTGTGGCTAGTTTGTCTCGTTTCACCTAGTTAGCCGCGAAATGTGGTTTCTTTACGTAAACAGTTTTATGAATATCCGTTGACTCCGAGTTCTGAATTCGGTGATTTTTAGCTTGATTTCACACTACTTTTCGAGCTCTACAATCCTGGTGTTTCGGATTTTGATTTCAGAACTCGTGGCTAGTAGGTCTCGTTTCACCTATTTAGCCACGAAATGTGGTTTCTTTACGTAAACGGTTTTATGAATATCCGTTGACTCCGAGTTCTGAATTCGGTGATTTTTAGCTTGATTTCACACTACTTTTCGAGCTCTACAATCCTGGGTTTTCGATTTTCGATTTCAGAACTCGTGGCTAGTAGGTCTCGTTTCATCTAGTTAGCCGCAAAATGTGGTTTCTTTACGTAAACAGTTTTATGAATATCCGTTGACTCCGAATTCTGAATTCGGTGATTTTTAGCTTGATTTCACACTACTTTTCGAGCTCTACAATCTTGGTGTTTCGGATTTTGATTTCAGAACTCGTGGCTAGTAGGTCTCGTTTCACCTAGTTAGCCGCAAAATGTGGTTTCTTTACGTAAACGGTTTTATGAATATCCGTTGACTCCGAGTTCTGAATTCAGTGATTTTTAGCTTGATTTCACACTACTTTTCGAGCTCTACAATCCTGTGTTTTCGGATTTTGATTTCAGAACTCGTGGCTAGTTGGTCTCGTTTCACCTAGTTAGCCGCGAAATGTGGTTTCTTTACTTAAACGGTTTTTTGAATATCCGTTGACTCCGAGTTCTGAATTCGGTGATTTTTAGCTTGATTTCACACTACTTTTTGAGCTCTACGATCCTGGGTTTTCGATTTTCGATTTCAGAACTCGTGGCTAGTAGGTCTCGTTTCATCTAGTTAGCCGCAAAATGTGGTTTCTTTACGTAAACAGTTTTATGAATATCCGTTGACTCCGAATTCTGAATTCGGTGATTTTTAGCTTGATTTCACACTACTTTTCGAGCTCTACAATCTTGGTGTTTCGGATTTTGATTTCAGAACTCGTGGCTAGTAGGTCTCGTTTCACCTAGTTAGCCGCAAAATGTGGTTTCTTTACGTAAACGGTTTTATGAATATCCGTTGACTCCGAGTTCTGAATTCAGTGATTTTTAGCTTGATTTCACACTACTTTTCGAGCTCTACAATCCTGTGTTTTCGGATTTTGATTTCAGAACTCGTGGCTAGTTGGTCTCGTTTCACCTAGTTAGCCGCGAAATGTGGTTTCTTTACTTAAACGGTTTTTTGAATATCCGTTGACTCCGAGTTCTGAATTCGGTGATTTTTAGCTTGATTTCACACTACTTTTTGAGCTCTACGATCCTGGGTTTTCGGATTTTGATTTCAGAACTTGTGGCTAGTTTGTCTCGTTTCACCTAGTTAGCCGCGAAATGTGGTTTCTTTACGTAAACAGTTTTATGAATATCCGTTGACTCCGAGTTCTGAATTCGGTGATTTTTAGCTTGATTTCACACTACTTTTCGAGCTCTACAATCCTGGTGTTTCGGATTTTGATTTCAGAACTTGTGGCTAGTTTGTCTCGTTTCACCTAGTTAGCCGCGAAATGTGGTTTCTTTACGTAAACAGTTTTATGAATATCCGTTGACTCCGAGTTCTGAATTCGGTGATTTTTAGCTTGATTTCACACTACTTTTCGAGCTCTACAATCCTGGTGTTTCGGATTTTGATTTCAGAACTCGTGGCTAGTAGGTCTCGTTTCACCTAGTTAGCCGCGAAATGTGGTTTCTTTACGTAAACGGTTTTATGAATATCCGTTGACTCCGAGTTCTGAATTCGGTGATTTTTAGCTTGATTTCGCACTACTTTTCGAGCTCTACAATCCTGGGTTTTCGATTTTCGATTTCAGAACTCGTGGCTAGTTGGTCTCGATTCACCTATTTAGCCGCGAAATGTGGTTTCTTTACGTAAACGGTTTTGTGATTATCCGTTGACTCCGAGTTCTGAATTCGGTGATTTTTTGCTTGATTACACACTACTTTTTGAGCTCTGCTATCCTAGCGTTTCGGATTTTGATTTCAGAACTCGTGGCTAGTAGGTCTCGTTTCACCTAGTTAGCCGCAAAATGTGGTTTCTTTACGTAAACGGTTTTATGAATATCCGTTGACTCCGAGTTCTGAATTCAGTGATTTTTAGCTTGATTTCACACTACTTTTCGAGCTCTACAATCCTGTGTTTTCGGATTTTGATTTCAGAACTCGTGGCTAGTTGGTCTCGTTTCACCTAGTTAGCCGCGAAATGTGGTTTCTTTACTTAAACGGTTTTTTGAATATCCGTTGACTCCGAGTTCTGAATTCGGTGATTTTTAGCTTGATTTCACACTACTTTTTGAGCTCTACGATCCTGGCGTTTCGGATTTTGATTTCAGAACTTGTGGCTAGTTTGTCTCGTTTCACCTAGTTAGCCGCGAAATGTGGTTTCTTTACGTAAACAGTTTTATGAATATCCGTTGACTCCGAGTTCTGAATTCGGTGATTTTTAGCTTGATTTCACACTACTTTTCGAGCTCTACAATCCTGGTGTTTCGGATTTTGATTTCAGAACTCGTGGCTAGTAGGTCTCGTTTCACCTAGTTAGCCGCGAAATGTGGTTTCTTTACGTAAACGGTTTTATGAATATCCGTTGACTCCGAGTTCTGAATTCGGTGATTTTTAGCTTGATTTCACACTACTTTTCGAGCTCTACAATCCTGGGTTTTCGATTTTCGATTTCAGAACTCGTGGCTAGTAGGTCTCGTTTCATCTAGTTAGCCGCAAAATGTGGTTTCTTTACGTAAACAGTTTTATGAATATCCGTTGACTCCGAATTCTGAATTCGGTGATTTTTAGCTTGATTTCACACTACTTTTCGAGCTCTACAATCTTGGTGTTTCGGATTTTGATTTCAGAACTCGTGGCTAGTAGGTCTCGTTTCACCTAGTTAGCCGCAAAATGTGGTTTCTTTACGTAAACGGTTTTATGAATATCCGTTGACTCCGAGTTCTGAATTCAGTGATTTTTAGCTTGATTTCACACTACTTTTCGAGCTCTACAATCCTGTGTTTTCGGATTTTGATTTCAGAACTCGTGGCTAGTTGGTCTCGTTTCACCTAGTTAGCCGCGAAATGTGGTTTCTTTACTTAAACGGTTTTTTGAATATCCGTTGACTCCGAGTTCTGAATTCGGTGATTTTTAGCTTGATTTCACACTACTCTTTGAGCTCTACGATCCTGGGTTTTCGGATTTTGATTTCCGAACTTGTGGCTAGTTTGTCTCGTTTCACCTAGTTAGCCGCGAAATGTGGTTTCTTTACGTAAACAGTTTTATGAATATCCGTTGACTCCGAGTTCTGAATTCGGTGATTTTTAGCTTGATTTCACACTACTTTTCGAGCTCTACAATCCTGGTGTTTCGGATTTTGATTTCAGAACTCGTGGCTAGTAGGTCTCGTTTCACCTAGTTAGCCGCGAAATGTGGTTTCTTTACGTAAACGGTTTTATGAATATCCGTTGACTCCGAGTTCTGAATTCGGTGATTTTTAGCTTGATTTCGCACTACTTTTCGAGCTCTACAATCCTGGGTTTTCGATTTTCGATTTCAGAACTCCTGGCTAGTTGGTCTCGATTCACCTATTTAGCCGCGAAATGTGGTTTCTTTACGTAAACGGTTTTGTGATTATCCGTTGACTCCGAGTTCTGAATTCGGTGATTTTTTGCTTGATTACACACTACTTTTTGAGCTCTGCTATCCTAGCGTTTCGGATTTTGATTTCAGAACTCGTGGCTAGTAGGTCTCGTTTCACCTAGTTAGCCGCAAAATGTGGTTTCTTTACGTAAACGGTTTTATGAATATCCGTTGACTCCGAGTTCTGAATTCAGTGATTTTTAGCTTGATTTCACACTACTTTTCGAGCTCTACAATCCTGTGTTTTCGGATTTTGATTTCAGAACTCGTGGCTAGTTGGTCTCGTTTCACCTAGTTAGCCGCGAAATGTGGTTTCTTTACTTAAACGGTTTTTTGAATATCCGTTGACTCCGAGTTCTGAATTCGGTGATTTTTAGCTTGATTTCACACTACTTTTTGAGCTTACGATCCTGGCGTTTCGGATTTTGATTTCAGAACTTGTGGCTAGTTTGTCTCGTTTCACCTAGTTAGCCGCGAAATATGGTTTCTTTACGTAAACAGTTTTATGAATATCCGTTGACTCCGAGTTCTGAATTCGGTGATTTTTAGCTTGATTTCACAGTACTTTTCGAGCTCTACAATCCTGGTGTTTCGGATTTTGATTTCAGAACTCGTGGCTAGTAGGTCTCGTTTCACCTAGTTAGCCGCGAAATGTGGTTTCTTTACGTAAACGGTTTTATGAATATCCGTTGACTCCGAGTTCTGAATTCGGTGATTTTTAGCTTGATTTCACACTACTTTTCGAGCTCTACAATCCTGGGTTTTCGATTTTCGATTTCAGAACTCGTGGCTAGTAGGTCTCGTTTCATCTAGTTAGCCGCAAAATGTGGTTTCTTTACGTAAACAGTTTTATGAATATCCGTTGACTCCGAGTTCTGAATTCGGTGATTTTTAGCATGATTTCACACTACTTTTCGAGCTCTACAATCTTGGTGTTTCGGATTTTGATTTCAGAACTCGTGGCTAGTAGGTCTCGTTTCACCTAGTTAGCCGCGAAATGTGATTTCTTTACGTAAACGGTTTTATGAATATCCGTTGACTCCGAGTTCTGAATTCGGTGATTTTTAGCTTGATTTCACACTACTTTTCGAGCTCTACAATCCTGGCATTTCGGATTTTGATTTCAGAACTCGTGCCTATTAGGTCTCGATTCACCTATTTAGCCGCGAAATGTGGTTTCTTCACGTAAACGGTTTTGTGAATATCCGTTTACTCCGAGTTCTGAATTCTGTGATTTTTTGCTTGATTACACACTACTTTTCGAGCTCTACTATCCTAGCTTTTCGGATTTTGATTTCAGAAGTCGTGGCTAGTAGGTCTCGTTTCACCTAGTTAGCCGCGAAATGTGGTTTCTTTACGTAAACGGTTTTATGAATATCCGTTGACTCCGAGTTCTGAATTCAGTGATTTTTAGCTTGATTTCACACTACTTTTCGAGCTCTACAATCCTGTGTTTTCGGAATTTGATTTCAGAACTCGTGGCTAGTTGGTCTCGTTTCACCTAGTTAGCCGCGAAATGTGGTTTCTTTACTTAAACGGTTTTTTGAATATCCGTTGACTCCGAGTTCTGAATTCGGTGATTTTTAGCTTGATTTCACACTACTTTTTGAGCTCTACGATCCTGGCATTTCGGATTTTGATTTCAGAACTTGTGGCTAGTTTGTCTCGTTTCACCTAGTTAGCCGCGAAATGTGGTTTCTTTACGTAAACAGTTTTATGAATATCCGTTGACTCCGAGTTCTGAATTCGGTGATTTTTAGCTTGATTTCACAGTACTTTTCGAGCTCTACAATCCTGGTGTTTCGGATTTTGATTTCAGAACTCGTGGCTAGTAGGTCTCGTTTCACCTAGTTAGCCGCGAAATGTGGTTTCTTTACGTAAACGGTTTTATGAATATCCGTTGACTCCGAGTTCTGAATTCGGTGATTTTTAGCTTGATTTCACACTACTTTTCGAGCTCTACAATCCTGGGTTTTCGATTTTCGATTTCAGAACTCGTGGCTAGTAGGTCTCGTTTCATCTAGTTAGCCGCAAAATGTGGTTTCTTTACGTAAACAGTTTTATGAATATCCGTTGACTCCGAGTTCTGAATTCGGTGATTTTTCGCTTGATTTCACACTACTTTTCGAGCTCTACAATCTTGGTGTTTCGGATTTTGATTTCAGAACTCGTGGCTAGTAGGTCTCGTTTCACCTAGTTAGCCGCGAAATGTGATTTCTTTACGTAAACGGTTTTATGAATATCCGTTGACTCCGAGTTCTGAATTCGGTGATTTTTAGCTTGATTTCACACTACTTTTCGAGCTCTACAATCCTGGCATTTCGGATTTTGATTTCAGAACTCGTGCCTATTAGGTCTCGATTCACCTATTTAGCCGCGAAATGTGGTTTCTTCACGTAAACGGTTTTGTGAATATCCGTTTACTCCGAGTTCTGAATTCGGTGATTTTTTGCTTGATTACACACTACTTTTCGAGCTCTACTATCCTAGCGTTTCGGATTTTGATTTCAGAACTCGTGGCTAGTAGGTCTCGTTTCACCTAGTTAGCCGCGAAATGTGGTTTCTTTACGTAAACGGTTTTATGAATATCCGTTGACTCCGAGTTCTGAATTCGGTGATTTTTAGCTTGATTTCACAGTACTTTTCGAGCTCTACAATCCTGGTGTTTCGGATTTTGATTTCAGAACTCGTGGCTAGTAGGTCTCGTTTCACCTAGTTAGCCGCGAAATGTGGTTTCTTTACGTAAACGGTTTTATGAATATCCGTTGACTCCGAGTTCTGAATTCGGTGATTTTTAGCTTGATTTCACACTACTTTTCGAGCTCTACAATCCTGGGTTTTCGATTTTCGATTTCAGAACTCGTGGCTAGTAGGTCTCGTTTCATCTAGTTAGCCGCAAAATGTGGTTTCTTTACGTAAACAGTTTTATGAATATCCGTTGACTCCGAGTTCTGAATTCGGTGATTTTTAGCATGATTTCACACTACTTTTCGAGCTCTACAATCTTGGTGTTTCGGATTTTGATTTCAGAACTCGTGGCTAGTAGGTCTCGTTTCACCTAGTTAGCCGCGAAATGTGGTTTCTTTACGTAAACGGTTTTATGAATATTCGTTGACTCCGAGTTCTGAATTCCGTGATTTTTAGCTTGATTTCACACTACTTTCGAGCTCTACAATCCTGGCATTTCGGATTTTGATTTCAGAACTCGTGGCTAGTAGGTCTCGATTCACCTATTTAGGCGCGAAATGTGGTTTCTTTACGTAAACGGTTTTATGAATATCTGTTGACTCCGAGTTCTGAATTCGGTGATTTTTTGCTTGATTACACACTACTTTTCGAGCTCTACAATCCTAGCATTTCGGATTTTGATTTCAGAACTCGTGGCTAATAGGTCTCGTTTAACCTAGTTAGCCGCGAAATGTGGTTTCTTTACGTAAACGGTTTTATGAATATCCGTTGACTCCGAGTTCTGAATTCGGTGATTTTTAGCTTGATTTCACACTACTTTTCGAGCTCCACAGTCTTGGGTTTTCGGATTTTGATTTCAGAACTCGTGGCTAGTTAGTCTCATTTCACCAAGTTAGCCGTGAAATGTGGTTTCTTTACGTAAACGGTTTTATGAATATCCGTTGACTCCGAGTTCTGAATTCGGTGATTTTTAGCTTGATTTCACACTACTTTTTCAGCTCTAAGATCATGGCATTTCGGATTTTGATTTCAGAACTCGTGGCTAGTTGGTCTCGTTTCACCTAGTTAGCCGCGAAATGTGGTTTCTTTACTTAAACAGTTTTTTGAATATCCGTTGACTCCGAGTTCTGAATTCGGTGATTTTTAGCTTGATTTCACACTACTTTTCAAGCTCTACAATCCTGGGTTTTCGGTTTTTGATTTCAGAACTCGTGGCTAGTAGGTCTCGTTTCATCTAGTTAGCCGCAAAATGTGGTTTCTTTACGTAAACAGTTTTATGAATATCCGTTGACTCCGAGTTCTGAATTCGGTGATTTTTAGCTTGATTTCACACTACTTTTCGAGCTCTACAATCTTGGTGTTTCGGATTTTGATTTCAGAACTCGTGGCTAGTAGGTCTCGTTTCATCTAGTTAGCCGCAAAATATGGTTTCTTTACGTAAACAGTTTTATGAATATCCGTTGACTCCGAATTCTGAATTCGGTGATTTTTAGCTTGATTTCACACTACTTTTCGAGCTCTACAATCCTGTGTTTTCGGATTTTGATTTCAGAACTCGTGGCTAGTTGGTCTCGTTTCACCTAGTTAGCCGCGAAATGTGGTTTCTTTACTTAAACGGTTTTTTGAATATCCGTTGACTCCGAGTTCTGAATTCGGTGATTTTTAGCTTGATTTCACACTACTTTTTGAGCTCTACGATCCTGGGTTTTCGGATTTTGATTTCAGAACTTGTGGCTAGTTTGTCTCGTTTCACCTAGTTAGCCGCGAAATGTGGTTTCTTTACGTAAACAGTTTTATGAATATCCGTTGACTCCGAGTTCTGAATTCGGTGATTTTTAGCTTGATTTCACACTACTTTTCGAGCTCTACAATCCTGGTGTTTCGGATTTTGATTTCAGAACTCGTGGCTAGTAGGTCTCGTTTCACCTAGTTAGCCGCAAAATGTGGTTTCTTTACGTAAACGGTTTTATGAATATCCGTTGACTCCGACTTCTGAATTCAGTGATTTTTAGCTTGATTTCACACTACTTTTCGAGCTCTACAATCCTGTGTTTTCGGATTTTGATTTCAGAACTCGTGGCTAGTTGGTCTCGTTTCACCTTGTTAGCCGCGAAATGTGGTTTCTTTACTTAAACGGTTTTTTGAATATCCGTTGACTCCGAGTTCTGAATTCGGTGATTTTTAGCTTGATTTCACACTACTTTTTGAGCTCTACGATCCTGTGTTTTCGGATTTTGATTTCAGAACTTGTGGCTAGTTTGTCTCGTTTCACCTAGTTAGCCGCGAAATGTGGTTTCTTTACGTAAACAGTTTTATGAATATTCGTTGACTCCGAGTTCTGAATTCGGTGATTTTTAGGTTGATTTCACACTACTTTTCGAGCTCTACAATCCTGGTGTTTCGGATTTTGATTTCAGAACTCGTGGCTAGTAGGTCTCGTTTCACCTAGTTAGCCGCGAAATGTGGTTTCTTTACGTAAACGGTTTTATGAATATCCGTTGACTCCGAGTTCTGAATTCGGTGATTTTTAGCTTGATTTCACACTACTTTTCGAGCTCTACAATCCTGGGTTTTCGATTTTCGATTTCAGAACTCGTGGCTAGTAGGTCTCGTTTCATCTAGTTAGCCGCAAAATGTGGTTTCTTTACGTAAACAGTTTTATGAATATCCGTTGACTCCGAGTTCTGAATTCGGTGATTTTTTGCTTGATTTCACACTACTTTTCGAGCTCTACAATCTTGGTGTTTCGGATTTTGATTTCAGAACTCGTGGCTAGTAAGTCTCGTTTCACCTAGTTAGCCGCGAAATGTGATTTCTTTACGTAAACGGTTTTATGAATATCCGTTGACTCCGAGTTCTGAATTCGGTGATTTTTAGCTTGATTTCACACTACTTTTCGAGCTCTACAATCCTGGCATTTCGGATTTTGATTTCAGAACTCTTGGCTAGTAGGTCTCGATTCACCAATTTAGCCGCGAAATGTAGTTTCTTCACGTAAACGGTTTTGTGAATATCCGTTTACTCCGAGTTCTGAATTCGGTGATTTTTTGCTTGATTACACACTACTTTTCGAGCTCTACTATCCTAGCGTTTCGGATTTTGATTTCAGAACTCGTGGCTAGTAGGTCTCGTTTCACCTAGTTAGCCGTGAAATGTGGTTTCTTTACGTAAACGGTTTTATGAATATCCGTTGACTCCGAGTTCTGAATTCGGTGATTTTTAGCTTGATTTCACACTACTTTTCGAGCTCTACAATCCTGTGTCTTCAGATTTTGATTTCAGAACTCGTGGCTAGTTGGTCTCGTTTCACCCAGTTAGCCGCGAAATGTGGTTTCTTTACGTAAACGGTTTTATGAATATTCGTTGACTCCGAGTTCTGAATTCGGTGATTTTTAGCTTGATTTCACACTACTTTTCGAGCTCTACAATCTTGTTGTTTCGGATTTAGATTTCAGAACTCGTGGCTAGTAGGTCTCGTTTCACCTAGTTAGCCGCGAAATGTGGTTTCTTTACGTAAACGGTTTTATGAATATCCGTTGACTCCGAGTTCTGAATTCGGTGATTTTTAGCTTGATTTCACACTACTTTCGAGCTCTACAATCCTGGTATTTCGGATTTTGATTTCAGAACTCGTGGCTAGTAGGTCTCGATTCACCTATTTAGCCGCGAAATGTGGTTTCTTTACGTAAACGGTTTTGTGAATATTCGTTGACTCCGAGTTCTGAATTCGGTGATTTTTTGCTTGATTACACACTACTTTTTGAGCTCTACAATCCTAGCATTTCGGATTTTGATTTCATAACTCGTGGCTAGTAGGTCTCGTTTCACCTAGTTAGCCGCGAAATGTGGTTTCTTTATGTAAACGGTTTTATGAATATCCGTTGACTCCGAGTTCTGAATTCGGTGATTTTTAGCTTGATTTCACACTACTTTTCGAGCTCTACAATCCTGCACTTTCGGATTTCGATTTCATAACTCTTGGCTAGTTGGTCTCGTTTCCCCTAGTTAGCCGCGAAATGTGGTTTCTTTACGTAAACGGTTTTATGAATATCCGTTGACTCCGAGTTCTGAATTCGGTGATTTTTAGCTTGATTTCACACTACTTTTCGAGCTCTACAATCCTGGCATTTCGGATTTTGATTTCAGAACTCGTGGCTAGTAAGTCTCGATTCACCTATTTAGCCGCGAAATGTGGTTTCTTTACGTAAACGGCTTTGTGAATATCCGTTGACTCCGAGTTCTGAATTCGGTGATATTTTGCTTGATTACACACTACTTTTCGAGCTCTACAATCCTAGCGTTTCGGATTTTGATTTCAGAACTCGTGGCTAGTAGGTCTCGTTTCACCTAGTTAGCCGCGAAATGTGGTTTCTTTACGTAAACGGTTTTATGAATATCCTTTGACTCCGAGTTCTGAATTCGGTGATTTTTAGCTTGATTTCGCACTACTTTTCGAGCTCTACAATCCTGGGTTTTCGATTTTTGATTTCAGAACTCGTGGCTAGTTGGTCTCGTTTCACCTAGTTAGCCGCGAAATGTGGTTTCTTTACGTAAACGGTTTTATGAATATTCGTTGACTCCGAGTTCTGAATTCGGTGATTTTTAGCTTGATTTCACACTACTTTTCGAGCTCTACAATCTTGGTGTTTCGGATTTAGATTTCAGAACTCGTGGCTAGTAGGTCTCGTTTCACCTAGTTAGCCGCGAAATGTGGTTTCTTTACGTAAACGGTTTTATGAATATCTGTTGACTCCGAGTTCTGAATTCGGTGATTTTTAGCTTGATTTCACACTACTTTCGAGCTCTACAATCCCGGTATTTCGGATTTTGATTTCAGAACTCGTGGCTAGTAGGTCTCGATTCACCTATTTAGCCGCGAAATGTGGTTTCTTTACGTAAACGGTTTTGTGAATATTCGTTGACTCCGAGTTCTGAATTCGGTGATTTTTTGCTTGATTACACACTACTTTTTGAGCTCTACAATCCTAGCATTTCGGATTTTGATTTCAGAACTCGTGGCTAGTAGGTCTCGTTTCACCTAGTTAGCCGCGAAATGTGGTTTCTTTACGTAAACGGTTTTATGAATATCCGTTGACTCCGAGTTCTGAATTCGGTGATTTTTAGCTTGATTTCACACTACTTTTCGAGCTCTACAATCCTGCACTTTCGGATTTCGATTTCATAACTCTTGGCTAGTTGGTCTCGTTTCCCCTAGTTAGCCGCGAAATGTGGTTTCTTTACGTAAACGGTTTTATGAATATCCGTTGACTCCGAGTTCTGAATTCGGTGATTTTTAGCTTGATTTCACACTACTTTTTGAGCTCTACGATCCTGTGTTTTCGGATTTTGATTTCAGAACTTGTGGCTAGTTTGTCTCGTTTCACCTAGTTAGCCGCGAAATGTGGTTTCTTTACGTAAACAGTTTTATGAATATTCGTTGACTCCGAGTTCTGAATTCGGTGATTTTTAGGTTGATTTCACACTACTTTTCGAGCTCTACAATCCTGGTGTTTCGGATTTTGATTTCAGAACTCGTGGCTAGTAGGTCTCGTTTCACCTAGTTAGCCGCGAAATGTGGTTTCTTTACGTAAACGGTTTTATGAATATCCGTTGACTCCGAGTTCTGAATTCGGTGATTTTTAGCTTGATTTCACACTACTTTTCGAGCTCTACAATCCTGGGTTTTCGATTTTCGATTTCAGAACTCGTGGCTAGTAGGTCTCGTTTCATCTAGTTAGCCGCAAAATGTGGTTTCTTTACGTAAACAGTTTTATGAATATCCGTTGACTCCGAGTTCTGAATTCGGTGATTTTTTGCTTGATTTCACACTACTTTTTGAGCTCTACAATCTTGGTGTTTCGGATTTTGATTTCAGAACTCGTGGCTAGTAAGTCTCGTTTCACCTAGTTAGCCGCGAAATGTGATTTCTTTACGTAAACGGTTTTATGAATATCCGTTGACTCCGAGTTCTGAATTCGGTGATTTTTAGCTTGATTTCACACTACTTTTCGAGCTCTACAATCCTGGCATTTCGGATTTTGATTTCAGAACTCTTGGCTAGTAGGTCTCGATTCACCAATTTAGCCGCGAAATGTAGTTTCTTCACGTAAACGGTTTTGTGAATATCCGTTTACTCCGAGTTCTGAATTCGGTGATTTTTTGCTTGATTACACACTACTTTTCGAGCTCTACTATCCTAGCGTTTCGGATTTTGATTTCAGAACTCGTGGCTAGTAGGTCTCGTTTCACCTAGTTAGCCGTGAAATGTGGTTTCTTTACGTAAACGGTTTTATGAATATCCGTTGACTCCGAGTTCTGAATTCGGTGATTTTTAGCTTGATTTCACACTACTTTTCGAGCTCTACAATCCTGTGTTTTCAGATTTTGATTTCAGAACTCGTGGCTAGTTGGTCTCGTTTCAACCAGTTAGCCGCGAAATGTGGTTTCTTTACGTAAACGGTTTTATGAATATTCGTTGACTCCGAGTTCTGAATTCGGTGATTTTTAGCTTGATTTCACACTACTTTTCGAGCTCTACAATCTTGTTGTTTCGGATTTAGATTTCAGAACTCGTGGCTAGTAGGTCTCGTTTCACCTAGTTAGCCGCGAAATGTGGTTTCTTTACGTAAACGGTTTTATGAATATCCGTTGACTCCGAGTTCTGAATTCGGTGATTTTTAGCTTGATTTCACACTACTTTCGAGCTCTTCAATCCTGGTATTTCGGATTTTGATTTCAGAACTCGTGGCTAGTAGGTCTCGATTCACCTATTTAGCCGCGAAATGTGGTTTCTTTACGTAAACGGTTTTGTGAATATTCGTTGACTCCGAGTTCTGAATTCGGTGATTTTTTGCTTGATTACACACTACTTTTTGAGCTCTACAATCCTAGCATTTCGGATTTTGATTTCATAACTCGTGGCTAGTAGGTCTCGTTTCACCTAGTTAGCCGCGAAATGTGGTTTCTTTATGTAAACGGTTTTATGAATATCCGTTGACTCCGAGTTCTGAATTCGGTGATTTTTAGCTTGATTTCACACTACTTTTCGAGCTCTACAATCCTGCACTTTCGGATTTCGATTTCATAACTCTTGGCTAGTTGGTCTCGTTTCCCCTAGTTAGCCGCGAAATGTGGTTTCTTTACGTAAACGGTTTTATGAATATCCGTTGACTCCGAGTTCTGAATTCGGTGATTTTTAGCTTGATTTCACACTACTTTTCGAGCTCTACAATCCTGGCATTTCGGATTTTGATTTCAGAACTCGTGGCTAGTAAGTCTCGATTCACCTATTTAGCCGCGAAATGTGGTTTCTTTACGTAAACGGCTTTGTGAATATCCGTTGACTCCGAGTTCTGAATTCGGTGATATTTTTCTTGATTACACACTACTTTTCGAGCTCTACAATCCTAGCGTTTCGGATTTTGATTTCAGAACTCGTGGCTAGTAGGTCTCGTTTCACCTAGTTAGCCGCGAAATGTGGTTTCTTTACGTAAACGGTTTTATGAATATCCGTTGACTCCGAGTTCTGAATTCGGTGATTTTTAGCTTGATTTCACACTACTTTTCGAGCTCTACAATCCTGCACTTTCGGATTTCGATTTCATAACTCTTGGCTAGTTGGTCTCGTTTCCCCTAGTTAGCCGCGAAATGTGGTTTCTTTACGTAAACGGTTTTATGAATATCCGTTGACTCCGAGTTCTGAATTCGGTGATTTTTAGCTTGATTTCACACTACTTTTCGAGCTCTACAATCCTGGCATTTCGGATTTTGATTTCACAACTCGTGGCTAGTAGGTCTCGATTCACCTATTTAGCCGCGAAATGTGGTTTCTTTACGTAAACGGCTTTGTGAATATCTGTTGACTCCGAGTTCTGAATTCGGTGATATTTTGCTTGATTACACACTAATTTTCGAGCTCTACAATCCTAGCGTTTCGGATTTTGATTTCAGAAATCGTGGCTAGTAGGTCTCGTTTCACCTAGTTAGCCGCGAAATGTGGTTTCTTTACGTAAACGGTTTTATGAATATCCTTTGACTCCGACTTCTGAATTCGGTGATTTTTAGCTTGATTTCACACTACTTTTCGAGCTCTACAATCTTGGTGTTTCGGATTTTGATTTCAAGACTCGTGGCTAGTAGGTCTCGTTTCACCTAGTTAGCCGCGAAATGTTGTTTCTTTACGTAAACGGTTTTATGAATATCCGTTGACTCCGAGTTCTGAATTCGGTGATTTTTAGCTTGATTTCACACTACTTTTCGAGCTCTACAATCCTGGTGTTTCGGATTTTGATTTCAGAACTCGTGGCTAGTAGGTCTCGTTTAACCTAGTTAGACGCGAAATGTGGTTTCTTTACGTAAACGGTTTTATGAATATCCGTTGACTCCGAGTTCTGAATTCGGTGATTTTTAGCTTGATTTCACACTACTTTTCGAGCTCTACAATCCTGGTTTTTCGATTTTCGATTTTCGATTTCAGAACTCGTGGCTAGTTGGTCTCGATTCACCTATTTAGCCGCGAAATGTGGTTTCTTTACGTAAACGGTTTTGTGAATATCCGTTGACTCCGAGTTCTGAATTCGGTGATTTTTTGCTTGATTACACACTACTTTTTTAGCTCTGCTATCCTAGCGTTTCGGATTTTGATTTCAGAACTCGTGGCTAGTAGGTCTCGTTTCACCTAGTTAGCCGCGAAATGTGGTTTCTTTACGTAAACGGTTTTATGAATATCCGTTGACTTCGAGTTCTGAATTCGGTGATTTTTAGCTTCATTTCGCACTACTTTTCGAGCTCTACAATCCTGGGTTTTCGATTTTCGATTTCAGAACTCGTGGCTAGTTGGTCTCGATTCACCTATTTAGCCGCGAAATGTGATTTCTTTACGTAAACGGTTTTGTGATTATCCGTTGACTCCGAGTTCTGAATTCGGTGATTTTTTGCTTGATTACACACTACTTTTTGAGCTCTGCTATCCTAGCGTTTCGGATTTTGATTTCAGAACTCGTGGCTAGTAGGTCTCGTTTCACCTAGTTAGCCGCAAAATGTGGTTTCTTTACGTAAACGGTTTTATGAATATCCGTTGACTTCGAGTTCTGAATTCAGTGATTTTTAGCTTGATTTCAAACTACTTTTCGAGCTCTACAATCCTGTGTTTTCGGATTTTGATTTCAGAACTCGTGGCTAGTTGGTCTCGTTTCACCTAGTTAGCTGCGAAATGTGGTTTCTTTACTTAAACGGTTTTTTGAATATCCGTTGACTCCGAGTTCTGAATTCGGTGATTTTTAGCTTGATTTCACACTACTTTTGGAGCTCTACGATCCTGGCGTTTCGGATTTTGATTTCAGAACTTGTGGCTAGTTTGTCTCGTTTCACCTAGTTAGCCGCGAAATGTGGTTTCTTTAGGTAAACAGTTTTATGAATATCCGTTGACTCCGAGTTCTGAATTCGGTGATTTTTAGCTTGATTTCACACTACTTTTCGAGCTCTACAATCCTGGTGTTTCGGATTTTGATTTCAGAACTCTTGGCTAGTAGGTCTCGTTTCACCTAGTTAGCCGCGAAATGTGGTTTCTTTACGTAAACGGTTTTATGAATATCCGTTGACTCCGAGTTCTGAATTCGGTGATTTTTAGCTTGATTTCACACTACTTTTCGAGCTCTACAATCCTGGTTTTCGATTTTCGATTTCAGAACTCGTGGCTAGTAGGTCTCGTTTCATCTAGTTAGCCGCAAAATGTCGTTTCTTTACGTAAACAGTTTTATGAATATCCGTTGACTCCGAGTTCTGAATTCGGTGATTTTTAGCTTGATTTCACACTACTTTTCGAGCTCTACAATCTTGGTGTTTCGGATTTTGATTTCAGAACTCGTGGCTAGTAGGTCTCGTTTCATCTAGTTAGCCGCGAAATGTGATTTCTTTACGTAAACGGTTTTATGAATATCCGTTGACTCCGAGTTCTGAATTCGGTGATTTTTAGCTTGATTTCACACTACTTTTCGAGCTCTACAATCCTGGGTTTTCGATTTTCGATTTCAGAACTCGTGGCTAGTTGGTCTCGATTCACCTATTTAGCCGCGAAATGTGGTTTCTTTACGTAAACGGTTTTGTGAATATCCGTTGACTCCGAGTTCTGAATTCGGTGATTTTTTGCTTGATTACACACTACTTTTTGAGCTCTGCTATCCTAGCGTTTCGGATTTTGATTTCAGAACTCGTGGCTAGTAGGTCTCGTTTCACCTAGTTAGCCGCGAAATGTGGTTTCTTTACGTAAACGGTTTTATGAATATCCGTTGACTCCGAGTTCTGAATTCGGTGATTTTTAGCTTGATTTCACAATACTTTTCGAGCTCTACAATCCTGGGTTTTCGATTTTCGATTTCAGAACTCGTGGCTAGTTGGTCTCGTTTCACCTAGTTAGCCGCGAAATGTGGTTTCTTTACGTAAACGGTTTTATGAATATCCGTTGACTCCGAGTTCTGAATTCGGTGATTTTTAGCTTGATTTCACACTACTTTTCGAGCTCTACAATCCTGTGTTTTCGGATTTTGATTTCAGAACTCGTGGCTAGTTGGTCTCGTTTCACCTAGTTAGCCGCGAAATGTGGTTTCTTTACGTAAACGGTTTTATGAATATTCGTTGACTCCGAGTTCTGAATTCGGTGATTTTTAGCTTGATTTCACACTACTTTTCGAGCTCTACAATCTTGGTGTTTCGGATTTAGATTTCAGAACTCGTGGCTAGTAGGTCTCGTTTCACCTAGTTAGCCGCGAAATGTGGTTTCTTTACGTAAACGGTTTTATGAATATCCGTTGACTCCGAGTTCTGAATTCGGTGATTTTTAGCTTGATTTCACACTACTTTCGAGCTCTACAATCCTGGCATTTCGGATTTTGATTTCAGAACTCGTGGCTAGTAGGTCTCGATTCACCTATTTAGCCGCGAAATGTGGTTTCTTTACGTAAACGGTTTTGTGAATATCCGTTGACTCCGAGTTCTGAATTCTGTGATTTTTTGCTTGATTACACACTACTTTTTGAGCTCTACTATCCTAGCATTTCGGATTTTGATTTCAGAACTCGTGGCTAGTAGGTCTCGTTTCACCTAGTTAGCCGCGAAATGTGGTTTCTTTACGTAAACGGTTTTATGAATATCCGTTGACTCCGAGTTCTGAATTCGGTGATTTTTAGCTTGATTTCACACTACTTTTCGAGCTCTACAAACCTGCATTTTCGGATTTCGATTTCATAACTCTTGGCTAGTTGGTCTCGTTTCCCCTAGTTAGCCGCGAAATGTGGTTTCTTTACGTAAACGGTTTTATGAATATCCGTTGACTCCGAGTTCTGAATTCGGTGATTTTTAGCTTGATTTCACACTACTTTTCGAGCTCTACAATCCTGGCGTTTCGGATTTTGATTTCAGAACTCGTGGCTAGTAGGTCTCGATTCACCTATTTAGCCGCGAAATGTGGTTTCTTTACGTAAACGGTTTTATGAATATCCTTTGACTCCGAGTTCTGAATTCGGTGATTTTTAGCTTGATTTCACACTACTTTTCGAGCTCTACAATCTTGGTATTTCGGATTTTGATTTCCAGACTCGTGGCTAGTAGGTCTCGTTTCACCTAGTTAGCCGCGAAATGTGGTTTCTTTACGTAAACGGTTTTATGAATATCCGTTGACTCCGAGTTCTGAATTCGGTGATTTTTAGCTTGATTTCACACTACTTTTCGAGCTCTACAATCCTGGTGTTTCGGATTTTGATTTCAGAACTCGTGGCTAGTAGGTCTCGTTTCACCTAGTTAGCCGCGAAATGTGGTTTCTTTACGTAAACGGTTTTATGAATATCCGTTGACTCCGAGTTCTGAATTCGGTGATTTTTAGCTTGATTTCACACTACTTTTCGAGCTCTACAATCCTGGGTTTTCGATTTTCGATTTCAGAACTCGTGGCTAGTAGGTCTCGTTTCACCTAGTTAGCCGCGAAATGTGGTTTCTTTACGTAAACGGTTTTATGAATATCCGTTGACTCCGAGTTCTGAATTCGGTGATTTTTAGCTTGATTTCACAATACTTTTCGAGCTCTACAATCCTGGGTTTTCGATTTTCGATTTCAGAACTCGTGGCTAGTTGGTCTCGATTCACCTATTTAGCCGCGAAATGTGGTTTCTTTACGTAAACGGTTTTGTGAATATCCGTTGACTCCGAGTTCTGAATTCGGTGATATTTTGCTTGATTACACACTACTTTTCGAGCTCTACAATCCTAGCATTTCGGATTTTGATTTCAGAACTCGTGGCTAGTAGGTCTCGTTTCACCTAGTTAGCCGCGAAATGTGGTTTCTTTACGTAAACGGTTTTATGAATATCCTTTGACTCCGAGTTCTGAATTCGGTGATTTTTAGCATGATTTCACACTACTTTTCGAGCTCTACAATCTTGGTGTTTCGGATTTTGATTTCAAGACTCGTGGCTAGTAGGTCTCGTTTCACCTAGTTAGCCGCGAAATATGGTTTCTTTACGTAAACGGTTTTATGAATATCCGTTGACTCCGAGTTCTGAATTCGGTGATTTTTAGCTTGATTTC
Organism: Euonymus europaeus; assembly: GCA_963580455.1. Lineage (NCBI taxonomy): Eukaryota > Viridiplantae > Streptophyta > Magnoliopsida > Celastrales > Celastraceae > Euonymus > Euonymus europaeus. The sequence continues at coordinate 30,255,911 of OY756959.1, forward strand.
ACACTACTTTTCGAGCTCTACAATCCTGGGTTTTCGATTTTCGATTTCAGAACTCGTGGCTAGTTGGTCTCGATTCACCTATTTAGCCGCGAAATGTGGTTTCTTTACGTAAACGGTTTTGTGAATATCCGTTGACTCCGAGTTCTGAATTCGGTGATTTTTTGCTTGATTACACACTACTTTTTGAGCTCTGCTATCCTAGCGTTTCGGATTTTGATTTCAGAACTCGTGGCTAGTAGGTCTCGTTTCACCTAGTTAGCCGCGAAATGTGGTTTCTTTACGTAAACGGTTTTATGAATATCCGTTGACTCCGAGTTCTGAATTCGGTGATTTTTAGCTTGATTTCACAATACTTTTCGAGCTCTACAATCCTGGGTTTTCGATTTTCGATTTCAGAACTCGTGGCTAGTTGGTCTCGATTCACCTATTTAGCCGCGAAATGTGGTGTCTTTACGTAAACGGTTTTGTGAATATCCGTTGACTCCGAGTTCTGAATTCGGTGATATTTTGCTTGATTACACACTACTTTTCGAGCTCTACAATCCTAGCATTTCGGATTTTGATTTCAGAACTCGTGGCTAGTAGGTCTCGTTTCACCTAGTTAGCCGCGAAATGTGGTTTCTTTACGTAAACGGTTTTATGAATATCCTTTGACTCCGAGTTCTGAATTCGGTGATTTTTAGCATGATTTCACACTACTTTTCGAGCTCTACAATCTTGGTGTTTCGGATTTTGATTTCAAGACTCGTGGCTAGTAGGTCTCGTTTCACCTAGTTAGCCGCGAAATATGGTTTCTTTACGTAAACGGTTTTATGAATATCCGTTGACTCCGAGTTCTGAATTCGGTGATTTTTAGCTTGATTTCACACTACTTTTCGAGCTCTACAATCCTGGGTTTTCAATTTTCGATTTCAGAACTCGTGGCTAGTTGGTCTCGATTCACCTATTTAGCCGCGAAATGTGGTTTCTTTACGTAAACGGTTTTGTGAATATCCGTTGACTCCGAGTTCTGAATTCGGTGATTTTTTGCTTGATTACACACTACTTTTTGAGCTCTGCTATCCTAGCGTTTCGGATTTTGATTTCAGAACTCGTGGCTAGTAGGTCTCGTTTCACCTAGTTAGCCGCGAAATGTGGTTTCTTTACGTAAACGGTTTTATGAATATCCGTTGACTCCGAGTTCTGAATTCGGTGATTTTTAGCTTGATTTCACAATACTTTTCGAGCTCTACAATCCTGGGTTTTCGATTTTCGATTTCAGAACTCGTGGCTAGTTGGTCTCGATTCACCTATTTAGCCGCGAAATGTGGTTTCTTTACGTAAACGGTTTTGTGATTATCCGTTGACTCCGAGTTCTGAATTCGGTGATTTTTTGCTTGATTACACACTACTTTTTGAGCTCTGCTATCCTAGCGTTTCGGATTTTGATTTCAGAACTCGTGACTAGTAGGTCTCGTTTCACCTAGTTAGCCGCAAAATGTGGTTACTTTACGTAAACGGTTTTATGAATATCCGTTGACTCCGAGTTCTGAATTCAGTGATTTTTAGCTTGATTTCACACTACTTTTCGAGCTCTACAATCCTGTGTTTTCGGATTTTGATTTCACAACTCGTGGCTAGTTGGTCTCGTTTCACCTAGTTAGCCGCGAAATGTGGTTTCTTTACTTAAACGGTTTTTTGAATATCCGTTGACTCCGAGTTCTGAATTCGGTGATTTTTAGCTTGATTTCACACTACTTTTTGAGCTCTACGATCCTGGCGTTTCGGATTTTGATTTCAGAACTTGTGGCTAGTTTGTCTCGTTTCACCTAGTTAGCCGCGAAATATGGTTTCTTTACGTAAACAGTTTTATGAATATCCATTGACTCCGAGTTCTGAATTCGGTGATTTTTAGCTTGATTTCACACTACTTTTCGAGCTCTACAATCCTGGTGTTTCGGATTTTGATTTCAGAACTCGTGGCTAGTAGGTCTCGTTTCACCTAGTTAGCCGCGAAATGTGGTTTCTTTACGTAAACGGTTTTACGAATATCCATTGACTCCGAGTTCTGAATTCGGTGATTTTTAGCTTGATTTCACACTACTTTTCGAGCTCTACAATCCTGGGTTTTCGATTTTCGATTTCAGAACTCGTGGCTAGTAGGTCTCGTTTCATCTAGTTAGCCGCAAAATGTGGTTTCTTTACGTAAACAGTTTTATGAATATCCGTTGACTCCGAGTTCTGAATTCGGTGATTTTTAGCTTGATTTCACACTACTTTTCGAACTCTACAATCCTGTTCTTTCGGATTTTGATTTCAGAACTCGTGGCTAGTAGGCCTCGTTTCACCTAGTTAGCCGCGAAATGTGATTTCTTTACGTAAACGGTTTTATGAATATCCGTTGACTCCGAGTTCTGAATTCAGTGATTTTTAGCTTGATTTCACACTACTTTTCGAGCTCTACAATCCTTTGTTTTCGGATTTTGATTTCAGAACTCGTGGCTAGTTGGTCTCGTTTCACCTAGTTAGCCGCGAAATGTGGTTTCTTTACTTAAACGGTTTTTTGAATATCCGTTGACTCCGAGTTCTGAATTCGGTGATTTTTAGCTTGATTTCACACTACTTTTTGAGCTCTACGATCCTGGCGTTTCGGATTTTGATTTCAGAACTTGTGGCTAGTTTGTCTCGTTTCACCTAGTTAGCCGCGAAATGTGGTTTCTTTACGTAAACAGTTTTATGAATATCCGTTGACTCCGAGTTCTGAATTCGGTGATTTTTAGCTTGATTTCACACTACTTTTCGAGCTCTACAATCCTGGTGTTTCGGATTTTGATTTCAGAACTCGTGGCTAGTAGGTCTCGTTTCACCTAGTTAGCCGCGAAATGTGGTTTCTTTACGTAAACGGTTTTATGAATATCCGTTGACTCCGAGTTCTGAATTCGGTGATTTTTAGCTTGATTTCACACTACTTTTCGAGCTCTACAATCCTGGGTTTTCAATTTTCGATTTCAGAACTCGTGGCTAGTAGGTCTCGTTTCATCTAGTTAGGCGCAAAATGTGGTTTCTTTACGTAAACAGTTTTATGAATATCCGTTGACTCCGAGTTCTGAATTCGGTGATTTTTAGCTTGATTTCACACTACTTTTCGAGCTCTACAATCTTGGTGTTTCGGATTTTGATTTCAGAACTCGTGGCTAGTAGGTCTCGTTTCACCTAGTTAGCCGCGAAATGTGGTTTCTTTACGTAAACGGTTTTATGAATATCCGTTGACTCCGAGTTCTGAATTCGGTGATTTTTTGCTTGATTAAACACTACTTTTCGAGCTCTACAATCCTGGCATTTCGGATTTTGATTTCAGAACTCGTGGCTAGTTGGTCTCGATTCACCTATTTAGCCGCGAAATGTGGTTTCTTCACGTAAACGGTTTTGTGAATATCCGTTTACTCCGAGTTCTGAATTCGGTGATTTTTTGCTTGATTACACACTACTTTTCGAGCTATACTATCCTAGCGTTTCGGATTTTGATTTCAGAACTCGTGGCTAGTAGGTCTCGATTCACCTAGTTAGCCGCGAAATGTGGTTTCTTTAAGTTAACGGTTTTATGAATATCCGTTGACTCCGAGTTCTGAATTCGGTGATTTTTAGCTTGATTTCACACTACTTTTCGAGCTCTACAATCCTGGCATTTCGGATTTTGATTTCAGAACTCGTGGATAGTAGGTCTCGATTCACCTATTTAGCCGCGAAATGTGGTTTCTTTACGTAAACGGTTTTATGAATATCCGTTGACTCCGAGTTCTGAATTCGGTGATATTTTGCTTGATTACACACTACTTTTCGAGCTCTACAATCCTAGCGTTTCGGATTTTGATTTCAGAACTCGTGGCTAGTAGGTCTCGTTTCACCTAGTTAGCCGCGAAATGTGGTTTCTTTACGTAAACGGTTTTATGAATATCCTTTGACTCCGAGTTCTGAATTCGGTGATTTTTTGCTTGATTAAACACTACTTTTCGAGCTCTACAATCTTGGTATTTCGGATTTTGATTTCAAGACTCGTGGCTAGTAGGTCTCGTTTCACCTAGTTAGCCGCGAAATGTGGTTTCTTTACGTAAACGGTTTTATGAATATCCGTTGACTCCGAGTTCTGAATTCGGTGATTTTTAGCTTGATTTCACACTACTTTTCGAGCTCTACAATCCTGGTGTTTCGGATTTTGATTTCAGAACTCGTGGCTAGTAGGTCTCGTTTCACCTAGTTAGCCGCGAAATGTGGTTTCTTTACGTAAACGGTTTTATGAATATCCGTTGACTCCGAGTTCTGAATTCGGTGATTTTTAGCTTGATTTCACACTACTTTTCGAGCTCTACAATCCTGGGTTTTCGATTTTCTATTTCAGAACTCGTGGCTAGTTGGTCTCGATTCACCTATTTAGCCGCGAAATGTGGTTTCATTACGTAAACGGTTTTGTGAATATCGGTTGACTCCGAGTTCTGAATTCGGTGATTTTTTGCTTGATTGCACACTACTTTTTGAGCTCTGCTATCCTAGCGTTTCGGATTTTGATTTCAGAACTCGTGGCTAGTAGGTCTCGTTTCACCTAGTTAGCCGCAAAATGTGGTTTCTTTACGTAAACGGTTTTATGAATATCCGTTGACTCCGAGTTCTGAATTCAGTGATTTTTAGCCTGATTTCACACTACTTTTCGAGCTCTACAATCCTGGGTTTTCGATTTTCGATTTCAAAACTCGTGGCTAGTTGGTCTCGATTCACCTATTTAGCCGCGAAATGTGGTTTCTTTACTTAAACGGTTTTTTGAATATCCGTTGACTCCGAGTTCTGAATTCGGTGATTTTTAGCTTGATTTCACACTACTTTTTGAGCTCTACGATCTTGGCGTTTCGGATTTTGATTTCAGAACTTGTGGCTAGTTTTTCTCGTTTCACCTAGTTAGCCGCGAAATGTGGTTTCTTTACGTAAACAGTTTTATGAATATCCGTTGACTCCGAGTTCTGAATTCGGTGATTTTTAGCTTGATTTCACACTACTTTTCGAGCTCTACAATCCTGGTGTTTCGGATTTTGATTTCAGAACTCGTGGCTAGTAGGTCTCGTTTCACCTAGTTAGCCGCGAAATGTGGTTTCTTTACGTAAACGGTTTTATGAATATCCGTTGACTCCGAGTTCTGAATTCGGTGATTTTTAGCTTGATTTCACACTACTTTTCGAGCTCTACAATCCTGGTGTTTCGGATTTTGATTTCAGAACTCGTGGCTAGTAGGTCTCGTTTCACCTAGTTAGCCGCAAAATGTGGTTTCTTTACGTAAACGGTTTTACGAATATCCATTGACTCCGAGTTCTGAATTCGGTGATTTTTAGCTTGATTTCACACTACTTTTCGAGCTCTACAATCCTGGGTTTTCGATTTTCGATTTCAGAACTCGTGGCTAGTAGGTCTCGTTTCATCTAGTTAGCCGCAAAATGTGGTTTCTTTACGTAAACAGTTTTATGAATATCCGTTGACTCCGAGTTCTGAATTCGGTGATTTTTAGCTTGATTTCACACTACTTTTCGAACTCTACAATCCTGTTCTTTCGGATTTTGATTTCAGAACTCGTGGCTAGTAGGCCTCGTTTCACCTAGTTAGCCGCAAAATGTGATTTCTTTACGTAAACGGTTTTATGAATATCCGTTGACTCCGAGTTCTGAATTCAGTGATTTTTAGCTTGATTTCACACTACTTTTCGAGCTCTACAATCCTGTGTTTTCGGATTTTGATTTCAGAACTCGTGGCTAGTTGGTCTCGTTTCACCTAGTTAGCCGCGAAATGTGGTTTCTTTACTTAAACGGTTTTTTGAATATCCGTTGACTCCGAGTTCTGAATTCGGTGATTTTTAGCTTGATTTCACACTACTTTTTGAGCTCTACGATCCTGGCGTTTCGGATTTTGATTTCAGAACTTGTGGCTAGTTTTTCTCGTTTCACCTAGTTAGCCGCGAAATGTGGTTTCTTTACGTAAACAGTTTTATGAATATCCGTTGACTCCGAGTTCTGAATTCGGTGATTTTTAGCTTGATTTCACACTAGTTTTCGAGCTCTACAATCCTGGTGTTTCGGATTTTGATTTCAGAACTCGTGGCTAGTAGGTATCGTTTCACCTAGTTAGCCGCGAAATGTGGTTTCTTTACGTAAACGGTTTTATGAATATCCGTTGACTCCGAGTTCTGAATTCGGTGATTTTTAGCTTGATTTCACACTACTTTTCGAGCTCTACAATCCTGGGTTTTCAATTTTCGATTTCAGAACTCGTGGCTAGTAGGTCTCGTTTCATCTAGTTAGCCGCAAAATGTGCTTTCTTTACGTAAACAGTTTTATGAATATCCGTTGACTCCGAGTTCTGAATTCGGTGATTTTTAGCTTGATTTCACACTACTTTTCGAGCTCTACAATCTTGGTGTTTCGGATTTTGATTTCATAACTCGTGGATAGTAGGTCTCGTTTCACCTAGTTAGCCGCGAAATGTGGTTTCTTTACGTAAACGGTTTTATGAATATCCGTTGACTCCGTGTTCTGAATTCGGTGATTTTTTGCTTGATTAAACACTAATTTTCGAGCTCTACAATCCTGGCATTTCGGATTTTGATTTCAGAACTCGTGGCTAGTAGGTCTCGATTCACCTATTTAGCCGCGAAATGTGGTTTCTTCACGTAAACGGTTTTGTGAATATCCGTTTACTCCGAGTTCTGAATTCGGTGATTTTTTGCTTGGTTACACACTACTTTTCGAGCTCTACTATCCTAGCGTTTCGGATTTTGATTTCAGAACTCGTGGCTAGTAGGTCTCGTTTCACCTAGTTAGCCGCGAAATGTGGTTTCTTTACGTAAACGGTTTTATGAATATCCGTTGACTCCGAGTTCTGAATTCGGTGATTTTTAGCTTGATTTCACACTACTTTTCGAGCTCTACAATCCTGGCATTTCGGATTTTGATTTCAGAACTCGTGGATAGTAGGTCTCGATTCACCTATTTAGCCGCGAAATGTGGTTTCTTTACGTAAACGGTTTTGTGAATATCCGTTGACTCCGAGTTCTGAATTCGGTGATATTTTGCTTGATTACACACTACTTTTCGAGCTCTACAATCCTAGCGTTTCGGATTTTGATTTCAGAACTCGTGGCTAGTAGGTCTCGTTTCACCTAGTTAGCCGCGAAATGTGGTTTCTTTACGTAAACGGTTTTATGAATATCCTTTGACTCCGAGTTCTGAATTCGGTGATTTTTTGCTTGATTAAACACTACTTTTCGAGCTCTACAATCTTGGTATTTCGGATTTTGATTTCAAGACTCGTGGCTAGTAGGTCTCGTTTCACCTAGTTAGCCGCGAAATGTGGTTTCTTTACGTAAACGGTTTTATGAATATCCGTTGACTCCGAGTTCTGAATTCGGTGATTTTTAGCTTGATTTCACACTACTTTTCGAGCTCTACAATCCTGGTGTTTCGGATTTTGATTTCAGAACTCGTGGCTAGTAGGTCTCGTTTCACCTAGTTAGCCGCGAAATGTGGTTTCTTTACGTAAACGGTTTTATGAATATCCGTTGACTCCGAGTTCTGAATTCGGTGATTTTTAGCTTGATTTCACACTACTTTTCGAGCTCTACAATCCTGGGTTTTCGATTTTCTATTTCAGAACTCGTGGCTAGTTGGTCTCGATTCACCTATTTAGCCGCGAAATGTGGTTTCTTTACGTAAACGGTTTTGTGAATATCGGTTGACTCCGAGTTCTGAATTCGGTGATTTTTTGCTTGATTACACACTACTTTTTGAGCTCTGCTATCCTAGCGTTTCGGATTTTGATTTCAGAACTCGTGGCTAGTAGGTCTCGTTTCACCTAGTTAGCCGCAAAATGTGGTTTCTTTACGTAAACGGTTTTATGAATATCCATTGACTCCGAGTTCTGAATTCAGTGATTTTTAGCCTGATTTCACACTACTTTTCGAGCTCTACAATCCTGGGTTTTCGATTTTCGATTTCAAAACTCGTGGCTAGTTGGTCTCGATTCACCTATTTAGCCGCGAAATGTGGTTTCTTTACTTAAACGGTTTTTTGAATATCCGTTGACTCCGAGTTCTGAATTCGGTGATTTTTAGCTTGATTTCACACTACTTTTTGAGCTCTACGATCCTGGCGTTTCGGATTTTGATTTCAGAACTTGTGGCTAGTTTTTCTCGTTTCATCTAGTTAGCCGCGAAATGTGGTTTCTTTACGTAAACAGTTTTATGAATATCCGTTGACTCCGAGTTCTGAATTCGGTGATTTTTAGCTTGATTTCACACTACTTTTCGAGCTCTACAATCCTGGTGTTTCGGATTTTGATTTCAGAACTCGTGGCTAGTAGGTCTCGTTTCACCTAGTTAGCCGCGAAATGTGGTTTCTTTACGTAAACGGTTTTATGAATATCCGTTGACTCCGAGTTCTGAATTCGGTGATTTTTAGCTTGATTTCACACTACTTTTCGAGCTCTACAATCCTGGGTTTTCGATTTTCGATTTCAGAACTCGTGGCTAGTTGGTCTGGATTCACCTATTTTGCCGCGAAATGTGGTTTCTTTACGTATACGGTTTTGTGAATATCCGTTGACTCCGAGTTCTGAATTCGGTGATTTTTTGCTTGATTACACACTACTTTTTGAGCTCTGCTATCCTAGCGTTTCGGATTTTGATTTCAGAACTCGTGGCTAGTAGGTCTCGTTTCACCTAGTTAGCCGCAAAATGTGGTTTCTTTACGTAAACAGTTTTATGAATATCCGTTGACTCCGAGTTCTGAATTCGGTGATTTTTAGCTTGATTTCACACTACTTTTCGAGCTCTACAATCCTGTATTTTCGGATTTTGATTTCAGAACTCGTGGCTAGTAGGTCTCGTTTCACCTAGTTAGCCGCGAAATGTGGTTTCTTTACGTAAACGGTTTTATGAATATCCGTTGACTCCGAGTTCTGAATTCGGTGATTTTTAGCTTGATTTCACACTACTTTTCGAGCTCTACAATCCTGGGTTTTCGATTTTCGATTTCAGAACTCGTGGCTAATAGGTCTCGTTTCATCTAGTTAGCCGCAAAATGTGGTTTCTTCACGTAAACGGTTTTATGAATATCCGTTGACTCCGAGTTCTGAATTCGGTGATTTTTAGCTTGATTTCACACTACTTTTCGAGCTCTACAATCCTGGCATTTCGGATTTTGATTTCAGAACTCGTGGCTAGTAGGTCTCGATTAACCTATTTAGCCGCGAAATGTGGTTTCTTCACGTAAACGGTTTTAAGAATATCCGTTTACTCCGAGTTCTGAATTCGGTGATTTTTTGCTTGATTACACACTACTTTTCGAGCTCTACTATCCTAGCGTTTCGGATTTTGATTTCAGAACTCGTGGCTAGTAGGTCTCGTTTCACCTAGTTAGCCGCGAAATGTGGTTTCTTTACGTATACGGTTTTGTGAATATCCGTTGACTCCGAGTTCTGAATTCGGTGATTTTTTGCTTGATTACACACTACTTTTTGAGCTCTGCTATCCTAGCGTTTCGGATTTTGATTTCAGAACTCGTGGCTAGTAGGTCTCGTTTCACCTAGTTAGCCGCGAAATGTGGTTTCTTTACGTAAACGGTTTTATGAATATCCGTTGACTCCGAGTTCTGAATTCGGTGATTTTTAGCTTGATTTCACACTACTTTTCGAGCTCTACAATCCTGGCATTTCGGATTTTGATTTCAGAACTCGTGGATAGTAGGTCTCGATTCACCTATTTAGCCGCGAAATGTGGTTTCTTTACGTAAACGGTTTTGTGAATATCCGTTGACTCCGAGTTCTGAATTCGGTGATATTTTGCTTGATTACACACTACTTTTCGAGCTCTACAATCCTAGCGTTTCGGATTTTGATTTCAGAACTCGTGGCTAGTAGGTCTCGTTTCACCTAGTTAGCCGCGAAATGTGGTTTCTTTACGTAAACGGTTTTATGAATATCCTTTGACTCCGAGTTCTGAATTCGGTGATTTTTTGCTTGATTAAACACTACTTTTCGAGCTCTACAATCTTGGTATTTCGGATTTTGATTTCAAGACTCGTGGCTAGTAGGTCTCGTTTCACCTAGTTAGCCGCGAAATGTGGTTTCTTTACGTAAACGGTTTTATGAATATCCGTTGACTCCGAGTTCTGAATTCGGTGATTTTTAGCTTGATTTCACACTACTTTTCGAGCTCTACAATCCTGGTGTTTCGGATTTTGATTTCAGAACTCGTGGCTAGTAGGTCTCGTTTCACCTAGTTAGCCGCGAAATGTGGTTTCTTTACGTAAACGGTTTTATGAATATCCGTTGACTCCGAGTTCTGAATTCGGTGATTTTTAGCTTGATTTCACACTACTTTTCGAGCTCTACAATCCTGGGTTTTCGATTTTCTATTTCAGAACTCGTGGCTAGTTGGTCTCGATTCACCTATTTAGCCGCGAAATGTGGTTTCTTTACGTAAACGGTTTTGTGAATATCGGTTGACTCCGAGTTCTGAATTCGGTGATTTTTTGCTTGATTACACACTACTTTTTGAGCTCTGCTATCCTAGCGTTTCGGATTTTGATTTCAGAACTCGTGGCTAGTAGGTCTCGTTTCACCTAGTTAGCCGCAAAATGTGGTTTCTTTACGTAAACGGTTTTATGAATATCCATTGACTCCGAGTTCTGAATTCAGTGATTTTTAGCCTGATTTCACACTACTTTTCGAGCTCTACAATCCTGGGTTTTCGATTTTCGATTTCAAAACTCGTGGCTAGTTGGTCTCGATTCACCTATTTAGCCGCGAAATGTGGTTTCTTTACTTAAACGGTTTTTTGAATATCCGTTGACTCCGAGTTCTGAATTCGGTGATTTTTAGCTTGATTTCACACTACTTTTTGAGCTCTACGATCCTGGCGTTTCGGATTTTGATTTCAGAACTTGTGGCTAGTTTTTCTCGTTTCATCTAGTTAGCCGCGAAATGTGGTTTCTTTACGTAAACAGTTTTATGAATATCCGTTGACTCCGAGTTCTGAATTCGGTGATTTTTAGCTTGATTTCACACTACTTTTCGAGCTCTACAATCCTGGTGTTTCGGATTTTGATTTCAGAACTCGTGGCTAGTAGGTCTCGTTTCACCTAGTTAGCCGCGAAATGTGGTTTCTTTACGTAAACGGTTTTATGAATATCCGTTGACTCCGAGTTCTGAATTCGGTGATTTTTAGCTTGATTTCACACTACTTTTCGAGCTCTACAATCCTGGGTTTTCGATTTTCGATTTCAGAACTCGTGGCTAGTTGGTCTGGATTCACCTATTTTGCCGCGAAATGTGGTTTCTTTACGTATACGGTTTTGTGAATATCCGTTGACTCCGAGTTCTGAATTCGGTGATTTTTTGCTTGATTACACACTACTTTTTGAGCTCTGCTATCCTAGCGTTTCGGATTTTGATTTCAGAACTCGTGGCTAGTAGGTCTCGTTTCACCTAGTTAGCCGCAAAATGTGGTTTCTTTACGTAAACAGTTTTATGAATATCCGTTGACTCCGAGTTCTGAATTCGGTGATTTTTAGCTTGATTTCACACTACTTTTCGAGCTCTACAATCCTGTATTTTCGGATTTTGATTTCAGAACTCGTGGCTAGTAGGTCTCGTTTCACCTAGTTAGCCGCGAAATGTGGTTTCTTTACGTAAACGGTTTTATGAATATCCGTTGACTCCGAGTTCTGAATTCGGTGATTTTTAGCTTGATTTCACACTACTTTTCGAGCTCTACAATCCTGGGTTTTCGATTTTCGATTTCAGAACTCGTGGCTAATAGGTCTCGTTTCATCTAGTTAGCCGCAAAATGTGGTTTCTTCACGTAAACGGTTTTATGAATATCCGTTGACTCCGAGTTCTGAATTCGGTGATTTTTAGCTTGATTTCACACTACTTTTCGAGCTCTACAATCCTGGCATTTCGGATTTTGATTTCAGAACTCGTGGCTAGTAGGTCTCGATTAACCTATTTAGCCGCGAAATGTGGTTTCTTCACGTAAACGGTTTTAAGAATATCCGTTTACTCCGAGTTCTGAATTCGGTGATTTTTTGCTTGATTACACACTACTTTTCGAGCTCTACTATCCTAGCGTTTCGGATTTTGATTTCAGAACTCGTGGCTAGTAGGTCTCGTTTCACCTAGTTAGCCGCGAAATGTGGTTTCTTTACGTAAACGGTTTTATGAATATCCGTTGACTCCGAGTTCTGAATTCGGTGATTTTTAGCTTGATTTCACACTACTTTTCGAGCTCTACAATCCTGGCATTTCGGATTTTGATTTCAGAACTCGTGGATAGTAGGTCTCGATTCACCTATTTAGCCGCGAAATGTGGTTTCTTTACGTAAACGGTTTTGTGAATATCCGTTGACTCCGAGTTCTGAATTCGGTGATATTTTGCTTGATTACACACTACTGTTCGAGCTCTACAATCCTAGCGTTTCGGATTTTGATTTCAGAACTCGTGGCTAGTAGGTCTCGTTTCACCTAGTTAGCCGCGAAATGTGGTTTCTTTACGTAAACGGTTTTATGAATATCCTTTGACTCCGAGTTCTGAATTCGGTGATTTTTAGCTTGATTTCACACTACTTTTCGAGCTCTACAATCTTGGTGTTTCGGATTTTGATTTCAGGACTCGTGGCTAGTTGGTCTCGTCTGACCTAGTTAGCCGCGAAATATGGTTTCTTTACGTAAACGGTTTTATGATTATCCGTTGACTCCGAGTTCTGAATTCTGTGATTTTTAGCTTGATTTCACACTACTTTTTGTGCTCTACAATCCTAGTGTTTCGGATTTTGATTTCAGAACTCGTGGCTAGTAGGTCTCGTTTCACCTAGTTAGCCGCGAAATGTGGTTTCTTTACGTAAACGGTTTTATGAATATCCGTTGACTCCGAGTTCTGAATTCGGTGATTTTTAGCTTGATTTCACACTACTTTTCGAGCTCTACAATCCTGAGTTTTCGATTTTCAATTTCAGAACTCGTGGCTAGTTGGTCTCGATTCACCTATTTAGCCGCGAAATGTGGTTTCTTTACGTAAACGGTTTTGTGAATATCGGTTGACTCCGAGTTCTGAATTCGGTGATTTTTTGCTTGATTACACACTACTTTTTGAGCTCTGCTATCCTAGCGTTTCGGATTTTGATTTCAGAACTCGTGGCTAGTAGGTCTCGTTTCACCTAGTTAGCCGCAAAATGTGGTTTCTTTACGTAAACGGTTTTATGAATATCCGTTGACTCCGAGTTCTGAATTCAGTGATTTTTAGCTTGATTTCACACTACCTTTCGAGCTCTACAATCCTGGGTTTTCGATTTTCGATTTCAGAACTCGTGGCTAGTTGGTCTCGATTCACCTATTTAGCCGCGAAATGTGGTTTCTTTACTTAAACGGTTTTTTGATTATCCGTTGACTCCGAGTTCTTAATTCGGTCATTTTTAGCTTGATTTCACACTACTTTTTGAGCTCTACGATCCTGGCGTTTCGGATTTTGATTTCAGAACTTGCGGCTAGTTTGTCTCGTTTCACCTAGTTAGCCGCGAAATGTGGTTTCTTTACGTAAACAGTTTTATGAATATCCGTTGACTCCGAGTTCTGAATTCGGTGATTTTTAGCTTGATTTCACACTACTTTTCGAGCTCTACAATCCTGGTGTTTCGGATTTTGATTTCAGAACTCGTGGCTAGTAGGTCTCGTTTCACCTAGTTAGCCGCGAAATGTGGTTTCTTTACGTAAACGGTTTTATGAATATCCGTTGACTCCGAGTTCTGAATTCGGTGATTTTTAGCTTGATTTCACACTACTTTTCGAGCTCTACAATCCTGGGTTTTCGATTTTCGATTTCAGAACTCGTGGCTAGTTGGTCTGGATTCACCTATTTAGCCGCGAAATGTGGTTTCTTTACGTAAACGGTTTTGTGAATATCCGTTGACTCCGAGTTCTGAATTCGGTGATTTTTAGCTTGATTTCACACTACTTTTCGAGCTCTACGATCCTGGTGTTTCGGATTTTGATTTCAGAACTCGTGGCTAGTAGGTCTCGATTCACCTATTTAGCCGCGAAATGTGGTTTCTTTACGTAAACGGTTTTGTGAATATCCGTTGACTCCGAGTTCTGAATTCGGTGATATTTTGCTTGATTACACACTACTTTTTGAGCTCTGCTATCCTAGCGTTTCGGATTTTGATTTCAGAACTCGTGGCTAGTAGGTCTCGTTTCACCTAGTTAGCCGCGAAATGTGGTTTCTTTACGTAAACGGTTTTATGAATATCCGTTGACTCCGAGTTCTGAATTCGGTGATTTTTAGCTTGATTTCACACTACTTTTCGAGCTCTACAACCCTGGGTTTTCGATTTTCGATTTCAGAACTCGTGGCTAGTTGGTCTGGATTCACCTATTTAGCCGCGAAATGTGGTTTCTTTACGTAAACGGTTTTGTGAATATCCGTTGACTCCGAGTTCTGAATTCGGTGATTTTTTGCTTGATTACACACTACTTTTTGAGCTCTGCTATCCTAGCGTTTCGGATTTTGATTTCAGAACTCGTGGCTAGAAGGTCTTGTTTCACCTAGTTAGCCGCAAAATGTGGTTTCTTTACGTAAACAGTTTTATGAATATCCGTTGACTCCGAGTTCTGAATTCGGTGATTTTTAGCTTGATTTCACACTACTTTTCGAGCTCTACAATCCTGTGTTTTCGGATTTTGATTTCAGAACTCGGGGCTAGTAGGTCTCCTTTCACCTAGTTAGCCGCGAAATGTGGTTTCTTTACGTAAACGGTTTTATGAATATCCGTTGACTCCGAGTTCTGAATTCGGTGATTTTTAGCTTGATTTCACACTACTTTTCGAGCTCTACGATCCTGGTGTTTCGGATTTTGATTTCAGAACTCGTGGCTAGCAGGTCTCGATTCACCTATTTAGCCGCGAAATGTGGTTTCTTTACGTAAACGGTTTTGTGAATATCCGTTGACTCCGAGTTCTGAATTCGGTGATATTTTGCTTGATTACACACTACTTTTCGAGCTCTACAATCCTAGCGTTTCGGATTTTGATTTCAGAACTCGTGTCTAGTAGGTCTCGTTTCACCTAGTTAGCCGCGAAATGTGGTTTCTTTACGTAAACGGTTTTATGAATATCCTTTGACTCTGAGTTCTGAATTCGGTGATTTTTAGCTTGATTTCACACTACTTTTCGAGCTCTACAATCCTGGTGTTTCGGATTTTGATTTCAGAACTCGTGGCTAGTAGGTCTCGTTTCACCTAGTTAGCCGCGAAATGTGGTTTCTTTACGTAAACGGTTTTATGAATATCCATTGACTCCGAGTTCTGAATTCGGTGATTTTTTGCTTGATTAAACACTACTTTTCGAGCTCTACAATCCTGGCATTTCGGATTTTGATTTCAGAACTCGTGGCTAGTAGGTCTCGATTCACCTATTTAGCCGCGAAATGTGGTTTCTTCACGTAAACGGTTTTGTGAATATCCGTTTACTCCGAGTTCTGAATTCGGTGATTTTTTGCTTGATTACACACTACTTTTCGAGCTCTACTATCCTAGCGTTTCGGATTTTGATTTCAGAACTCGTGGCTAGTAGGTCTCGTTTCACCTAGTTAGCCGCGAAATGTGGTTTCTTTACGTAAACGGTTTTATGAATATCCGTTGACTCCGAGTTCTGAATTCGGTGATTTTTAGCTTGATTTCACACTACTTTTCGAGCTCTACAATCCTGGCATTTCGGATTTTGATTTCAGAACTCGTGGATAGTAGGTCTCGATTCACCTATTTAGCCGCGAAATGTGGTTTCTTTACGTAAACGGTTTTGTGAATATCCGTTGACTCCGAGTTCTGAATTCGGTGATATTTTGCTTGATTACACACTACTTTTCGAGCTCTACAATCCTAGCGTTTCGGATTTTGATTTCAGAACTCGTGGCTAGTAGGTTTCGTTTCACCTAGTTAGCCGCGAAATGTGGTTTCTTTACGTAAACGGTTTTATGAATATCCTTTGACTCCGAGTTCTGAATTCGGTGATTTTTAGCTTGATTTCACACTACTTTTCGAGCTCTACAATCCTGGTGTTTCGGATTTTGATTTCAGAACTCGTGGCTAGTAGGTCTCGTTTCACCTAGTTAGCCGCGAAATGTGGTTTCTTTACGTAAACGGTTTTATGAATATCCATTGACTCCGAGTTCTGAATTCAGTGATTTTTAGCCTGATTTCACACTACTTTTCGAGCTCTACAATCCTGGGTTTTCGATTTTCGATTTCAAAACTCGTGGCTAGTTGGTCTCGATTCACCTATTTAGCCGCGAAATGTGGTTTCTTTACTTAAACGGTTTTTTGAATATCCGTTGACTCCGAGTTCTGAATTCGGTGATTTTTAGCTTGATTTCACACTACTTTTCGAGCTCTACAATCCTAGCGTTTCGGATTTTGATTTCAGAACTCGTGGCTAGTAGGTCTCGATTCACCTATTTAGCCGCGAAATGTGGTTTCTTCACGTAAACGGTTTTGTGAATATCCGTTTACTCCGACTTCTGAATTCGATGATTTTTTGCTTGATTACACACTACTTTTCGAGCTCTACTATCCTAGCGTTTCGGATTTTGATTTCAGAACTCGTGGCTAGTAGGTCTCGTTTCACCTAGTTAGCCGCGAAATGTGGTTTCTTTACGTAAACGGTTTTATGAATATCCGTTGACTCCGAGTTCTGAATTCGGTGATTTTTAGCTTGATTTCACACTACTTTTCGAGCTCTACAATCCTGGCATTTCGGATTTTGATTTCAGAACTCGTGGATAGTAGGTCTCGATTCACCTATTTAGCCGCGAAATGTGGTTTCTTTACGTAAACGGTTTTGTGAATATCCGTTGACTCCGAGTTCTGAATTCGGTGATATTTTGCTTGATTACACACTACTTTTCGAGCTCTACAATCCTAGCGTTTCGGATTTTGATTTCAGAACTCGTGGCTAGTAGGTCTCGTTTCACCTAGTTAGCCGCGAAATGTGGTTTCTTTACGTAAACGGTTTTATGAATATCCGTTGACTCCGAGTTCTGAATTCGGTGATTTTTAGCTTGATTTCACACTACTTTTCGAGCTCTACAATCTTGGTATTTCGGATTTTGATTTCAAGACTCGTGGCTAGTAGGTCTCGTTTCACCTAGTTAGCCGCGAAATGTGGTTTCTTTACGTAAACGGTTTTATGAATATCCGTTGACTCCGAGTTCTGAATTCGGTGATTTTTAGCTTGATTTCATACTACTTTTCGAGCTCTACAATCCTGGGTTTTCGATTTTCTATTTCAGAACTCGTGGCTAGTTGGTCTCGATTCACCTATTTAGCCGCGAAATGTGGTTTCTTTACGTAAACGGTTTTGTGAATATCGGTTGACTCCGAGTTCTGAATTCGGTGATTTTTTGCTTGATTACACACTACTTTTCGAGCTCTGCTATCCTAGCGTTTCGGATTTTGATTTCAGAACTCGTGGCTAGTAGGTCTCGTTTCACCTAGTTAGCCGCGAAATGTGGTTTCTTTACGTAAACGGTTTTATGAATATCCGTTGACTCCGAGTTCTGAATTCAGTGATTTTTAGCTTGATTTCACACTACTTTTTGAGCTCTACAATCCTGGGTTTTCGATTTTCGATTTCAGAACTCGTGGCTAGTTGGTCTCGATTCACCTATTTAGCCGCGAAATGTGGTTTCTTTACTTAAACGGTTTTTTGAATATCCGTTGACTCCGAGTTCTGAATTCGGTGATTTTTAGCTTGATTTCACACTACTTTTCGAGCTCTACAATCCTAGCATTTCGGATTTTGATTTCAGAACTCGTGGCTAGTAGGTCTCGTTTCACCTAGTTAGCCGCGAAATGTGGTTTCTTTACGTAAACGGTTTTATGAATATCCTTTGACTCCGAGTTCTGAATTCGGTGATTTTTTGCTTGATTAAACACTACTTTTCGAGCTCTACAATCCTGGTGTTTCGGATTTTGATTTCAGAACTCGTGGCTAGTAGGTCTCGTTTCACCTAGTTAGCCGCGAAATGTGGTTTCTTTACGTAAACGGTTTTATGAATATCCGTTGACTCCGAGTTCTGAATTCGGTGATTTTTAGCTTGATTTCACACTACTTTTCGAGCTCTACAATCCTGGGTTTTCGATTTTCTATTTCAGAACTCGTGGCTAGTTGGTCTCGATTCACCTATTTAGCCGCGAAATGTGGTTTCTTTACGTAAACAGTTTTGTGAATATCGGTTGACTCCGAGTTCTGAATTCGATGATTTTTTGCTTGATTACACACTACTTTTTGAGCTCTGCTATCCTAGCGTTTCGGATTTTGATTTCAGAACTCGTGGCTAGTAGGTCTCGTTTCACCTAGTTAGCCGCAAAATGTGGTTTCTTTACGTAAACGGTTTTATGAATATCCATTGACTCCGAGTTCTGAATTCAGTGATTTTTAGCCTGATTTCACACTACTTTTCGAGCTCTACAATCCTGGGTTTTCGATTTTCGATTTCAAAACTCGTGGCTAGTTGGTCTCGATTCACCTATTTAGCCGCGAAATGTGGTTTCTTTACTTAAACGGTTTTTTGAATATCCGTTGACTCCGAGTTCTGAATTCGGTGATTTTTAGCTTGATTTCACACTACTTTTTGAGCTCTACGATCCTGGAGTTTCGGATTTTGATTTCAGAACTTGTGGCTAGTTTTTCTCGTTTCACCTAGTTAGCCGCGAAATGTGGTTTCTTTACGTAAACAGTTTTATGAATATCCGTTGACTCCGAGTTCTGAATTCGGTGATTTTTAGCTTGATTTCACACTACTTTTCGAGCTCTACAATCCTGGTGTTTCGGATTTTGATTTCAGAACTCGTGGCTAGTAGGTCTCGTTTCACCTAGTTAGCCGCGAAATGTGGTTTCTTTACGTAAACGGTTTTATGAATATCCGTTGACTCCGAGTTCTGAATTCGGTGATTTTTAGCTTGATTTCACACTACTTTTCGAGCTCTACAATCCTGGGTTTTCGATTTTCGATTTCAGAACTCGTGGCTAGTTGGTCTGGATTCACCTATTTAGCCGCGAAATGTGGTTTCTTTACGTATACGGTTTTGTGAATATCCGTTGACTCCGAGTTCTGAATTCGGTGATTTTTTGCTTGATTACACACTACTTTTTGAGCTCTGCTATCCTAGCGTTTCGGATTTTGATTTCAGAACTCGTGGGTAGTAGTTCTCGATTAACCTATTTAGCCGCGAAATGTGGTTTCTTCACGTAAACGATTTTAAGAATATCCGTTTACTCCGACTTCTGAATTCGGTGATTTTTTGCTTGATTACACACTACTTTTCGAGCTCTACTATCCTAGCGTTTCGGATTTTGATTTCAGAACTCGTGGCTAGTAGGTCTCATTTCACCTAGTTAGCCGCGAAATGTGGTTTCTTTACGTAAACGGTTTTATGAATATCCGTTGACTCCGAGTTCTGAATTCGGTGATTTTTAGCTTGATTTCACACTACTTTTCGAGCTCTACAATCCTGGCATTTCGGATTTTGATTTCAGAACTCGTGGATAGTAGGTCTCGATTCACCTATTTAGCCGCGAAATGTGGTTTCTTTACGTAAACGGTTTTGTGAATATCCGTTGACTCCGAGTTCTGAATTCGGTGATATTTTGCTTGATTACACACTACTGTTCGAGCTCTACAATCCTAGCGTTTCGGATTTTGATTTCAGAACTCGTGGCTAGTAGGTCTCGTTTCACCTAGTTAGCCGCGAAATGTGGTTTCTTTACGTAAACGGTTTTATGAATATCCTTTGACTCCGAGTTCTGAATTCGGTGATTTTTAGCTTGATTTCACACTACTTTTCGAGCTCTACAATCTTGGTGTTTCGGATTTTGATTTCAGGACTCGTGGCTAGTAGGTCTCGTCTGACCTAGTTAGCCGCGAAATATGGTTTCTTTACGTAAACGGTTTTATGATTATCCGTTGACTCCGAGTTCTGAATTCTGTGATTTTTAGCTTGATTTCACACTACTTTTTGAGCTCTACAATCCTGGTGTTTCGGATTTTGATTTCAGAACTCGTGGCTAGTAGGTCTCGTTTCACCTAGTTAGCCGCGAAATGTGGTTTCTTTACGTAAACGGTTTTATGAATATCCGTTGACTCCGAGTTCTGAATTCGGTGATTTTTAGCTTGATTTCACACTACTTTTCGAGCTCTACAATCCTGGGTTTTCGATTTTCAATTTCAGAACTCGTGGCTAGTTGGTCTCGATTCACCTATTTAGCCGCGAAATGTGGTTTCTTTACGTAAACGGTTTTGTGAATATCGGTTGACTCCGAGTTCTGAATTCGGTGATTTTTTGCTTGATTACACACTACTTTTTGAGCTCTGCTATCCTAGCGTTTCGGATTTTGATTTCAGAACTCGTGGCTAGTAGGTCTCGTTTCACCTAGTTAGCCGCAAAATGTGGTTTCTTTACGTAAACGGTTTTATGAATATCCGTTGACTCCGAGTTCTGAATTCAGTGATTTTTAGCTTGATTTCACACTACTTTTCGAGCTCTACAATCCTGGGTTTTCGATTTTCGATTTCAAAACTCGTGGCTAGTTGGTCTCGATTCACCTATTTAGCCGCGAAATGTGGTTTCTTTACTTAAACAGTTTTTTGAATATCCGTTGACTCCGAGTTCTGAATTCGGTCATTTTTAGCTTGATTTCACACTACTTTTTGAGCTCTACGATCCTGGCGTTTCGGATTTTGATTTCAGAACTTGTGGCTAGTTTGTCTCGTTTCACCTAGTTAGCCGCGAAATGTGGTTTCTTTACGTAAACTGTTTTATGAATATCCGTTGACTCCGTGTTCTGAATTCGGTGATTTTTAGCTTGATTTCACACTACTTTTCGAGCTCTACAATCCTGGTGTTTCGGATTTTGATTTCAGAACTCGTGGCTAGTAGGTCTCGTTTCACCTAGTTAGCCGCGAAATGTGGTTTCTTTATGTAAACGGTTTTATGAATATCCGTTGACTCCGAGTTCTGAATTCGGTGATTTTTAGCTTGATTTCACACTACTTTTCGAGCTCTACAATCCTGGGTTTTCGATTTTCGATTTCAGAACTCGTGGCTAGTTGGTCTGGATTCACCTATTTAGCCGCGAAATGTGGTTTCTTTACGTAAACGGTTTTGTGAATATCCGTTGACTCCGAGTTCTGAATTCGGTGATTTTTTGCTTGATTACACACTACTTTTTGAGCTCTGCTATCCTAGCGTTTCGGATTTTGATTTCAGAACTCGTGGCTAGAAGGTCTTGTTTCACCTAGTTAGCCGCAAAATGTGGTTTCTTTACGTAAACAGTTTTATGAATATCCGTTGACTCCGAGTTCTGAATTCGGTGATTTTTAGCTTGATTTCACACTACTTTTCGAGCTCTACAATCCTGTGTTTTCGGATTTTGATTTCAGAACTCGGGGCTAGTAGGTCTCGTTTCACCTAGTTAGCCGCGAAATGTGGTTTCTTTACGTAAACGGTTTTATGAATATCCGTTGACTCCGAGTTCTGAATTCGGTGATTTTTAGCTTGATTTCACACTACTTTTCGAGCTCTACGATCCTGGTGTTTCGGATTTTGATTTCAGAACTCGTGGCTAGTAGGTCTCGATTCACCTATTTAGCCGCGAAATGTGGTTTCTTTACGTAAACGGTTTTGTGAATATCCGTTGACTCCGAGTTCTGAATTCGGTGATATTTTGCTTGATTACACACTACTTTTCGAGCTCTACAATCCTAGCATTTCGGATTTTGATTTCAGAACTAGTGTCTAGTAGGTCTCGTTTCACCTAGTTAGCCGCGAAATGTGGTTTCTTTACGTAAACGGTTTTATGAATATCCTTTGACTCTGAGTTCTGAATTCGGTGATTTTTAGCTTGATTTCACACTACTTTTCGAGCTCTACAATCCTGGTGTTTCGGATTTTGATTTCAGAACTCGTGGCTAGTAGGTCTCGTTTCACCTAGTTAGCCGCGAAATGTGGTTTCTTTACGTAAACGGTTTTATGAATATCCGTTGACTCCGAGTTCTGAATTCGGTGATTTTTTGCTTGATTAAACACTACTTTTCGAGCTCTACAATCCTGGCATTTCGGATTTTGATTTCAGAACTCGTGGCTAGTAGGTCTCGATTCACCTATTTAGCCGCGAAATGTGGTTTCTTCACGTAAACGGTTTTGTGAATATCCGTTTACTCCGAGTTCTGAATTCGGTGATTTTTTGCTTGATTACACACTACTTTTCGAGCTCTACTATCCTAGCGTTTCGGATTTTGATTTCAGAACTCGTGGCTAGTAGGTCTCGTTTCACCTAGTTAGCCGCGAAATGTGGTTTCTTTACGTAAACGGTTTTATGAATATCCGTTGACTCCGAGTTCTGAATTCGGTGATTTTTAGCTTGATTTAACACTACTTTTCGAGCTCTACAATCCTGGCATTTCGGATTTTGATTTCAGAACTCGTGGATAGTAGGTCTCGATTCACCTATTTAGCCGCGAAATGTGGTTTCTTTACGTAAACGGTTTTGTGAATATCCGTTGACTCCGAGTTCTGAATTCGGTGATATTTTGCTTGATTACACACTACTTTTCGAGCTCTACAATCCTAGCGTTTCGGATTTTGATTTCAGAACTCGTGGCTAGTAGGTCTCGTTTCACCTAGTTAGCCGCGAAATATGGTTTCTTTACGTAAACGGTTTTATGAATATCCTTTGACTCCGAGTTCTGAATTCGGTGATTTTTAGCTTGATTTCACACTACTTTTCGAGCTCTACAATCTTGGTATTTCGGATTTTGATTTCAAGACTCGTGGCTAGTAGGTCTCGTTTCACCTAGTTAGCCGCGAAATGTGGTTTCTTTACGTAAACGGTTTTATGAATATCCGTTGACTCCGAGTTCTGAATTCGGTGATTTTTAGCTTGATTTCACACTACTTTTCGAGCTCTACAATCCTGGTGTTTCGGATTTTGATTTTAGAACTCGTGGCTAGTAGGTCTCGTTTCACCTAGTTAGCCGCGAAATGTGGTTTCTTTACGTAAACGGTTTTATGAATATCCGTTGACTCCGAGTTCTGAATTCGGTGATTTTTAGCTTGATTTCACACTACTTTTCGAGCTCTACAATCCTGGGTTTTCGATTTTCTATTTCAGAACTCGTGGCTAGTTGGTCTCGATTCACCTATTTAGCCGCGAAATGTGGTTTCTTTACGTAAACGGTTTTGTGAATATCGGTTGACTCCGAGTTCTGAATTCGGTGATTTTTTGCTTGATTACACACTAATTTTTGAGCTCTGCTATCCTAGCGTTTCGGATTTTGATTTCAGAACTCGTGGCTAGTAGGTCTCGTTTCACCTAGTTAGCCGCAAAATGTGGTTTCTTTACGTAAACGGTTTTATGAATATCCGTTGACTCCGAGTTCTGAATTCAGTGATTTTTAGCTTGATTTCACACTACTTTTTGAGCTCTACAATCCTGGGTTTTCGATTTTCGATTTCAGAACTCGTGGCTAGTTGGTCTCGATTCACCTATTTAGCCGCGAAATGTGGTATCTTTACTTAAACGGTTTTTTGAATATCCGTTGACTCCGAGTTCTGAATTCGGTGATTTTTAGCTTGATTTCACACTACTTTTTGAGCTCTACGATCCTGGCGTTTCGGATTTTGATTTCAGAACTTGCGGCTAGTTTATCTCGTTTCACCTAGTTAGCCGCGAAATGTGGTTTCTTTACGTAAACAGTTTTATGAATATCCGTTGACTCCGAGTTCTGAATTCGGTGATTTTTAGCTTGATTTCACACTACTTTTCGAGCTCTACAATCCTGGTGTTTCGGATTTTGATTTCAGAACTCGTGGCTAGTAGGTCTCGTTTCACCTAGTTAGCCGCGAAATGTGGTTTCTTTACGTAAACGGTTTTATGAATATCCGTTGACTCCGAGTTCTGAATTCGGTGATTTTTAGCTTGATTTCACACTACTTTTCGAGCTCTACAATCCTGGGTTTTCGATTTTCGATTTCAGAACTCGTGGCTAGTCGGTCTGGATTCACCTATTTAGCCGCGAAATGTGGTTTCTT
Source organism: Euonymus europaeus (assembly GCA_963580455.1). Taxonomy (NCBI): domain Eukaryota; kingdom Viridiplantae; phylum Streptophyta; class Magnoliopsida; order Celastrales; family Celastraceae; genus Euonymus; species Euonymus europaeus. Next base: position 30,280,063 of record OY756959.1, read on the forward strand.
TACGTAAACGGTTTTCTGAATATCCGTTGACTCCGAGTTCTGAATTCGGTGATTTTTTGCTTGATTACACACTACTTTTGGAGCTCTGCTATCCTAGCGTTTCGGATTTTGATTTCAAGACTCGTGGCTAGTAGGTCTCGTTTGACCTAGTTAGCCGCGAAATATGGTTTCTTTACGTAAACGGTTTTATGATTATCCGTTGACTCCGAGTTCTGAATTCTGTGATTTTTAGCTTGATTTCACACTACTTTTCGAGCTCTACAATCCTGTATTTTCGGATTTTGATTTCAGAACTCGTGGCTAGTAGGTCTCGTTTCACCAGGTTAGCCGCGAAATGTGGTTTCTTTACGTAAACGGTTTTATGAATATCCGTTGACTCCGAGTTCTGAATTCGGTGATTTTTAGCTTGATTTCACACTACTTTTCGAGCTCTACAATCCTGGGTTTTCGATTTTCGATTTCAGAACTCGTGGCTAGTAGGTCTCGTTTCATCTAGTTAGCCGCAAAATGTGGTTTCTTTACGTAAACGGTTTAATGAATATCCGTTGACTCCGAGTTCTGAATTCGGTGATTTTTAGCTTGATTTCACACTACTTTTCGAGCTCTACAATCCTGGCATTTCGGATTTTGATTTCAGAACTCGTGGCTAGTAGGTCTCGATTAACCTATTTAGCCGCGAAATGTGGTTTCTTCACGTAAACGGTTTTGAGAATATCCGTTTACTCCGAGTTCTGAATTCGGTGATTTTTTGCTTGATTACACACTACTTTTCGAGCTCTACTATCCAAGCGTTTCGGATTTTGATTTCAGAACTCGTGGCTAGTAGGTCTCGTTTCACCTAGTTAGCCGCGAAATGTGGTTTCTTTACGTAAACGGTTTTATGAATATCCTTTGACTCCGAGTTCTGAATTCGGTGATTTTTAGCTTGATTTCACACTACTTTTCGAGCTCTACAATCCTGGCATTTCGGATTTTAATTTCAGAACTCGTGGATAGTAGGTCTCGATTCACCTATTTAGCCGCGAAATGTGGTTTCTTTACGTAAACGGTTTTGTGAATATCCGTTGACTCCGAGTTCTGAATTCGGTGATATTTTGCTTGATTACACACTACTGTTTGAGCTCTACAATCCTAGCGTTTCGGATTTTGATTTCAGAACTCGTGGCTAGTAGGTCTCGTTTCACCTAGTTAGCCGCGAAATGTGGTTTCTTTACGTAAACGGTTTTATGAATATCCTTTGACTACGAGTTCTGAATTCGGTGATTTTTAGCTTGATTTCACACTACTTTTCGAGCTCTACAATCTTGGTGTTTCGGACTTTGATTTCAAGACTCGTGGCTAGTAGGTCTCGTTTGACCTAGTTAGCCGCGAAATATGGTTTCTTTACGTAAACGGTTTTATGATTATCCGTTGACTCCGAGTTCTGAATTCTGTGATTTTTAGCTTGATTTCACACTACTTTTCGAGCTCTACAATCTTGGTGTTTCGGATTTTGATTTCAGAACTCGTGGCTAGTAGGTCTCGTTTCACCTAGTTAGCCGCGAAATGTGGTTTCTTTACGTAAACGGTTTTATGAATATCCGTTGACTCCGAGTTCTGAATTCGGTGATTTTTAGCTTGATTTCACACTACTTTTCGAGCTCTACAATCCTGACATTTCGGATTTTGATTTCAGAACTCGTGGCTAGTAGGTCTCGATTAACCTATTTAGCCGCGAAATGTGGTTTCTTCACGTAAACGGTTTTGAGAATATCCGTTTACTCCGAGTTCTGAATTCGGTGATTTTTTGCTTGATTACACACTACTTTTCGAGCTCTACTATCCTAGCGTTTCGGATTTTTATTTCAGAACTCGTGGCTAGTAGGTCTCGATTCACCTAGTTAGCCGCGAAATGTGGTTTCTTTACGTAAACGGTTTTATGAATATCCGTTGACTCCGAGTTCTGAATTCGGTGATTTTTAGCTTGATTTCACACTACTTTTCGAGCTCTACAATCCTGGCATTTCTGATTTTAATTTCAGAACTCGTGGATAGTAGGTCTCGATTCACCTATTTAGCCGCGAAATGTGGTTTCTTTACGTAAACGGTTTTGTGAATATCCGTTGACTCCGAGTTCTGAATTCGGTGATATTTTGCTTGATTACACACTACTGTTCGAGCTCTACAATCCTAGCGTTTCGGATTTTGATTTCAGAACTCGTGGCTAGTAGGTCTCGTTTCACCTAGTGAGCCGCGAAATGTGGTTTCTTTACGTAAACGGTTTTATGAATATCCTTTGACTCCGAGTTCTGAATTCGGTGATTTTTAGCTTGATTTCACACTACTTTTCGAGCTCTACAATCTTGGTGTTTCGGATTTTGATTTCAAGACTCGTGGCTAGTAGGTCTCGTTTGACCTAGTTAGCCGCGAAATATGGTTTCTTTACGTAAACGGTTTTATGATTATCCGTTGACTCCGAGTTCTGAATTCTGTGATTTTTAGCTTGATTTCACACTACTTTTCGAGCTCTACAATCCTGGTGTTTCGGATTTTTGATTTCAGAACTCGTGGCTAGTAGGTCTCGTTTCACCTAGTTAGCCGCGAAATGTGGTTTCTTTACGTAAACGGTTTTATGAATATCCGTTGACTCCGAGTTCTGAATTCGGTGATTTTTAGCATGATTTCACACTACTTTTCGAGCTCTACAATCCTGGGTTTTCGATTTTCGATTTCAGAACTCGTGGCTAGTTGGTCTCGATTCACCTATTTAGCCGCGAAATGTGGTTTCTTTACGTAAACGGTTTTGCGAATATCGGTTGACTCCGAGTTCTGAATTCGGTGATTTTTTGCTTGATTACACACTACTTTTTGAGCTCTGCTATCCTCGCGTTTCGGATTTTGATTTCAGAACTCGTGGCTAGTAGGTCTCGTTTCACCTAGTTAGCCGCAAAATGTGGTTTCTTTACGTAAACGGTTTTATGAATATCCGTTGACTCCGAGTTCTGAATTCAGTGATTTTTAGCTTGATTTCACACTACTTTTCGAGCTCTACAATCCTGGGTTTTCGATTTTCGATTTCAGAACTCGTGGCTAGTTGGTCTCGATTCACCTATTTAGCCGCGAAATGTGGTTTCTTTACTTAAACGGTTTTTTGAATATCCGTTGACTCCGAGTTCTGAATTCGGTGATTTTTAGCTTGATTTCACACTACTTTTCGAGCTCTACAATCCTGCATTTTCGGATTTTGATTTCAGAACTCGTGGCTAGGAGGTCTCGTTTCACCTTGTTAGCCGCGAAATGTGGTTTCTTTACGTAAACAGTTTTATGAATATCCGTTGACTCCGAGTTCTGAATTCGGTGATTTTTAGCTTGATTTCACACTACTTTTCGAGCTCTACAATCCTGGTGTTTCGGATTTTGATTTCAGAACTCGTGGCTAGTAGGTCTCGTTTCACCTAGTTAGCCGCGAAATGTGGTTTCTTTACGTAAACGGTTTTATGAATATCCGTTGACTACGAGTTCTGAATTTGGTGATTTTTAGCTTGATTTCACACTACTTTTCGAGCTCTACAATCCTGGGTTTTCGGTTTTCGATTTCAGAACTCGTGGCTAGTTGGTCTGGATTCACCTATTTAGCCGCGAAATGTGGTTTCTTTACGTAAACGGTTTTGTGAATATCCGTTGACTCCAAGTTCTGAATTCGGTGATATTTTGCTTGATTACACACTACTGTTCGAGCTCTACAATCCTAGCGTTTCGGATTTTGATTTCAGAACTCGTGGCTAGTAGGTCTCGTTTCACCTAGTGAGCCGCGAAATGTGGTTTCTTTACGTAAACGGTTTTATGAATATCCTTTGACTCCGAGTTCTGAATTCGGTGATTTTTAGCTTGATTTCACACTACTTTTCGAGCTCTACAATCTTGGTGTTTCGGATTTTGATTTCAAGACTCGTGGCTAGTAGGTCTCGTTTGACCTAGTTAGCCGCGAAATATGGTTTCTTTACGTAAACGGTTTTATGATTATCCGTTGACTCCGAGTTCTGAATTCTGTGATTTTTAGCTTGATTTCACACTACTTTTCGAGCTCTACAATCCTGGTGTTTCGGATTTTTGATTTCAGAACTCGTGGCTAGTAGGTCTCGTTTCACCTAGTTAGCCGCGAAATGTGGTTTCTTTACGTAAACGGTTTTATGAATATCCGTTGACTCCGAGTTCTGAATTCGGTGATTTTTAGCATGATTTCACACTACTTTTCGAGCTCTACAATCCTGGGTTTTCGATTTTCGATTTCAGAACTCGTGGCTAGTTGGTCTCGATTCACCTATTTAGCCGCGAAATGTGGTTTCTTTACGTAAACGGTTTTGCGAATATCGGTTGACTCCGAGTTCTGAATTCGGTGATTTTTTGCTTGATTACACACTACTTTTTGAGCTCTGCTATCCTCGCGTTTCGGATTTTGATTTCAGAACTCGTGGCTAGTAGGTCTCGTTTCACCTAGTTAGCCGCAAAATGTGGTTTCTTTACGTAAACGGTTTTATGAATATCCGTTGACTCCGAGTTCTGAATTCAGTGATTTTTAGCTTGATTTCACACTACTTTTCGAGCTCTACAATCCTGGGTTTTCGATTTTCGATTTCAGAACTCGTGGCTAGTTGGTCTCGATTCACCTATTTAGCCGCGAAATGTGGTTTCTTTACTTAAACGGTTTTTTGAATATCCGTTGACTCCGAGTTCTGAATTCGGTGATTTTTAGCTTGATTTCACACTACTTTTCGAGCTCTACAATCCTGCATTTTCGGATTTTGATTTCAGAACTCGTGGCTAGGAGGTCTCGTTTCACCTTGTTAGCCGCGAAATGTGGTTTCTTTACGTAAACAGTTTTATGAATATCCGTTGACTCCGAGTTCTGAATTCGGTGATTTTTAGCTTGATTTCACACTACTTTTCGAGCTCTACAATCCTGGTGTTTCGGATTTTGATTTCAGAACTCGTGGCTAGTAGGTCTCGTTTCACCTAGTTAGCCGCGAAATGTGGTTTCTTTACGTAAACGGTTTTATGAATATCCGTTGACTCCGAGTTCTGAATTTGGTGATTTTTAGCTTGATTTCACACTACTTTTCGAGCTCTACAATCCTGGGTTTTCGGTTTTCGATTTCAGAACTCGTGGCTAGTTGGTCTGGATTCACCTATTTAGCCGCGAAATGTGGTTTCTTTACGTAAACGGTTTTGTGAATATCCGTTGACTCCAAGTTCTGAATTCGGTGATTTTTTGCTTGATTACACACTACTTTTTGAGCTCTGCTATCCTAGCTTTTCGGATTTTGATTTCAGAACTCGTGGCTAGTAGGTCTCGTTTCACCTAGTTAGCCGCAAAATGTGGTTTCT